>OX457047.1:26193237-26208237 GCA_949752735.1 Lumbricus terrestris
TACAGATGGTATAATCTACATAGGATGGATGAGTTGTATGTTGTGTTGTGAATGCTTGAGTGCGTCGCACTTGTTTATTGCACACAGCATATCATAGCCTACACGTCTTTGGCTCGAGCGCTGTTACCATGGCAACGTTGAGGACTGAGAGCGACACCAGACGACAGGGAACTGACTTTCTATGGTCCGGACAAGCATCCAACTGCAACTGCATGGTAACGCCTCAACCTTTATTCTGTCTATGGGGGAGGGGGCGGTGGTGTAGTGGTATGTTTGGTGCCTTTGGAGCTGGAAGGTTGCGGATTAGAATCAATCTCAAACCGCCGTATATAGGGACCCTGAGAGAGTCCTTCACTCGTAATAATTGTTTAAGCGCTTCGGCGTGAAACTCCAATTCAGTGCCCGCGCTGTAGTTGGGAGCCAGTAGCGGCGCTAGGGGGGGGCTGGGGGGGCTAGGCCCCCCTAAAAAAGGTCATCCATTTTGTTCCCCATGTAAAAATAAAATATTTGGACAATTTACCCCCTTTAGCCCCCCCCAAAATAAGCGCAAGGTACGCACGAAGTTTGCCCTAGACAGCTCGGTGGTCACGGAAAAGGACCATTTTTCTGAAGAATTTGGTCGATGACTAAAAAAAAAAAAAAAAAAAAAAAAAAAGGTCATCAGCTTTTTTGGCGGCTGAAATGGAAATTTTTCTCCGGATTTTGGTCGATAACCTAAAAAAAAAAAAAAAAAAAAAAAAAAAAAAGGTCGTCAGAAATTTTTTAGGCTGAGAACGGAAATTTTTTCTGAAAATCTAGCCCCCCCAAAACGAAAATCCTGGCGCCGCCACTGTTGGGAGCGCCTCCGAGTTGAGAGCTCAAAGAGGCGCTGTAACAAGTGCCTATACATACATGCATACATAAATGCATACATACATAAAAACATATGTTTAAACTAGAAATATGACTAAAAGTTAAAACCGAAATGTTCAAAAATCGACTGTCGCAAAGTCGATGACGGAAAACCAGAAACGTAAATAATTAATTAGACTACGTTACACTTGCCAGTGTGGATCTATTTGAAACAAATTTAACCATTACATATTCCATGACATATATATGCTTCCTTTGCTTATATATAAAACATACATCACGTGATTACGACCATTCCAACCTCTCATGTTACCGCTTTCTACACCCGATTTGTTTACTTTAACACCTCTTCCAGGTCCTCGGAGCATGTTGTCTATCAACAAACACCATGTGTGAAATAATTAATTATTATTTGCTCGTTGTCGCGTCGTCGGTGAGCTGCTTGTTTACTAATAATATTATCACCTCTAGGTCGACTCTTCATCGATACTATTTCTTTTAAGAGCACCGCTTTTATGTCGGCACCCTTATGTCGGTCGCCCTTCTTTCGGCGCCCTATTGTCCGCACCCTTTTGTCGGGCGCCCTTTTGACGGGGTGCCCATACATACACATCCATGCAGAGAGCGAAGAGAACGCATCGTCCCTCCATCCACTACATCCATCTCAACACATCTTCCCACTCCTTCCCCTTCCCCGTTCCTCTTCCCATTCCTCCATCCAAATCTCCCATTCCATTCCTGAAATGAATTACTACTACGCTACGATATATTGCGCCACGCGAATGTCACGCATGCGCGGCACGACCGCATCGCATTATTTATAGACTGCGTTTCCGTTGCCAGGGGCAACGAAGCGCGACGCCTAACGACCACACGACAAGACTTAGCCGCAGTGGCAGAACGCGATCGACACGTCCGTTGGAGAGATGGCGCCACACGCTCGTCGCCAAAGAATGAATGAATGAATGAATGAACGATGAATGAATGAAAGAATCAATAAATGTATGGGCGAATGTATGAATGAATGAGTGAATGAATGACGGAGGGATGTATGAATGAATGAGTGAATGAATGAATGGATGGATGGATGGATGGATGAATGGACGAATGAATGAACGAATGTATGAATGAATGTATGCATGAATGATTGGACTAATGAATGACGGAAGAATGAATGAATGAATAAATGACGGAATGAATGAATGACTGACGGAATGAATGAATGATGAATATATGAATGAATGAGCGATTAATTGATTGAATGAATGAATGAATGAATGAACGAATTATGAATGAATGTATGAATGAATGTATGAATGAATGACTGGACTAATGAAAGACGGAAGAATGAATGAATGAATGAATGAATGAATGACGGAATGAATGAATGACTGACGGAATGAATGAATGATGAATATATGAATGAATGAGCGATTAATTGATTGAATGAATGAATGAATGACTGGACCTCATTTGTGCGAAACCTCTGAAAACCACGATGTATATAAAAATTCAATCTGTTGCTACTACTGCTACTGCCACTGATGTTGCTGCTGCTGCTGCTGCTGCTGCTGCTGTTGCTACTACTGACGCGGTCCTCTGGAACCGTTCGTGACACGTGGGGCCATCAGTTACGGACGAATGTCTTGGATCGCTCAAAGACTGCTGAGCTACTACTCGTCTAAATTCTCTTTGAATAATCACATCCGGGTGTGTGTCCATACTTCATCGGAAAAACGTTTGATGCACCTTGATATATATATTCTGAATATAATACATTATTTATTTCCATGTGGATGGACGGAGAACTCGACATGGGTGGCATGTGCTCTGAGCTCATAATTTATATATATATATATATATAGTCTATATAATTTTTATATAGAATGTATATATTTTATTTATATATATATATGATTTATATATGTGATTCATATATATAATTTATATATATATATAAACTGCGCATACACTGCACATGTTTGATGTATATGCATGGCCGTAGGTCATATATATCAAAACCAATATGTTAGCTTGGGGTATCAAACTCCCTGCACAGCTGCTGCTTTGTATGCGGTTGAAAGACCCGTGGGCCTAAATATATATACATATTGTATAATGTGTGCTGTATATATATACATATTGTATATATATATATATATAAATATATACAGTATACACAACGAGACTCGAATCTTTGCATCAACACTGCAGAGAAGAATAGCGGCGTTTCTGTGAATATATAGTCAGACCTTCAACGAAGAAGGCATGGCACGATGGCACTAACCGCTTTTCAAAACATAGAATCGTGGCATTGCAGTATATAATTATATATATATCTATATAAATAAAAATGTAAAACGTTACTTTTTGTGGCCTCAGAACTCGATAAGTTCTTCACCGATTCTTTTCAAAATTTTCGCAAACCGTTCCATTCGAACATAAGCGTGTTGTTATAATGCCTTTTGGGAAAAAGCGCAATCTTTTCGACCAAAAAACACAACTATGCGAACGATTTGACCGATCTCGATTTCAATTTCAAACCGACGTTGCTTCCGACTGCGGCCGTCTATTTATAGCACATATAGGCTACGTGCGTTCTTTTTATAGCGCATATATTTATCTAGCTGTTGATTTCTACAGTAACAAAAACTAACGTTTTACATTTTTATTTATATAGATTTTCGCAAACCGTTCCATTCGAACATAAGCGGGTTGTTATAATGCCTTTTGGGAAAAAGCGCAATCTTTTCGACCAAAAAACACAACTATGCGAACGATTTGAGCGATCTCGATTTTTACAAAATCAAGGATCTCGGAATTTTACGGACGGACGGACAACGGACGTACGGACGGGGAGGGACAAAGGAGAGGAAGAGAGGGGTGAGTGTGAAAGGGAGGGAGCGGGAGGAGGAGGGAGGGAGAAAGGGAGGGAGAGAGCGAGGGAGGTGGATGGAGGAAACGGGAGGAGGGTGTGAGGCAGGGAAGGGGAGGGGAGGGGGGGACGGGAGGACAGAGGCAGGAAGGGAGACAGAGGAAGGGAAGTAGGGAGTGAGGGTGGGAGGGAGAGTCTTTTCAGCCACAGCAACGCGTGGCGGGGTACAGCTAGTATATATATATATAATTATATATATAGCAGTATTGTTTCCGTTTAACGACGCTGTGTGATAATGAGAATCATTAGCGTCGCCCTCCTCCTTTTCCCATGCTTTGGACTGGCACTTACAAAATGCAAGCAGTGGTAGAATTAGGCAATGCAGAAATATAGAAACCGCCATTTACATGTATGTTAACACTCTGCCAGAGGCACGCGCGTGTGCAGCTGTGTACACACAGCGCCGGTGAATAAGCTTGTCTCCCTGACGTGGCTTTTGTGGGCGCTGAGAAATTCTCGAAGATTTACATTACATTACATAACATCACATTACATTACACAGACAATGCACATCAACACTTTAGAAGTTAGAACAATGTTGAAGAAAGTTTGGACAAAAAATCGTCGGCCATTCAGTGTGTTTGCGTGCTGACTGGAGAATTTAAAGACTATATATCTCTGAGGTCATGTGATTGATATTTCCTTAGCGCTACTATAGCCCATAGATCTGTGCGGATTTTGGTCGCTGCATGCATGTCACAAGTGAATTTCAGTCTGGCGAATGGTCCAGGGGAAATCATTCGTTTCGGTTTTAAAGGCTTCCGTGCTGTCAGCCATTCGTGCAGTATTTCCGCTGTCAAAAAGAAGACGAAGCCTTAAGAATTTGACAGATCACCAGAGTGCCATGAACTCAACTGAAATGAATTGTTGTGAGCATTACATGTTGTGCGCGAAATCACTCTCAACTCGTTAAATATTAACGTATGGTTTCGTCTTCAGATTTTTCTTCCAACTCCACTTTCTACGATTGGTTCCTAAAGATCTGCACTGCATGACATAGCTAAAGCTAAGAAGGCTAGGACATGACCATAGCATCTTTTCAGTCAACTATTGTTGAAGGGGTTAAACCAGCGGTTCTCAACCTGTGGGTCGCGACCCCCACGGGGGTCGCCTGACGATTTCCCAGGGGTCGCCTGGGGTCTTCAGAAATTTTCAATAGATGCACAAATGTTCGTGCACTGGCAATTGCAACGTTATACACTATTGCTGCCGATATCCCAATGTTTCAGAAATATTTTTGGCCTAATAAAAATGTAGAAATTTATAATGAACAATTTTTTTTAAATGTCAGTTGAAGATAGCCTACTATCATTACTGTGTGTAGGGTAAAAAAATTGAACAATGGGGAGGGAATATTTTGTTGAAGTCTTAATTAAACCACGTATATGAGCACTGAAATCATGCGTAGGCTAATTTCATTAAGATGACAGCTTAAAGTGCTATCACTAGTGTGTAAATAAAACAAAGGCAATGAGGAGATGACTTATTGGAGTCTTAAATCATGTCTTTCTGCATTGAAATTATGGGAAATATTTGTTGAGATGACGACAATTGCAGTGTAGGAATTTAAAAAATTAAATGATGGGTGGCGATACTCTGGACGTCTTAAACCACGACTATCACAGCTGAAATAACGAGCAATATCATTACAATGATAGCCCGAAATGCTACCATTGCAGCGTGGAAATTCCAAAAAAGCGATAATGGGAGGGACACTTTTCTTTCCAAGTCCCTCCCCATGCTAGGCGCATTCTTTAAGAACACAATTAAAGTTTATGAAATTGATAGCCTCCCAAAGCAAATCAGCTAAGTGAAATAAGTGTAAAGAAAATAACTATTTATTGACCAATTTTTAGAGTATATAGCCTATGACATTAATAATTGCAGCTAGATATAGAGAAGCTAGAGTGTCTTATTTGTACCGATTCGATTATCATAAAACCCAACAAATAAAGAGAGGCGCCATTCAGATGCTGAACAACCTAACTATATGCAGAAAAGCATGACCAGTATTTTTAGAACAAAGCTGATGACTCCAAGAAGGCACACATGTGGAGTTCCAGCAGCAGCACGTGACAGCTATTGAAATTTTACAAAACGATTAGACTTATTAAATTCAACTGCCGGATAGGCTGGCCTTGCTCTCAGAATCGCAATAACCAGGAAACCTCAAACAATGATTGCCAAAAGTAGCTTTCGAATTATGAAGTGAAAATGCATGACAATGGGCCATGGTAAAAAATGCAGTGACCATGAGGGGTTAACTCAATCAATCTTGTCGTTGGGGGTCGCCACAACTTTCAAAATGTTACCAAGGGGTCGCCGCACTAAAAAGGTTGAGAACCGCTGGGTTAAACAGAGGTGGGCAACATACATCCCGCTGGTTCTGTTCGATCCCTGTGAAGTTGGGAGACCCTTGTACCGGGATGCCTTGAGATGCCTTATGTAGGTTACTAGCATTGTAGGCTACATACAGCGCTTGAGAGTCTTTACTTCGTTTTAGGCTATGCATTTTCTATGCACCAGCGATAATCATGTCATCACAATTGATGAGAAGTCATGCATGTAGCAAAGATATCACTATCCACCGAGCAGCAACTAACATGTACGTGAACAATGTGAACGACGTCACAACTGTGTTTGTCAAACACAGAGATGTCGTCACAATACGGAATTGCCACTCTCCTAACAACGCCTAACAAGTAACAACACCCCACTAAACATAGCTGATGACGTCACAATGGTGTTGTAGACCAAGATGTCACCATAATAATAAATCAATGGTGCAATGCTATTATCTCAACAGAAACTTGGGCATAAACAAAGTGAGTGACGCAATGAAATTGTGTGCAACAAAGAGAAGGCGTCGCATAGGCAGTCCATTGTTCATTTACAGAATTAGTGACGCATTATAGTGTTTGTAGATCAAAAGATGATGTCACAATGAAAGTCCAAATCACAATTCTAATACCGCGATAGCCTATAGGCCTACTATTCGTATTTTCAATGTGCCTGTATTTCAATTCAATATATGCAGCGAGCAGAATGCAAGGAAGTAATAGAGACTTTGTTAGGAGACCACATGGTTACGAAAGGGATTCTAATGGCGTTTTAGACCTGGCTTTCTATAGGATCTTATCTCCACGCAGAATAGGAAGCAAGGCGACTATACCTTCCGATGTTAATAATAGTCACAAATCGAATCAAGTAAGTAGCCTACAACAAAACAGAAAGGAACTATTAACTCTTTCTTTTTGCTACTGGGAGCGCTCCTGAGTAGACAACCTTGAAGGGACACTATATAATTACTGCAGTATTTGATAATAATCTCTTGTTATGGTTATATGGTTTAGTGCCACGTTTGAGCAGAAGCCACAACGTAATCATAAAAACTCCGAAAGTGTCTTGAGGCGGAGCTTTGTTTAAATAGCGAAGGGTCTATTATATAGGCGTTGAATGTAGGCTGCACGTATGTAGAAAAGCATTACAAAATGGGATCAAGTCCTGGGATCAAGTCACAAGTGTAGCCTGTAGGCTACATTAAATACTGAATATCGAGAGCGTATAGGCCTACAAGTTGCGGTTCTTGTCTGACGGGACAATCAGGATAAAAGTGAATGAACTTAAAACATTTTGTTTTTATTGTAGACCTATTATAGTGTCGAACTGTAGTCATTAGGATAATAATATGGTTTTATCATAAAATTTGTCTTCGTTTATTTTAACGGTTATTCTTGTCATTCGATTTTCTTGCTATATCTTTATTATACATTCAAAATGAAATGCAGCGGGTCTCTGTTATAACGTCTAATCTTTAGTCCTATTTATTTAGTTCAAACCCAAAGACCTCTGTGTTATAAGCTTCGTCTGGTAGGCGTGACATGTCGCTGCAAAACATTAGGCGCTACTAAACTGCACTTACAATTTCAAGGCGACCCTCTGCTAAAAGAATTTACAAATGCTTTGTTAAAAGAACAGCTAGAGGTTGAACTCCAAACCCCCGACAGCATCTAGGCCTGTGCAGTGGCGTAGCCAAGGGGGATTTGGGGGTTAAACCGTCCCCCCATTGGCCTAGGAAAAAAGTTTTTAAAGATTATTTATCCACTTAAATAAGAAAAACAAAACAATTGCTTGTAGTAACAATTGTCTTCCTTACTTTATTCCATTTGTTGCTTTATTCCATTTTTATTTACTGTAATACTGTTGGGTTGGTTTCAGAAAGGGTATCCGGCCAGGCAAAAAACCACCCCCCATGAAAAATTCCTGGCTACGCCACTGGGCCTGTACATCGATTTAAAGTATGACTTGCATTACTATGCTGGTATATAGTGTCTACAATATTTCTACACTGTGTGAATTTAGCACGGGCTGAATAGGATCGGAACGTTTTGATAGGCCTACGCCGTCTACATAAGTCCAACCATTGACGCTACAGAAGTTAAAAATGACTGATTAACTAGATCTACCAGCAGCGGCGCAAGAGGGCCTAGGGGACTATAACTTCTATAAGCCCCCTAAAAAACCATCCGGTTTTTTTTAATGTGAAATGAAATATTTCCATGATCAGCCCCCCCCTTAAAACTGAAACATATGCATGAGATGATTTCGAGATTTCGACCAAATGACTAAAACAAAGTCGTCAGAAATTTTTGGTGGATGAAAAGGGAAACTTTCCATGAGAGTTCGATCAGATGACAAGAAATAAATTTTAAAAAGTCGTCAGAAATTTTGGCGGATGGAAATGGAAAATTTCCATGAGATTTCGACGAGATGACTAAAACAACAAAAAAGTCGTCAGAAATTTTTGCGGATGATAATGGAAAATTTGCTCAGAGATTATTCAGCTCCCCTCTCCCAAACTGAAATCCTGGCGCCACCACTGAGGCCTAACCGACGTATGTGATTTGTTTCGTTGCATTTTGGCTTGGTATTAATTAAAACGGCCTGATTGACGATTGATAATAAGCTTATACATCGTTGGATGATTGGAAAATTCGGATCAGTTGCTTCGTCGTTTTCTAAAGGAACATGTGATCAGAGATTGCGCGCAATTAATTGCAATTAGTTCGCTGGATTTTTAATATGCCTGATTGCGATAGGAATATATCGATCTGTGGGTAGCAAGAGCAGCTGCTGTCTGTAGAATGTTGCTTAATTGCTGGTTTTCGCGAAGTTGGAAATTTTCCAGCAATAATTCATTTGTTCGTTCGTTCATTCATTTATTCGCTCATTCGCTCATTCATCCGTTCGTCCGTACATCCGTCCGTCCATACATCCATCCGTCCATCCGTTTGTTCGTTCATTCATTCGTTCATTCATTTGTTTATTCGTTCGTTCATTCGTTCATTCATTCGTTCATTCATTCATTCATTCACTGGATTATGACAGGGCTGTTTTTAAGGAATTTTTAGAACTGCACAAACCCTTCTTTCCTTTTCCATCCTCCATGGTAAATTACTCCCCATCGGAGGAAAATTGCCTTTTTCAACTAGTTTTAACTGCACAGAAGTGCTTCTACGTGTTTTTACAACTGCGCAAATCCATTTAGAACTGCACATTTTGTGTACAACTGCACGTTAAAAAAGCCCTGGATTATGAGGCTACGATATGCGAGGTAATGGACACAGAGAGCGTGACAGCGATTTAGAATTTACAACCGGGTAAACATAGTCTCGTTTGATAACCCATTCTGATTCGGGAAGCCAAACTTATCAAAGAGACGAGCAGAATTACAGATTCTCGTGCTCAAAGACAATATGTGCTAACCTCTTCTACTAGTCATTTTGATATTATTGCCCCTAAGGAGTGGACGACTTTGTCAACCATCAAAGAAAAAAAATATGCTGGTGCAAAGAAGTAAAACATTTTATTCGTTTATAGCCGTCGTTGCCAAGAGATAAATACAATGCAATTGTCTTCAGTTCAATGGTTTCCTTTTCTTAGAAACGAAGCTTGGAAGTCTTGAAAGACTGTTACGCATTAGGTTACAAAAGCAGCCTCTATAGATACGAGCAGCGTAAAAATCTAACTATGCTGTGCATCTATTCAGTTAGGCTACCTAGCTGAAGCGTTAGAATAAGAGCCAGTGCACGGAGAAGAGCCAATGTACGAAGAAGAGCCAATGCACGGAGAAGAGCCAATGCACGGAGAAGAGCCAATGCACGGAGAAGAGCCAATGCACGGAGAAGAGCCAATGCACGGAGAAGAGCCAAAGAGAGAAGAAGGGCCAATGCACGGAGGAGAGTCAATGCACGGAGAAGAGCCAGTGCACGGAGATGGACCAATGCACGGAGGAGCGTCAATGCACGGAGGAGCGCCAATGCACGGAGGAGCGCCAATGCACGGAGGAGAGCCAGTGCACGGAGAAGAGCCAATGCACGAAGAAGAGCCAATGCACGAAGAAGAGCCAATGCACGAAGGAGAGCCAATGCACGGAGGAGAGCCAGTGCACGGAGAAGAGCCAATGCACGGATAAGAGCCAATGCACGGAGGAGAGCCAGTGCATGGAGAAGAGCCAATGCACGGATAAGAGCCAATGCACGAAAAAGAGCCAATGCACGGAGGAGAGTCAATGCACGGAGAAGAGCCAGTGCACGGAGATGGACCAATGCACGGAGGAGCGTCAATGCACGGAGGAGCGCCAATGCACGGGCCAAGTGTTGGTTGTTGATGAAATTCATATTTTATGCATCCCACACATTATATTATAAATCTAATCTTATAACTTGCGTGTCAATATGTAATACGTAGACATTATAAAATACCGTAACTAATAAGTTTGACTGCAAAAACTATAATTTGGTGCATCCTATAACATGTAGTTGATACAGCAAGCAATACGTTGGAGAAACCTTGAGACGACTAGAAATCTGCGATATAATCTAGCAGGGTTTTTTAACGTGCAATTGTACACAAAATGTGCAGTTCTAAACGGATGTGTGCAGTTGTAGAAGCACTTCTGTCACAAGTTATATGCAGTTAAAACAAGCAAAAAGATCATTGTCCTCCGATTGGAAGTAATTTACCATGGAAAATGGGAAAGAAAAAAAGGGTTGTACAGTTCTAAAAATTCCTTTAAAACAGCCCCGTAATCTAGCTGACTACAGATCCAATATTTAGGCTATGCATATATATATATATATATATATATATATATATATATATATATATATATATATATATATATAGCAGCCATTAAGCACTCTTCATTAGCCAGGCACTTTACCTTGCTGGACAAGTCAATCATGCCAATGGTCAACAAAATTAGCACCGATGGACACGGTTTCTGCTGCGCAGCTTTCTTTTTGTATATTATTATGGATGACGCAACAAATTAATAAACTGCATAATCCTCCAGACAGAAGCATACTGGCTTTGCAAACATCCTGGCAACCAGTATTTAATCTAGTCCTTCTGCTTTGGGGTGTGGGGGTGGTGAGGAATTGGGGTTTCTGGGAGAAGTCAGTTTTTTGGTTGGACATTTTGGGAGACAGCTGAACCATCGACGACAGCTACGTCGGTCAAATTTTCTGACGACTTTTTGTGTGTTTTGGAAAAAAATCGAAAATCTACGATGTTTTGCTACAGAAAAACTGATGACCTTTTAAAGTCTTTCTTTCTGGTTTTAAACAAAATGTAAAACCACGTCTATGTATGCTTGCGAGAAGGCATGCATGGACGTTGAATAAAAGAATGCCTGTAGATTTATCTGGGGGAGAGAATTTTTACGTATTTACATGTATACGACACCTCGAGAGATTTTTCGGGGGGAACTCTCCCCCAAAGATGCTTATATATAAAACACTAACTGGCAATAAAATCTCTGCATGCAGGAACCTCACGGAATCAACTTCCACACAACAGAAAATAGCCGGATGGAGGCGGGGGCGGACTGAGTCAGTTTTCTCTTTTTTTTACCCTAACCTGTAGGTTAGGCATCATCCCTCACACATAATATAACACTTGCCTGCATATGCGTGATACAGAAAAATTCAAAACGAAAGCATTTTCAGCGTGTCAATTCTATTAGAACCAGGGCATAAAGTGTGGCTGGATGGTCATGGACGGCGTCCATGCACTTATTTTAAAATCTGAGCACCGTCCAGCCACTTATTGGCCAGCAATGACTGGAAAGGTAAGGGACGTCTAGGCACTTCTTTTGGAAAGATAAAGGGCGCCCAGACATTTATTTTTCCACACTTGAAGCACTGATTAGAACAGAACAATATTTATCTACAATGTATGCGTTCAATGGCGCCATGTTGAGTGCCTCGAGGCATATATATATATATACAGGGTGGGCCAGCATAAATGTCCCGACTTTGCACGCGTATAACTTCGCCAATTTTTAACATTTATTTATACTTTATGCATCAAATTAAAGGTATTTCACTCTAGTATTAACTCTAAAAAAGTCGAACTGATACTAGTCTCGGTTTTAATTATATGCCCGGAACAGCGCTAGCTACCATATTTTGCTGTCATTTGTGACGCAACCTGGCGCCGTTGACAGACGATGATCGCGTTTCGATCTTAATTTTACGAACTGGTAAGGGATTTAATTCGTTTGAAATGATTAACGAATATTCTAACAGAGGATGGAATAAACAATACCTTGTATTATCTGCTACGGAAAATTAATAAAACAGGACTTTCTACTTGCAAACCATGGGAATCGGAGCGCATGGCGCTCACATCCGCTAACATTGCTCGTGTGTCCGCGTACATTTGCAGTCAAGACAATGACCAGGGCAGGCCCTGCATGCAAATTCAGCGCAAAACAGGCCGTCTTGGAAGCACTGAATAGCGTATTGGAAAAGATTATAGACCTAAAGTTAAAGTAATTTGTCGACGAGAAGTCCCACGAACTCTCCAGCTCTTACGCAAAGAAACGACTGGCAGCGTGCAAGCGTCTGAAGCAGCGCATGGCAGTGCACGGCTGTTGGCAAAATTGAAAGGACGCGGTTTTGCAATTAGAATATACTCATGGTAGGGACCCTACAAACACTCAAAATGATCGTGTCTACGCGCGTTTTAGCAAAAAACGATAGAATTTTCCCGGGAAACGGCGTCATAATGCGTCAGTAATGACAAAAAAACGGTAGCTAGCGCTGATCCAAGTATATAATTAAAACCGAGACTAGTATCAGTTCGACTTTTTTAGAGTTAATACTAGAGTGAAATACCTTTAATTTGATGCATCAAGTATAAATAAATGTTAAAATTTGGCGAAGTTATACGCCTGCAAAGTCGGGACATTTATGCTGGCCCACCCTGTATATATACATATATATACACATATATAATTATATACATATATATATACATGTATATATATATATATACATTCTTGCGTCTCATCGCCTCTGCGTTTGTATACAGAAGAGTAAAAGCTATGGATCCATCGTCAAGCAGTTAGAAGAATTGAGTGAGAAGTTATAATGCTTCTTTTCGGCTCTTTATTGTTATTGTACATGTATATTCGATGCCTGGAGCGGGAGTGCGCATCATGAACACCAACGAAGGAAACAGCAACAGAGAAATTCAATTTGCTCTCCAACCGTTCTACAGGGTGGGCCATAAAAAAGTAATCCCTACGATTCCAAAAAATACGAATTTTTCAAATCAAATGTTATGGGTTTAAATGTAATTCATATCTACGTACAATAGCCAAATTTCATCGATAGGCCTTTATATGTGAAACAGATCAAAAGTTAAATCGCTTTTAGTGAGCCAACCCACTGTTTTTTGACGATCCAAAAACGCAGCGCAACAAAAAGTAACAAAAATGATTTATTAAGTCGAATCTGAAATAATTGTTATCAAATGAACTCGATATTGTTTCACAACTTGTGTTCAATGTGTCCACCACCAGTGCTCACACTTGTTCAGGAGTTGTTCTCGGTGTTTTTGCAAAGTTTTTGATGTACTTGTTGATGTTTTCGAGAGGTAAGTCTTTCCATATCAGTTCCAATGCGACCATCAATTCTCTTATCACTCTTGGTTTTGGCCGCAGATTGTGGTATTTCTCCGGATTAGCTCTCCTCTGTTGATGACCTATCGGGCAAAAATCCAGAGATTGGGGGGGGCTATTGGTTCTTCTCAATTAAACCAGAACGGTTATATTGACGCCAAGCCGATCTCCCTTCATCAGCGGCTTATCAATCGTAATTTATATAGCGCCCCTTCAAGGTACCTACTCCGAGGCTTATCTTGTGACTCTCAATTTAACTCGTAATTTCTGCTCTCACTCGTTATCAAAGTAGGCCTAAGTGTTGATTATAGCTTCAGCTCCAAGACCATGCTCGTGAAGTACCTGGATGCACATGTTGTCTGTCATTGAAGCCTTGGCCATTTTAATGTCTCATAAATTTCAATATTACTGTTTTAATAGTAAAATTTGAATCTGAAAAGTTCTTTTTTGCAACTTCATAGTCATCTTGCCAAATGATGTCACTGTCACATTGATGTGCAGCTTAACTGGTACCATGTTACTCTTCTAAATAGTGACGGTAATGATTAGCTGGCAATATCAAGTTCATTTGATAAGAATTATTTGAGATGCGACTTAATCAAATCATTTTTGTTACTTTTGTTGAGTTACGTTTTTGGATTGTCAAAAAACAGTGGGTGGGCTCACCAAAAGTTAGAACTTTTGTTCTGTTTTTAATATTTCAACACAATTTAGCTAATGTACGTAGATATGGATTACCTTACTTTAAACCGGTAAAACTTGATTCGAAGCATTCTTATTTTTGGCCAATATATTGACAAAAAACCGTACAGATTACTTTTTTATGGCCCACCCTGTACATCTTCTTTTCGTCGATCCATCTTTCCTGTCTGGTATTCATGGTTCATGATTGTTGGACTATTATCCTCGCCTGCCCTTTGTAAACTAAATTTGCAATTGTTGTGGTCTGTTATTTTGCACATAAAAGAACATTTCTTCCACGATTTCATCGTCGCTCGTTGTTATTAGCTTACTACAACGACTATTATAAATAATTATACAAGCCATTATCTGTAGCCGCGTTTGCCGCCGCTGTTAAATCATGGTTTTATTATGCTGGTGTTTTCGCTTTGTTATTCACATTTTATTCTATTGTGAACATTTCAGTCGTCGCCATTGTTGTCGTCAGCAGCAGCAGCAGCATGCAGTAACATAATTTTTTTAATTATTCACATTTTTATATTGCGAGCATCATAATCGT
>OX457047.1:26213237-26261895 GCA_949752735.1 Lumbricus terrestris
GTTGCTGCTGCTCTAGATCGTACCAAAACCAGCAGCAGGAAGGCCTCTCACATTTTGACTGCTCTCGCTGTATCCAATCTTTGTGCAGCACCAGCTGGCGAGCTGATTATCAGTCCTTCTGCGATTCATCGAGCAAGGAAGGATAGCCGTGCAGCCCTAGCAGCAGAGATTCATGAATCTTTCGATCCGAAAGTTCCTCTTACTATTCACTGGGATGGCAAGATCATGCCAGATGCTACAGGAACAGGACGAGGGTGTGTTGATCGCCTTCCGATAATGGTATCTGGTAAGGAGGTGACCAAGCTATTGGCCATCCCCAAACTCCAATCTGGTACAGCTGCCGTCATGTCAGATGCGTGTTTGGTCGAGATCAGACGTTGGGGATTGGAAGACAGAATCGTGGCCATGTGTTTCGATACAACAGCGAGCAACACGGGTTGCAAGGGCGGCGTATGCATCAGGCTGGAAACAGAATTAGGAAAGGACCTATTGAACCTTGCTTGCCGACATCATATTTCTGAAATTGTTCTGGAAAAGGTGTTTTCACTGCATGATTCTGCAAGGTCTCCAAAATTGGAACTCTTTGTTCATTTCCGAGACTTCTGGCCACAAATCGATCAGACCAAGTATCGCACAGCAATGGAGGATAAAGATGCAGTACAGCATATCACAGAAATTCGAGATAATGTCATCAGCTTCGCATTGCAGCAACTGAGTACTGATCATTACAGAGATGACTACAAAGAGCTACTTGAGCTGACAGTAATTTTCTTAGGAGGAATTCCGCCAAAAGGAATAAAGTTCAGGTACCCAGGGGCAGTTCATAGAGCACGCTGGATGGCACGTGCGATCTATGCTATCAAAATGTGGCTTTTCAGAGATCAATATCCCATTCAACAACGTCAGAGCTCAGAGAGGGCATCACGAACATCCTACTCTCAAAAGGTGTGGAATCATTTAGTTCGAGTGTCCCTTTTTGTGACAACAATTTATGTGAAGTACTGGTTCACATGTGTCTCACCTAAAGAGGCCCCAAGGAACGATCTTGAATTCTTGAAGGCAATCCACACTTATCAAGACAAGGAAGTCTCACAGGTCGCCTCAACAGCATTTTCGCGACACCTTTGGTATTTATCAGAGACCCTGGTTGGCCTCAGCCTTTTTGATGATTCAGTCACCGTCAATGAGAAGCAGCGCATGGTCTACAACATGCAGAACAATCAGGGATCTGATGATCCTCCAAAGAGGATTCCTCCGATACATGATCCACTTACAAAAGCACTGCCCGATTTCGTCTCCACTTCAACCTCAAAAATATTCAGGATCCTCGGATTGGATGACTCTTTTCTTGAACGAGATCCGCAACAGTGGGAGTCAGAGCAATCATACAATGAGGCAAAAGACATCATATCTGCCCTAAGAGTGACGAATGATTTGGCAGAGAAAGGAGTGGCTCTTATGCAGACCTTCAATGAAGCGCTGGTAAGAAATGAGGAAGAGAAACAATTTGTTCTGCAAATGGTTGAGTACCATCGAGATAAATTCCCGAAAGCACTAAAGGGAATAAATTATGACGAATAACTGACAGTATTTCCTTTGATTATGACATATATCTAATGTTCAAGGTTCTAAAATTGTTTGGATCTCTGAAAATAACAATGAATCACATTGATGACAAAGTCACAAATCTTAAAGGGCTTTGCGCAAGTCCTAAATTTATTTCGATTTTCACATAATTTGGCAGATAATAATTACTATCATGATGGAACAGAAAACCAACTTGGTCGATGTTTAATTCGAGACTTTAATATTTAGACACACCCTAATATATATATATATATACGCATGTGGATTAGGCCTAATATTAGGAGTTCGAATTTTCGCTTCTGTATAAAGCACTATGCATGATGCCCAGTAGCCTATATAGGCTTACACGCACAGTTATATCGCACTGTTTGCAGAGACAATCAAATCATTGTTGAAGCTTGACTATCTGCCACAAAATAATCTTATATGACTGGCGACTTAAGAAGATATGTCGTATAGGTTTTTAAATTGCTTTTGGTGCAACAGTATAAGTCTAAAGTCTTGTATGAGATTTTCATGCGAAATATCAGACTTCTCGTCTGACGTATATGATTACCACGATGCAAAACTATACTTCTACACGTTTACTTGTTTCCTCTATTTGTCACGTTGTCATAGTATTATAGGTCCTATGCTATTTAAACGGAAAATCTCCACATTACACTCTGCAATTGAGAAGTGTCAAGCATCCTAATAGAAAAATAGATAAATACTGCGGGAGGGGGTATTCTGCATCGGGGCGGATCCAAGGGGCCATGGCCCCCATTTAAAAATTGTATGGGACGTGGCCCTCCCCCATCTGGTTTCAACAAGCCATTAAATAAATGCAGCGGGAGAGAAAAGCAGGATAACATTACATTACTCCCGACTATGATAACTGACGACTTAAAAAAGGTCATCAACTATTTTGGCGGCTAAAATGGTATCTTTTACTGGAAATTGGACGAATGAATAAAAAAAAGCGACGAGGAAGACGAAATTTTTTCCCTGTCCCAGCAACAAGACCTAAAATTTTGGCTCCCTCTTCGAAAATGTCTGTATGATCTGCCCTTGTTCTGTATTCACCAACTAATTCACCCAAATGCAACGAGAGTGTGAACCTGTTTGTTTGCGTCTTTAAAATCTGCGTATACCACTTTCCTGTCTATTCTATTTCCTGTCAGTTTTAAATAATAATTCAAATAAACATTTTATTAAGCCAGCAATCGTTGCACATTGAACACAAACAAACAAAACAACATTAATGATTAAAACAACAGAAAGAATAACCAGCACATCGTAAAAACCAGGGATCATATCCGGTTGTGCACTTTAAGGGGAGCCCAAAGAGACAAGTCCCGCTATCAGATGTACCCCAATAGAGTCATTGGCGTAGCCAGGAATTTATGATGGGGGGGTTTGGATTTTTTGGTCTGGCCTGATGCCCTTTCTGACATCAACCCAACAGTATTACAGTAAATAAAAAGGGAATAAAGTAACAAAGGGAATAAACTTAAGTGAGAAAAGCAATTGTTACTACAAGCAATTGGTTTGTTTTTCTTATTTAAGTGGATAAATAACCTTTAAAAAACTGTTTCCTAGGCCAATGGGGGGGGGATTTAACCCCCGAAACCCCTCCTTGTCTACGCCACTGAATATAGTTATAATATACAGTTAAAATAATGATAAAACTTAAGATCTTTACTGCTCAGTTGCTTGCTTCTTACAGTTTGCCGTGATACATCTTTCAACGTGATGCTCTCATGAGATCGCCTGCATGCAGTGCATGGCTAGCGGGACCTTCCGCCCCTTTTTGCGTCTCTTGCGTAAACTGATACAACTTGAAAATACGATGCAATCAGCTTACGACCGTACCGTATGATTTTAGTGTACCGAATAAACAGGCTATGTTATATTACGCCATGGTATTTCGATATGCCAATAAAACTATTTGCGTATACATGCATCAAGACAAGCAATTATCCTATTTTTCACGTTTTAAGTGCCTAAAAACTAATGCATTACGACCGTCATTAAAATGATCAAAACAAGAACTTTTACGACGATGTTTTGCTTTCCAGAGATTAATAGAAAAGTGCGCATATGCAGCGGACGATCGCACAAAGATGTAGGTTAGAGATATGGAAATGGGTTCAAATGAGACGTAGGATATTTGTTTACAATTATGCAGCCACAAAAAATGGAGACGCTCGAGTCTCAGCTCATTCGAGACTGAAAAAAAGTGTTTGTCCGATTGTAAAGCGTGTGGGTGTGTGTATGAAGACATCAAGCAGATAAAAGTGTCAAGATACAGACGGGACTGATTGTCCGACCGTGTCCAAGAGGCACGTTGCAGAATATGTCAGATGCGAACGCTTGATCAGGGCTTTTTTACCGTGCAGTTGAAAACAAAATGTGCAGTTCTAAATGGATTTGTGCAGTTGTGGAAGCACTTCCGTCACAGTTCCGTGCAGTTGAAACTAGCAAAAACAGGTCATTGTCCTCCGATCGGGAGTAATTTATCATGTAGGATTGGAAGGAAAAGAAGGGATTGTGCAGTAGCCTACTCAAAATTCCTTAAAACAGCCCTGCGCTTGATAGTAAACAGACTGCTATTCAAAGCCTAACTCTTGTGAACTTGATTTCAAATAAAATAAAATCAGATGACATTTATTGTTTCCAACAATATGCAATAGTCCATGCACATTCGTCAACTGCGCTTGGTTCTTCATTAAGAATACAATGTACTACTCCGACCCTTGATCACACGCTGCCTTGATTGCTGTAATGTCATCCAGGTGGGTCTGCTAAATAATCTGCACGACTGTATAACTGCAGAGTGTTTTTACGCCAATCTGTCCAGCGCTTTACACCTCGTCTATTAACATCATCATCCTGCAGGGTTTCGGATCTGACGAGGCACAAGAAACACGCTGTCTTTTCTTTTTCACAGAGCGATGCCTATAAACTGACCAGCTCATAAATGTCAGATTGGACGCAGTGAACGGGTATACCGTCCTATCGCTCTGGGCTACGTGATTTCCAGTTGCGCAAGTTCTTATAGTCTGCAGTCTTGCTTACGTTCTGTCACTAACGGATAGCTTATCGTTACAAGATATGCATTTATAAGATGTTTTCATCTCGTTGATTTCATTACCGGTACTCGTGTCCACGCAGTCGTGGACAGGAATAACAAGACGTTGAATATGGAGCAGTTCACTGACTTACAGAATAATAAAGATAGCACTGTATCTGCAATTACTTTTAGAAAGAATCTTATACGACTTATTTGTATAAGCTTATAAGCTACATACTGCCATGTCTCTATATTTTGGAATGAGTATATAAAAAAATATATTATGTAGGCCTACAAATGGGAATCCAGCACATTCAAGACTGCAGGGGGAAGAGCTGACATGCGTGTATGAGACTTTTAATTAAATTAGATATGCACATTTGGCTATTTTTAGAACAAAACCATAGCCGTTGTTATTACAGTGTAGGTACATATATCAGCCGTTTCCAAATGTTGTCAAGTTTTCCTGTTTCTTTATCCGTCCGTCTATTATATATATATATAGCTTTGGCGTATGTGCATTTATATATGTATACATATATTTATACATGTCTAGATTCTAGACCTATTCACTTCGCAATCTTCAGATAAAAAAGGTCGCTGCAATAAAAAATGTCCCTCTGCTCTCACAATTTCCTGTTCAACGGAGGATTGCGTTTACATATTATTATCTCGATGCCAATCAGTCACACCTGCGTGTCTACCTGCCCGCCCGCTTGCCTGTCTGCCTGTCTGTATGCCAGCATGTATGCCTGCATGTCTCTATGCCTGTGCGTCGACGACCTGCCTACCCATTCATTTTCTCATTTCCTGTGGTCGTAAAACCTGAGCAACTTTCCGGATGCTTGCGTCCGTTCTTCCTGAACAAGAAGTATAAGACTTACGATGGGGAGGGTGCCTTTGTCCGATCCGATCGGTATGCTATGCATGACGAGATTGGAATCGTAAATTTAGCTGTTAGCATCTCGATTGTCCAAAATGTATAGACCGATCCAATACGTACCGCCCTGAATGGGAATCAATTTATTAGGCGAAGAAAATATATTGAGGTTTTTGGAACAGGTGCCAGAGTTTTTGTTCTATTAGCCAGCCTGCACAGTGCACATGCATGTGCATGTATATATACAGAGATCCTGTTTCAAGACGTCCGTGCATATACATGCATGCACGGACGTACGAACGTGGGCCTTTCCCACGACTCGTGGGGAAATTACACAGCAAAATGTATCTTCGGTTCTCAATCATATTTCCAGTCACCCACAATTACCTTCCTCAGGCTCCTCTTTCCACCAACCTTTGGGCTTTCAACTCGAAACTACAGTTTCATCTCATTTTGAACTCTCAACCGGCTTCACCTTATTCTCCATCTTCAAACTCTCGACCTAATTGACACCCTCCTCAGCATCAACTCTTCCCCTCTGGAAAACGGACTGGAACTTCATTTGGACTGCCCTTTGAATAGCCCTCGGACTCGACACAACGCTCTTGAATAAGCTGGTGCCCTGCGCTCGGTTTACGAGCGGTCCTTTGGAACTTTGGAGATAACGATCACTATTACAACCGACTCTGTATTACTATTTATACAATAATGCTCTCAAACACAACAGAACTTATGGAAAGAACTTGAACTTAAATAGAATGAAAGGAATTTCTTCTCAGTTTCGCTATTCTTATACATCATGAGCTAACACTGTATATGAGAATCTTAAAGCATATCTGAAGGTCAGAGTATATTAGAATTCCAAAGAAGACTCAACTATGGGACTATGGGACCATATGAAAGACTGGGGTTGAAACCACAACCCCAGGTAATTCTCACCATAAGTTCACAAACATGAAAGCTGAACGTCTTCAGGTTTATAAACAGTATAAGATTATTGTCCATGCATTCAGGCAAGCACGAACTTAGGCAGAACGCAGCATGTTATATCTTTTCTTATTTCGCATTATGCTACTCATCAATAGGTTTCACTCTCAACTGAAATATTTAGCCTCTCACCTATATAGTTTCCGCGTTTTCTGGTTTCCACCATTACTGAAATTGTAGTGAGTTAAATACACGTGTCTCTTCAGAGTTTGTTTGTATATTTCTTGCATTTCCTACAACCCCCCATTCAAACTCTCTACTCAGAGGCGCTCCAAACTCCGATGCAGTGTCCGCGCTGTAGTCGGGATCGCCTCGGAGTAGAGAGCTTGAAGGGGCGCTACAACAAGTGAAAATACAAATATATAGGCATATATGTAATTATTAGATCAATAGATCTATTATTGCATCAATTTTATTTTGCTTCTGCAACTGCAACGAATAGGTCGATGTTTCACGATGTCCTGTACAGATTGAACCCAATTTTTCACAATGTTCCACTGCTTGTTGCATAATTAACTGTCACCTCTAAGCCTACACGTTGGACACGTAGCACTCTGTCATTATACTTTGCGTGTAACCCCTCTGCTTGAGCCGACAATAATTCAAGCTCCGTTGCTGTCTTCGGCCTATTCGTCTTTGTCCAACCATAAACCCTAAGTACTTATTCATGCGTATGTATACCAGCAATGTAATGTAAGTCATGTAACAAAGCTTTTGTAGCGCCTTGATGAAGCAACTCCAAAATGCGCTGCTTGTATGCGGCTGCACGCCTATAGCTGATCTAAACCGGTGCTGTATGATGTTTTGAAACAGAGTCTCCTCTAAAAGTCTCTCATAAAAGTCTCCCCTAAAAGTCTCCCATAAAAGTCTCCCTCAATAGTCTCCCAGAAAGGTCTTGACTAAAAGTCTCTCCTAAAACATTGCTCTAAAAGTACTACAGTCTCTCCTAAAAGTTTGCCTTTTTTAGATAAAAAAAGACTACACTAAAAATCTTCCCAGTGAAAATATTTCCCGGGGAGACTTTATTCATTTCGATAGGTGCAAAATTATATTTTACTATTAGGCCTACTTCAGCTAAACAATTTTAAGCAGCCTGATTTTACAATCTCGTCGCAAAAATGTTCTTGTTAATGTCATGAAGTTTTGACTAATCCTAAACGAAAATAGTCCTTCCTGTTCTCTGTTCGTCGTCGCATTCCGTGAACTCCGGATATGCGAACTTTTTGTCGCTGTCCCTGGATTTCTGGCATCAGTTAGTTCAGCAAAGTCGGTGCTCACCTTAGCATAATTGCAGTATCGGGGACCAAAGCAAATGCAGTCTTTTGACAGTATCTAATGACGACACTAACCTTAACATTAACTATAGCTAACGTAACCGATCCTCATGTACGACGCCTGACCTGACCATATAGGCCGACTATAACTGACCCTAAACCGACCCTCACAGGGCTTTTTTTTAACGTGCAGTTGTACATAAAATGTGCAGTTCTATATATGGATTTGTGCAGTTGTAGAAGCACCTCTGCACAGTTAAAACTAGCAAAAGAGGTCATTGTCCTCCGATTGGAAGTAATTCACCATGGAGGATGGGAAAGGAAAGAAAAGGTTGTGCAGTTCTAAAAATTCCTTAAAAACAGCCCTGGACCCTCACAACGCCTAACCTGACCCTAAGCGATTCTCATGGTCCTCGATACCATAATTACGCCCTGACGTTCAGATTTCAAGCGAAACTCATCCCGTTCAGGACTCCTATCCCTCCTATAAAATAGATTGCTATAGCCTACGCTGCTTCGTCTTGAATATTGGTTTTGAACTTGACTCGCCCAGGGTTTTAGTTTCGACAAAGCATCTTCATAATTATAGTGATCGTTGATTGCCTGACGCCATGAGCATCAATGCATTGACTCTATAGAAGCAGCTGTGGGTTTAGATTAGCGCCACCAGTATGATGCTGGTGTGCGACTCGGTAGCCTATCGGTAACGCGCTTGCTCACGGAGCGGGCGGTTGCGGGTTCGACTCCGGGTAATGACATTTGGCAAGTTATTTACGCACACGTGCCTCTGTCACCAAGCAGCATAATCTGGTCATGGGTTAAGCTGGGAAGTAAACAGCAGGTCCTGCTATAGGGTGACAGGACAGTTACCCCCCTGGACAATTACCCCCCGGACAATTACCCCCCGACAATTACCCTCTGGACAATTACCCCCAGGACAATTACCCCCCGGACAACTACCCCCCATGCCAATTACCCCCCGGACAACTACCCCCCGTGCCAATTACCTCCCGGACAATTACCCCCCGTACCAATTACCCCCCGGACAATTACCCCCGTGTAATGTTAGATGCAAGTTAGTGTTAAGCATTCAAGAAAAATATTAAATAAAATCCAATCTAAAAACGTCTCTAAGCAAGTTGTAACGCCTGCCTAATAAAATCTTTAAATGTTTATCTTTCCCTCTCTGTAAGATTTATAACATTGCATCATGACTAGGTAAGGATAAATTAAGTACCCCAGCTAGTATATATATATATTATGCAAGAGCGTGCATGGTAACGTATGCATGAGAGCGAGAGAAACAGATACATGGAGATAAATAGAGAAAGACAGCGAGAGGAACAGAAGAGGCATGGAGTGTAGAAGGAGGTATGTACGCAGATAGCTGAGAAATAATGGTAGTAGGAAGGAGTGTGTATAAGTATGTACAATAAGTATTGTAGAGTGAGATAATGACTAAAGATGTCTACAAAGCAAAGTTACTTTAGGATAGGTTTTGGCAGCTCTGAAGGTCTGACAAATACGAAGACCATGACCATGAGAACGTTCGTTCCCTCACGCGTATACGAACAACTGAACAAGCTCACACTGTGCCACGGGGGATAGTTGTCCGGGGGGTAATTGGTACGGGGGGTACTTGTCCGGGGGGTAATTGGCACAGGGGGTAGTTGTCCGGGGGGTAATTGGCACGGGGGGTAGTTGTCCGGGGGGGGGTAATTGTCCTGGGGGGTAATTGTCCAGGGGGTAATTGTCGGGGGGTAATTGTCCGGGGGGTAATTGTCCAGGGGGTAATTGCCCTAGAACCCTGCTATAGCTATAGGTTACACTGGCCTCGTGTCCAGGACCTTGGAATTCGTCCATTGCTGGCTCAAGGCTATTGAAAAGGCGATAAGCGCCTCCCTGTGTTCTACACGGAACTGGATGGGCTTTATTTACTTTTACAGTTTTACTTACATCAGTATGCTAATATCCTAACAAATCAAATCAATTATTAAGGAAGTCAATTATTTAGGTTTAGTTTATGACGTCATTCGCTTTCACTTGCGACGCTTTATACGTCTAACTGGAATATTGGTGAATTGTTTAATCGCGTTATTAAGAAATCGCAGTAATAGAGGAGAAGGCGGGTAAAATACGCTTTCTCTCGGTTCATAATTGAATGTAATATTATGTAGACGGTCTAATCGTCACATTTTCTCAAGAGAATAAATTATTTCAATGAGGTCTTAATTGGCGTTGCTGCCCCTGCGGTGGTAGCCTCGTTGCTAACTAGTCGATTTGTTACCTCTATGCTGCTGAAGAAGTGGTAAGAAGAGGCATATTATTACTCCTGATTTCATATATTTATTTATTTATTTATTCGTACACATAGAGCCCTTCAAACTCACAAGATCAAAGTTTCACGCCGAAGCGCTCGAGCAATCGCGAGTGAAGGACTTACTCAAGGGTCCCTACACGGCGGCTTGAGGTGGATTCGAACCTGCAAATCTTCGGCTGCAAGGCAACGAACTTACCCATTACACCACCACGCCCCACACACACACATATATATAATATATGCTATGTATAATTGTATATACATATATCGGATATCGGTCAAACATTTCTGATGATTCTTTTAGTGCAAGTGCGATCGCTTCTGATCACGCTCTCCAAGAATTTTATCTAATCGTTAGGCCTACAGATTGGTTTATTAGCTCAGCATCATTTTGTTCAGTCTAAAAAATGACCACGGCATCTGAAGATCCGTGATCGTAATCGTAAACTCAAAATTTCTAAAGAGCTACTCGAAAGCCAAGCGCGGGCACCAGCTTATTCACGAGCGCTGCGTTGAGTCAGAAGGGTTGTCCGTGAGAGTGGTCCGGGTCGAGTTATATTGCTCTTTCGAAGCAGGCATGATCGTTAATAATTCTTATTTATGTGGGCCATGTACGGTTAGGGTGTCATTTGCTGTTGATGGCAGATGAGGAGTTGTCGTTTGACGGGTGAGATGGCTATTAAACGGCGTTGCTACATTTAATGTCTTCCCAAGTTATACAACAGCAGAGACCGGTCAGTGAGCGTAAAACCAGTTAATGTGTGAATTCACGTGTGTAACAATATTAAGTCGTCCTCTAAGTATAAAAGGATTTCGTGCGGGCCGCAACACCGTCGGTGCCTTGGAGTCCAAGGGTCCAGGTTCGAATCCACCTTGGAGTCCAAGGGTCCAGGTTCGAATCCACCTTGGAGTCCAAGGGTCCAGGTTCGAATCCACCACAAGTCGCCGCGTAGGGACCTTGGGCTAGTCCTTCACTTGCAATTGCTCGGGCGCTAAGGCGTGTATACATATAGCTTCGATGCAGTGTCCAGCGCTGTCTGCGCTGTAGTCGGGAGCGCCTCTGAGTAGAGAGCTTGAAGTGGCGTTATAGAAATACAGAAATAAAGTATAGGGCTTTAACGACCAGAATCAAAATGTGGCATCTGCGATTTCGTCTATACTACTATGATCACACGCCTTCTTTTTCACCAACGTGTGTGTGTATTATAATTTCTTGGTTGGGCCGGGAGCGCTTCTGAGTAGCCTACCTTGAAGAGGCGCTATATAAATTTCTGAAATAAAAATAAATAAATAAATAATTATATTCTCTTCTAGAATTATCCACACTCACGGTACAGCGTGCGCGGCGCCATCATCGGCCGCCTGCTCCTTCTAAATTGCAGTGACGTCACACTGAGAGGACTCGCATCGACGACATGTCTCTTCTCTTCAAGATCGTTTATGTCCTTGTGATGGGCGTTCGGTTGTATATTTCCATGGTCATCTTCGACGCTTTGGACACGAGATCCAGAGAGGAAAAGCTGCAGGCGCGAGAGTATGTTAACGAGATCACTGAGAAACATCGCATTCTAAGGCTGTTCGGTGAATATCTTCTTTTCGCCTTTCAATATCTGTGGTTTCGCTTTGACTGCCGACTCGCTCAACTCATCCTAGACCCATGGCTGCTCGCCCGCCCGAACATACCGGTGGCGACACTCGGTCCAATGGAGTTGGGTTGCCGTAAAGTTGGAGCCTGAATAATTTCAGGTGTCTTCTGAGCTTGGTCATTGCATCTATGACCGATCCGTATAGACTTAATGCGTTCTCTTGATAGAACTATAGAACTATACTTTGTTAAACATACATGTACAATTGTTGGGATCAATAAAACTATGTCTATGTCTATGTCTATGTCTAAACATTTGCCCGTTGCTTTGCATTGTTTGCACTTCCGTTTTATTATAGCCCACGAGTAGCATTAGTTTATCGATCAGTTCTGGCGCCTACAGTTTGAATGCTGAACCTGTTACTAGTATATATTATCTAAACATCTATTAGTGATACCCGTTGTTCAGACATTGAAATGGGCAATATAGGCTCGTGGTATGTGTGTACATGTGTGTGTGTGTGTGTGTGTGCGCGCGCGCGTGTGTTATGTAAATTGCAAAAGTTTGTTTGTAGGCCTATATCTAGTATGGAGTATAATACGCAGGTTCTGTGATGGCCACCGGTAGGTTATTACTTTTTAATTACGGTGCCTAAAAAGTTATTAACTCGTATATTTAAGAGTGCGTCGTAAATCGTCTCTGTTGCATCAGTAGCTCAAGAATGCATTACATTGAGGACAGCGATCCGAATGATTTCAGTTTTACTGTCGAAAAAGAATCTGTATACCAATTATATTACTGTGTAGTTTTCTGTAGTCTAATGCTTAGGCAAGTTCAAACAGGACGAAGCAAACGGCAACGACGTTGCTAGCTTTCATAGATATGCATTAGGGGCCTACAACACATTGCATTACAACACATTGCATTACAACACATTGCATTACAACACATTGCATTACAACACATTGCATTACAACACATTGCATTAGATTGTAATGTATTGTATCGTGTTGCAATCCATACATTTATATAACTCCTCTCGCAGAATGACTATTCAGAGGCGCTCTTGGCACGAAAAACTCCGGGGAGAAGAAATCTGGTTTTTTAAAACGTGCAGTTGTACACGAAATGTGTAGTTGTAAAAGCAGCAAGTCTTCTGTACAGTTAAAACTATAGCAAAAAAGGTCATTGTCCTCCGATTGGATGTAATTTACCATGGAAGATGGGAAAGGAAAGAAGGAGTTGCGCAGTTCTAAAAATTTCCTTAAAACAGCCGTGGAAGAAATGCTTTTAAAGAACGAGAGACTGATAAGAAAACGAGTCATTAGTTTAGCCGGTAGTGGGAGAGGAAGGTCATTCCAAATGGAGGGACCAACCACAGCAAACGCCCGATGTTGGGCAAGAGCAGTCTTGGGAACAAAAAGATCAGGACGATCTGCAGAACGCATTGAGCGAGATGAAGATGCAGATAGCGTCATAGCGACTTTTGTATATATAGTTTGAGAGGTATTTGTGGTCCAGCTGTGCTTTGGAGAACAGACAGAGGATCTTGTATTGAATGCGTGAAGTGATAGGTAGAGCCAGTGCAATACCTTAAGCATAATTATATATGAAGAAATATACGCAAAGCATAGCTGTCAACTATTCTTGAAATGATGGGCTTCCACTGTTCTTTAGATCGTGGTTGCTGCACCAAGGACCATAAGCCTATCCTCTAATTATTTAGATTTAGATTTCAAGTGTTTCTTAAGTTGATTAAAACGATTCGAGCAATTATCCATTAATTCAATTTCAAACGATGACTGATTGAGAAATTTGGTAAGATTTACATCTCCAATGATTAATGAATGCGACATTAATTCGGGGGCAATCACCGAGTTTGGGTCCCATAATTAATTATCCTCTGGATCAATTCGACAGAGATAACACAATTAATGTTTTTAACAGGCACAACACAATACTAAGACGTAGGTGTTTGCAATCACTGCTCTGCGGCGTTATACCTGTAACAGGGTTCTTTGCCTTTGCAAAGGCTGGATAAATTCACGTGGAAAGGTTTATCTGAAGATAACTGTGCATTGTGCGGTCGGCATCAGTAAACGAACAGCTTGATCAACTGCCCGGTGTGTGCTTCTCGAATTTCTGCTGGTCACGGACCGGCAATAAATTTTTTTTAAACTCGCGGACCGCTATCGGTAACTTAATTGACGAGCGCAAACAAAACCGCGGCCTTTGTTATAAATTTCTCAACTTGTTTCTCATTTCGTTACATTCAAAAAGTTAAACTCAAAGTGTCAAACTATAGCCTAATTATTAGAAGTGAATTTTTTATTGTAAGTGGATCTGCAAAAACAGCCTATAGGCCTAGCTATTGGCACATTAGCAAGATTGTGTGCCAATGATGGAAACATCTGCTCGAAATAAACCACAGAAACCAGAAAGGAAACGCAGAAATATTATATAGATTCCAAATATTGCAATTTATTTTTAACTCCTCTTCTCGGATCGGTGATTTATGGTCCACTCCGGTCCGCGGACCACAACTTTGAGAACCACTGCTGTAGATTAGTTTATTGCGTTTGCGTGTTTAGGGCTGCAATGGTTTCTGGGTGGATTTCCTTACAGTATAATTATGGCCTAGCTTATAATATCGCATTTCTTTGCATACTTACATTTCAATTTACGCTTACCAGGCGTCGTGCATGATGCATCCAGTGGTGTTGGCTATCCACAATCTCTTAGACATAAGCCGATGTTGTCAGTAATATGACAATATTATACCATTTTCATTTATATCTGTTTAATTTCACGATTGCAGATAATGTCTGCTCTGCACAGACAATAAATCTGCAGTGAAACTCTAAGAGAGATTTCCCAAGGCTTCTCGACGAGACAATCAAGATAGAAGATGCTATGAGTTAAGTTCTTCATCCATTAGTGACCACATCAACTGATGAAGTTGAAATTTACCAATCCGACGAAGTGAAAGCAAGAAAGACGAGCCATTCTGCTATGTTGCTGCTTGTTGCTGTTGCCCATTCGCTACTGCTGCTATTGTACTATTAATGAAAAGATGACGATAATAATGGTGATCGTCATCATCGTCATCATCATGATCATCGTCGTCAGCATAATGATGGTTATCTTTGCAATAATAGTAATCATAAAAAATAATGATGATGATCTTAGTAATAATAATAATAATAAATTAATAAAAATAATAAGAATAATTATTATTATTATTGTTATTAATATTAGGCTAATAATAAAGACAGGAGGCAGGATTTCTGTAGCGACCGGTGACCATTTTGGGCAAATCTGAACTGATCAGTCAAGACACCGAGAGGCCTTGGACCCAATGTTGAAAACGATCATTTTCACTAGCATGTAAATGAGTTTGTCAGTTTTTGAAATAAATAAATGTGCCATGATAAAATAATAATAATAATAATAATAATAATAATAACAGCAATAATAATAAATAAATAAATAGTAATAATAATAGTTGCAACTGACGTGCAAAAACAACTTCTCGGATAGTTAGGCCTACTAAGAACCTGAAGGGTCATTTATTCCTCGGGCAAAAAATATTTATAATACTGGTAATGAAAATAATACAAAAACAGTTATAGTAATCGACTATTTCACTACTGCGGTAATAGCAAAAAATATTTTTAAAAAATCATTAAAAAATCTCTTACTTCTTGGCCAGATGAGTTTCTCTTTCCTTGTCTTCCTCCTTGTGTAAGTCATGCAGAGACAGAGACTAGCAGAGACTAACGGAGACTGAGTCTCTCCACTTCCGTTCTACATGTCGGACTCCGTTGTCTGCTTAGAATACCAGTCTCGCTGTAATATAAGCGTTCGTCGTTTGTCCATCGGTCGAGAGAGGACGCGACTATAGCTACTGGTGCTTAGCGCTCAGAAGTCTCGCTGGAGAGAACGAGGCAGATGAATGCGCGGCGACCGTATAACAGAAAGAACACAGAAGCCAACCAGCCAGCCAACCATCCAGCCAACCATCCATTCAGCCAACCAACCATTCAGCCAGCCAACCAGCCAACCAACCATCCGTTCAGCCAACCATCCATCTATCCATTCACCCAGCCAGCCAACCAACCATCCATCCAGCCAACCATCCATCCAGCCAACCATCCATCCAACCATCCATCCATCCAACCAGCCAACCATCCATCCAGCCAACCATCCATCCAACCAACCATTCAGCCAACCAACCAACCAGCCAATCAACCAGCCAACCAACCAGCCAACCATCCAACCAACATCTCGTCGTCTGTCAAAATAGCAACGACGTGTAAAGCACTGTAATAGATTTCCCCCCTAAATTCAGTCGTTTATCATCGCCTCCATCGAACCTTACTTACTTACATCGGCCACGGAATCAATCTCTTCTCTTCATCCAACCTCAATCCATTCATCCATTCATCTGTGCATTGCGGAAACATGCATTCTCTCATCTCATGTAGAAGTCAGTCAGTCAGTAAGTTTATTAGTCCGTGAGTGAGACAGCCAGTAAACAAGTCAATCAACAAGTCAGTCAATCTATCAGTCAATCAATCAATCAGTCACTTATTCATTCATTCAGCCATTTAGTAAGGCAGTTAGACAGTCAATCAGCCAAACAATCGATCAGTCAGTCAGTGAGTTAATCAGTCAGTGACTCAGTCAGCCAATCAGTCAGCCAATCAGCCAGTCAATCAGTCAGTCAACCAGTCATTCAGTCTTTCAGTAAATCAGTTAGTCAGTCAATCAGTCAGTCAATCAGTCAGTCAATCAGACAGTCAATCAGTCAGTCAACCAGTCATTCAGTCTTTCAGTAAATCAGTTAGTCAGTCAATCAGTCAGTCAATCAGTCAGTCAATCAGACAGTCAATCAGTCAGTCAGGCAGTCAGAGCAAGGCGCAAGTCAACAGTATCTCATATATATATATAGTTATGTATATAATTATATATATTTATATAGCAGATTTTTCAATCAAAAGTCAACAAAGACTCATCGACATGAAGAGAAGCACTTTCAATCGTGAATGTTCCACTAAACAGAAACTACAACATTTTCATCGATTTATCAGTTTTATAGCCTATACATGTACAATGTATATAGCGTCAACTTAAACAGAATACTTTAACTCTCAACAAAAGCTACAAAATATATTCAGCGTATTCAAACCATCTGCTCAGACATTGGATTCGCATCGCAGAAAGTCTAACTAAGCTCTACAACTAAAATTTTTGCATCATCATCATCATAATTGAATATTCCTCACTTAATTGGTATAGTCATCATAGCATCGAAATCGTCGTCGTCATCATCATCATCGTCGTAGTAGTAGTCGTCATCATCATCATCATCATCATCATCATCATCATCATCATCATCATCATCATCATCAGGAGCATCATCAGCAGCATCATTAGCATACATCATCATCAGCAGCAGCAGAAGCATCATCAGCATCATCATCATCATCATCATCATCATCATCATCATCATCATCATCATCATCATCATCATCATCATCATCATCATCATCATCATCATCATCATCATCATCATCATCAGGAGCGTCATCATCAGCATCATTAGCATACTACATCATCATCATCAGCAGCAGCAGCAGCAGTATCATTAGCATCATTAGCATTCTTATCATTGTCGTCGTCCCCATTAACGTCGTGATCACCGTATAGTCATCGTGGCCATTAGAATCTCTTTTCCGCTCCGCTCCTCCTTCATTCGATCAGCTGTTTTTATTCGTGTTCTTCACGCCGAGTTAATTCCGGTTCCGGTCTCGACAGCAGGCGTCTGGATTGATGGCAGTGGCGCCGGGCGACTCCCAGCGCGCCGGTCCACCCCGGTCCACCCCGGCCCACCCCTGTCCACCCTTCAGGCGGTCAATAACGGCGAAGATGGACTGCTGACCACGGCGTGGACATTGGTCGACACGCTATGGACACAGTTTATCGCCTCTCGCCTCGCTTCGATCCATCATTCTTCGATTCCCGTTGCACTCTCTATCTCGCTTCCGGTCCTTAAATGCGAGTCCGGACTGACTGGGGTTTTCCCGTGGGGTAGGTTTCTTCTTTTCCTCGCACTTTTTTTTATCGCGGAGGACTATTATACGAAGAGTAGTTTGTTCAGGAATTCCGGCTTTCAGGATCTATCGAACATCCGGTGGGTCCAGTGCAGATTTGCATAAAGTTTTTCTTCTGTCGCGTCCTTTGTGCCGGTCCACAGGGTTTCCGCAATTGGCCATTATTGTGTAGTCCGCCATATTGGAGGGCGGAGCGTGATCGAAAGGGCGGAGCTTATGCTCACATCTTTCTATTGAGCTCTCAACGTTGTCTAGATTTCAATCGGGATACAAGCGACCTAACAACTCAATGTGAAGTACTGTTCTTCAAGCACAGACGTTTTCATTATTTGCACAGAATGACTTCTAAGTTGATGGTTTGCAGATAGGCAAACCCCTCCTCTTTTCTGGGCTGGATTAGCATAGTTAACCCGCTTTTCTTATCACAAATAAATAATGCCATCACTATTCAATCCATCTGCTACTACTACGCTTCTCTATGTATTGTTCCGTCTGTCTATCTGTTTGTCTGTCAGTGATGTGGTCTCGAGACCGCGGTCTTGGTCTCGAGACGGTCTCGAGACCAGAAAATTGCGGTCTTGGTCTTGGTCTTGGTCTTGAATGAGGCGGTCTTGGTCTTGGTCTTGGTCTTGAAGGTCCGGTCTTGGTCTTGGTCTTGGTCTTGAAGGTACGGTCTTGGTCTTGGTCTTGAAGGCAAAAAAGGAATGTCATAAGAATTTTTCGTGAAGGAAAAGACAGCAAATTTTAAAATTTTAATCATCGGGCGACTAAAAAAAGGGTCGTCAGAAATTTCAAGCCGGAAAATTGGAAAAATCCATGTATTTTTCAGAGAAATCATCAATCTAGCCTTTTTTCGACCGGTCTTGGTCTTGGTACACTCGGTCTTGGTCTTGGTCTTGGTCTTGGAACACTCGGTCTTGGTCTTGGTCTTGGTCTTGGAACACTCGGTCTTGGTCTTGGTCTTGGTCTTGGAACACTCGGTCTTGGTCTTGGTCTTGGTCTTGGATTTTTGGTCTTGTGCACAACACTGTTGTCTGTCTGTCTGTCTGTCTGTCTTCCTCTCTCTCTCCGTCTCTCTCTCTGTCTCTATCTGCGTCTCTATCTGTGTCTCTGTCCCTCTGTTTATTTCAGTTTCTCTGTCTCTCTCTGTTCCTCTCTGTCTTTCTGTCTCTCTGTATCTCTCTGTATCTCTCCGTGTCTCTGTGTGTCCCTCTGTATCTGTCTGTTTGTCTGTCTGTCTCTTTTTCTCTCTCTCTCTCTTTCTCTTTTTTTCTTTCTCTCTCTGTCTCCCCCCATCTCCGGTTATAATTAGACCCCTTTCGGCAATGTCTTTCCGCCGGATCATCGTCTCCACTCCAGGCCGCCCTCCTCCTCCTCCTCCTCCTCCTCCCTTCGGACGACCTCCTCTTCCGTTACTCCGGTCGTTAATTTAAATCTTTCCAAACGGAAACCTTGGATTTTAAGTGTCGCGTGGACCCATCAGCAAATCAATCTCCCTTTACATCTGAGTCCCTGATAGGTCCATGCGACCCTCTTCGCCTGTCATTGTTCCCCCATCTTCTGCCCTTCTGTCCTTCTCCACATTAATATAAATGGACAGCCTAATCGGGATATATGAGCATCTTGCCTTCTTCGTCCATCTTTCTGCTCTCTAATCGTCTCCGGTCTCGTTCACGCTGTATTATAGACACTCGGTTTTATTTGTCCTGTGCACTCCGTCCTGTGGTATCTACAGTCATAATATAATATGCTCTGTGCTTCTTTATGCATTGCTGATATATAAATATAAATCATATTGCAGCTCTTTAAGAATGCCTCCACCAAGCTGGGGGGGGGGGTCATGACCGCATGCATGGGTGATGTGAGCAGACCGCTGTGACCACGGAGGCGTCGTGGAGAGCAGCTGACCATGAAAAACCACGTGATCTCAGGACTAGTATAGGGCATTTATATTGATGAAGTATATATATGAGGTTCTATTCCTCAACTGCAGTCGATTTTAAACTTCCGCATCATAATTAAGCGATCAGTTTTCAACATAAACGCGAGAAAGCTGAAACTCGCAATTATAATAGTGTCGCCAAAATTAAGTCTAGAGAGACACATCTTATTATTTATCAGACATAGACATGTCGCAGGTCCGAACTCACAGGTTGTCACATATAACTTTTAAAACATAAATCATTCTAATTTATTAGATTTTGTTGCTATAGTCTCTACTCGTCGACTTTCAATTTTCTCGATTTTGTTAGATCGCCTTTTTGGGAGACGCATTAATCGTTTTGCTGCATGGTTCGACGGCGTTTGCGCTGTAAAACTCTAACGACGATGCCTAGGCTACACAATACACATCATCAGCATGGCGATCATTCTGCTCCATGGCTGTGTATAGGTTTACTTTGCCCACGCATCGGCCGCCATATTGACTATCTATAGTGTCAAAAAGACTGCGATAAGCTAATGACCAACTCAAGGATTTAAAAAACGTTTTCGTGGCTGAATGACGAAGACGAAGAAGAAGAAGAAGAAGAAGAAGAAGGTTGCGAAGATGAAGAGGAATAAGAAGAAGAAGAAGAAAAAGAAGAAGATTACGCAGAGGAAGAAAAATTGCGCAGATGAAGATGAAGAAGAAGAAGAAGATGAAAAGGAGGAGGAGGAAGAAGAAGACGACGGCTACGACGAAGAAGAAGACACAAGCAGTCTCTTAGGCTAACCCCCGAGAAGGCAGTCATAGCCCTTGGGTATGTGCTGACGATTTCATTAATTTTGTCTCTCTTTCAACTTCACAAGAACTGAAGACGAATATTTGCGAGAGTCGTGTACTCGTGAATGAAATTACTCCCAGCAGCAGCAGAGCAGCAGAACAGCAGCAGAGCAGCAGCAGCACAGCAGCAGCAGCAGAACAGCAGCAGAGCAGCAGCACAGCAGCAGCAGCAGCAGCAGCACTGCAGCAGCAGAGCAGCAGCAGAGCAGCAGCAGTAGCAGCTGTAGCACTGCAGCAGTAGCACTGCAGCCTGAATCTGACGTTGCGCCTCTTCATAACGACATGGTGTACAAGAGTCTCTACAGAAACCGTGTTTGAATGCATAATATTTACATTAATTTATATCCATGCATGGATAGGTGTTTCTCTTTAACGGTTTATTCACAGGTTGGATATTTATGGAGGCGGACAGTTTTCGAGTGCAGCCATGCATGGAACATATAAAGGTGATCCAGACAAAAGCCAATCATCCGTCCATTTTCACCTGCCGCAGATGTTTTCGTTCTTAATTGCAACCATCCATCCGTATCAGCTCATCATTAATCGTCAGGTGGCCATTCCATTCAACAGACCGAAAATAACGTTCGTTCATCCATCTACGCGGGGTGGGCCATAAAAAAGACCACCTACGGTTTTTGCCAATATCTTGGCCAGAAATAAGAATTTCAAAATCAGATCTAACAGGCCCGATGACAAATCATATTTACCCATGATGGCAAGATTTCATCAAAATATTTCAAACAGAACAGAATATATACTTTAGTGAGACCACCCACTGCGTTGTGACGATTCAAAAACGTAACGCATCAAAAAGTAACAAAGAAACGATTTTATTAAGTCATTTCTCAAATGACTGTTATCAAAATTAATGAACTTGATATCCCTACATGACTGTGTGCATGCATTGCACCTGTATAAATTGGTTGACCTACTATTTCTGTGTAGGCCTACATTTATATCTCTCTACACATTTGCGCATGTCTTTCCGTCGTCGAGACCAGGGTCTTGGTCTCGGGTGACCCCAAGTTTGTTTTCAAAAGTCTTGATCTTGGTCTTGACACCGAAAGTCTTGCTCTCAGCTGTCAAAGACCAAGACGGCAAGACGACAAAATAGTCAATTGTCTATTGTCAGTATGAATAGCGACACATCAATGCCGTTTTCAGTTTGCATAGTAGGACCTAAGCAATCTTGCATTCGGAGAAATGGCAAATCCGCATGCAGTTTAATGATCTAAATTTCCGACTTTTTGTTATTTGCTTTCGGTTTCGTCCAATCGCTTGTTTAAACACAATAGCAAGCCCTAGGCAATCTAAAGTTGCACGAACCGTTGGACTTGAGTACAGGTCTTTTGTTACACGAGACAACGTAAGCAAATGACAAGCTGTGTGCTCAGCTTCGACTTGCACTTGCGGAGCAAAACTAGTAGAAACACGAAGATGATGTTTCAGGTAATGTTACCAGCTTTCAGTTTTCACCAATCATTTCAGCACGCCTTTACCCGTTTGTACGTGGCAGTGGTGCCAGTAGGTCTATGTTTCATTTGAATTAAATAAATGTATAGGCATAGTGTTTTTTTTAATATGTTTACAGTTTTGTAGTAGATATGAGTATGAATGATTTTCAAGGCCTTTTTCTTGTCTTGGTCTTGAGGGTCGAAGTCTTGGTCTTCGTCTTTGTCTCGAGGTTTCAGGTCTTGGCAAAAGCTTATGTTTGCGTATGTATGGACTCCGCTTTTGGATATCTTTTATATATAGGCCTATCAGCAGTGCATTTATCTTTGCGTGTCTATGTGTATACGTGTACGTTTATGATACAAATTTGCACATACGTATACGCACATGAATATCTATGTAGGCCTACGCTGTTTAGGTACATGTAGCCTAATTCTATGACGCTACTTTGTAGATTTGACACCTGACTGAAGCATCGTCAATATTTTATCCAGCAACAATTCAGTCCTATAATAGACCACTGATTGTCGCAACGATGCAGGAAATTAAGAGAAACAATGGCGTCCGAACATTAGGCAAAACACACATCTGATTTGCTATCGAACATGCTTCAATTTATTTATTGCCTTTGTAGAAAGCTTAAAAGCTTTCACTAATTTCATGTATGTATACGTGCTTTATCTGTCTGTTTGCCTATTTAGGCATACGTATACAGGGTGGGCCAAAAGAGTAATCAATTACGGTTTGTTTTGCGATAGGCCTATCTTGGCCAAAATAAGAATTTTTCAAATAAAGTTTTACGGGTTTAAAGGTAGGCCTATTTCATATCTACGAACACAAGCCAAATATTATTGAAATATTTGAGACAGCACAATCACTTTTAGTGAGCTCACCCCCTGCTTTTTGACGATCCATAAACGTAACGCGGAAAAAACCGCTTTTATTAGCTTACAACTCAGATAATTGTTATCAAATGAACTTGATATTACCAGATAATCATTATCGTTACTAGGGCCTATTTAAATAATTGTTATCAAATGAACCTGATATTGCCAGATAATCATTATCGTTACTATTTAGATGAGAAACATACATGTAGTACCAGTTTAGCTGCACGTCACTGTGACATCATATGGCAAGATGACTATGAAGTTGTAAAAAAAATTCAGATTCAAAGTTTGCTATTAAAACAGTAAAATTTGAATGTATGAAACATCAAAATGGCCAAGGCTTCAATGACAGACAAAATGTGTGTTTAGATAGATAGTCTACCTCATGAACAGGGACTTGGAGCTTAAATTATAATCACCACTTTCTCTGGTGAACATGATCAGTGAGAGTGGAGAAACTATGAGACAAATTGTGATTTAAGAAACATATATATATATATATGTTTTTTAAATCACATAGTATATATATGTATATATAGTATATATATATAAATCACATAGTATATATATGTATATAAAATTATAGTATATATATACATATATATACTATGTGATTTAAAAAACATATATATATATAGGCCCCTATATATGTTTCTTAAATACAATTTGTCTCATAGTTTCTCCACTCTCACTGATCATGTTCACCAGAGAAAGTGGTGATTATAATTTAAGCTCCAAGTCCCTGTTCATGAGGTAGACTATCTATCTAAACACACATTTTGTCTGTCATTGAAGCCTTGGCCATTTTGATGTTTCATACATTCAAATTTTACTGTTTTAATAGCAAACCTTGAATCTGAATTTTTTTTACAACTTCATAGTCATCTTGCCATATGATGTCACAGTGACGTGCAGCTAAACTGGTACTATGTTTCTATATACAGGGTGGCTCAATAAAAAATGTCCCACCGGAAAAAATGCAATATCTTCGCAGCCGATAGACATTTTTCTGTGAAAATTTCCCAATTTGCAGGGGAATGAATTTTCAACAATTCCTGAACGCTTCACTTGAAAATTTTCATGTTTGCAAAAGTTACAGCTGTTTAAACTTTCAATTCCGTTTTTTCAAATATCCGGAGAATCATGCTCCAATACATGTGATTTCATTAAGATTTTTTGCAAATTACAACACAAAAATTGATGATGATGTCATACGACCTCACTATGAGCTGTAAAGAAGCTGTTTATGAAGCAAACTGTTAGTATTTGGTGATGTTTTATAGATTACTGTCTCAATTCGTGAATCCATTACTGAACGTCAAGGGCAAAGTTTCTGCGGAAGATAAAATGGGAACTCGGACGTTGCGCGAACAGAAACTGGGACATCGCGTAATTATAGCAAAATACCCTGTGAAAAGTGGAGTCTGAGCACATTGAAGGCAATTTGTAAACGTATTTATGTAACGAAGATCAGATGTCGGAAGAAAGGAAGGAAGTGGTCGTTTGGTCTGACGGAAAAAGCACGGTTTTCACGAAATTCGCTTGGTAACCGGATGGTTCAAGTTTGCAAAGCACATCATGGTTTTGGTATCAGATATGCTGCCGTGTGTTACGGCTGCAAGAAAAGACTGCATTTAATCCCATTCAGTAGGTTAGATGTCAAACTCATCTTGGAACTCTCTTACCCAGACTCATTGAAGACCAGGTATGCTCCAACATCTGGTTTTATTTTCCAGCAGGACTGTGCGCCTGCATGCTTGCTCGCACGGCACGGTTGATTATGATGGCGCTACCTTATTGCCATCAACTGAAGTAAATGCATTGGCAAAGATGACTAACAAACTCGCCATACCTTAGCCCTCTTGCTTATCACGCCTGGTGAGCTATGCTGGAACGCTGCAAGACATTTCATCCCAAGTTGGAGAACATTGGCCAGCTGAAGCAAGTCTTGCTGCTAATGTGGGGTCAGTTGCCGCAGGACCCGACCAACAAGGCCATACTGAGCTTCACAAAAAGAATTTGAGCTTGTGTTAAGGCAGGGAGTGGACACTCTCATTATACCGTACAATAAACTGCAAAGCGGAATTCTGAGGTCGTAGTGAAAAGTGATATCATTTGACCTGGAAATCTACAAGTGACGTTCATTTTCCGCGAAAATTTGAAAAAACGAAATTTTAAGTTTGAACAGCTGTAACTTCTGCAAACATGAAAAGCTCCAAATGAAACTTTCAGGGATTGTTGGAAATTCATTTCCCTGCAATTTGGTAAATTTTCGCAGAAAAATTTCAATCGGTTGCGAAGATATTGCATTTTATCCGGTGGGACATTTTTTATTGAGCCACCCTGTATATATATATATTTATATATATATAGTATATATACATGCCGTTGATGAAAGGAGAACGGCGATAAAAGGAGAACGGCTCAACGTCAACATTATTGTACCGGTATATAGCCTATACTGCATGGTTTCATTGAGAAGAAACAATAACCCCTAATCTCCGGATTTTTACCCGATAGATTATCAAGTGTAGAAAGCTATACCGGGGATATAACACAATCTACGGCCAATACCAAGAGTGATAAGAGAATTGATTCATTCATTCATTCATTCGGACATTTATATAGCGCTTCTTCAAGAAAAAACTACTCAGAGGCGCTCCCGACTCCAGCGCGCACAAAAAGAATAGTTTTAAGTTTAGTAAGGAAGGATCCTGGCAGAGTCCCAGGGTGTAGGCGTAGCTCAAAAGGAAGGTCATTCCAGACCACTGGTCCAACCACAGAAAAGGCTCGATTCTTCATGGTAGTAGTACGAGCAAAAGGAACTAAGAGGACTCCCCTATCAGCAGAGTGTAACTGACGACGTCCTTGGATACCCAATGTAAAGCTGCATAGCTCACGATGGTAAGTTGGGGCAAGGCCCTGACAACATCGCCATACCAATGCAGCTACCCTGAACTCAATACGCTGGCGAATAGGGAGCCAGTGAAGTATCTCAAGCATGTAGTTTGAGACATGACCATATTTAGGGATTTGCCCAATTAGGCGCGCAGCAGAGCGCAACACCCGGTCAAGACAAGTCAATCTGCTGGATGGGAGGCCAATGTAGAGCGAAGAGCAATAGTCGATGCGAGATGTAACGAAAGAATGCACTAAAGTAGGAGTAGCAGCAGACGTAAGAGAACGGATGACAGTGCGAAGCTGGCGCAGCTGATAATAGCAGTCTCGAGCAAGACGGTGAAGTTGAGGAGCAAAAGTGAGTTCTTGGTCAAGTTGGACACCTAGGTCTTGAACCGTGGTTGCAAAGACAAAGCCAGGAAATTCAGATGCAAGAGAAACTAGATCAAGCTTGGTAAGCTGCTGCTGTGTGCCCAACCAAATAAATTTTGTCTTAGATGGGTTCAAGCGTAGTCTATTGGATGACATCCATGCCTCTAGAGCATCCAAAGTCCCGCTCATTATCCGAACCGCTTTGACAGCATTAGAAGGGAGGCAATGAGTGTAAGCCTGGACGTCGTCAGCATACTGCTGACTCAAAACTGAATGAGCTGTTAGTAGAGTGGCAAGACCTGAGGCGTAAATAATATAAAGTATGGGACCAAGGACTGAACCCTGGGGTAGACCATATTGTGCAGGCACCCATGAGGACCTAGAAGAACCATGGACCACGCAGAGAGAACGCTCATGAAGAAAAGAATCTATCCATTCGTAAAATGCACTAGACAAACCAAAAGAAACACTCAGCCGCTCTAACAAAATCTCGTGGTCTACAGTGTCAAAAGCGGCGCTGACGTCAAAAAGGGCCAGCAGGGTCAGCTGAGCTCTGTCGGTCGCTCCGTAGATGTCTGAGAGGAGTCGGAGCAGAAGCGTTTCAGTTGAGTGGAATCTTCTGAAACCGGACTGATTCTGAGGCAGCAGATTATTCCCTTCAAGGTAAGCGACGAGTTGCATGGCGACGACCTTTTCGATGAGCTTCGAGAGGAACGTAACATTCGCTATCGGCCTATAGTTTCCGGGATTAGTCGGATCCAATCCACCGCTTTTCAGAGCAGGGATCAGGATTGACCTCTTCTGCGTTGATGGTAGAATGCCTTCCTGTAGAGATCGATTGCAGAGTGTTGTGAGGAGAGGAAGTAAAATGTCGATGAATTCGTGAAGCAGGAAAGTGGGTATGGGATCTAGTTCACAGGACTTTGGCGGTGAAGAGAGAATAATGCGTCGAAGTTCGGTACTTGTAACTGAATTCAATGTAGAGAGGTGACAGTCAGATGGAGGATATTCAGGTGGCAGAGAGTCAGCAGTTGCCTGTCGAATGTCACGAATCTTGGCATCAAGCGAGGCCAGGAAGTCATCCGCTGTGAAGAATGGAGTATCTGGAGGACGCTCAGGGCGACGACGGCCAAGGAGCGCATTGAATGTTGTCCACAGTCGCTTAGGTTCCTTTGTGTGAGAAGCGATCTTGGCTTCCCAGTATGACCTTTCTTTCTCACGATACTGCCGGTGCATGCGGCGAACGTAGTGCACCCAGGTGGTGCGATCCGATGGTAGATTGGTGCGCCTGTATCTTCTCTCTAGGCAGCGAGCACGTCGTCTCAAGGAGTGGCACTCACTGTCGAACCAAGGCGAGCTGAGGTTTCGGCGTATCGTCACTTGTCTCATTGGAAGAAATCGGTCGATCAGATCAGTCATGGTCGCTTCGTAGGCTTCAAAGGCTTCAGCAACTGTAAATTCAGTCAACGTTGATGGATCAGCAACGGCCGGAACTTCCAACAGTGCCTTGCCGAAAGCATCACGGTCCAATCCTCGCCAGCCACGGACCTGCCTGGTTAGAACAGTCAGGGCGTCGTGTAGAAACGGGATGTTGGCTGTGACGAGACCATGATCAGAGACGGTCGGCGGACGGATATGTAGATCTGTTACCGCACAATCGTCTCGATGGTCGCATTGGAGTTGATATGGGAAGACTTTGCTCTGGAACACACCAACAAGGACATCAAGAAATTGACAAATAGACTGCGAATATTTGTGAGCACTGGTGAACACAAGTTGTGAAGCGATATTAAATTCATTTGATAATAATTATTTGAGATGTTACTTAATAAAATCGTTTTTAAAATACTTTTTGGTGCGTTACGTTTTTGGATGATCAAAAAACACTAAAAGTGATATAACTGCAGTTCTGCTGAAAATATTTCGATTAAATTTGGCTATTGGACGTAGATAGAAATTACGTTTAAGTCTGTCAAATTTGATTTCAAAATTTCTTATTTTTGGGAAAGACATTGGCAAAAAAGCGTAAGGGTTACTTTTTGCCCACCCTGTATATATATATATATTTATATATATATTATGTGTTCTTGGATGAATATATACATATATATATATTATAGATTTTATGTTAGCGGTAGGTTTAAATGTGCCATGCAGTGTCTGATACCTTAACTCTCGGCCTCTCTCTTTCCTTCTTTATATCTCCATTTCCCGTGCAGTCACTCACTAATTTTTACTCTGCCGCTTTCCTTTTCGCATTCTGCCACTCTTTTTCTCTCTCGCATAGCCTACTCTCTCGCACTCTCTCCTGATAAGCTGCTATAGGTAAAGACTTAGTAAATAATTATGTTTAAGCCAATACAATAGATGAATACTGAGCACACTAAACGGCTTCAAGACTTTCCCTCTAAATCCATTTGTCTCATTTTCTAAGGTGCCCTTCTCGCGACACGGCTGTGTTATACGGCGCCATGTAAATTGTCGTTGTTGTTATTATTTCATTGGCAAGTGTACATTCCAAGCAACTAAGTTGTCTGTCCTTGTCCCTGGATATAAGTCCCCATAGCCATAGGCCCTACTAGACGTCTAGGCTGTATTACACTTGCATATAACATTGCAAATACACACATAAGCCTATGTATACAACTATAAAGTTTGTACAAGCTATAAAGCTATAGACATAGAGACATATAGGCCTATTTACAGGGCTTTTTTAACGTGCAGTTCTACACAAAATGTGCAGTTCTACATGTAAATGGATTCGTGCAGTTGTAGAAGCACTTCCGTCACGTTCCGTGCATTAAAACTAGTAAGAAATAGGTCATTTTCCTCAGATTGGGAGTAATTTACCATGTAGGATGAGAAAGAAGAGAAGATGATGTGCAGTTATAAAAAATTCCTTAAAAACAGCCCTGCCTATTTATGGCAAACGAAAAATAGCCTCACGAAGATGAATTTTCAATTAGAAACCATGTATCCGAAACGCGACGCTGTTGTCTATCTGAACTTCCGCAGTTCTGCCATTTTTTTTCTTCTCGTCTTTTTAATGCGATATTATCGAGAGAGCTGCTTCTTGCTTTGACCAACTTCCCTATTGGAGCGAGAAGAGCGTCGATCAATAGGATTGTTATTCTGCTTATGAATAGTCGATAAATCAGTGGATAAAATGAGAGACGGAACCAAATGCCAGCCGAGGAACTGCACTGCATGCCTGTCTGCCTGGAACGCCTATTATCCAGTTTCCTTTCTCCGATAAATAATGAAAGATAATTTCCAGTAACGACCGTTTCGTATGAGCGCTCTTCGTTTAATGGAAATGTCGCTTCCGGTTGGAGAGTATTCTTCAAATATTAGCGACATCTGCCGTGAGCGTCTTCGCTGCCGCAAGCGATCATAATAGGAAGTAATTAATTTGCTAATCAGCGCTTTTGTCAGCGCTTCTTTAAGTCTCCGATAGGAAATTGAAGATGGGCTTAAAAGCAGAAGCTGGAGTAATTGCTGGTGCAATGGGAGTACAGGAGATTCATTATGCAGGGATCATGGCAGGAGTCTTTCCAGCTTTACGTGGACATGGACGGATGTGTAAGCGGTAGATTTCAAGGTGACACGAAGTGATTGATTACTTAACTCTTTCATTTCTCTGAACACCCACGGCTATTATAAAGAGACTACGTATTGCGAGCAACGAGACGATATAGAGATAGACAGAGACTACCGAGAACATCGAAAGACATACGGACACGGACAGAAGGATAAAGAAAGACAGACATACAGACGCATATAGACACATATAAGCTTAGTCCAGACAATCGAGCTCAGATATAATATCGTCAACCTGGGCAAAATTGCATCAGAAGCTTTTTACACGGTTTCCTGTTCAGAATCTTTTGCTGAGTAGGCTAACATATCCAAAATCCGCCAAAATCAGACCACGGGGTCATCCCAGAAATGGGTTCAAACTGATTTTAAACTGCAAATTGCCTGGCCTAGTGCATTTTTCCGTTACTGCGAGCTAAAAATTACAGCCAGCACAGTACACACCATAGATTGAGTATTCGCATATTACGAATATTAGGCTAAGATTTTCAAATATTCACGAATATTGACGAATATTAAAGCTGCCAACGAATAGCCTATTATATTCGTAAAATATTATGTTATTTCAGGACATTCTTTATTATTGTCCTTTCAAGAAATTCTTTAGTCTTAATTCTTATTTCGTTGTTTATGAAAATATTTGACTTTTACTGAATGAATTGTACAAAACTGAGTTAGCCTACGCATATGCCTGTATCAGTAAGTGACAATAACTTTAACCTAGATTATTATTAAAAACATCAAGGCATCTGCTGGGTCTGGCCATTGTGGCCATGCGGCATTCAAATCACATTCGATACTAAATGACAGTTAATGTTGGTCACTTTGTCTAACTTCTGACTATCGTCCCGAACAGAAAAGAGGCAGAGCCACCGATGGCAGTTGGCAAGTAGCAGTAATAGTAGGCTAAATTAGATATAGGCCTAAACTTTAACTGCCTATAATAGTACTGCAAATTGATAAAGTTGTTTTATATCAGTGTAGCAGGATGAGTAAATATAAATGCCAGCACAGGAAATACATGTAATAGTGCCAGATTACAAGCACAAATTATCCCGATCTCAGCATATTAAGCGCATTGCATATTTTAATTCAGCCTTGACCTGGATGCGAGTCAATGTCATGCAGACATACAGAAACTTAAACTGCTTTACCGGGTAACATTGCGGTTTCGATGGTTCACTTTAATCCATTGACGAATATTTACGAATATTAAAAAATCTTAATATTCACGAATATTTACGAATATTAAACCCAAAAGTCACGAATACTCAATCTATGGTACACACTGCAGTGCTGACAGTGCCCTCATAATTATATTCAGTTGTGAAGGGCTTCGGCTGACGTAACCCACTCCGGAACCACCGACGCGTCTCCTGTCGTGATCCTTGCATAATGAATCCCTTGTATACTCCCACTAGCTGAATTACCCGGCGTTGCCCGGGAAATTTCGATATTTGGTCCACAGCCACGCTGACCCCGTTCCCACTTAGCCTTTCTCACCCCACCTTCTTCCATCGGCCCCAACCCGGTCCCAGCCTGGGGTGCCGGGTGTTGTCGGTGAAATGTAGATTTTTCGCCCCAACCCAGCTCCCATTGCAACCGCCCCTGCGGGGCGGTTCGTCACCCTCCGTTGTGGCCAGCATTTGCCGGCGAATTTTGGTTCTTTTGCCTAAACCCGTCCGCCCTAAATACCGGTAATGTCCAGGTGGCCTGTATACGTACGACGACACGGTACTATATTAATTACCGGTATCCATTGTCATTGTCTTGCGATCAACCGTTCATAATATTATTATCAGTGTTTTTAGTATAATTTAGCGAAAGCGCGCGCTATAAAATCGGCCGCCTAAAGCGAAGTAAAGAAGTGATGACGTCATAAATCTATGGGATCTTTGAAAGCGATCCGGCGACCAATCTTAAATAGCCTACTGCATTATATTAGCTTTCGTCGGATTATTAAAAATTAAATGTTTCAAATTCGGCAAAGGTAAGATTTTTGGATCGCGAACCCCCTATGTTTGTTAATGGGTCCTAAAAAGTATTTTTTTAATTATTGGGAAAAATCGGTCGGGTGGATAACGATGGCTGGAAGCACAAAGGTGCTAAGCGCACTTTTTTGGGTTTTTCAAAAAAGTAGTGCATAATATGCCTGGAAGAAATATACATCGGAGCACAAAGGTACTAACGTTTACGATGTTAATTTGGATCACTTGGCACCAAAACACAATTGGGCTAAGTCTCATTGGCTGAAATCCATAGAGCGCAAATAGCTCAAGCGCACTTAATACCTATGTGCACCCTCTTTTTTTAACGCCTTGTCTTTGTTGTTGACTTCCACGCCATTCGCCATTACTGTTTATCGTCGTCCCCGTTACAAAAATAATAAAAGTTACATTAAAAATAACAGAAACAATATCTCGAAATCTTTAGTGTTTACTGCTTATTGTTTACTCTTTCTGCTCTCAATACATTATTATTGAAATGCATAAACGAGTGCATCGTTTCAGTTCTGCACAAGCGCTTCAGATGATCATGGACCTTAATGATTCAATCGAGGAATCCAGTGATGATGGTAAGCTTATTAATAGGAACCTTAGAAAATTCTGTAAAATTATGGAAAATAAATGTTGATGTTTGGGAAATTAAGTGATTTAAAGCTCGAAATCGGCTTATGTGGTAAAATTGTAAAAATTATGCGGTATTATGCAGTAAGGTTTGGGCTGCATCGAAAGGCGATGTCATGGACGTCTCATCGGTATTATTAAGCAACTACAGGTAGGATCGTGACCACCAGAACACACCTGCAGACGCATAGACCGGTATTGCTTGCCATAGTGAATATTAAAACCAGCGATGCATCCCTCCGTGTTTCTTTACATTGTTTAACTTGGGTATGCATTTTGTCTGTCTTAGGAACTTCTACTGAACATCTGGCAACTGATTTGCCTGCAACTATGCTTCCTCTGGACCTCGAGATTTCTTCTCCGCTTAATCGTACACCTGCTATGACAGTTGAAGGGCTTGATCCTACACTTCCTCTAGTCTTGGAGCCTTTTTGCAGAGAGGTTTCTGCAGTAGAAGTGCTCGACCATTCACACCCGCTGGCAACTGATTTGCCTGCAACTATGCTTCCTCTGGACCTCGAGGTTTCTTCTCCGCTTAATCGTACACCTGCTATGACAGTTGAAGGGCTTGATCCTACACTTCCTCTAGTCTTGGAGCCTTTTTGCAGAGAGGTTTCTGCAGTAGAAGTGCTCGACCATTCACACCCGCTGGCAACTGATTTGCCTGCAACTATGCTTCCTCTGGACCTCGAGGTTTCTTCTCCGCTTAATCGTACACCTGCTATGACAGTTGAAGGGCTTGATCCTACACTTCCTCTAGTCTTGGAGCCTTTTTGCAGAGAGGTTTCTGCAGTAGAAGTGCTCGACCATTCACACCCGCTGGCAACTGATTTGCCTGCAACTATGCTTCCTCTGGACCTCGAGGTTTCTTCTCCGCTTAATCGTACACCTGCTATGACAGTTGAAGGGCTTGATCCTACACTTCCTCTAGTCTTGGAGCCTTTTTGCAGAGAGGTTTCTGCAGTAGAAGTGCTAGACCATTCACACCTGCTGACGTCCGAGCCTTTCAACCTTCATGTTGCAAGTATGGCCACTCCGATGGAAAGAACTCGTACCCGTAAAGTTATCATCATTACTCGCCTAAGGTAGTTCTTTGTACTATCATTTCAAATGTGGTTTCAATTATTATTTTAAAATGAAGGTCTAATAGTCATTGTCTCTATGGAGTAGTCATTTTCTTGTATTTCTGCCATTATAATTGATGAATTAATTTACTTAAACTACTCTTATGATGAAAATACAAAAGTTAAATTAAACTTCTGTTAAACTTGTCATCAGTTACTACAGTGTACTATGATTATGAATGTTTCATTGTAATCGCAATGCATTCTGTGAATGTGAACTTCAATAAAGGAAGATTATTAAATTATTAAAAATGAGTGTTTAATTGGCATTTATTTTTATTTTACATGTCATGTAGGCCACCAATCTTGCAACCTTTGCAAGTTCCAGTCGGGGTTATTTCTTCTCAACAGATGTCACCTGATTCAGTGCTTCCAACAACAGTTGATGTAGTTAATCCTCCACATCCAACAGAAGTTACAGTGACTACTCGTTCAACCTCTCTCTCTAACGAAGAGCCTGGTCCCTCAGGAAGTCTTCCTCTCAGCGACGATGCATCTACACCTTGCCTACCACCATCAGATATGGAGGAGCGTTCACGAAAGCGTAAACGAAATACACAAGGTTGGAAACGAAATGTTAGGCAGCTATCTCGAGCTAATGGAAAGGAGTATGTTTCGAGGAAAGGGAAACTAGTGGCGGGAAAAAAACCATGTGGGGGTTGCGAAGAAGGATGTCGTTTTAAGTGTGGGGTCATGATTTCGGAAGATAAGCAAGTGCAATTATGCAACGAGTATTACTCGTTGCAAGACATTCAGTGCAAGTCTCAGTTCCTCTGCAGCGCAGTCACTGAAGTTGCTGTCCGCAGGCGTAGCATAGATGCTGCAACTGGAGAGGCTGTAAGCACAAAGCGCAAGAAAAGTCGAGAGTATTATTTGATGTCCGATGATGATCGAATGCGTGTCTGTAGAAACTTCTTTTGCAGTACTCTTGCTATTTCAATCAAGATTGTTAACAGGGCTTTAAAAGGTAAATCAGATACTGGTTTATTTGTTGGAAAAGATGGTCGGAAAGGAAAGGTTCCTGCAAATAAAACTTCAGATGAGAATATCCAGAAGATCGTCGATCACATAAACAGCTTTCCGCAGGTTGAATCGCATTACACTCGCAAAGACTCACGTAAACGGTATTTGGCACCTGATCTTAATATTCAACAGCTTTACCGTTTGTACAGTGAGGATTACTGTCAAAGGCTTGGAGTAGCACCTGTTAAGCAAGAAATCTATCGAAGAGTCTTCAATACCCAATTTAATCTTGGCTTCTTTATTCCTAAGAAAGATCAGTGCTCCACTTGTAATAGCTACAGAAATGCTGTGGATACAGAGAAGACGAACTTGCATGATGCATGGGAAGCACATAAAAGGCGAGAAAAAGAGTCTATGGAGGAGAAGAGTCGCGATAAAGTAAAAGCTTGCAGTGACCAATCGTATCGAGCCATAACATTTGATCTTGAAGCAGTTCTCTCTACTCCACATGCAGGTGATTCACAAATATATTATAGAAGGAAGCTTGCTGTGTACAACTTTACGATACTGGAATCGGCATCCCAACAAGGATTCAATTACATATGGGACGAGACAGAAGGTGGTAGGGGAGCAAATGATATAGGGTCCGCCCTTCTGGATTACTTGCGAAAACTTCCAGCAACCGTCACGCACGTCACATCATTCTCAGATACTTGCGGTGGACAAAATCGCAACCAGTTTATCTGTGCAGTCATGTTGTACGCCATTAGAACATTGCCTTCTCTACAAACTGTTGATCTAAAGTATATGGAGAGTGGCCACTCGTATTTAGATGTAGATCTAATGCACTCCCTGATTGAGCGAGCTACAAAGCATCTCAAAATTTATACAACTCGTGATTGGGAAGTGGCGATAGCCGGTGCACGAAAGAAAGCTCCTCCATTTATCGTTCAGCGAATGATGCACACAGACTTCAGTGACTTGAAGATGCTGGCTTCTACTCTTCTACTAAATCGCAGCAAGAATATGGAGGGGGATACGGTGAATTGGCTACGTGTTAAGTGGCTGCGCTTCAGTAAACTTCACCCATTTGTCATTGAGTACAAATACCAGATTAGTGATGAGAATTTCCTTCGCCTCAACATATCCAGCAAACGCGGCAGGCCAAACACACTGATAGGGGAACTTACACCAGCCTATCTCTCTCGAATCCCAATCTCGACGGCCAAAAAAGCTGACCTCCTTGCGCTACTGAAGAGCAGAGTAATTCCGGCAGAGCATGCGGTTTTCTACAATGACTTGCCTTCAAATGCTAGAGCTCGAGACTGTCTTTCGGAGCCCTGTGCTGACGAGGAAGAAGACTGAATTCAAACTTAATGTTATTTTTTTCTTATCTGAAACTAATGGCTTGAATGCAGAGCATTATTTTATAATTACTGTTGCATTTTATTGTTTTACTTCTTCAACGTGTGAAATGTGGATAAATTATGGAGGAAGATGCATTTTGGTGCTTCTTGATTTTCATTATAATATTTTTTTCTTAAATCTTTATTGGATGTTAATTATAATGATAAGTATGACAGCTATGATTATCACATTAATTTGAAGGAAAACTCGGCGTAAGAGTCGCTCATACTTGAATTAAATTATTTTTGGTTATTTTCCTGATAATTATTATTAGGAGTTTTTTTGCTTAAAAGAAATTTTAAAATTAAATAATATAATCATGTGGTGCTTAATAAATTAACAAATGCTTAAAGGCTAGTTAGAACAGTATTTATTAAGGGTCTTCTAAAACAATTGTCAAAACAGTTGACATGAATTAGTATTTCAGGTGTCCCAGCATCAGCGCACAAAAGTCCTAAGTGCATATATTTCCTTACAGTAATTTTACAAAGTCATTTTTTTTTTACAAACAGAATTATTTGTGCAAAAATAAAAATACTTGTAACACTGCAATAAGCTCTTCTTTTGGAAAAGTCATTGCAAATCGAATTATTTTGAATAATGAATTTTAGCAACACATAACAAAACTTCAACTTCAGTTTTCTTAGAATTAAGAAAAGTGCGCTTAGCACCTTTGTGCTTCCAGCCATCGATAAGAAGGAAATTGTTCGCAAACATTGGAAAAGTTTCGCCTTTATAGTTTTAGATTGTACCAACAATTACTCCAGTTTGTGGGACGCGGTGGTGTAGTTGTGGCGTCGTTGCCTTGAAACCGGAAGGTTTGAGGTTCGAATCTACCTCAAGTCGCCGCGTATAGGGACCTTGAGCAAGCCCTTCACTCGCAATTGCTCAACGCTTCGGCGTGAAACTCCGATGCAGTGTTCGCGCTGTAGTCGGGAGTGCCTCTGAGTAGAGAGCTTGCAGGGGGCTATAGAAATTGAGAAATAAATTTTTTTAAATAACAATCATAGGCCTGCTGCAGTCCAAAGCATAGCATCAACCATTCTAATTAAATGCTTTTGTTCATTGCTCATTTTCGGGAAGTCTAGAATACGATGATATCATGATAATTGTGCGATCCCCTGCCGCCCCCCTCCCTAGTGTCCAACGTTGTAGCGCTGCGGGTTCTTCGCTTTATAGGCCTACGACAAAGGCCTTAGTTCATGGGTTCGCTTCGGCTGATAGAGTTTTAAATAGTGCGGCTATGAGGCAGGCAATAAGGGCACTGAACTATGGGAGGGAACACACTTCTCAGAACGTGTAAATCATTGCTAACGACAACTTTCAGCAGTCGTCACTCAATTAACCCCTCAACCTATCACTCAAAACACCCCTGATCAGGCTGGTCAATCAAACTATGTCGCACATCACTCAAGTCGTTTTTATTTAGCAGTGGCTGGACAATGGATTCTTGAGGAGGCGCGATATATAAGTTCCTAGAATGAATGAATGAATTTATTCACGCCTATTTTGGGGACGATGTCAGCAAGATAATCTTTTTTTAAAAACTCTGTTTCTCGAGATTTTATTTCATTGATGTTTCAGCCTTGACTATATTTGTAATTGTAATTCTAATCGTACATTTATATAGCGCCACTTCAAGAGAACTCCTCAGAGGCGCTCCCGACCTGACACCAAACCACAATCAAAGATAAGGGTTTTCAAACGCTTGTGGAAAAGGGGCAAAGAGAGACAAAAAAGTTCATTACGGAGTCTAATAGGTAACTTATTCCAGAAAGACGGACCGACCATAGCAAAGCTTCTATGCAGCACTGTGGAAGATCATAGAGCCATAGGGACAACCGGGTCACCATGCGCAGCAGAGCGAATGAATCTACTGCCTGGAATGGATAGCACAGGCACACAAAGTTCCATGAATATAAAATTCACATGGCTAAAATGCTATAGCTCGCAGCAAATAACACTTATATATAAGCCAGAACTTCGTAAAGCGCCATTTTCTTAATGCACATGGCATCAACCGTCGCTGGTCGCCAAATCCACTGGTCAGCAGCAACAATAGACCTATCCGCGATATCGCTATCGCTATAAGGACCAAGAAAGACAGGAGGCCATGCACGAGGATTTGAGGATAAAGTCAGCTTTAGCTCGCATCGAAAGACCCAATTCCTGACAACACTGTATATTCCAGAGATTCTAAATCTCGAACTAGCCGGTCCGTATACGCGGGGACTTAACATGGCGCGGTAGACCCACGCGGGTACCTCAAATGGTGTGGTAGGCCTATAGGCCTACCCACTGCTCAATATTCATTCAAACGGTGATCAAGGATCTAACGCAATACAAGCCATGCGTTTGCTATAAAAATCGCGTATTATGTTTATAAAAATATAGATATTCAATTGCACAAGGCACGGAGACTGAGCTTAACGCATTGTGACATGGCAGAACGTTTGGAGACTTTTGCGTTTGGAGACTTTTGCGTGCATTGACTGAAAGGGTGACTGTTGCATGTGCAATGTCTGAGATTCCCATCTCCCCCCCCCCCCCCCCGAAAAAAGAATTAGGCCCTTCTCATGCGGTTCTATATTTGAAAACATGCAAGTTCGTTCTCGTCTTCAGTATCCATTTTCGCTTAAGTCTTGTTTTGTCTCTCACATCCACAATCTGCGGCCAAAAGAGTGACAATAAAATTGATGGTGGCATTGGAGTCGATATGGGAAGACTTACCACTGGAACAAATCAACAAGGCTATCAAGAACTTTACAAAGAGACTGAGAGCAAGTGTGGATACTGGTGGTGGACACATTGAACATAAGTTGTGAAGCATTATCAAGTTCATTTGATGACAATTATTTGGGATGTGACTTAATAAAATCGTTTCTGATGCATTTCGTTGCGTTACGTTTTTGAATCGTCAACAAACGGTGGGTTGGCTCACGAAAAGTAACATAACTTTTGTTCAGCTTGGAATTTGTTGGTACAATTAATTTTTGTTATTACGTAAATATGAATTACCTATAAGCCCGTGAAATTTGATTTGAAACGTTCTTATTTTGGACCAAGATATTGGCACAAACCGTAGGGATTACTTTTTATGACCCACCCTGTAGTTCTAAATGACAACAGCATAAAGGCCATGATTAGTTTTATATTGAATTGGCGCTACGCAAATATTTAATGGCAACAACACTGACAATAAACTTCAACATTCCTAGTCCGACTCTGTTCTACAAGCTTTCCTTGTTGCATCCTCTGGTTGATTGGCAGCTTAGTAACGTTTGTCGCCTCCTAGCGAAGAATAAGGTTTACATTAAAGTGAGAAGACGAGTGGAGTTTTTAAATGACTTCCAGTCTTCCACCATGTACTTACCAGCTCGTATGATGTGTGCATTTAAATAGCGTCCTCCTTGAGTCTATTTGAGGCGAATCGTCTCAACGGTTGGAGAAAAAACGTTTGGGGAAGAGGGTTATAAAATTTCTTTTTAGTCTTTTTAGACATCCAGTCTCACCACTCTCGAGTTACTGGTGGCCTCCAAGAATCAGAGGGACAAGGGCTATTGTTTTAATTAAATATGCATTGGAATCTTGTGGCAATGAAGCAATCTTAATGGCCGTTACCGCTGAGTTTGCGCGACCATAAAAAAATCTAGGCTGCTCTTCAAGAAGAGCGTGGTTTTAGGTATTGACCTCCACTATAGTTGCATTCATCTGGCGGCGGTCAAAAACTCACAGTGTTTGAAAATATCGCTTTTCTAACCCATGGCATGAGGTCGTCAGCAATCCGATATTCAATATAAAAACATGGAAAAACCAAACCATTATATTTTGAAACCCAGTTTTGGGGATGACCCGCAGTCTGATATTGTCGGATTTTGGATTCGTTCTTTAGCAAAACATTCTGAGCAGGATTTAAACCGTTTAGAAAGCGTCTGATACAATAGTTTGCTGAGATGCCAAACGCTTCGCATGACAAAAATATCATCGTTGTTCGTTTGACGCTACCATCTAGCGAAGAAACTGTCGACTAGTAGAATCAACCTGAAAGATGCAGCAATGATTTTAAGTTTGTATGTTTGTTTGTATGTGCACCTATTATAGCGCCCCTTCAAGCACTCTACTCAGAGGCGCTACCGACTGCAGCGCGGACACTGCATCGGAGTTTCGCGCCGAAGCGCTGAGCAATTGCGAGTGAAGGACTTGCCCAAGGTCCCTACGCGGCGACTTGAGGTGGATTCCAACCTCGAACCTTCCGGCTTCAAGGCAACGACGCCACCACTACACCACCGCACCCCACAAGTTGCAAGTGGACCAAACTTGAATTAATATTAGTTTTCGTTAGTTTGACAATATTTAGTTCTTCATAAAGATGGCGAACCTATATCGACTTATTAAGTGAAGTCGTTAAATTGACTCTTTTCGGTCAACTGTGCTCATGGGCACCCGCGGATACTTTTGCAGGAGGGGCAAAACAAAATAGCCGCGGTTAAATTCTTTTGTCAAGCGTTCGAAAAATGCAAAGCAGGAAAGTAAGAACACAGACGTCCTTAATAATTGAGATTTCTAAATGCAAATTTTCTGTTCTCATGCAGTTTCACCCAGAACCTCTATAGCGCCTCTGCTTTGGAGTCGATGTTACTCAAGAACATGGATCAGCGTTGGCTGATTCGGTTAAACTACATCGTTTCCTAACAGACACACACCACTCAAACGGAACTTGGTTGAAACTTAATAAATGTAGGCCTAATTGAACGAGACAACTTATAAAGTCTACGATTCGTGTTTTTAATTTGTGGCTAAATTGTGCTCATAGTCTAAATTTAATTGGCCTACTGCATACCACCAGGTCATGGAGCAATTTAATCTGGCGTAGAACCTATATAGTTTATAGCATGGAATACGCAGTTTGTATTATAGGCTAAGTATAATGGCGACAACGAGGTAGTCACACAAGACCCGTTGCGATTGTCCGTTTACTAATAAGTCGTCTGACATCACAATCCTCAAATATGACGTCATCGCAAAACGCTATGATTATCCTTTGTTCTCTCATTAGTTTCTAGAATGTGCACACGGCAGGCTGCTGATTGAGACGACAATTTTAAAGACGACGTTAGATGCTGAAAATGAGAAAACGATGACAAAAACGATGCAACAGATGACAAATCAAGACGAAAGATGGCGAAGATGAAGACGAGCGTCAGTTTTCTAACTGATGGGCAGATGATCATCGAAATGAAAAAGAAATTATTCGATAAGTAAGTCTTTTTTGATCATGACAGAAATCCTCATCCTCATTTGAAAAACGGAAAAAAATGATCATTCATTGACTTTAACGATGTCTGGTAAATTTGAAATTACTATGCAGTAAGTAATGTGATGCAAGTAAAAAGTAAGCTAGAAAGTAGATTCAAGTTAGAAAATTGCCTTCTTATAAAACTGAGAGACGGAGACAGACAGACAGGCAGATACAGACACAGAGACAGAGAGACAGAGAAAATCATTGGGAAAACCATAGCAACGTAGTCGTCTAGGTCAGACGGTAGACTCAAGAAATAGACTACATATGTTATGACCCTCTGAATCTTGCGAATCTATAGAAGACCGTGGGGACTGTCTCCGATTTTCCAAAATTGTCTAACGAGCGCAACGGATATTATGACGTCATTTTCATCTAGAAACATTAATGTATAGGCTCGTCTGAAGAAGATCTTCAGAAGTTTGATTTGACGTCATACTTTTGGACCGCAGACGTCAGCTCGATTTAGATGAAGAAGATTGAAGTGCATTGTGACGTCACAGGCATTAATCGATCCTAGAGAAACAAACATTATATCCGGCTTTGTCTTCTTTTATTTAGAAACCGTTATAGAGCTAATTGAAAGATATACCTGAAGATGAAGTCATGAAGTCATAAAGGCGTTTGAAGTGTAATTAGAAAACAGATGAGTTTGCAAAAGGTAACTACATGTATAGTGATTCGGTTTTATTCGCTTCATTAACCCGTCCACTATAATAGGCCATGATAGCTTGGACTTCAACTTCAATCGGCTTACACTTACAGCATTAGGACTATTTTAAGGGATCGAGATCAAGCCATTTAGGATAATAATTATTATTAGGATAATAATTATTATTGGCAATCTGTCGGTTGATCGCATATTATGTTAGATAGGCCTAATTAAGTTGCATGTTTATCCTTTGATAACAGAGATAGTTATTGTTCAAATGATGCTTTTTGCATTTTCAAAGTGCGCCAGATCTGCCAGATCAAGCATTACATTTTGGCATCACCTTGACTGCGTAACATTACTGACAATGTCAGATACATATGGGGTACATGCATTTCCGTGCATAAAAGTTTGTAGTCGTAATCGCAAAAATTAAATTCTCAGAATCCGGCACCTGTAACAGTTGGGATCGGGCGCTGATACTTCTTCCTAAGTGACATGTTATCCGTCTCCTTAGGAGTTGATCAATAATTGAAATAATTTTTAAGTCTCTATATCTTAAAAAAATGTTAAATGTTAAAAAATAAAAAATGACAGTTTTAGCGATGTTGCACCACATTCCTGAGTAGCAAATTTCCAGTTTTTTTAATGTCATGGATTTCCTTTTTGTACATGTCTCCAGGAGGAAGGTATACATTGCTGTGCCGCGTCGGCTTAAGTAACGGATCTCTAATGCATGGCTGTAGTGTTTTGAGAAAAGTTCAGCTCACACTGCAGCGACTACTGAAGGAAGGAAACCTCTCTCTCTGAAGCCTCTGCTTTCTGGCAAAAGACTGACCATAGTACAGGTAAGATCCATGGTCTGTTTATTTATTTATTTCTCCATTTCTATAGCGCCCCTTCAGCTATAGCCTGTTGTTCGTGTCGCATAGTGAAATAATCTGACTAGATATGATACTGTTAAATAGGGTTTGCTTTGCTTTATATTTAAGTGAACCTGAGACTTTCTCTTTCTTGAATTCCATCCCGGCTATAATTAGTACACTGATTTACATTGTCTGTGTTAACTGAGATGGCAAGGGATGGGCCTGGCGACAATCCCATCATATGCCGAGGCTAAGAAAAGGATGTCGCTTACACCTCATACCCTCAGCTGATTCTAAAGTTAGCTTAAGAAACGGCTTTTCTGATGTATACACGTGGGTGCGGTGCCGACCAAAAACTCCCGCCAGTGTCGGATAATCTTGTAGGACTACTCTCTTATTTCCAATACTAGTGATACATATTTGTCATAACGTGTAATGACCTTGAGGTTTTTCTGTGTTTCTATAGGTACCGGTGGTTGGCATCACTGATTCTGCCATTGTGGTGAGATGGGGTGGATGTGGGTGTGTGGGGGTGTTGATTGTGATGCGTGTTACGGTTGCACTGTGGCTCTGTTCGTCTGTGTTTCTGTTACTATAGTTGTTTGTGAGTAAGCGACCTCGTGGCCTCTGGCGTGGCCTAACATCCCGTAAGCCATGGGGTTTGCTCGTTCGTTTTCGTATTTGTTCGTACTAAGTTAGTAGTAGACCTGCCGGGCCTCTGGCGTGGCTTAAACTCCCGTAAGCTCGTTACATGGCAGGGGGCCTCTGGCGGTGCCTAAACTCCCGTAAGCTCTGTTTGTCGGTAGATATATGTTGTCGTTTTTTTTATTTTGTTGTCCTGTAATGAGCCGAGGGATGAGAAGGAGGAGGAGAGGAGGAGGAGGAGGAGCAGGAGGAGCAGGAGGAGGAGAGAATATCAGTTTAGAAGGAAGAAGAAATAGAGATGGCGACTTATCGGTGATGCGACAAACTGATGAAGCTGGGTTTCAGACTGAACTATACTTGTAAATCTATAGCACATTAGCGATTGAATTATTCGTCATGAAAAAAACCCAATTGTTTTACGATGTCTGTCGTTGTTTGCTGAGACTTTTGTCTAAAATTTGAATCACAGTCATCTCGCGCAGACTTTGCTGTAATTATCCTGACTATGTCATTCAATAAGCCATGACCAACTTAATGCGTCAGTCCACGACTTAGGCCTACTTTATGCGTGCTCAATATAGGATTTTAGGCTAAGATTGTAGTATATTTTAATAGCAAAATAATAATTTTATTAGCATGACCTTACCGTAGTAAGGGACATTATAGAAGGAAGAATGGAGGGGAAAAAGACAAGAGGAAGACCAAGAACAATGCTACTGGACTGGATGATGGCAAAGGATGGTTACAGAAGACTCAAGGAGGATGCACAGAACAGATACGCGTGGCGTCATTGGACATATGAACCTGCCTGACGGCAGAGAACTAAAGAAGAAGAAGAAAGAAGAAGATAATGAGCTTTCAAAATAATATCAGTTCATGTAATTTAATAACAAATGTCAACTAGAAACTATCACCATTCTGTAAAATTATCTCGGGGAAGTCATTTCTGGGGGACTTTACCCATCTGGCGATACCTAGTTTAGGCACTGGCCAACAGAGTGAACAGACCTACATGCAGCCTCTGATGAAGACTTCTAACGTGCATCAAGATCGCGTCAAGTTTCTTGTATTGAGACGGCATGCATCAAACTGCTGTTGATGTTGAAGATGAAGCAGGATTATGGCCGGAGTTTAGTTGATGGCTTTGGTCCGACGAGAAATGCAGCTGCCCAGGTCAAAAAGCTTTTGTTCGTTGATGCAGTTGCATGGGCGAGGGTCGTTAAAATTTACGACATTTTACACAGGGATTAGGGATTAGTTATCGCCCCAAGGAAAGGTTTATGTCTAGGTCGTAGGCCTAATTGTCGTAATTGTTCTGAGAAGGTTTACCGTATACGTTAGGAAATTAAGCAAAAGTTGAATTGTCTAATCATAACGATAAGGCGATGATACTTTGCATGTAGCACCTGTGGAGAGATCAACATGTGGCAGGTGTTCTTGCCATATTGGTTGACTGGAGAAAGAGGTTTTGATGAACGTCTGACTTGCCGTAAGTCTGATGACCGCAAGCGCTCAATTATTGATGGTGGGGGAGGCAGCAAAGGACGGGAACGTCCGTTGAAGAGAAGGGTGAGGAGTAAGTGGCGGAAGCAGGAGCGTGCTGACAATGAAAAGTGGAACAATGAAAGCGAAAAGTGGTATAGGCTGATAATGATGATGATGATGATGATGATGATGATGATGATGATGATGATGATGATGATGATGATCGCAGGGAATAGCTGGAGGATGATGACTAAGAGGAAGAGCAGGTTGAGAATTAAAAGGACACAGAAGAGGAGAAGGGTAAGAGAAGAAGGAGGAGAAGGAGGTGAATAAGAAGATGGAGAAGGAGAAGAATAAGGAGACGGGAAAGAAGAATGAAAAGGAAAAGAAGGAAAGGTCAAAAGGATGAGGAGAACTTAGAAGGAAGGGGAGGATGATGAGATCCCACCTCAGAGCAGGAGAAGAAGGGGCGGAAGAACGCTTAACCCTGCAACCAGTGGTGGTCATCTATTATGAATGACCGCCGTATAAATATTGACCACGTCGACCACCACCACCACCACCAGCAGCGGCATCAGCATCGGCTGACCACAACGGCCTGCAGAAGCAGTGACGCCAATGCGGCGCTGGCTGATTGAAAGAGTCGTCCTCTGCCGAGATCTGGCATTTATGACCGACAGAGGACGTCTTTCAATCGTGACGTCTAATCGCAAATTTAAGGCGTCATTGGCTGACGTCAGAGGTCTGGGTCGTCTGCGCTCAGATAAGTCTGACGTCACCGCCTTATGCGACGTTGCATGACATTCGTTAATTCACAGTATGCGTAACCGAATACAGGAGTGGGGGGAGGTCTTTGTAAATGAATGCAATTTAAGGTTTGACGAAAGCGTCATGACGCATACATTCCCATACAATACAATACAATTAAACATTTTATACCGCGCTTTAACAAAACAAAGTCTTGCACAAGTCGTTGCATTAGACCAGAGCCGTATATTTAGAAGAGTTAGGATAACTGCAGAAAATGACCGATCCCGGTTCTTGACTGTGGATCATGTGGTTACTGGCCGCCATTTTGACTCCTTGCTATAGTGGATGTGCGTGGATCTAGCTGTGTGGGTGTGTGCTAGATTTTTGTGTGTGCAATAGTGAGAATAATGCCTTGCTGCGCTCCCGTTAACTGTTCGAATCGACACGAAAGGAATTATATGGAAACATGGAACACAGGGAACACAGAACAGATAACATGAAACATGAGGGAAAAGGAAATATATGGAATAACAGGGAACATATGGAACATAATTTTTTTATTGAACACAGAACAGAGAACATGGAACATAAGGGACAGGAACAGGGAACATCATTGGGAATATTATAGAACATGGAACATGATATTTTTTATTGAAACAGAACCAGGTATACATAGATGAAAGGCACTCCAAGTTTAAGTTTGGCAGACAGATCACTGTGTGACAAAGCAATATGGAGCTGGGTATCATCCGCAAACTGCTGTAATTGGATTCCAAAGTGATTAGCGATCCATCGGAGTTCGTTATATCTCGAGAACCGGGATATACTAAGCCCGATGAATCGGGTCCCTGGCAGGTATTGTAAAGCCCCCTGCCAGGTATTTTCCAGGGCGATCATTTAAGACGCTATACGGGCAAATGCGTTTTCTTTTATCACCTTCTGGGTGAGTTTTCTCTTCCAAATGGTCGACGCGGTAACCTAGGCAACTGACATTGTGACGTCATATTCTGCGTTACGTTATAAGAATCGTTTCGTCGTTAATAATATTGTTTATTAATGTTACAAGTATGACGTAACGCAACGCAATACAATACGTTATATTTTTAATGCGCTACAAGTCTACTCCATAGAGATGTATTATATACTAAACATATCACTAGAGAGAGTATCGCCCTGTATATCTACGTCGCTGTCTCTTTACATACCGACCAATCACATCCTACCTGCCTCATTCATACCGACCCAATCACAGGCGAGTTCTCGTACCAACCAATCACAGTCTTACAGCATCGATTTGAAAAATAAATAAAATAATATCAGCATTTTTATAATAAGACAAACTTGTCGATGTTTACTTGTCAATATTGCAAGAAACGGCAAAATTAACAAGCAGGCATCGACATGTTCGTCTTATTATAAAAATGCTGATATCGTTATATTTATTTTTCAAATCGATGCTGTAAGACTGTGTGTGATTGGTCCGTATGAGAAATCACCTATGATTGGTCGGTAAGATACGAGCGATGTAGGCTTAATGTGTGACTTCATATCTGATTGCAGGGCAGATACGTCATACTCTCTCTAGCGTTATGTTATACATGTAATACATCTCAATGGTCTACTCCTACATTGAAATCAAGGACTCTATACAGCATTAAAATATTATGCCAGACTTTCGCGCAGAGGTGTGCGCCGTTGTGCGGGTATAATATTATCTGCACTGATGGTGGAGTGGGAGGGGTTGGGGTAGATGGGATGGAGGGAGTGGGGGTGGGATGGGGTGGAAATTTTCCTGAAACCTCAATTTCTCGGGTGGCGTACCGGTAGAGGTCGGAGTATGGTGGGGTGTTGTGTGGTGAAGTTGTGGCCGTACCGGGTCGAATCCTAAATTTCCCGGGCAACGCCGGGTACCCCAGCTAGTAGTATATATTAGGGTGGATTTAAGTGTAAGACCGAGGACCTCGAAGAGTTATTTTGATACCATGACCCAAATAATAATGGATAAACAAAATAGACCTCTAATCTAATAAATTCATCGTGAAAATGATTAAGTTTATTCTTCGTCGCACGTGACATGAGTAGATACAGTGGTCTTACTCAGGTCTAAGTAGCTAAGTGTAATCGTAATATCAATATTTCTATAGCGACCATAAAGCGAAATCGCGAGAACCATCTTGCTCACAGGGCAGGCTATACTTAAACCAATATTATGCCTGCACAGACGATAGAGACGGACATGATAAGTAGGACAGTCAATGCATCGTCCACCCATAATTATGTGTATATATATATATAATGCACAGACAATTACCACACCTCAGAAAAGCAGAACTTCGTTAACAGCGGCGCATAACTCGATTTCTGGCGAACGTAGTCTGTCACGTATCCAGGCAGCATCGATGCTATTTTCGGACCTGTCCATCACTGCCAGGCAGTCGGTGTCGGCGGAGCATGGAAAGGGAAGGAGGACAGGAGAATAGGAGAGAGACAGACAAACCGACAGAGAAAGAGAGAGAGAGAGAGAGAAGGACAGAGAGACAGAGACAGAGAGAGATAGCCAGAAACGGAGGGAGACAGACAGACAGAGACATAGACAAATACAGAGAGAGAGAGAGACAGGCAGAGACAGACAGAGACAGAAACACAGAGAGAGACAGAGAAGGGCAGAGAGATAGAGAGACAGGGCAGAGAGAGACAGGGGCAGACAGAGACAGACAGAGACGGAGGGAGACAGATAGACAGACCGACCTAGACAGAGACGGAGACAGAGAAAGAGAGAGAGAAAGAGAGGGGAGAGTGTGGAAGAGTGGGCGCACTCTGCGTGCTGCTTCTGAATGTATCAGTTGTCTAATGCCATCTTCATATGACGTGCTAAGAAGACAGACAAAATTAAGTAACGAAAATTCTCCTCTAGGAGATTTGTAGGCATCACCTGACACCTAAATAGAGAAACAGATCATCATTCATATAATATGCATCCAAGAATAGCGCTATGCGTCTACGTGTGAATCAAAACACCCGTGTTATTATAATACATAGTTATGTGGGCTGTTATGCTGTTA
>OX457047.1:26262095-26410013 GCA_949752735.1 Lumbricus terrestris
AAAATTTTAATGACTGAATGCATTCCTTCTATTGCAAACATATTAAATAACCTATGGCTTAGGGCCTTAGGTCTATTGAATTTCTGCATTTTTGTTCATTGAACAGTTTTGTATGACAGACAGAATTGAAACACTGTTCAAATTACTCAACTGCTCAAAATCCGATAATTTTTTCATTTGAGCCACATTTAATTCAAATGATATAGGCCTAAATGTGAAAATTAGACAACCGTTTTCTGACTATCAAAACTAATTATTTTTCAGCCAACTGTAGCCCAATGGCAGACCAGTCTATTTACATTGGTCAGGTCAAGGGATGCTCTTATTAGTTAACAATAGTAGCCTAGTAGGTCTAACTAATGAACCTCATTATTTAATCACAATTTTTCACAAGAGGTTGCGGTTCTTGCCAAACCTCGTCTCAGTTGTCCTTCTGTAAATATTTATCATTTGAAATCTGAAATCCACTGGTCATCTCCTGGAGTTCAACCAACGTAGTCTGACGGGGTGAGAAAACCACCTTAGTGGACGATGCGATGCGGCCGATGTCGACGGTTCATCGCTAGCGTATAACACATGTTTTGGTTCGCATGCAGGCGATAATTGAGCGGCGAATTGCTACGATAATACTCAAATTCCTTTTTGGAATATTTGCCAAAGAATGTATTACTAGTTTTAAGTATGAGCCTTCCGTTTAAAACGATTTTTCTGCCTCAGATTCCATTTTAATCAGATCTAATTAACGCGTGCGATTAATGCGCTAAAATTTATAATCGCAAATTTTTTAACGCGTTAATCGCACGCGTTAACACGATTAAATCAACAGCTCTATATTATATATGTAAAGACACTCAATATATTACGTTTTAAGTACCTTTCTAAGACGCTGTGTACATGTATAATAGGTGTAAGTTATGGCCTAGGTTTATAGGCGTATGTGTATCTACGTCGTATGATCATAATAGCGACGCGTCAACATCCCCTTGTCGTCATCATCGTGCGGTGTGAAGAGAGTAGAGCGACTGCGTACTAAATCAGAGTTAGATGCCGTTGCCTAAGTGGCGTTTTGTGACAACCTATGGCTGGTCGTCGAGATTTCTTTCTTAGCACGTCGTCATCTGGCGCTATATAAGGCAATCACACGCACAGCGGCGTCCTCTCTTTGTCATGCTAAAAGCTAATATAACTGAACGACACGACACCTCACAATGGCGCTTGCCGTGTATACGTCAGGATGTGCGTGCGTGCGTACGTACGTCGTCGGTTTTCACCCTCGATAAAGAACATCACGAAGAGACAAATGGGCACGGACTGACAGAAATACAGACAGACTGAGACTGAGACAGAGACAGACAGACAGACAGACATACAGACAGAAAGACAGACAGGCAGACAGACAGAAAGACAGAAAGACAGACTGACTGAGACAGAGACAGACTGACTGACTGACTGAGACAGAGACAGACAGACAGACAGACAGACAGAAAGAAAGACAGACAGGCAGACAGACAGACAGACAGACAGACAGACTGACTGAGACAGGGACGGACAGATGGATGACTGTGGAGAGATGGATGAACGGAACCAACGATTCCTATGAGACAGACAGACAGACAGACTGGCTGAGACAGACATACAGACAGACAGACACATGCAGAAGAAGACAGGGCAAGGAGCTGGATGACGGATGAGCGAATGGAAACGGCGACGGATGGTTGGGAAGGAAAATTTTGGGACTAGACATTTGCGCAGGAGGTGTAGCTATAGTGCAAGATGAAGAGTGGAAAGAAGTACCTGGATTTGTAGTGGAAGAAGTGGTCGAAGAAAGGAGAGCAGCGAAAACGGATACTGAGTCATTACTGACCCATGGATGACTGTGGAAAGATGGATGAACGGAACCATGCAACGATTCCTACGATTGTTGTTTCTGTATTTGCCCAAACTATATTGACGCACTATAGCCTACTATCAAAATAAAACTAGCCAATTTGCAGGCCCTGTTAGCGGGATTTTCACCCTTTGTGTATTCCATTGTATTCTTTAGGATGTATACTGTACGAGTTTTTCCTTACCCTCACAAGGCACATGCTAACTTATTTTGGTCTCGCATCATCACTCTTCCTTTCGACTATTAGGTCTAAGCATTGAATATCCTTATACATTACCTTCTTAAGATATAGGCTATGTAACTACCCAGAGGCGTTCTTTGCATGCATAGGTCTACATAAGTACAAGGGGAACGCGCTGGAGCACTTCAATTGACACTAGGCGCGAACTCCACGAAGTTTATCGGAAGATCGGGGAAATAGACGCGGGCTTCGCGGAAATGACGGGAGGCGAACTTTAAGGATAGTTAAAATAGAGTAATTGCGCTTGGCACAAGGCAACTTAAGGCAAACTTTCGCAAAAAACCATACCAGGAGGATACGTTAAAACACTCCGATGGATGCGAGGCAACACAGCTCATTGTTCAAGGATAACTGGCTGGCAGGGGCGGATCCAGGGGGGCCAATCCGGCCATGCCCCCATTTCAAAAGTGCAGGGGACATGGCCCCCTTTGGGTTTCAGCAAGCAATAAATCAATGGCTTGCATAGATGTATAGACGTTGACCAAAAGACTGATGATTTTAAAAAGGTGATCAGTTATTTTGGCAGAGATAATTGGAAAATTGGGTAAAATTTCCAGACATTTTTGTCGACCAAATGACAAAAAAAAAGGTCATCAGAATTTTTCTGGCAAAGATCACCGAAAGTTTTGGCGCCCCCCTTCGAAAATTTCTGTATCCGCCCTCGCTGGCTGTCTGGATGAATTGCTTAGAAAGAAGGACGGACGTAGAGCCCTGCGCCGGCCGCGCCGCGCCGCCGCCGCCGACACTTTGCGGGCGCCGCCGCCGATTTTTTTGAGTCGGCGCGCCGACGCCGCCGACGCCGAAAATTTGTCGGCGCGCCGCCGATGCCACGTGGATTCGGTTATTTCTTTTCGTTGCATTTTCATCTGTTGCATAAAAAATTGCTGCGTCAATGAAAATAGAATCTTTCTCTTATATACTTTGATTTTTCCTGTCAACACCGTTTTTGCATCAATGCTATGAAACCTATGATAATAATATTCGTTTATTCAAATTCAATCTGACACACCGCAGAACGATTACAGGTACAAGTTATACGAAATACGGCCAGCTTCGCACGACACGCAGGTCGGCTACAACAGGTTCGGTAACTTAACACTAATGGCCTAAGTGTTGGAACGCTCCTGATCGGCCAATCCAGGAGTGGGAGGGGCTAACTTACTTTTCAACAGACCCGAGTCAAACAACACAACAGAAAGCGCCACTGGCAGCTAACAGAAAATTCAAATAAATTTTTGCCCTGAGCGAGGCTTGAACCCGGGTCGCGATAATGACTCTCAGTTTATCGGCCAACGCTCTCTCAACTGAGAAACATTTTCCGCACAAAACAAGTGTAACTTTAGAGTGACTTGGCCTGCTTAGATGGAAAGACTTGTACATTAATAGCAATTTTTGGATTTAAAGAAGATGCTAAGAGTTTCGCTTGGAAGCCGTTCGGATTATTGGCCGAAAATCAAAAGGGTGGTGAATTCTGATCAAGTTTAATACTCAGTGTGCGTTGACAAGGGAAAATTTTAAAAAAATGCACGAAGTCTCTTCTGTTGATAAGATTGCATGATAACTCCCACTTTGTGGCAGATAAATATTTCTACTCAAACACAGTACGTATGTATGTATGCGTGTATGTATTCGTGTATGTATTTATGTATGTGTGTGTGTGCGTGCGTGCGTGTGTATGTATGTATGTATGCATGCATGCATGCATGCATGCATGCGTGTGTGTGTATGTATGTATGTATGTATGTATGTATGTATGTATGTATATATGTATGTATGTATGTATGCATGTATGTATGTATGCATGTATGCATATAATCTATGTATGTATTTATGCATGTCTGTGTGTATGTATCTATGCATGTTTGCATGCATGCAGATATACAATTTCAGCAGGTCGCGTCAAGAAAAATGGGCCTCTATAATTTCTGACGGGTCATAAGGCAGGTCAAGAGTAAAATAGGCAGGTAGCGCAAACAGTCCTTTAAGTGTTATTATTAAGCTGGCGGCCTGAATTTGAAAACGTTGTCATGTGTTTTTCTTAATCAAGCCTTTGCAGAATTTTGTAATTGAACGTAAATTCAGAGAATAATTGTTTCTAATCAATGCTGACTAAAGACAAGATAATTGCCAAAATAATGGCTGAACACGCTTATCTTGATAATATAGGGTTCTTGTGTAACAACATTCAAAATAATTATGCGACGCTGGAACAGTAATTCCACGACGCCGCGCTGCGCCGCCGACGCCGACATTTTGAGGGCGCCGCCGCCGCCGATTTTTGTATGTCGGCGCGCCGCCGCCGCCGACCAAAAATTACCGGCGCGCCGCCGCCGACACTGTCATGTCGGCGCAGAGCTCTGGACGGACGAGCAAAATGGATGGTTTTTATGTGGCTGAATGGATGAATGGAATCGATGAATGACAGAGGGAAACTTCGATGAATGAATAAAGGAATTATGACAATTGTAAGAACCGAGTCTAAACTTCGAAGAGGTGAGTGACGTATACAGTGACGTTAACGAGGCTTCTGATTCTGGAATGACAATGGATCAAGCCTCGCGGAATGGATGGTTAGGGGAAATGACGTATATACGTGTAGTGACGTATACGGTGCGTAGTCGAGACAGACAGGAAATGCGCAGAAGACGTCTGCCATGCCAGGAAGAGAAATGAGAAAGACAGATCCACGACCCAGAAAACGGTGGTAAACTACCGAATCCAGTAAACAGAGAAGGAGCGAAAGGCAGAGTGTGGTTGAGAGTATACGGTGAAGACGGCGGGTGGTGGGAGACAGATGAAGGAGGAAAGAGCCGGGACGACGGACGGAGGGAGGGAGGGCGCACTGCAGACCGGCCGCAGCCCCCTCCCATCAGTTGCTGTCAATGCCGCTGACTCTGATTTACGCCGGACGCAAATCGCAAGCAGTCTGCTTAGCATTCTGGCGACGCCGCTGAAGCGTTTTCTTTCCATCACGTCTCCTCTGCTACTCCTCTGCCCTCCCTTTCTCCCTTCCTCCCTCCATCCCTCCCTCCGTCTTTTCCACCCTTCTCTTCTTCCTCCTCCTCCCGGTCCGGCTTTGCTCGAGAACCGTTTCCTTACTTATTCATGGCCCGGTGGTCGAGCGCGTCTTGCGGCCATATATATACTCCAGGGATGGACAGCGCCGCCTAGGCAGCAGCAGCAGCAGCAGCAGCAGCAGCAGCAGCAGCAGCAGCAGAGGCGTCTGTCTGCCTATGTCTGTCTCAGTCTCTCTCTCGTCTGTCTCTGTCTGTCTGTCTGTCTCTCCTGTGTCTCTCTGTCTGCATGTCTTTGTGTCTCTCTTTGTCTGTTTGTCTGTCTCCTATTTTCATGCGCGCCGTCCTCGCCATCCAGGCAGAGATGCGTCTGCTGAAGACATTATACTCTCCTGTTGCTGATGCTGCTGCTTTTGTTGTTGATCAGAGTCTGATCCTGTTGATGGCGATACACATGGACGATACACATGGGCAGGGAGCTAGAGACGTACATAGAGACAGAGAGGGAGACAGACAGACAGACAGAGACAGAGAGACAGAGAGAGAGAGAGAGACAGAGAGAGAGAGAGAGAGAGAGAGAGAGAGAGAGAGAGAGAGAGAGAGAGAGAGAGAGAGAGAGAGAGAGAGAGAGAGAGAGAGAGAGAGAGCACACCCATGCGAAGTGAACCTCGTCCAACTGCCCCCTCGCTCACCTCGTCTATCCAACTTCAATAATGCCAAATGCTTCTTGTGGTCTGTGTACAACTCTATGTATTCGCATAATAAATAAATACGATACTTGTATATAATGTTTATACATCTCGACGTTTGGCAGTCATTGACATAATTATTTTTGTACTCGAGTCATAGAGATAGACCATTGCATTACGTTTAGCAATATACTCAGAGCTCTTCTGACTAAAGCTGTTGTCGATCATTCTTTCAGTTTCCGCACTTGCCAAAGGCAAAGAGAAGATAACCGTCACGACAATTGAAGTGAGTGTGAAATACCAAGTTGTCTCAATAAGTACTGTCTGGATGCCTCGGTCTTGATCCCCTCCCAAATCCTAACCTGGCACCGAAACTACTGATCGCAACTGTTAGTTGCTTAATTGTGGGGCATGGTGGTGTAGTGGTGGGTTCGATGCCTTGGAGCCAGGTTCCAGGTTCGAATAGGCTATGTGCACCTTACATGTAAGCCGCCGCGTAGGGACCTTTAGCAAGTCCTTCACTCGAAATTACTTGTGCGCTACGGGGTCCGCGCTGTAGTCGGGAGCGTCTCTGAACAGATGGCTTGAGAGGGCGCGGTAGCAAATGCGAGAAGTAAATAAATAAATAAATAAATAGATAAACTGGTTAAACGTCGAATGGAAACGTTTGTCTTTCTGATGCAGACTTTGTGTGGCGCTAAAAATTTAACAACAGTCTGCATTACATTGCGTGATAAGCATTGTAAATTTGTTCGTAACTGCATGCAACATAAGACTATTTTCATAGCCTGCTCTGCAAACCATTCTGTAGGCCATTCAATCAACTCTATCTTGATCAGTTAGTTGCTATTTGTTAATGCCAGACTTAGATCAACTTTTTCTCCATCCTTCTGTACTGTCACAGACCTCCTTTGTAGCCTAGTATACTCTTATGGTAAACCGTGTTGAATCAACACCGCGCTCGTGAATAAGCGGTGCCCCGCGATTGGCTTTCGAGTGGCGCTTTAAAAAATTTGGCGACTACGATTACTTTTTTCCATCTATCCGTTATCCCTTTTACCATCCGTCTCTATCTGCCTGTCTCTGTCTGTCTCTGTATGTGTGTGTCTGTTCGTCTCTGTCTGTCTCTCTCCAGCTATCATTCTTTCCATCCATCCATCCCTCACTCCATCCCTCCCTCACTGACGGGTTCTAAACAAAATTCAATGGGAAAGTGTGGCGGTTTCTTGTACCGGGGGTAACAATTGTCCTACGTTTTCCTTATAAAGGATCCTCCTTGGGTGTTGAAGCTGGAGAAGGACCGACCTGACTTGAACAGCGACTTCTCTGGATTCATCCCTGATCTGTTGAAGATGGTTGCCAATCACGCCAACATCAGCTACACGCTGAAACTGGTTGACGACCGCATGTACGGAAAGCGGGAAAATAACGAGTGGACTGGAATGATCGGAGAAATCTTAACCGGAGTAAGTCCTATACACGGGGAGAGCTAGCAAAGAGCATCTATATTTATAAGAAAGGATGTGGATTACACATATAAAAATATATATATATTTGTCCAGAATGCACACCCACAGTTATGCAGCTACTGACCTGAAACATTGTATATACATGTATTATATAGACATACGCTCACCAGGACGGTAACGGCACGCTATTCCGAGGGTCCACTATTTCGAAGGTCTACTAATCCGAAGGTCCACTATTCCGAATATCCGCTATATTTTGTTCGCTATTCTTGTGGTTAGGGATACAGTGGGTTAGGGCTAGGGTTAGGGTTATAGAGTGGGTTAGGGTTGGGTGGGTTAGGGTTAGGTTTCTGGTTATGGTTAGGGTTGGGGTTAGGGTGGGTTAGGTTTGGGTGGGTTAGGGTTAGGTTTATGGTTATGGTTAGGGTTGGAATGGGTTAGGGTTAGGTTTATGGTCATGGTTAGGGTTGGGGTGAGTTAGGGTTAGGGTTATAGTCAGGGCTGTACTGGTAAATTTTGAGGTGAGTATACGCTGACCGGGAGAAAAACCGAATTTTTCGGGCAAAAATTTCTGGCGGCTGTCATCCGGCAAAAATTTCCCCATTTTCCCGTCCGAAAAATCTGATGACCTTTTTTTTAGTCATTCGCTCTAGGTTTTGGTTAAAAAAAATACACCTGAATAGCCTTTGCCTTTCTCGCGCGTATACCCACACGCCCTTTGTGAGGTGAGTATACGCTGTATACCCGCGTATACCCTGGTTTTTCGCGGTGAGTATACGATGCCGTTTTTTCCCGGAGGTGAGTATACGCCGTATACCCGCGTATACCCTTGATTACAGCCCTGGTTATAGTTAGGTTTAAGGTTAGGTTTAGGGTTATGGTTCGGAATAGTGGACCTTCGGAATAGTGGACTCTCGGAATAGTAGACCCAAACCCACCAGGACCATCCAGTGGAGCTATTTTCAGATCTTCATTCTCTTTAAATCCCGAGATATAGACATTTTAAATTTCGATGTGTTGATCACGCTATCTCTGCAATTACGGCGCCATATTTTAATCGTTTTGTAATAACAGCCTCGTTGCTTTCGACGTCGTTTTGACGTCATTTCTTCGCAAGCTTAGCATGAAAATCATACGCTCTCAGTGCAACAACCCTGGGAAAAGCAAAATGCCTTCGACCAAAGAGTAAGATTATTATACGAAGAGTAGCCCCTACAGTCATGAGTTTAACCACGACCGTCTAAATTCCCCACCGTCCCCACGTCTAAATTTACCATTAAATTAATTCAGACAGTCGTTGCTTAACCCGCAGATGTGCCAATTCCAAGTAGAGTGGCATAAATTAGCATTATCATTGTGCGACAGGGAATGGGGCGGTACGAAAGTGGAGAGCAAAGGATCGGGAGGAATGAAGCGAATACAAGGCAGGCGACCGGAAGTTTCCTGAGCAACGTCAAGAACCGCAGAGGGTTGCGAACCCGCCTAAAAGGGGGGGTGGACTGAGATAGGGGACGAAAAACCTAAACTTCCAAGGCAACGCAGCCCGCATAATATATTATATGCGTATACTATGCACGCTTCTGTAAGGTTCTGTTCATACTGTCTATCATTTCACTCCGCCATGTGCCTAACCTTCCCAAACCATAGATCTAACCCTAACAGAAACCCTAACCCTAGCTCTAACCCTAGGGTTTCTGTCAGGGTTAGAGCTAGGGTTAAGATTTCTGTTAAAGTTAGAGCTAGGGTTAGGGTTTCTCTTAGGGTTAGAGCTAGGGTTAGGGTTTCTCTTAGGGTTAGAGCTAGGGTTAGGGTTTCTCTAACGCTTAGAGCAAGGGTCAGGGTTTCTCTTAGGGTTAGAGCTAGGGTTAGGGTTTCTGTTAGGGTTAGAGCTAGGGTTAGGGTTTCTCTTAGGGTTAGAGCTAGGGTTAGGGTTTCTCTTAGGATCAGAGCTAGGGTTAGGGTTTCTCTTAGGGTTAGAGCTAGGGTTAAGGTTTCTGTGAGGGTTAGAGTTAAGATTAGGGTTTCTGTTAAAGTCAGAGCTATGGTTGGGGTTTCTCTTAGGGTTAGACCTAGGCTTAGGGTTTCTCTTAGGGTTAGAGCTAGGGTTAGGGTTTCTCTTAGGGTTAGAGCTAGGGTTAGGGTTTCTCTTACGCTTAGAGCTAGGGTTAGGGTTTCTCTGAGGGTTAGAGCTTGGGTTAGGGTTTCTCTTAGGGTTAGAGTTAGGGTTAGGGTTTCTGTTAGGCTTAGAGCAAGGGTTAGTGTTTCTCTTAGGGTTAGAGCTAGGGTTAGGGTTTCAGTTAGGCTTAGAGTTATGGTTGAGGGTTTCTGTTAGGGTTAGAGCTAGGGCTAGGGTTTCTCTTAGGGTTACAGCTAGGTTTAGGGTTTCTCATAGGGTTAGAGCTATGGATAGGGTTTCTCTTAGGGTTAGAGCTAGGGTTAGGGTTTCTGTTAGGGTTAGAGCTAGGGTTAGGGTTTCTGTTAGGGTTAGAGCTAGGGTTAGGGTTTCTGTTAGGGTTAGAGCTAGGGATAGGGTTTCTCTTAGAGTTAGAGCTAGGGTTAGGATTTCTGTTAGGGTTAGAGGTAGGGTTAGGGTTTCTCTTAGGGTTAGAGCTAGGGTTAGGGTTTCTCTTAGGGTTAGAGCTAGGGTTAGGGTTTCTGTTAGGGTTAGAGCTAGGGTTAGGGTTTCTCTTAGGGTTAGAGCTAGGGTTAGGGCTTCTGTTAGGGTTAGAGCTAGGGTTAGGGTTTCTCTTAGGGTTAGAGCTAGGGTTAGGGTTTCTGTGAGGGTTAGAGCTAGGGTTAGGGTTTCTGCTAGGGTTAGAGCTAGGGTTAGGGTTTCTGTTAGGGTTAGAGCTAGGGTTAGGGTTTCTCTTAGGGTTAGAGCTAGGGTTAGGGTTTCTCTTAGGGTTAGAGCTAGGGTTAGGGTTTCTCTTAGGGTTAGAGCTAGGGTTAGGGTTTCTGTTAGGGTTAGAGCTAGGGTTAGGGTTTCTGTTAGGGTTAGAGCTAGGGTTAGGGCTTCTGTTAGGGTTGGAGCTAGGGTTAGGGTTTCTCTTAGGGTTAGAGCTAGGGTTAGGGTTTCTGCTAGGGTTAGAGCTAGGGTTAGGGTTTCTGTTAGGGTTAGAGCTAGGGTTAGGGTTTCTCTTAGGGTTAGAGCTAGGGTTAGGGTTTCTGTTAGGGTTAGAGCTAGGGTTAGGGTTTCTCTTAGGGTTAGAGCTAGGGTTAGGGTTTCTCTTAGGGTTAGAGCTAGGGTTAGGGTTTCTGTTAGGGTTAGAGCTAGGGTTAGGGTTTCTGTTAGGGTTAGAGCTAGGGTTAGGGTTTCTGCTAGAGTTAGAGCTAGGGTTAGGGTTTCTGTTAGGGTTAGAGCTAGGGTTAGGGTTTCTCTTAGGGTTAGAGCTAGGGTTAGGGCTTCTGTTAGGGTTAGAGCTAGGGTTAGGGTTTCTCTTAGGGTTAGAGCTAGGGTTAGGGTTTCTGTTAGGGTTAGAGCTAGGGTTAGGGTTTCTGCTAGGGTTAGAGCTAGGGTTAGGGTTTCTGTTAGGGTTAGAGCTAGGGTTAGGGTTTCTCTTAGGGTTAGAGCTAGGGTTAGGGTTTCTCTTAGGGTTAGAGCTAGGGTTAGGGTTTCTGTTAAGGTTAGAGCTAGGGTTAGGGTTTCTGCTAGGGTTAGAGCTAGGGTTAGGGTTTCTGTTAGGGTTAGAGCTAGGGTTAGGGCTTCTGTTAGGGTTGGAGCTAGGGTTAGGGTTTCTCTTAGGGTTAGAGCTAGGGTTAGGGTTTCTGCTAGGGTTAGAGCTAGGGTTAGGGTTTCTGCTAGGGTTAGAGCTAGGGTTAGGGTTTCTGTTAGGGTTAGAGCTAGGGTTAGGGTTTCTCTTAGGGTTAGAGCTAGGGTTAGGGTTTCTCTTAGGGTTAGAGCTAGGGTTAGGGTTTCTCTTAAGGTTAGAGCTAGGGTTAGGGTTTCTCTTAGGGTTAGAGCTAGGGTTAGGGTTTCTGTTAGGGTTAGAGCTAGGGTTAGGGTTTCTGCTAGGGTTAGAGCTAGGGTTAGGGTTTCTGTTAGGGTTAGAGCTAGGGTTAGGGTTTCTCTTAGGGTTAGAGCTAGGGTTAGGGTTTCTGTTAGGGTTAGAGCTAGGGTTAGGGTTTCTCTTAGGGTTAGAGCTAGGGTTAGGGTTTCTCTTAGGGTTAGAGCTAGGGTTAGGGTTTCTGTTAGGGTTAGAGCTAGGGTTAGGGTTTCTGTTAGGGTTAGAGCTAGGGTTAGGGTTTCTGTTAGGGTTAGAGCTAGGGTTAGGGTTTCTGCTAGAGTTAGAGCTAGGGTTAGGGTTTCTGTTAGGGTTAGAGCTAGGGTTAGGGTTTCTCTTAGGGTTAGAGCTAGGGTTAGGGCTTCTGTTAGGGTTAGAGCTAGGGTTAGGGTTTCTCTTAGGGTTAGAGCTAGGGTTAGGGTTTCTGTTAGGGTTAGAGCTAGGGTTAGGGTTTCTGCTAGGGTTAGAGCTAGGGTTAGGGTTTCTGTTAGGGTTAGAGCTAGGGTTAGGGTTTCTCTTAGGGTTAGAGCTAGGGTTAGGGTTTCTCTTAGGGTTAGAGCTAGGGTTAGGGTTTCTGTTAAGGTTAGAGCTAGGGTTAGGGTTTCTGCTAGGGTTAGAGCTAGGGTTAGGGTTTCTGTTAGGGTTAGAGCTAGGGTTAGGGCTTCTGTTAGGGTTGGAGCTAGGGTTAGGGTTTCTCTTAGGGTTAGAGCTAGGGTTAGGGTTTCTGCTAGGGTTAGAGCTAGGGTTAGGGTTTCTGCTAGGGTTAGAGCTAGGGTTAGGGTTTCTGTTAGGGTTAGAGCTAGGGTTAGGGTTTCTCTTAGGGTTAGAGCTAGGGTTAGGGTTTCTCTTAGGGTTAGAGCTAGGGTTAGGGTTTCTCTTAAGGTTAGAGCTAGGGTTAGGGTTTCTCTTAGGGTTAGAGCTAGGGTTAGGGTTTCTCTTAGGGTTAGAGCTAGGGTTAGGGTTTCTGCTAGGGTTAGAGCTAGGGTTAGGGTTTCTGTTAGGGTTAGAGCTAGGGTTAGGGTTTCTGTTAGGGTTAGATTAAAAAATATACAAGAAAAGCACTGGCTCAGGCTTATTTCCGAAGATCAAGAAAGGACCAAGTGCCGATGCAATGTCGCATAAAAGCAGGATGGTAAGTACTATGTCATCAGAAGTTCACAGTGGCCCACGGACCATGTCATCTGTGCTACTACAGTCTCAAAGGTCTGAACTATTAAGTCGCCTCAAGTGCATAGAACAGCCAATATCATCCGCAACACAGGGAAACGGTCAAAACAGGCCTATGATGTAAAGAAAGCGGTTCCCTCCTCCTTATTAACCAGGCTTGGGACTGGCACGACAATAGGGCTAAGATATGTTACATTTCAATCACCGGGGTAGGTTGGGAAATGGCCTATTGCCGTGGCGGAGTTGCCTACTTTTAGGTCAAGTGTTTACCTTCTAAGTGATGTTATACCTGGTCAAAACGGGTCTAAGAGAAACGCTTATCTATGTGAACTGTAACTGAGAAGCGAGAAAGATGTTAACTCGTCGGCTGCCTAGACTGAAATGAGCTAAGACGCACGGGGCCTATGTAGGATAAACCGTGTGTCCGCTAAGTCACCAGGGTCGGGTTGGACACATGATCACTCTCTATCCCCCCGGAAAACAAACGAGGCTCGGGCAGGGTAGGTTAAAAAATATACAAGAAAAGCACTGGCTCAGGCTTATTTCCGAAGATCAAGAAAGGACCAAGTGCCGATGCAATGTCGCATAAAAGCAGGATGGTAAGTACTATGTCATCAGAAGTTCACCGTGGCCCACGGACCATGTCATCTGTGCTACTACAGTCTCATAGGTCTGAACTATTAAGTCGCCTCAAGTGCATAGAACAGCCAATATCATCCGCAACACAGGGAAACGGTCAAAACAGGCCTATGATGTAAAGAAAGCGGTTCCCTCCTCCTTATTAACCAGGCTTGGGACTGGCACGACAATAGGGCTAAGATGTTACATTTCAATCACCGGGGTAGGTTGGGAAATGGCCTATTGCCGTGGCGGAGTTGCCTACTTTTAGGTCAAGTGTTTACCTTCTAAGTGATGTTATACCTGGTCAAAACGGGTCTAAGAGAAACGCTTATCTATGTGAACTGTAACTGAGAAGCGAGAAAGATGTTAACTCGTCGGCTGCCTAGACTGAAATGAGCTAAGACGCACGGGGCCTATGTAGGATAAACCGTGTGTCCGCTAAGTCACCAGGGTCGGGTTGGACACATGATCACTCTCTATCCCCCCGGAAAACAAACGAGGCTCGGGCAGGGTAGGTTAAAAAATATACAAGAAAAGCACTGGCTCAGGCTTATTTCCGAAGATCAAGAAAGGACCAAGTGCCGATGCAATGTCGCATAAAAGCAGGATGGTAAGTACTATGTCATCAGAAGTTCACAGTGGCCCACGGACCATGTCATCTGTGCTACTACAGTCTCAAAGGTCTGAACTATTAAGTCGCCTCAAGTGCATAGAACAGCCAATATCATCCGCAACACAGGGAAACGGTCAAAACAGGCCTATGATGTAAAGAAAGCGGTTCCCTCCTCCTTATTAACCAGGCTTGGGACTGGCACGACAATAGGGCTAAGATATGTTACATTTCAATCACCGGGGTAGGTTGGGAAATGGCCTATTGCCGTGGCGGAGTTGCCTACTTTTAGGTCAAGTGTTTACCTTCTAAGTGATGTTATACCTGGTCAAAACGGGTCTAAGAGAAACGCTTATCTATGTGAACTGTAACTGAGAAGCGAGAAAGATGTTAACTCGTCGGCTGCCTAGACTGAAATGAGCTAAGACGCACGGGGCCTATGTAGGATAAACCGTGTGTCCGCTAAGTCACCAGGGTCGGGTTGGACACATGATCACTCTCTATCCCCCCGGAAAACAAACGAGGCTCGGGCAGGGTAGGTTAAAAAATATACAAGAAAAGCACTGGCTCAGGCTTATTTCCGAAGATCAAGAAAGGACCAAGTGCCGATGCAATGTCGCATAAAAGCAGGATGGTAAGTACTATGTCATCAGAAGTTCACCGTGGCCCACGGACCATGTCATCTGTGCTACTACAGTCTCAAAGGTCTGAACTATTAAGTCGCCTCAAGTGCATAGAACAGCCAATATCATCCGCAACACAGGGAAACGGTCAAAACAGGCCTATGATGTAAAGAAAGCGGTTCCCTCCTCCTTATTAACCAGGCTTGGGACTGGCACGACAATAGGGCTAAGATGTTACATTTCAATCACCGGGGTAGGTTGGGAAATGGCCTATTGCCGTGGCGGAGTTGCCTACTTTTAGGTCAAGTGTTTACCTTCTAAGTGATGTTATACCTGGTCAAAACGGGTCTAAGAGAAACGCTTATCTATGTGAACTGTAACTGAGAAGCGAGAAAGATGTTAACTCGTCGGCTGCCTAGACTGAAATGAGCTAAGACGCACGGGGCATATGTAGGATAAACCGTGTGTCCGCTAAGTCACCAGGGTCGGGTTGGACACATGATCACTCTCTATCCCCCCGGAAAACAAACGAGGCTCGGGCAGGGTAGGTTAAAAAAATATACAAGAAAAGCACTGGCTCAGGCTTATTTCCGAAAATCAAGAAAGGACCAAGTGCCGATGCAATGTCGCATAAAAGCAGGATGGTAAGTACTATGTCATCAGAAGTTCACAGTGGCCCACGGACCATGTCATCTGAGCTAGGGTTAGGGTTTCTGCTAGGGTTAGAGCTAGGGTTAGGGTTTCTGTTAGGGTTAGAGCTAGGGTTAGGGTTTCTCTTAGGGTTAGAGCTAGGGTTAGGGTTTCTGTTAGGGTTAGAGCTAGGGTTAGGGTTTCTCTTAGGGTTAGAGCTAGGGTTAGGGTTTCTGTTAGGGTTAGAGCTAGGGTTAGGGCTTCTGTTAGGGTTGGAGCTAGGGTTAGGGTTTCTCTTAGGGTTAGAGCTAGGGTTAGGGTTTCTGCTAGGGTTAGAGCTAAGGTTAGGGTTTCTGTTAGGGTTAGAGCTAGGGTTAGGGTTTATCTTAGGGTTAGAGCTAGGGTTAGGGTTTCTGTTAGGGTTAGAGCTAGGGTTAGGTTTTCTCTTAGGGTTAGAGCTAGGGTTAGGGTTTCTCGCCATTTGGACTGAACGTTAGACACCCAGAACGACCACAATCAACAACAGGACATTAACATCACCAACGATTACATCAGGTTCGCAACCGGGAGCGACGGATGGTGCCAGTGCACCTTGTATATATGTATATTTTTTCTCAACCTAACAGAAACCCTAACCCTAGCTCTAACCCTAGCAGAAACCCTAACCCTAGCTCTAACCCTAAGAGAAACCCTAACCCTAGCTCCAACCCTAACAGAAGCCCTAACCCTAGCTCTAACCCTAACAGAAACCCTAACCCTAGCTCTAACCCTAAGAGAAACCCTAACCCTAGCTCTAACCCTAAGAGAAACCCTAACCCTAGCTCTAACCCTAAGAGAAACCCTAACCCTAGCTCTAACCCTAAGAGAAACCCTAACCCTAGCTCTAACCCTAACAGAAACCCTAACCCTAGCTCTAACCCTAACAGAAACCCTAACCCTAGCTCTAACCCTAAGAGAAACCCTAACCCTAGCTCTAACCCTAATAGAAACCCTAACCCTAGCTCTAACCCTAACAGAAACCCTAACCCTAGCTCTAACCCTAAGAGAAACCCTAACCCTAGCTCTAACCCTAAGAGAAACCCTAACCCTAGCTCTAACCCTAACAGAAACCCTAACCCTAGCTCTAACCCTAAGAGAAACCCTAACCCTAGCTCTAGCCCTAACAGAAACCCTAACCCTAGCTCTAACCCTAGCAGAAACCCTAACCCTAGCTCTAACCCTAAGAGAAACCCTAACCCTAGCTCTAACCCTAAGAGAAACCCTAACCCTAGCTCTAACCCTAACAGAAACCCTAACCCTAGCTCTAACCCTAGCAGAAACCCTAACCCTAGCTCTAACCCTAACAGAAACCCTAACCCTAGCTCTAACCCTAAGAGAAACCCTAACCCTAGCTCTAACCCTAACAGAAGCCCTAACCCTAGCTCTAACCCTAAGAGAAACCCTAACCCTAGCTCTAACCCTAACAGAAACCCTAACCCTAGCTCTAACCCTAGCAGAAACCCTAACCCTAGCTCTAACCCTAACAGAAACCCTAACCCTAGCTCTAACCCTAAGAGAAATCCTAACCCTAGCTCTAACCCTAACAGAAACCCTAACCCTAGCTCTAACTCTAAGAGAAACCCTAACCCTAGCTCTAACCCTAACAGAAACCCTAACCCTAGCTCTAACCCTAGCAGAAACCCTAACCCTAGCTCTAACCCTAACATAAACCCTAACCCTAGCTCTAACCCTAACAGAAACCCTAACCCTAGCTCTAACCCTAAGAGAAACCCTAACCCTAGCTCTAACCCTAAGAGAAACCCTAACCCTAGCTCTAACCCTAACAGAAACCCTAACCCTAGCTCTAACCCTAGCAGAAACCCTATCCCTAGCTCTAACCCTAACAGAAACCCTAACCCTAGCTCTAACCCTAAGAGAAACCCTAACCCTAGCTCTAACCCTAACAGAAACCCTAACCCTAGCTCTAACTCTAACAGAAGCCCTAACCCTAGCTCTAACCCTAACAGAAGCCCTAACCCTAGCTCTAACCCTAACAGAAACCCTAACCCTAGCTCTAACCCTAAGAGAAAACCTAACCCTAGCTCTAACTCTAACAGAAACCCTAACCCTAGCTCTAACCCTAACAGAAGCCCTAATTCTAGCTCTACCCTAACAGAAACCCTAACCCTAGCTCTAACCCTAAGAGAAACCCTAACCCTAGCTCTAACCCTGACAGAAACCCTAGCCCTAGCTCTAACCCTAACAGAAGCCCTAACCCTAGCTCTAACCCTAACAGAAACCCTAACCCTAGCTCTAAACCTAAGAGAAACCCTAACCCTAGCTCTAACCCTAACAGAAACCCTAACCCTAGCTCTAACCCTAACAGAAACCCTAACCCTAGCTCTAACCCCTACAGAAACCCTAACCCTAGCTCTAACCCTAACAGAAACCCTAACCCTAGCTCTAACCCTAACAGAAACCCTAACCCTAGCTCTAACCCTAGCAGAAACCCTAACCCTAGCTCTAACCCTAACAGAAACCCTAACCCTAGCTCTAACCCTAAGAGAAACCCTAACCCTAGCTCTAACCCTAACAGAAACCCTAACCCTAGCTCTAACTCTAAGAGAAACCCTAACCCTAGCTCTAACCCTAACAGAAACCCTAACCCTAGCTCTAACCCTAGCAGAAACCCTAACCCTAGCTCTAACCTTAAGAGAAACCCTAACCCTAACCCTAACCCTAGCTCTAACCCTAACAGAAACCCTAACACTAGCTCTAACCCTAGCAGAAACCCTAACCCTAGCTCTAACCCTAACAGAAACCCTAACCCTAGCTCTAACCCTAAGAGAAACCCTAACCCTAGCTCTAACCCTAACAGAAACCCTAACCCTAGCTCTAACCCTAAGAGAAACCCTAACCCTAGCTCTAACCCTAACAGAAACCCTAACCCTAGCTCTAACCCCAACAGAAACCCTAACCCTAGCTCTAACCCTAACAGAAACCCTAACCCTAGCTCTAACCCTAACAGAAACCCTAACCCTAGCTCTAACCCTAGCAGAAACCCTAACCCTAGCTCTAACCCTAACAGAAACCCTAACCCTAGCTCTAACCCTAAGAGAAACCCTAACCCTAGCTCTAACCCTAACAGAAACCCTAACCCTAGCTCTAACTCTAAGAGAAACCCTAACCCTAGCTCTAACCCTAACAGAAACCCTAACCCTAGCTCTAACCCTAGCAGAAACCCTAACCCTAGCTCTAACCCTAACAGAAACCCTAACCCTAGCTCTAACCCTAACAGAAACCCTAACCCTAGCTCTAACCCTAAGAGAAACCCTAACCCTAGCTCTAACCCTAAGAGAAACCCTAACCCTAGCTCTAACCCTAACAGAAACCCTAACCCTAGCTCTAACCCTAAGAGAAACCCTAACCCTAGCTCTAACCCTAACAGAAACCCTAACCCTAGCTCTAACCCTAGCAGAAACCCTAACCCTAGCTCTAACCCTAAGAGAAACCCTAACCCTAGCTCCAACCCTAACAGAAGCCCTAACCCTAGCTCTAACCCTAACAGAAACCCTAACCCTAGCTCTAACCCTAAGAGAAACCCTAACCCTAGCTCTAACCCTAACAGAAACCCTAACCCTAGCTCTAACCCTAAGAGAAACCCTAACCCTAGCTCTAACCCTAACAGAAACCCTAACCCTAGCTCTAACCCTAACAGAAACCCTAACCCTAGCTCTAACCCTAAGAGAAACCCTAACCCTAGCTCTAACCCTAAGAGAAACCCTAACCCTAGCTCTAACCCTAACAGAAACCCTAACCCTAGCTCTAACCCTAAGAGAAACCCTAACCCTAGCTCTAACCCTAACAGAAACCCTAACCCTAGCTCTAACCCTAGCAGAAACCCTAACCCTAGCTCTAACCCTTAGAGAAACCCTAACCCTAGCTCCAACCCTAACAGAAGCCCTAACCCTAGCTCTAACCCTAACAGAAACCCTAACCCTAGCTCTAACCCTAAGAGAAACCCTAACCCTAGCTCTAACCCTAAGAGAAACCCTAACCCTAGCTCTAACCCTAACAGAAACCCTGACCCTAGCTCTAACCCTAAGAGAAACCCTAACCCTAGCTCTAACCCTAACAGAAACCCTAACCCTAGCTCTAACCCTAACAGAAACCCTAACCCTAGCTCTAACCCTAACAGAAACCTTAACCATAGCTCTAACCCTAACAGAAACCCTAACCCTAGCTCTAACCCTAACAGAAACCCTAACCCTAGCTCTAACCCTAAGAGAAACCCTAACCCTAACAGAAACCCTAACCCTAGCTCTAACCCTAAGAGAAACCCTAACCCTAGCTCTAGCCCTAACAGAAACCCTAACCCTAGCTCTAACCCTAACAGAAACCCTAACCCTAGCTCTAACCCTAGCAGAAACCCTAACCCTAGCTCTAACCTTAAGAGAAACCCTAACCCTAACCCTAGCTCTAACCCTAACAGAAACCCTAACACTAGCTCTAACCCTAGCAGAAACCCTAACCCTAGCTCTAACCCTAACAGAAACCCTAACCCTAGCTCTAACCCTAAGAGAAACCCTAACCCTAGCTCTAACCCTAACAGAAACCCTAACCCTAGCTCTAACCCTAACAGAAACCCTAACCCTAGCTCTAACCCTAACAGAAACCCTAACCCTAGCTCTAACCCCAACAGAAACCCTAACCCTAGCTCTAACCCTAACAGAAACCCTAACCCTAGCTCTAACCCTAACAGAAACCCTAACCCTAGCTCTAACCCTAGCAGAAACCCTAACCCTAGCTCTAACCCTAAGAGAAACCCTAACCCTAGCTCTAACCCTAAGAGAAACCCTAACCCTAGCTCTAACCCTAAGAGAAACCCTAACCCTAGCTCTAACCCTAACAGAAACCCTAACCCTAGCTCTAACCCTAACAGAAACCCTAACCCTAGCTCTAACCCTAAGAGAAACCCTAATCCTAGCTCTAACCCTAACAGAAACCCTAACCCTAGCAGCTGCTCTAACCCTAACAGAAACCCTAACCCTAGCTCTAACCCTAACAGAAACCTTAACCCTAGCTCTAACCCTAACAGAAACCCTAACCCTAGCTCTAACCCTAACAGAAACCCTAACCCTAGCTCTAACCCTAACAGAAACCCTAACCCTAGCTCTAACCCTAACAGAAACCCTAACCCTAGATCTAACCCTAACAGAAACCCTAACCCTAGCTCTAACCCTAACAGAAAACCTAACCCTAGCTCTAACTCTAACAGAAACCCTAACCCTAGCTCTAACCCTAACAGAAGCCCTAATTCTAGCTCTAACCCTAACAGAAACCCTAACCCTAGCTCTAACCCTAACAGAAACCCTAACCCTAGCTGTAACTTAAATAATAATATTAATAATTAATAATAATAATAATTATTATTGACATCGTCGTCGTCCTGCATTACCTATAATTGCCATCTCCTGACCCGGCCACGTCCAAGGTTATCCTCTGTTTTCTTCTTCTTCTTCTTGTAGAAGGCCGATCTTGCAGCAGCAGCGCTGACGATTTCTCCGGAGAGGTCAGAGTTCATTGCTTTCACTGACCCGTTCAGGACCTTCTCATCAGCCGTCGTTATGCTGAAGACACCAGATGGCGCAAGCAGTAGCTCGGCCCCGATCTCTTCGATTAAGGATCTTTCCGATCGTAAGAACATTAGTATTGGGGTGATGAAAGGAGGCGTCACCGAGGCATTCTTTCTCAAGGCCACCGAGTCAACTCTCAAGCAGATCGCGGATCGCATGCGCGCTGACCCCAGTCTCAATGTCGACACTACCGCGAATGGCATCGCCAAGGTAAACCATAAGTTGTAGCCTATGTTATCGTCGATCGTTCTCGTCTTAATCATTGTCGTTTTTATCGGCGTCCTTATAATTGTCATTGATTAGCAGGATTAGTCGACTAAATCGGCTGCCTTCTTCTTCTTCTTCCTCCTCCTCCTCCTCCTCTTCTTCCTCCTCCTTCTCCTCCTCTTCCTTTTCTTTTCTTCTCTTCGTCTACTTCTACTTTTTCTCCCCGCCCTCCCAACCTTCCTCCTCCCCTCACATTCCCATCCCTCCTCTTCCTCTTCTTCAGCTTCTTCGTAATCTTATGTATCTTCTTCCTCTTAATTCTAATTTCCCTTCTCTTCCTTCCCCTTCCTCCTCCTCTTTCTCTTTGTTCTGTCATGGTCTCGCTTTATTCTTTCATCATCATCATCATCATCATCATCATCATCATCATCATCATCATCATCGTCGTCGTCGTCGTCGTCGTCATCGTCATCATCATCATCATCATCATCATCATCATCATCATCATCATCATCATCATCATCGTCATCGTCGTCGTCATCATTATCGTCATCGTCGTCACCATGCATGCACCCCACCATCCCCATATCCCATCACCACCATCCTGTTCCTGCTGTTTCAGCTACTCCTCCACTTCCTCCTCCTAATTATCTCTTCCTCCTCCTTCTTCTCTTATTCCGTTTCTTCCTCCTTGTGCTCCTCCTCCTTCTTGTAGGTGCGCGGATCTGGCGGCAAGTATGCCTTCATAATGGAGAGTCCTACAGCCGAATACCTGGTGACAGTGGCTCCCTGTGATCTCCTTCAATTCGGCCTCGACCTGGACCAGCGTAGCTACGCATGGGGAATGAAGACCGGGTCCCGTCTACGCGAACCAATCAACCGAGCCTTCGCGGCGCTCAAGCAGAACGGCGAGCTCGCAAAGCTGGAAGACAAATGGCGGAATCCGACGGCATGTTCGACGGCAGCGTCGGGAATTGAATCCCAGTCGCTCCAGTTTGCATTCCTTCTCTTCTCCGCCGTTGTCTCTTTCCGTTGTCTGTAGTTACTAGTTACCTGGAAAAACATATATCCAGTGGCGATCATTTCTGTCGAATTAATTAAGGTAGAACCCCGTGTGTTCAATGTTCATACCTCTTATAGAGATAATTTAGTGCATTGTAGCCACTGTAGAGTTGTGCTATAGTTATTTCCGTGTAGCGTTTGCACGTCATGTTTAGCGTGTGCTGTGATTAATTAATTATTGCGCGTGTCGTATACTTGATGTTCGTTGCTATGTTAGCGATTTCTTCGATATTATATTATTATCACAATATTATAATTTATATTCTGTTGTTTTGACGATTTACGATTACATTACTGTAATTATGTTGTGTCGAGTGTAGGCGTTCTTAAAGTTTCCCAGTTTTAGCCGCTGCCAGAGAACGCAAACAGTATTGTTAACGTTTAGCCTCTTCTGCCAATATCAGTATTAACACTATCAGTATTAATTAGAATTCCTGCAACTGGCTATGACGAAAATGCTATTGACTGCATTTGTGAATGGTGTTCCTAGGTTATAGCTAGAGACATGAGAAGTCACGTGACGTGCTGCATTTGTATTTCCAGCTCCTTCTTTAAATCCATATAATTTACAAATGTTTTCATTTAAATAACAGAAATTGAATTATTTGGAGCTTTGACTTTCCTTGTTCTTGCCATTTTCATCATGATCGTCATCAGCAATGCCATCAACTCATCATCATCGTCCAGTGGCGTAGCCAGGAATTTTTCATGGGGGGGTTTTATGACCGAAAACCCTGTTTTTTGCTATTTTTTCTTACTTAAATGAAAAAATAACCTTAAAAAACCTTTTTTTTCGGAGCCAATGGGGGGGTTTTAACCCCCGAAACCCCCCTTGCCTACGCCACTGTCATCGTCATCACCATCATCACCACCACCACCATCATCAGCATCATCATCATCATCAAAAAACCGTGACTTGGCTATTATGGTCGAGTATAACTATGAGTACTACACCCCAGACCCCAAAGGCATTCAACTGGAAATGCTGTACTAAATAGGTGGCTGTGGGTACATGGAAAAAAAGACATGTAATAGTATTTGGACCATCATTTCGCAAAATCTTCACTGCATCAGACCATTCTCCTGTTATAACATCGCTCAACAAACGATAATATTACAAAAAGCTGAAATCATCTGCAAAGCAAAGCAACATTAATTGTTTCTCACGTGAAACTCTTCAGCCGTTAATTACAGTGTCAATGAAACGCGTCTAAACTGACCAACAACAATTTAGCCCAATTCGCAAAGTGTTGTTTCACCAAATCAAAGCATTCAATGAATTTTAGAAGTATGGTTCTCGCTACACAAAATACTACGTATCATAAATTTATTGACCAACACACATTCCATTCGACCTAATAAACATGTTTCAAAAGTCAAACTGAGATCAATAAAAAAAATCTACCAACACAAGGAGGGAGGGGGTTTGGATGAATAGAAACACTCCGACTGTCCAACACATTCTCTCCCAAAGGTCCACTCAGCCCCCCATTTGCTAGGTGGGGTTAATAAGATTAGCAGTAGGACAGATGAGCGTATTGCATGGCTAGCCACACTGCCAAATTTGACTCCTGCAATAATTTGTGATCATTCGTTCATGCTATCCATTGTAATCATTCCTGTGCTGTGTCAATTTGAATTAATAATAAACATGTATATATATAAAAATTATATATATATGTATATATATATAAGTATATCCATACTAATCTGGCTGGGTGAAGTGCTAGCTCGGGATATGCTTCCCAATTTTGAGCAGACGACTAGACGCAGGATCGACACTGATTAGGTTGAATTCAAGAACCATTAGTGCCATTAAATTGTAAAAAACTGAACTACTCATCCAACGACAAAAAACAACAAAGCTCCTGTGTCCCATGGTGGAATGTAAGGGAGAGGAACTCATTTCCTAGGTGCTTACACCAGCATTCGACAAACCCAACGACGCCCTGGACATCAGTGAGCGATTGGCAGGACTTGCCATTTAATTCCAAACTCACTCTTCGTGACTGACTAAGTCCATCAGGTCATTACGCTACGAGTGCACTCAGAACACTTGAACCTGCGATCATCACGTCATGGTTTGAGCAAACAAAAAGCTGCACTGACTTATCAATCCCACAAATTAGCCTATTATTTCACACCAAGCTTATTTAAAATACAATTACATACAAATTAAGTCACCAAATGTTCTTAGCAACTCTTCTACTTTAAAACATGGGGGTGCCAGTATCTGAATGTTTCAAGTTCTGCCTTGCAAGTTCTAAGAGAATTTATTTGAAAACACCATTCATGCAGTTTGCTTTTCTCTTGCATTTAGCATTCACAGACACTAATGCGCAGGTCGACACCAATAATCAATTAGGTATTGATCTTCACATCATGGTTGATTTAAATTTACACACAGCAATGTAACAACTTCACGGATTGCTGATACATACTTTAGTGTGAAATGTAAATATATATATTTAAATATATAATATATACATCTTGGTCTCTGAATCTGTGATGATGTTTTGATGACAGGCTTCTAAAACATTCAAATAATCAAATAACTACAATGAAATATTTGTGAACAGCAATGCAACTGCTTACTACCTTATAATATAGGACTAATGACATAATTAAGTAATGGTCATGGTGATTTTAAATAAAAACTGAAAGATATTTACACATTCAATCATATATATATTTCTTACATACATACATATAATATAAACATATGTAAGAAAACATATATATATATGTAAGAAAGGAATTTTAAGTAGGTGATGGGTTCAAAGCACCTACACAAAATATTTCATGGATACCATTGACACCAACAAAAGAACGAGAACATAGGCATGTACAATTGTACACAAGTATGCTGATTATTATTAAACAGATGCCGATGCAGGATTCGTGCATTGGTTAAAACTGAAATGCGTCGCTAAGGTTGTGGTAGTTGACGACTGTTTAGCGCTCACTCGTTACACAGAGCGTGGATTCAATCCGATCATAACAGTCGCTGTGTAAGAACTGTGAGCAAGACTTTTCAGCACAGTTGCTTAGCACCATGATTAATAACTAGAAAATTACACGATATACATCAAATAATACGGCTATATATAGTAATAATAAAGATTTATTATTATTTGTTGGACTGTGCACGACTCTCAGTCAAGATTCTATAATCTCACGACCACATCCACAAGGGCCATGGCCGATAGCTACCGAGGTCCAACGCTAAGATGCAACAACCCGTCAACTCATTGCAAGTGCGAATAGTGATCAACTGTCACGGTTTCAAACGTATCACAGAGACATGAAATAAATACAGATGCTTTCCGTTTCAATTTCTGTGAAAAAAATCGATAAAACAGGACAACTTGCACTAATATTGCTTGGATCCACTTCCACTTATCCGTTTTACAATTAAATTCAGAATTCTAAACTGTTTACACATGTCAGTGAAGTTACATCACAATTGTAATGTAATGGACCAATAATGGTATCTACACAGAAGCACTCCCTAACCTTGCCTCGGCGACTGTAGTTGCTATAGGAAATGGGCAGGGCCGGTAGTACTGTCACTGCACTGAACTGGCAAACCCTTGCCGAATAGCATGCAATAAATAAACTCGAGATGAAAACATAATTCACAAATTGCTATGTACAACTACCCAAATAACTAACCATGACAGCTGTGTGTAAAATAATTACCTAACTGTCAACATCCCATCAGCTGCCACAAAGCGATGACAAAAAAAATTAATTCATATAATACCACATACACTGGAACCTAATTTACAACAACTGTAAATTTATTCTTACAAACTCACCAAATATTAAACATAAAATCAGAATGCCTAGAATGTCCTGACTTCCAAATTGGATAAAATGCCATCAAATAATATGTAAACTAAGTCTAACACGTATTTTGAATGTGTTCCTCTAACGACGGTGAAGTCTATAGTTCTATACGTTAATAACTCATAAAAATGTCGCAAATCTAAACAACAAACACATGAGGAAAACATAAACAATTATAACTTGTATACATCCTTACTTTCATTCTTAGCCACAGTAACTGGATAAAAATATTTATTAACCATATCTCTTGTTGGATCAACATTTTTAGCCTACCCCGTTGTTGGGCTATTATAAATGGACAGCAGACCAACAATCGGAGAAAAAAACATGCACCGGGACTACTAAAGCTACGTGAAACAGAACATATTAAAAGTTTGGATAAAATATTGTTTCTTAAGACACCAAGTACAGCATGTACTCTCACCTCGTAGATAAACTAAAATTAAGGACATTACGAATAAAGACAGACATTAGGAAGATATAGATACAATGTCACCCAATGTCTCGTTATTTCACACACAGTTTTATTCCAATTATACCCAGCAACATCTAGGTATTCTTGATTAATCTCTCTACACTCATAAAAAAGGCTCAATCCGCTCAAGCGCGTTTCATCTGTCATGTTTCCATAAATAATTATTTTAAAGTAGTTAATAATCGGAAACAAATATGGACCCTCAAGTCTCTATAATAATAATATTTAAAAAGCCAACGGCAACAGCTTTTCGGACAGTACCTTTCCATCTTAGACCGAGATCTACGTTGAACCTGTCCTCAACAACTAAAGGAGGAAGGGGTCGTCCATCATAACCTAAAACGTCAACAGTGACACGACCTATGCTGCAGTTGCCTTCAGCTCCAGCTGGTCAATCGTCATTTGTACAGTTCGAACGGCGTTTTTTCGCATCGTGCGAATGTTTTCTTGACCGTACGAATCGATTTTGTCGAGTTTGATGAGCAGCTGCGTCAACATCTCTTCGAGATAGACGTACTGCTTGTCGCGTTTGTTCCCGATGAACTGCTCTACGGTTGACTTCAGTTCGTTCGCTTTCGAAGAGATCTGTTGTATTGACTCCACAGCCGCTTCATGTTGGCTGGACGCGGAAACCGGTTGCTTAGCAAAATCTAAACGGAAAGCAACAGGTTGTATGATTTTACTATTTTACCATCACACTCACCAAAAGCGAGTCGTCACAGACAAGAATCTGAAGGACGAACGATGGAAGACATCGACACTTGGAGATGGTGTCTCGGAATAAACACTGGGAGGAAGGCAATGGGACAATCTGGACATCACCTATCCAAAATTTCCAAGTTATGAATGATGGCAAACTGGATTGGTCCCATATTGAGAGGGGACACGCTGATGAGGGAAATGATAGAGGGAAGAATAGAGAGACGAAAAGACAGAAGCTTCTGGACTGGATGATGCGGAAGGGATATCAACAGATAAAAAGAGGAAGCTCAACAACGAGAGGAGTGGCGCCATTGGACGTGCGAAACTGACAACTGGCAGAGAACAACAATGATGATGATGACTCACAAAAATATTACCATTATATTATATTTTATTATTAATCGAAATATCGTTAGATAGATACACTGCATCTCCCTCCAAAATGAAATTCTGATAAAACACGCACAGGCAAGTGGATTCCAAATCATCTCCGGCAAAGGCGTATAATGCCTGCTATGTTAAGTCATAGATTAGAGTTCACAGCTAGTATGTGATATAATTTAAAATAAGACCGTGCTATCATATTGACTCTTGTAATAACATAGGGTACCAAGAGGCAGCAATTTCAATAAGAGTCTCACATCATCATGTTTCTACTATCTGCATGGTCAGACAACATACATTTAAGATCATCACACACTCAATGATTTCTACAACCTTAAGTGAACCTGACTACAAAGAATTCTAAAAGCATGCATGAGCCTCACAGAAGAACAAATGTTTCTGGATGAGTAAAACTTAAACATCACAATAATAGGATACTATGGAATTGGAAGATTCAACACATTCTGTTTACTGAAAATTACCACACCTTACCCGGTGTGCTACCTGAAATGACAATACTATTCACCAAACCTCCTTTATAAGGCCATTAAAACCGGACAGATATAACGTCCACAGACGCTAATATATCTCATTGTATCAAATGTGAACAAGAACATTTGCGGTTTACAGCAGAGAACAAAAAATGCACCTTTGTGATTGTCCTCCTGTTTCATCGCTGTAGGGCGCGGTGCAGACTGCGGCTCATCTTGAGGTCTTGTCGCGTCACCAGAACCAGGTCCAGCGGGTGTTTTGCCAGTTGGTGTCGGTTGAAACTGGCCTGTGTAGGTCGGTTGCTGCGCACCACCGTACGGTGAATCGCCACCTGGTCGGCTGTTATTTTGCGGATTAACCTCCCCATTTCCATAGACAGGGTATGGGGCACCTCCACTTCCGGGTTGTTTACCCCATGTCACTGACACAGGATACTGACCAGTAGCAGATTGCGGTGGGTACTGACCACCAGGTCCCTGCGGTGGATATTGGTCGTTAGGACCTTGTGGGGGATATTGTGCATTAGAGCCATGCAGAGGATACTGGCTGTTAGTGCCCGGTGGGGGATGCTGGCCACTGGGGCCCTGTGGTGGATACTGGCCAGTGGGGCCTTGTGGGTGATGCTGGCCACTTGGGTTTTGAGGGGGATACTGGCCACTGGGACCTTGTTGGGGATACTGTGCACCCGCCATGTGCGACCCATACTGGCTCCCGAGGGCTTGTTGGGGATAACCAGAGTTATATCCCTGGGGTATGTAAGTCCCCCATGTCATGGAATTAGGGTCAACCATTTGCTGTTGTGGATAAGGGCCCCTAAATCCAGGCTGCTGTTGCCCTGCGTATGAAACAGCATATGGCTGAGCATAGCCATGCGCATTCAGACCATACTGACCATTATAAACTTGAGATGAACCATGCATGGCACCAACACCATGGCCCTACAAAAGGAACACACATAACCATTTCAGAACTTTAACTATTTATCATACATGAAATATCAACTACAAATAATTCCTCCTTGATGGTCCTGCAAAATAAGCATGCATGCTGGTACACCAGTTACTTAGCATTTCAATACCTAATTACTGCTGGTGAATCCAGACCACAAAGTATTTTAAACTGAATAAACAAGGATGCATAGGTTTCATATTTACATTCAACACTAATTGTATTTACAGCACAATAAGTGGTTGAAATGCTATACACTTATGAATTTTTGCAAACCATTTTTCGGCATATCTTGGCTAAGCAACAAATTCTTCTCAGTCAAGCATAGAACTAAGAATTATCACTATTGAATGAAAAATATGAGAAAATGAGCAACCATCAACAAATTATAGAGGACAAAATAGTGAATTGCTTACTCATCTTAGGAAAATTACTTATGAATAAGTCTAAATGTTCACGAAAGCTAAATAATTCTCGTTATACTATTGGTATGGACAATATTTGGTCAATTTGGATGGTCTTATAGTTTTCTGAATGTCGTCAGATTTAACGCGAAACAGTTTTTGAAAGCAATGTTATGTCATCGTGGTCAAGGAAAATAAACTGAAGGCAATCATAAATATAATTCGTTAGACCGTCTGCATGACCATTAATTTAAGCATTTCCATATCTATGAAAACACGAGGAGATGATTAAACGCAGTTTAAGTTACGATAATCTATATTCTAACTTGAGGTATACTAAAATCCCTCGGCCCTACCTGCTGTTGTGGTCTTCTTGGGTCGTCCCAAGTCGTCGTTTTCGTGTTGTGATCGACGAAAAAGCAACGCCCAGTGTTTTCGTCAAATTGCTGGTCCCAACCAGGGGGCAGTTGTTCATTAGCAACACGATTATTCATTTTGATTTTTTACAATTGTTTTACTATAATTCAACCCAAACCTAAAAACCAACTGAGTTGTTTCCATGAAATCAGAATGAAATCATTGAATCAGTGACAGGAAGTTTACTTTGCGCATGCGCAAATTTCTGCCCACTGACGATAGGTAACGAGGTAATTATTAGTCGTTGCTACAAGAGCACTGTGCGCACTTGTATGAATTTATACGGATTGATTTTAGTCTTCGCGAGAAGGGATAAACATATTTTTTAGACATAATTTATTTTTATTGATCCCATCAATTCAATTGTACATGTATGTTTAACAAAGTATAGACATAATTCGCAATAAGAAAATACTCAAAGTGAATAGGTATTATTAGAGTGAGGGAGCAAATAGGCACACCAAAAGGGACAAGATAGGATTAGGAATACAGAGATATACAACAAACTGAATATTCAGCATGATAAAATACACAAAATTCAGAGCAAACGGTTACGCTACTTTGGCCACGTAATCAGAATGCGGAACGAGAGATACCCAGAGATAGCTGTTAACGGATATGTGCATGGAAAAATGGAAAAGGGAAGACCAAAGACGAGATGGTTCGACATAATACAAGATGACTGTCGGGAGATGGGTTGGTCCATACAGGAGGCTACACACAAAGCCCAAGAAAGAGAGACGTGGATATTTTCCATAGCTGGGCGGCTGTCACGTGCGAAAGCATCGTCAAGCCATAATTTGCCATTAGTCAAGTAAGTCAGTTTATCTAGTCTATGGTTATACGGAAGTCGCGGGGATTTTGAGCTATCGTCGATGTTTTTGTTTTAAATTCTACATTTTCGTTTATAAAAAATGGTGGATCATATAAAAAAGCTTAATTACCAGACTGTGTTTTTAATCGACGAAGAATTACGCAACTCACATGTTAATGGAAGTGAAAAGGTGGAGGATACCGTGAATCTTATCCGATGCAGTTTACTTCGAATACTGACCTACTTCAGCAACGCTGCTTGCGATTACGAAGATTCTGAAAACCCATCTTCAATCGCCAGGAATTATGTCGTAAATTTAGAATGGGGCGCTAAATTCTTCAGTTCATCTAGTCAAGAAGACAAACGCCTTGAGCGAGTCCAGTTTATGGAATATAATTTGAAGCAGTTTGAGGATTTTGAGACAGAGTTGGAAGCTAGGTTAAACAGGCCGTTTGCTGGACTGGGCAAATCGGTAAAATCGGACGTACAAAAATCAAATATGTTTGGTAATCTACAGACGGCTCTGGAACGTTTAATGTATGACTTTCCGTGGGACAGACCAGACATAACATCGCCAGTCAAATTGCGAAGAACTTCACATAGGCAGCCGAACAAACGTTGCAGATTCAATGATGATGATGATGATAATGGTCGACGTAATTTTGTGTTTATTGTTGCGAAATGTCCTCACACTGTGCTAGACCTTCAGACAGAGGCCCGTTGTGAAAATAATGCATCATCAGTCTTAAAATCAATTTTGCTTCACAGAGTATGCCGGGAGTTTTCAGAAGTTCGACGTTTGAGGTTGTTCTGGCTCGATGTGAACACTGAGGTATGATGTGATGGAATGCTAAATGAAATTTAATATGCTCCAAATATATTTGGGTCAACTTTATTTTTACAAACAAGGCATTGTGTGTGTGATTTAAAGCAAGCTGCAGCCAGTCTCTGCTGTCATGCAATTTTGGTGATATGCTGTTTATAATGTCTCTGATGACATTAAGTCTATTTTAATCAAATTTAACAGTTCTATGAATCATAAACTATGGCTTATTGGCTTGCTTGTTTTAATTGAAATGCAGTATCCAGTATCTTTCTGTGTTAAATATTATTACATACTCTCACACAATGGCATTGTCAAAATATATTTTACAGATCTACAGAAAATGCAATATTGATAAATTCAGTTTAATTTAACATATATAATCTATGATATAAGAACTGTGCATGTGGTTTGTCTCTGCCGACAAATGTGTAGTGGGTCCAACCGAAATATATGCATCAGACAGCAACATTGTTAAAATAATTGAGTGACGGTTTGTTGGGCACTGCTCTGAATATTAAACATTTGTACCTTGTTCACATTGTGGTCAAGTTAGGATACCTCTGATCACAGATGTTTAAAAGTTTGTATTATTTTTTTTAGATATCCGGTGATATTAGTGGGCTGAAGCTGGTCAGTGATGCTCTTGAACTAGTTCAAGGTGGTGTCATATCAGTGGGCTCTATTCTGAGTTTGGGCATTTTGGATACCACGCACATTCACAGTCTCGTGAAGTGCTCAGAAGAGGTTCCAGACAAATCTTTTCGGAGTAGTAAATCAGTGGACGTTGAGAAAAATGCACTTTCCAAAGATTGTCGGCAAGCAACGACATCTACTGGAATCGCCTTGCCATTTATGAGTTCACTTAGCCACTCGGTGAAATCGCTAAAATCTTTTACTGGTTTCGAAAAAGAACAGGAAGGAGGGATCATCTTGGATAATGGTATGCTGCAGCTGCTGCTGTCTCTATCTTCTGTTGGTCATAATCTTATTTTTTTGGTCAACACTAATCTCTATATTTTTCTGTGTGCAGTAATAAACTGTTTTAGGTATATGCTTTCTCAAAATCAGTGTAAAAATAAAATTGCGAAGCATTTGCAAGTCAGTACATGGACTGAGACTCTTAGATTTTGGTTAAATGCAGATTTTTCTTTACTTTTCACGTTCATATTCCTTCTAGTCAGACAGAATTTCTTTAGATTAATTTTGTTGCCTTGTGTTAATTCACAGCTTGACTTTTGATATGAGTAATGTAGACCTTGTGCAGAGCAAGTGCAACATTCAATTGAAGATGAACTTACATTGGTCTTTTCAACTGATAATCATTTATGCAATTCAAACCAAAGTATGATTACTTGAAATCGTTGGAACACATGATGACAAGTTGAACAAGAGTCGATTTTGTAGCTGTATGGCATCCTGTTATATGCTGATTTATCCTACTGGTGCTCATTTTATCACTGCCCCTAGGGAATGGAAGGCTGAGTTTGGATTGCAGGTATCGAACCTGCATCTTGTTTTTTGTGCCTATGTATTTGTTTCCAACCAACTATGGCTCTGACCCAGTCTTTAACTGTAGTCAGGCTAGTTAGCAAGAAGGATGTTTGAACTCTACATGAGCCATGTGGGAAACCTCATATACATGTGGATGCACACATACATGCATGTTTAGTTGTTTACAGTAGTTGATTTTGTAATTTTGTCTTGCACTTCGCTGATGAATAAATATTTGTTTAGGGGGTGCGTCGATTTGCCATGTGATAGTTCAGAAACTGCTTGCTGCTCACTCTGCTGCAAAAAGGTAAATTTTGCTTCATTTCACTGTGTTTCATGTAAATCACAAGAGTTGTGCTTATCGGTATGTGTTAAGAGAAGTCTAATTACCAGTAGAAAGGTTCTGAAAGACAGAGCAACAAGGATTTACAAATGGCATACTTTACAAGACAGAAGTTAAAGAGCATAAAAGGTTGTGTGCCTATATTGTTGAAAATTACCAGGTTTTTCGTATCTGAAGTGATTAAGACAGAAAAACATTGTTGTTTCACACTTTTTGCTAGTTTAAAAAATTTAAGCTGAAAATTAGATTAACAACTTATTTTGAGATATAGAATGCATCTAATTTGCAATGAATATAAAGGTAGGTAACATGTTGTGTATATTTATGCATGTTACTAGAATTGAGCATTAAGCTGCTTTAATCTTGTTTTCTATCTTCTGTTTCAGTGTTAGCGAGAAAGAGCACGTCAATGTTGCCATCCATTCAGAAAGCAATCGCCTACTTCATTCACATTTTGAAGTTAGCTTCGAATATGGAAATGCCGCTAAACCTATGGAAATTTCCTCAACTTTTCTTGCCAATCCAACCCCCCAGGCTCTGACTGCAGTAGCCACTCTGTCAGGTGAAGTACTTTCGATGTTGACGTTGCAGGAAGAGGATGTGTACTTGGTGATGGGTTCAAAAAAGAAGACTGATTGCAATGATGGGCCACACTTTGAGGTTCTACTGATGCACCTAGCAATGTCTGGAAAAATTCTGGTAAAAGTTCATGCAGTGTGTTGATTATAAAAGCTGACTTAAATTACTGATTTATCCAAGAAATTCTGATATTCTATGTACTGTTTAAGAAAATGATCTTGATCTTTCTTTCTTTACATGTAAGCTTATTCATTCATTCATTTAAGATATTTAGATTGCCCAGGGCTTCAAGATCATTTGCGCAGAACTATGGGGATAAGTGCAAATTCAAAACAATGGGGATAAGTGAAGATTCAAAACAATGGGGGCTAAGTGCAGATTCAGATTATAAATAATGAAACAGCAATTGCTTCTGTTCTGTAAACTGACATAAGTTTCAGTTTGTGAACGATTATCAAGCTATAATTTAATCAAATAATTACATTACATTGTAATTTATTCTGAACATTTCCAGGTTGTTTGCGGTCAAGGCTCATCAAGTGCTCTGCCTTCATCGTTTGGTTTTCTTCGCCCTCTGACGTCTGTTTCTGCGACTCTAACGTTTTTACGTTCTGCCGTCAGTTCAACTCTTGACCGGCTGTTGAGATCGAAATGTAACGAAAGCCACCAAGAAAATTGCCAAGTGACAAGTCATCAATCGAGCAGTCAGACCATTCGCGAAATCTTTGAACAACTTCCGTGTGTTGATATGTGTAAGCGTAAACGTCAAGCAAATGAACAAACCTTTGCGTTGCAGTTCTTAACAGTGCTGATTTATTTCTTTTAGCTATAAATGGTATTTCTATCAGCAGCATATGCTGTGCTTCTGGTCGGGAGCACCTCCGAGGAGTTTCTCTTGAAGGGGTGCTATATATATTGTTGATTACGATTCTGCATTCTGGTATATGCAGTAATTCTCTAATCAGTTTTGCTGACCACTCTTATGTGATGCAGTTGCTAAATTGGTCCCGTGCTCGCTTTAAGTATCTTAGGCAATAGGCGCGTTGTTCGCATACATATTGTCTCAAACTCTCAATCACCGTGAAGTAGAATTGTTAAAGGCCAAAGGTTATTGAGCAGCCCCGAAAACCTTGGCAATGGTTGCTGTAGCAGCTGATGTTGGACCTGGTTGAGCACCAGATGTTGCTTTTGCTCCAATATAATTTACCAATACGTTTGCAACCTTATCAGGTCTAGTGAAGTTAAGCAACAGCAAGTTAGAAGTCTTATTGGAGACCTTACTAGCAATATCTTTACCAATTAACTTGTCCATCCTTCTTGACCCTTTTCTGGGAACAGCAAATGATTGCCTTCGTAACTTAGTAATTAAAGCAGGTGGCATGTTGTTAGATTGTTGTGTCTGTGCCACAACTCAAAATACGTCTAGACCTTGGACCATGCATATGAGGATCTTTCTATAGAAACACGCAAGGAAATTTGTAACCTTCTATGCTGCTTTTTGTTTCTCACATTTCATAATGTAAATACTGCCATTGTTGAAGGCAGCTGCTGTCCTTAGCTGCATCTGAATGGATTGTGGTTAATTCTGTTGACTGTTTGTTTAGTGGAGCTACCACCAGCTGGAGATTTGCAAACGTCATGCAAGCAAATTCCAACGGTCGGCTTCCACCCGCTTCTTCTGGAGAGGTGGTTTGCTCCAGAATGCATCGCTGAATCAAATGATTCTCTATTGTCTGTAATCTCCAGGTCAGTCTAAGACAATTCCAGCTGATGTTTATTTGTATTAATTTACGACAGTTCAAGGTATATAGGGTGGAAAGGATTACATCATGCAGCTGCATTTTGCAACTCGGGAGAATTTTTTTGATGCTCCCGCTGTATAGTATGTATGTATGTGCACTTGTTATAGCGCCCCTTCGAGGTTCTACTCAGAAGCGCTCCAGACTACAGCGCTGACACTGAATCGGAGTTTCACGTTGAAGCGCTTGAGCAATTGTGAGTGAAGGACTTGCCCAAGGTCCCTACGCGGCGACTTGAGGTGGATTCGAACCTGCAAGCCTTCGGCTGCAAGGCAACAAACATACTCACTTCCCCACCGTGCCCCACAATAGTGGCATGTGCACATTGGGGCTTCTTCGTCGCCTATGTCTTTGCACTTGGAAGTTGTCAAATTTGAATTTCTTCTATCATGTTTGGTTTCTGTGGTATTTAGTAAAATGTAGAACTTAGGCCTTTGACTGTGTTGGCACATCCTGCGTTGTGTATGCTCAGAGGGTAAGTGATATGGTCAGATTGTGAAAAGAGACATACCTAGTATCTGACTTGATAGCCGCATAAAAAATGCCAATGATTAATTAGTCTCCTTAAAACCGCTATGCGATACAATATAATTTTTTTTATTATAGGGACAACACAGGTGTAGGTATGGATGCTGAGAGAAGCCTTCTACGTCAGCTGCAGGAGCATCGTAACAGTCAGAATGTGAGGAACAACAACATGAGTAACTCGGTTCTGATTTCACCTGAGAGTGCATTCACTCGCTTCAAGGCTGTCTCCTCTGACAAGAAGAATGCTTGTCAGCCCAGCCAGGATTTCAAGGCGGAGGTTCGGAAGGCGGGAACCAGTCATGACCTAGACTTGAGAAAAACAGCAGATGATTCTAACTGTTTTGAGAAAACTCGCTTCTCACTGCGAAGCACACCAAGGAAATCTCTTGGTCGAACACCAGAGAAAGCTTCCAGAAGACCTCCTAGGAAATCACCAAGAAAAGCGTCAAGAAAATCACCAAAGAAAACTCCCCGAAAGAGTCCAAGGAAGATGCCAGATGCTGCGGTGTTCAAAACCGTTGGGAGAAGTACCCCAACAAAGCAAAGGGAACAGTCCCTTAAAGGTGTGGTAATGGTTTCTTCTTTATCTTGAGTAAATAAATTGCTTCGATTTGTTTAACTTGAATTAAATGTGTTGAGATTAAGTTTCAAAATAATGTGATCTTTAGTTGCTCATATCTGTTCTAAATATTCTGAATGTTTTTAGAGAAAGAAAATGAACTTTAAAGATTGTTGACCAAATTGCTGCATTGTGTAGAATACATTTCATGTGAGATTGAAGGCTGCAGTTGATAAAGCTGGGTAGTTTCTGTTTAGCAATGCTGTGTCATAATTGAGGTGAGAAACACTGCTGTCCTCCTTTTTCTGGGCTTGGGGCTAGCACTGCCTGAATTTCAAGGCGACAGTGGTATGTAATTTTACCACATTAATTATTAAACAGACATGTGTCAAGTATGATGCATGTCTCAACACATGTCTCAAGCCCACTCCCAAGAAGACCCAGATTCAGTTTTTTTACCGTGTAAACGGTATCTTTTCCCAAGCTTGGTGCCCCCCAAAGAAGGCGCAGACTCCTACTAAATTTATTTGTTGGGGGAAAACGGGTTCTGTTCACGAATGCGAAACTTCTGAATGACAAAAAAAGGTCAACTTTTTTATTCGGGAAAATTTATGTTGTTCGGTAGCCCCGAGGACTAAAAAAAGTTCATCAACTTTTTTGGGCTGACAAAATATTTGTTGGCGCCGCCGCTCGTTCTGGACCGAGTTTCAGCCCCAACAGAGCCCAAGTTCTACCCAAGTTCTTTTTTAGCCCCTCCAAGGACGGAAACCAAACTCCTCCCACACATGGCATGTTGCTTTACAACTTTGAAACTTTATGTCATATTACTTAATCTAGTTATACACTGATCGTAGTGTTCCATAATGTTTTAGTTTCATCGTCAAGAATGGCGTTCTCTGGTGTGAGTCTTAAGCGACAGCTGTCTCTACGAAGCGGTGATATTGACCGTCGCTTGAGCCTTAGTAGCATGGCAGTTCCCACTTCAAGAACGGAGCTGATAATTCAGAAGAGTAAGGAGGCGCTGGCACGAAAGAACCAGTTGGAGAAGGAACAGGAGTCTCAGAATGCGACTCGGTTAGACCAGAAAGGAAGTATACAGAACCAGAAGACTGGGCAAGTGACTACAACTGGTTGGCAAGGTAAACTAGAATGGACAGCTGTTATGGTTTTTATTGCTATCGGTTTAAGCAATAAGTGTAAAAGATCGGAAATGCTTATTGTTTTGTTTGACTGGAATATTTATTAGTCTAACTAAGCATTTAAGTTTTAATAAGACTAGCAACTTAAAAATCGATGATTGTTTAAAATCTAGACTTGAAGTTTGGATGCCATTCTATTATAGCTTTAATCCAATTTATAGTACCAGTTCTGTAAATGTATGACCTGTTTGTGAACAATTCCATTTAACACATGGTCATACAATGACTCTTAATGCACATTTTCACGACATGTAATTATTAGTGAGATAGTTTTGATGGGTTGATTGCCTACTCTGGAACTTTGCTCAAACCTTGAAAGCTGATTGATTTCAGAGTTGCACAGCGTCGACGAATTGCTGTCGCATCTGAAAACAATGTACACTAAAGTAGCAGAGGGTGAAGGAAGTCCGATGATTGGAGCGAAGAGCATCTTCAGCTGTGCACTGCAGTTCTTTCAGAACCAGCACGACGAAACAGCGCAGGCATGTAGTCACAACAATGTAGTGGTTTATTAAATTGTACGTGTTGAGTAATCAGCGTCAATTTTAATAATTTAACGTGCAGTTCATTTTCTTATTAATGATAGTAATGATTAGCCGAAATGTGCACGACCATCAATCTTTTAGATTTACAAAATGTTCATATTATAAGCTATCTAATGTCTGCAGCTTAGGTTATAGACTTTTTAAAGCTAAATGGTTAATAATTCGTTTTTCACATTATTATAATCGGTGTCTTCACAGTAACTCGCAGTGTTAACTTTTATCCAGTGTTTTAGAATTTAGTAAGTTTTCATTTCTGCGCGTAAGGGGTCATTGCATAATTACGTAACGCCGAAAATGATCGTTTTCGACCCACCCACCCTGTAACGCTTCATAACGTTGTCCTTGACCCACCCACCCACCCTCCCCAGCGTTACGTAACGATTGTTACGAAAAATCAGTTGGGATTTAGGTCTATTATTGACTTATATGAGCGCGTAATTGTAATTCATATTTTCATAGTGAATGTAATATAGCCCAGTATGTGAATTATAGACTAATTTGACAGTAGACTGTTACAGTAGGCTTAAAATATACACAATGTTTAATTTATATAAACGACAGTTATGCGTGAACTGCAATTTTCTTAAATTATACCGCTAGAATAAAATTTTACACTGCTGAAAAGTTTCACGGGCTCATTAGACCTAGCAATTAATCAAAATTAAGATGAACTAATTATTTGCTCATTCTGGGCACTTCGATAATTATCAATATAAATATTGCCGAGTTTTGTTGAGCATTAATTTTAAATGTATGATATCGTCTCCACTAAGTAAAACCTGCTTCAAAGTGGCTCTTCGATGTCAGGAATTCAAGGAGAATGAGGCGTAGACCTGCCACGTTGTTCAGTTGGTAAAGCTATCACAGATCCAAACAATTCGAACAGCGGCTTCCGGTTTGCACAATGGGAGAACAGAATTGACCTGGCATATAACTGGTGTTTATATTGCCGGATCTTATTCAGATAAATAGACCTACTTCCATTAAGTTTTAAATCAATGTTAAAAAGTTTAAACTTCGATCACATCATGTCTAAAGTGTCATTTGACGGTAGGCTAATTTATTATTCATTAATAATTTTTTCGTGGCGTTACGTAACGTTCACCTTCCCCCAGCCACCCACCTACGTAACGTTTCGTAACGTTTTCAATGACACCCACCCACCCTCGAGCGTTATGTAATTATGCAATGACCCCTAATGCTTTGCATTTAATTCTGATAATGTTGTGTTGTGATCTTCTGTGATATCTGATGTTTAGTTTCTAACTTGGTTGCTGAATGTTTTCAAATATTTCTTAGACTTCAGCCTGTTCTCTTCTTCGTGAGCATTTATGTTTGTCGAGCTTCAAAGTGAAAGAAAAATTCAAAGGCAAAAGCGATGCTTCTGCTCTTGAATGCAAGTTCAGAGAGTAAGATTTTTTCTCTTTGATCAGCTTAATTACTGATGAATGATTGTCTAGAATGCAAACCCAGTAAAAGAGGCGTTAACTGGACCATGTGTAAAACGGACTAATACTGAAATAACTATGGTCTAAATAAATTGAGTTGTTCAATCATCACTCTGCCCGTCTGACCATTATTCCAACGTTCATTCAACCGTCAGTCCAACTGTCAGTACATTTATCTGGCTGTCATTCCGACAGTCTATTCAACCATCAGTGCAATTAGCCGTCCGTTCATCCAGCTGTTCATCCAACTGTTGGTCTATTCTAGTCGATGGTCCATTCAATCATCTGGCGCATTAACCGATGCGTTAGATTATTGTCTTTGGCGGACATAACACCACTTCAAGTTAGCATTATCCAAGAGCATGTTAATAAGTCGACTCTGTACTCTGTAGCATATGAATACATATAACTATAACTGTCTTTGCTGCTTGCACAATGGCATGTGACTCCAACAATCTAGTAGTTTATTGATGCAAGTTAAGTAATTAGCGTAAATTTTAATAATTTAACATCAGTTTGAATAGATCAAAAGATATGGCCCTGTAACTGAAAATTTCAGGGTCAAAGTCAGCCGTGACAGCAGTTGGATAATCTTGCAAAGATTATTGCCAGTTTACAAGTGATGATTACTGTTATTGTTGTAGTGAGTGTTGCTGAATTGTCCTGATGACTGCTGATTCTTTATTTTAGGTTTCTGCTCCAGGTATGCCTTAGGTTTGAGATGAATTCAGAAGCAGAAGCTGATGAAAACTCTGAAGATGTAGCAAGTGAGGTTAGTACTGTGCAACAGGGATAAACAATATATCCTGTCTACTAGGCAGCATTTAGCTATTCATTGCCAAATGCCCATCTCATCCCAAGATACAAACAGCATGTTCCATAGTAATTTCTGCCCATCTGGGAGCTAGTGCTTTCCTGGGTGCTAACATGCTGCTAATTTCTCGATCCATTATATTGTCTGGGCTATTGTATCTCTGTAGACCTGTGCTTTGTCTTTCTCTTTCAATGCCTTCTACATCTACTCTACAACTCTTGCATGGGGTCTCTCCTCTCCTGTTAGATAATTTAAATGTTTGAGTTTATTTTTACCAATTTCTTAAGTGCATATCAGTTGAACAACAATCTTATCTATGCTACCGAGACTTGACAACAGTGACTGGTTATGATGTCTGTACATGTTTTAATTAAACAAATATTGTTGCATTCTACATTGATTGTTTGTAACTTAGTTTTACCAGTGGTGGAAATATTGTGTGATTGCAGTTGGCATCCATGTTGAGTTCTGTGGCCATCGTCAAAGGTGCAAATTTTTTGTCAGCGTATCTGAACGATTTGCTTGAAAGGTGAGACTTACAACATTGTTTAAATAAATTTAACATTTCAGCGATGAGAGTGTATTAAGAGTAACTGGGAAACCAATGCATTTCATTGTTAAAGTGTTAAGTTGAGAGCTGTTGTTCTATGTGGTATGTGTTTAATTTGGTGCTGGGTTTTAGGCTAGAACATTTCTGTGTGACAGCATCATTTGATATCTAATCGAATGTCTTCTATGCTATTTTATATCGACTGATATCGTGATACATAAGGCATGGATATCGTCATTCATAAGGCATTGATATCATGATACATAAGGCATTTATTGAAGGTTGCTTCAGGTGAAAGGTAAAGTGACATTATTATTATTGTTATTATTATTGACTTTATATATATAGGGCACCTTAAAGGTAAACTACTCAGAAGTGCTCCCATGTGATGATAGTTCAGAGTACTTGAAGCAAATCATTCATCTCTTTATTATATGTGTTTGTATATGCTACATTTCTTGTTAAGAAAGTAGGAAATATCTGCTGGGCAACTGAGCTTTTAGTTTATCTGGATTCAAGAAAGGTTATATATTAAATAAGAAATATTTGAATGGTTGTGGTGTATTTTGTGATTTCAGTTATCTGGATTCATCTTCGAAGCTCCTGCTTCACATCCACGAGAATCTTGGTAGGTCGGCTCCGCCTCAGCTGCAGCATCTTCTGTCACCAGACCAAGAGGATGAGGATCACAGCAGCCTGCCTCCACCGTCCACCCAACGGATGCCGTCTGTCTCATCAGCTGCCTCGAATAATTCTACTTCAAATGAAAATGCACAGCAGAAGTAAGCAATCTGACGTTTTCCTGCTAACGTTACTTTTGCTGTACGACTGTATCTGAACCTTTGAATGGAATCTTGTAAGCACTTATCTGTTATATGTCAGTTTCTGCATAATATTACAAATTCAATCTAAGTTAAATGAGGATTTATGTTATTAACCGACAAGAGGTGCCTTAAAACTGCATCTTTTCATATATCGTTAGATGTAGAAAAACTGTTACGCATGCTCCACACATATGTATTTTGAAATGTACACAATCCTGTGGTGATTTGTTTGTTGTACTGAGAAAGTTATATTGTTACGCTTGTATTGTTCATTATAAGTTATCAGTGTACCTTTTATATGGTGTGTTACTGCTTTTAAATGGGCACGTCCATCTTAGGATGCGGCATTTGTCCTGGAAGACTAACAATTATTTATTTACAAACAAGTCAGTAAGGTTGTGTGTAGATGGCAATATTGTACCTGATGATGCTTTTTTCTTTTCTTTCAGTGTTTTATGTCTACTTAATGTATACCTTTGTGATAATCCTAATTTGCTGGCCAGTTGTCTCGATATCATCTTAGATGGTAGAAAAACTGTAAGGATTATACTGAGCCATGGACAAGTGGACTTCTATTTCTTGTGTCTTTTTGTAATGTAACAGGGCATTTATATAGCACCTTTCAAACACCTCTAAAGCACTGTTCTGATATGTCGATTTGTGCTGTAATACCTTAATTAGAGATACTACGTGAAAAACTTGGCGTGATGCACTTATAAAGTTATTCAAAAACTGGTACATTGTGAGAGTCTTTTTAACGATAATAAGTTGTACTTTGTCTGTGTTCTTGTCGACCAGAAAGCGTTCCTTTTATCGTCACCCAACTTTCAACCCAGTTCCCATGAAGCAGATTATGTTGGAGCCGAAAAACTTAAAGGTATAATTAATTATCAGCTGAATCGACGGGCACTTTAACATGTCTTTTGAATAACTAATGAAATCTTAAATCTTTCCAAGAGTGCTTTAAACTGTCTGCTGCACGATGTGTAGATTTAAAAGATGAATTGTCCTTTTGTGTGAGCTAGCTCTCCGGATAAGAGAAGGATTACGTTCAAGGTACTTCTTGTAAAGTAAACTTTGATAGCAAGCTCTCATGGACAATCATTGTGCCTGGAAGCTTGAAGTAACCTGCTTATCTCAATTTAACAGTGTAGCAACATTTAGAGTAGACAAGCACACTGCAGAACGAACTCTTATTACTGAAGGAAAGCGATTGAGATAAATTTTGAGTTATTATTTCTTTAAGTTTCTCTGACTTTATATTGCATGGCATTACCGTAATTCATTATAGTATTGTTGATTTGTTTAAAGTTTGTGATGTTCATTTTGCTTATCCGGAGAGCTAGCTCACACAAAAGGACAATTCATCTTTTAAATCTACACATCGTGCAGCAGACATTTGCTGGACTGCATGAGTTGATCGGTAAGGCTACGAAAATGTCTTGTATTATAATGGGCGACTTTAATCACCACATTGACTGGGAAACAAGAGAAGGAAAGAGCAAAGCGGATGAACTATTCCTGGAATGCATGGATGAAAGTTTCCTCACACAGCACGTGACAGAACCAACAAGAGGGGACAACACATTAGATCTGGTTGTCTCAACAGAGGAGTACCTGGTAGAAGAAGTCATAGTGGAAGAAGAGTTTGGCACAAGCGATCACAGAATTATCAGGTTCGTCGTTAAACGGGAATTTGAAAAAGAAATTGCGGTCTACCAGAAGCGATATAACTATTTCAAAGCAGACTACGACAAAGTAAGAAGCACAATGCAAGGCAAGGGTTTGGTGAGCAGTTGAACCTAAACGAGAAATGGAAGCAATTTGTATCTTGCATGAAAGAGGTCGTTGAAGAATCAGTACCGGTTTTAAAAAGAACAAACAAGAGGCGTCCCTGGGTTAACAAGGAGGTCCAAAAAGCCCGAAGGACTAAGAAAAAAGCTTGGAAAAGGATGCAGCAAATCAGACAGACTAAATTCTGCAAATTAGATGAATGTACATTGCTGAAATTGGAACAAGCAAAGGATAAATACATTAAAAAGAGAAATTCAGCTAAAGCAATAAACAGAAAGGCTATAATGAAATATGAAGAAAAACTGAGTCAAAATATAAAGATGGACAGCAAAAGTTTCTACAGATACATGAAAAGCAAGCAAAAAAGAAAAGACAAGGTGGGACCACTGAAAGACAATCTGGGCCAGATTGTTACTGAAAAAGAGGAAACAGCCGAGATGCTCAAGAAGTACTTCGGATCAGTTCTCACGAAGGAAGACATAACAAACATACCAGAGCCAAATAAATTGTTCGAAGGCAGCGATGACCAGAAGTTGACAGATGTGTACATATCCAAAGAGGTGGTGATAAAGATGCTGGAAAACCTCAAAGAAGATAAAACTCCAGCAATCGACGAGATTCACCCAAAGTTCCTGAAAGAAGTGAGATACGAAGTAGGATCCATTCTGGCAGATATATTTAATGAATCGATGAAGTCTGGAGTAATTCCCAGAGACTGGAGAAATGCCATCGTCACTCCATTGTTTAAGAAAGGAAATAGGAGTGAGACAAGCAACTACAGACCCATCAGACTAACCTGCATAATATGTAAGGTGTTGGAACAAATTGTAAATAGGAGTATGATTGAACACCTGAATGAGAATGAACTTATCAACAACAGCCAGCACGGGTTTATGAAGGGAAGATCCTGCCTAACCAATCTGTTAGATTTCTTCGAGGATGTTTACGACAATCTGGACAAAAACAACTCGGTGGATCTGATCTATCTGGACTTCGCAAAGGCTTTCCACAAGGTACCACACAAACGATTAGCCACGAAGTTGCAGGCATGCGGAATAGAAGGGTGTCTACTGAACTGGGTCACCAACTGGTTAAAAGGGAGGAGACAACAAGTTCGAGTAACGGGCAAAAACTCAAGCTGGATAGATGTTACAAGTGGAGTACCACAGGGGTCGGTCTTAGGGCCACTGCTATTTGTAATTTTTATCAATGATATAGATGAAGGAATTGTCTCCAAAATCTCTAAGTTTGCTGACGACAAAAAACTATGCGCAAAGGTGAACAACGAGGAGGAAGCCAACACCCTAAGAAATGATTTGGAAAGACTGTACAAGTGGTCCGAAGACTGGAATATGCTGTTCAATGTAGATAAATGTGCAGTGATGCACATGGGAAGAAAGAACATGGGGTTTGAATATGGAATGGGAGACAGGAAATTAAGAACAACAGAGGAGGAAAAAGATCTTGGAGTCATAATACACAAAAGTGCAAAACCATCAAGACAATGCAGAGAAGCAGCGAACAAAGCAAACAAAGTTCTGGGACACATAAAAAGAACAGTGGTCAGCAGAGAAAAAAACATCATCCTGAAGTTATTCAAAACTCTAGTCAGACCTCACCTAGAGTACTGTGTTCAGGCATGGAGTCCATACACACAGGAAGACAAGCAGGTGCTCGAAAAGGTGCAACGTCGAGCAACTAAGATGATAAGAGGTTATGGAACTTTAACATACGAAGAAAGATTGATAAACTGTGGATTGACAACACTGGAAAAGCGAAGATGCAGAGGAGATTTGATTGAGACTTACAAGCTGATGACACACAAAGAAATAACACCATACTCAAGATTTTTTCAATTGGCTGACAATAGAGGTTTAAGAGGACACCAATATAAAATATTCAGAAAATCCGAGGGTGCCATCAAGCAAAGATTTTTTAGCAGCAGAACAGTGAAGGCCTGGAACGAGCTGAGCGAAGAGACAGTGTCGGTGGAGACACTTATAAACTTCAAGGCCAAGCTAGGGCAAATAGGTTTTTAAAACATTGTAAAAGTGGTGGTTCTCACACAGATCACGAGTCTCCTGAACCACCGTAAACCCTGTTATATTATATTATATTATTTTGTCTATGAACAGACATTTTTGATTTTCATTCTAGAATATCACTCGTCGCTCAGCACGCATTGCAAGTTCTTCCAAATTGAACGCAACACAGGTAGCAGGTGGGTGATTAACTCCTTCCTACAATAGCTAAAAAATATGCCATGTAAAATGACTAAATTTGCAATATTGAAGAGTTTCTTGCCATTTATATAAGCTAATTTGTAAAGTTGATGGAGTTTGGTTATTTCATTGAAAATCTGAGTTTACTTACTGATATTTTCAGCATATTACATGAAGTTAATAGAGCAATTTGTGAAATTCATTAACAGCAGATAGATTTGTGATGCTGCACTAAAGCAATGTTGGCTCTTTTATGAAGCAGATCAAAAATCATAGAATGGCACGTATATTTTAAAAATCTTGAATGTAACATTACACACCTATGCATAATGGCAAGTAACCACTCTAACGCGCGAATTGTTGTAATGGCAAATCAGTAAGCATTCACGTTGTGCACATTGCCTTATATTAGTAGTATGCTGGTGGATGAGTCAGAGCTGGTACGGGCAAAAAGAATAATCCATTTTCAAATTCTTATATCAGTAAATGTGATATCTTTAATTTTAGAGGAAAGGTTACAATAAGCATACATGTATATAATGCGATTATATGACATTTGCTAGAAAAATGTGGATATTTATTGTAAAATAAAAGCAATCTTTAAGTAACCCTGAGAAGAAGCCATGACACGACACATTAGCAATGTCATATTCCTAACATGTAACCAATTCTCTTCCTCAGTTCTTAGCTGACCACTGGTCACTTCACTTTGGTCAGTATAGTAATGATTAGTCATAGCTGATGGTAGAGATTTGAAACCCTGACCACTAGGTTGATGATCCTACTGCTAGTGACTAGACTGTGTGCATGCTTTAACAGAAATCATGACCTAATGTCTTTGGCAAAATTCTAGATCAAGTGGAGACGAAGCGCGTGAAGCGAACGTTGTTTGGCGGCTCATCTGACCAAACGGACGACGTTAGGCGTAGACTGTCGCTGCCATCGTCCAATTCGTTGTCGTCTCTCATGTCGTCGGGGATTTCCTGTTCAAAGGAAAAACCCAGACTTCGGTCATCCGATGGCTCTTGCACACCGGCAATCAAAGGTTTGTTAAATGTAATTAAATTGTAAGTTGATTGGTGAATGGTTTAGTGGATTCGTTCAAATCAAGCTTACTTGATCGGTTTGAATTTCAAGTTCAGCTGTTTGCAGGATAAAACTATAAGGGAATTAATTGTTAGGGACTAGCGAGCATTTATCTATAACAAAGCAAATTGCTTTTAGGCATGTTTAGGATTTACCTTGACTAAATTGTCATATGTGTATTGTGTAAATGCTCTTTTAGCCTTCTATTTTCCCAACACAGGTGTGTAATCATTCCAGCTTCTATCCTTGTTCTGTTTAAAGTAAAAATTTGAACACTAAGTTCCACTTTCCCACAGTTTGTTCGGTTTGTTACTGATTGCCGTGCACAGTCACTTAAAACTTTTTAATTATTTGCATATGAATTGAAATGATGTTTGAAATGATCATGAATGCACTGCTTAAATATGAGAGGGTGGGATAGGATTACTTTTGACCCTTTTCAATTACCAGCTCTTAATAAATACTAAATGTGCAATTATCATTATTTGACGTAAAATCATAACTCTTAACTTTCTTCACCTCTGCTTAGGTTGTCACACGTGGCATATTTAACCAGATCTGGCCATGGTTCTGGAAAGAGGACATTCGTAATGGTTTAATTAATTTGACACTACAGTGAACGAGTTGGTATTTCCATAATTTGATGAAATTAATTGCACAAGGGATGGAGGTAAAGCAGAAAAGAATGTGTAGTAAAATTTGTTAGTGTCATTGGTTTCTATTGCAGCCCATCATGTCCTGAAGACTAGAAAGGTTTCAGAGACGCCAGTACACAAGCAGGGACGCAACTCGGTGTTACATAAGATGTTACGCAGACAGTCAGATATCCAATCGGAAGGTGTGGAAGTGGTCGAGGAATCGCCCACGAAACCATTGCCCGATGATGGAAATGGTAAACATAGTTTACATCTGTAAATCACGTATTTTTAACCTTGGAAATCGCACGTCTCCTGCAATCTCTTGAGCTGTGTAGTGACCATATTTGCCTCTCAGCTGCTCACTCAGTGACATCATGATGACACTTTTAGCCTAAGTCTAACATGTAACATTGATTGCCAATGCATTCATTGGAATTTGTTGCTAGATACACCGTGCTTGTGCCCTTCAATTCGAGAAATGTGTTTGCAAGAACTGAAGTTGATTTTATCATTTTTATTATTAGTTATCAGTAGCAGCTTCTATAGCGCCATGTACGATGCACAGCGCATCGACTGATGGCGCTCCAACACCATGCACAGCGAGGTAAACATCCAGAAGAACAGTCTGGATGAGGGGCCATCCATATGTTACGTGGTCCCCTCCATGCGTACGTGCCCTCAATGTGTTGTGAGACGGACAGTCTACAAGTTTTTTGAATAATGGAGCATTACCATTTTAAAACGATAAATCTGAAGTATGCTGGAGACTTGTGTTACTGACTGCATTTCCGTTACGCGATAATCTTTTCTTAGCCCTTTACTGGGCAAAGTGTAGTAAATGGTATGGGAAATCATAGACCTTTGGTAGTAAAGGGTTAATGATGTACACATTAGTAATGGAGTCTGTGGTTCTTATGTCTTTCGAAATTCAGTGGATGATACTCTAACGACTGGCGGCGTGAGATGCGAAGAAAGAATGAAACGTCGCACATCGTTCTACTCCACAACGTCTGCAGCTCAGTCGAGAAACATTAATCGATACAGGAGGTTGGAAGAACGGATGACGCAACAGGTAACCAGTCCGACTTCTCCTGAAAAACCTCCAGTTCCAACAACCAGCAAAGCATTGATGACATCACCTCGACGAATCACAGCCAGGGTGCTCTTTGGGCTCAGTCCGTCGCCATGCAAACGCATCATAGGATCGCAGAGCTCGAAAGATGCTACTGTAAGTAACCGTGAACTACATAAGTTTTTTTAGAAATTTGCTTTGCTGTTGTGTGATGCAAAAGTTGTGGATTTTTCAGCAATAACTTACCAGAGTGTTTTTATAATTATCAAAAAAGTTGTTTCAGCTAGTGTGGCTTAAGAGCAAACTTCACTTCTTACTGTAGGAATTGAAGTTAGAAGCCAGGATTAAAATACTACAGTGTATTAGTGTCTTCAAGGTTGTCTAGCACTTGATATAATGACTATGAAAGTGACATGCCCGGGTCTGTGACCTGGCATTCATTTTGGTCACTAGATTAAACACTGATATCTAGCACCCTGTTACTCTAACAGACCCTATTTGTTCAAACCATGTTCAGCATGGACTGTCACAGATATTCATGCAGTCAGAAAAGTCGAACTGGCAGTTCCTAAGGTGTATAATTGTTACCATATATGCTTAACTTTCATTTTATTGCGCATATGTGTGGTTAACGTGTGTCCCACGATAAGCAAGAAAGAAATATTGAAATACAGTTTGCATTTGTAGGTTACTCCAAAGTTTGCATCACCATTGAATCAGTCGACAACAACGTCAACAGTTGCAACAAATTCAGGAATTGATCCGACGTCGACAAAGACGTTAGAATCATTCGGAATAAAGTTTCTGGAGTCGCCAGCAAAGTTGTCGGCTGCGAACCACGGTGTTATAAGCTTCACCTCGCCAGCTACAAATACACGGCTTCAGGCTCGCCTGGTGCCTCGTCTGCCATCAAGTGAACAGACCAGATTGCCAGAGACTCTCAAATCCAGCTCTGTATCTCCAGCAAAGGTGCCACTACAGGAAGTGGTTAACGACAGTTTCCTCTCCCCTTCCAAAAGCACAAGACTCCAGGCACGACTGGATCGCGACCGATCCACGTCTTCATCGCAAACTAGACTGGACTTTTCAAATTTGATAATATCACCGACAAAAAGGACACTGCTGGATTTCAGCTCTCCCGCGAAAAATACTAGGTTTCAGGCACGGCAAGAGAGCGGTCACAAGTCAAAAGGAACAAGCGCGTTACAGATATTGGATGAAATTGTTGCATGCAGTTCCCCACCAAGAACCGTATCACCTTTTCTTGTGGCAACACCAACTTCAAAAAGACAGTCCCATGCAGCTGCAGAAAGCCTAGTTCTTTGTAAGAGTTCACCAACTTTCGGTTCTTGCAAACAACGTACAAGTAATGACAGTTCACCGGTGTTTAGCTCTGGAAAAGGTTGTGGCAGTAACTTTGTAGAAATAAATTTTGCAACAAAACGTTCATCGCCCAAAATATCTGGGAAGAAAAGTAAATGTGATGTGAAACGATTGGAGGGTAAACGTGAGTTTGAGTCACCGGTTCAGCACAAAGCAAAGAAAAGACTGCTATGGAGTCCGGATAATGGTCATGCTAGGAAGAAATTCTGCTAAGTCCAGAGCAAGGAAGATTTCCTTTGCCGGCATCATTAGGAAAGTCAATCAAAGCAGCTGTAACATAATTTTTCATATATTATCAAACAACTACTACACAGTACTGTTGATATGCTAGATGTGTCTGTAAAGTGCTCTGGAAAAAATTTCGAAGCTAAATTTGTCCGCTATACCTACTCTGAATATGTTGCTATGGAATACCTGTAGCATTTTTGATTGATTTTTTTATATCTGGTTGGGGTATTTACTGTGCTGTATGCATTTTGCAGCATTGACAAAGTGAATTTATCAATTGTGTTCCTTATCGATGCAGTCAGTTCATCTGTGACTGTTGTGGCCATAATGTTTATTGCATTAGTTGTGATGTGGCTGGTGTGTTGTTTGCAAGACTTTGATTGATGCCGTCTGTCATGCTTTGCAATTTAATGCATGATATAGAATTGTGACAGTTTCACACTTACATCTGTGGTTCTGAGTTTCCTGCATCGGCCGAAACATTCTCGATGTGCAAAATGATATTGATGCAGAGTTAATTTTCCTCCTCTTCTTCAGTTGGGATCGACAGAAGAAAGTCGAAGATCAGTTGGTTGACTTCCTCTGATTTCTCGATCATGACCATGTGACCCGCGTCTTCGATGACGACCAGTCGTGAACGAGGAAGCGTCTGCGGCACAAACAGGAAACAATAGCATAAACAATAGCGTAAACAATAGCTGCTGTTCATGTATTTCGTTCAGTGCAACAAGTGAATTGTTACTTATACTATATCTTCAAACGCTTTTGTAAATTGAGGCATGTAAAAATCATCGCTTTAAAGTTCTTGTCGGAAATCCTGTTAAAAAATGAAGTGAATAATTCCTGTAATGGACAGAAATCATTTGAACTGGGAAGACCCAGCTTTGTAATATGTTTTAAATTGTGATGAAATATGAAAAATAAACCATGAAACAATTCAAGGGTTTCAAAAATGCATCTGAATCAGAAACATTTGTCTTAGGTCAATGTAAAAGTTTACATACATGTACATGTTGTGGAATTCGTTTTGCTAGCTGCTGTGAGTGGTCAGCAGTCAGCACTTAACCATATTTAATTAAATTATCAGTTTACCAGGCACGGTTTAAAATCACACTTGGTATGCTTGTTTGTGATCAAGTTCAAGAAAGGGCTGCATACGTATAGTGTTCAACTTGCTGGCCATACAATCCAGAGGTCAGCAGTTCAAACGACCTCAGTTCCTGTTTAACAATATTCCCTGCCTCACATATGTCACTCCTCACTGTGTGATTCCAGGTAATAAAATACATACCAACAGATACGGTATACACACAGCAGAAATAATACCTTATTCATGAGGTTTACTTCATCAGCCGAAACGAGTTGGTCGTGCTTCCCATGAATAAGCAAAGTAGGTGCTGTAATCCAGCTGTGAAACTCTATGTTCCCCTCCAACCAGTCTTGGCCGTTCATTACGTACTTCAGGACGTGGCTAGGAATGCTGAACGCAGCATCGTATGTAGAATTTGTGTATCCAGATGAATGGAACGAGCGCCTGAATGTTTAAAGAAGTTAACGTAAAATCTTATGAGTCCACAGCCATTTTTTAAATATTTTCTCTGGTGGTTTCCTACTTTCACTTCACTGGATTTCTGCTTTCTGAAGTGCTAGAATGGTTTTAGTGCTCTGTTGTGTTTCACTCTCAACAATTACCAGTCATTCTACTTTGCACACTAAAAAACCAGTGTTTTGTAGCTCTACAAAAAACCTAAATTATATAAAGTGTACTAGATTTGATTTAAACAAATTTTAAATGTAATGTTTCCATTAAAATTTAATGTACCGTAAATGATTCTAGCAAGTAAGAGTCAAACAATTTAAAGTTATAAAAGGTCACAGTCGTCTGAAAGTGAATTATTTTTTTAATTAATATCCAAAACTGAGTGATGTATGTTATTTACATGTATATTCATGTTAAAATGAGGCATATTAAAGTAGGTGTTGTACCTTGTTGTATAACTTGACTTATTCCATCCAAAATGGCTCACTGACCTTATTCTGACTGCTTTTAGTCTTGGATAGGTTTGTGTCTGATCTATTTCAACCCAAGAAGACCACAGTGCTTCATAGGGACCTTGAGCAAGTCCTTTACTCACAATTGCTCATGTGCTTCGACGTGAAACTCCAATTCAGTGTCCATGCTGTAGTCAGGAGTGCTTCTGAGTAGCTTTTCTTGAAGTAGCGCTATAACAAGTGCACACAAATTCAATGGAATGATTACACAAGTTGATGTTGACTTACTTAAGAAACATACTCCTCAGAGTTCGTTGGCAACAGCCAAGAAGGCAGAGTGGAAAGCAATGGAAATACCATTCGGGCAGAAGTGGGAGTGGAGAGCCGCCACTTATGAGAACTAACTTTGTAATGAAGCGTGATCTGTATCTGGCTAACACGGCTGAAAAACAGCACCTGCAACGAGAAAACAGAAAATAACTAACATAGAAGTGCGCAGAAGACTCAACAGCAAATCAGATATGATAGAAACCATAATGAAAAGGAAACTGAAACTATTCGGACACATCCAAAGAATGAGTGATGATAGAAAGATAGCTCCAAGACAAAAATACGGCTGATGAGGGCCTTAGTGTGGCCAGTAGCAACATACGGTTGTGAGACGTGGACTCTAAAGAAGGAGGAAGAAAGAATTATACAGGCTTTCGAAAACAAATGCATTAGGAAATTACTACGTATTTCATGGACAGAAATGTTGACTAATGAACGAGTTTACAAATTAGCAGGAACAAAATGCGAGTTGTTAGGCCATGTCAAAACCCGGAAATTACGATACTTTGGCCACATCCTGCGACAGCCGGACAATATTGAAAATAGTGTCATGATGGGGTTGGTGGAGGGTGTTCGTAGCCGCGGTAGACCTAGAGTATGCTGGCTCGATAACATCACGTTGTGGACCGGTCTATCGGGAGCGGCGCTATTGAGGACAGTAAAAGACAGATCTTGCTGGAGTACATTGGTCCGATCATGCAGCCAACCGTCGCGAAGCGACGTCGGCGCAATGACATGACATGACAGAAAGATAAAGAGCATAATGACGGGAATCATGGAGGGAGCGGGGATAAGAGGAAGACCATGCAGAGAATGGTTGTAGGACATAGAAGAGTGGTGTGGGATGAATGCGCAGGAGCTGACACACCAAGCACGGGACAGGGAATCATGGAAGAGAGTAGTCAAGTGCGCAGTGGACACCTACGGGCTGTCAGCCCATGGACAATGAAGAAGAAGAAGATCAACAAGAAGATCTATACTGCATTTATAAATTAGAGAAGCGGAAGTACAATTTACAAACTATGACCGTAGCCACTACAAGTTTACAACAGTGACAGCGTTACAGAACTTTTAAAAGTTTAGTATCCTGAAACCCATCAAGTGCTTTCCGACCAGCAATCAAAGTATGCAAATATACTGTTCCCTTTTCAGATTGGAAAAGTAAAGAACGTTAAAACTTTAATCTGAGGGTACTCTTGGGGAGATCCTCGAGAGATCCTCGGTGGCCGAGTGGGTTGGTAGCCCGCTCGCCGCGCCGGCGGCCCGGATTCGATTCCCGGTCGGTTTATCAGAGATTAATTTCTCGGATCTTTACTGCGGGTGGCTCGGTCGCAATATAAACGTGGAGTAGCGGTGGTGAAGGATCTCACCCTCAGGGTCGAAGCCATAACACAGCCGCTATATAAATTTGCGATTACATTTGGTTAGCCATCAATAACAGTACTATGTTCCCATTGTTTTTCTATTTAATGTGCTTTCACGTGTATCTGCCAACTGGGTGTGGTGTGTCACCCAGGTGTGTCTCATCTTTGAAATAAACGAACATTATTATTATTATTGGACTGAACTAATGGGCAGTTTTGTTGTGTAAAATTTCAGGCTTACCCATACGAATGTCCAACAACAATGTTCTGTGCTTTACGAAATCTGTCAAATACAGCTAGCATATCTTCTGAAATTTCCTTGAAGATGTACGCCGTTGATTGAAGGGGTGAACTGCTCAGGCCATGGCCAATGAAATCCATTGCAACAATATCATATTTCAGTTTTTCAAAATAATTTATCTGTAGATTCCAGACATCAATTGATCCTCCAACCCCGTGCAACAGGAACATGGCCGTGTCTCCTTCATCTGATTGTTTGTTCTCTGTTGGTCCATTGCTGTTGCTGGAAACAGCCGGCACGGAAAAATGTATGCTTGAAGCCGTTGTAATGCGCTTCAGGTATAATGAATCTTTTGGGTCTGATTGTGCTGTAGAGGATTCTTTTGTGTCTGTCTTTGCTGCCAAATCAGCATCATTTGGTGTGTTGTTTGGAAGAAAGATAACTTCCAGTGATGCTTCTACTTTGTTGAGGTCGGTTTTTGAAGAGTTGGTGGAGTTTGGGACTGGTATATCATGTGAGTTTTCTGAATCATGTTGTATCACAAGTCCTGAGCTATCATCTTCATTTGGCACAATGCAATCGTCGGGTGTACACTGCAACTCTTTTGTTAGGCTTTGAGATGATGTGTTATGACTGCGATAAATTCTCAAAGTTCTGCCTGGTCGCACTTCAATGAATTCAAAAGTGCCACTGCAAGTCAAATATGGGTGCACTTTCTGTGAGCGAAAGACTGCAGGGACAGTGGATTTGGTTCCATTGCGATTTAATGATTCATCGTTTTCTGCTATTGAGTTCTGACAGTCATTTTGGCTATTTATGCTACAAGTAGTTTCTGCACACATAGCTAGTTAACTCTTGCTCATACTGAATAAACACTTCTGCAGATTCTGTGCATAAGCTTACAAGACGTACTGTGGGTGATAAAAGCGATCATAATGTTTGAATCAAAGCCCAAGCTATGCATCCTAATAACCAAATTTAATCGCCTATTTGATGATATTTCACGTCCAATTTCCTACGTTCCACGCGACTAAATCCTATTCACCAAGTAAAGTGACTGCCTCATAACAGCATAAAGTCGTCTGGAGATTTTAAATAAGACAATTTTGATGCTTGTACGGCGTTGTACTTAAATTACACAAGCGCTTTGAACGGCTGACCTCTGGAATACAAAGAATCATTTTTCTTGGATGTGATCACTACAAAGTTTAAACCATAGTCCTATTTGAGCACGAACTGCACAGCGTTGTTTAACTTAACTTCAATGAAACGGCGCTTCGTGGTGTACAACGGAATTGCCGGCATAATATAATATTACTAAGCGAGAGTTTATTGTGTTCATATATTTTCAGTGGCGCTTATCTTCGGACAAATTTGCATATGAATATTCGTATAATTATTTCAAACATGATCGCCCTCATCATTTTGTTTACATTCGTTACCAGGAAATCATGTTTCATGTTCTTTGATTTAAGTGAGTAAGAAAACAAACTCTTGACTAAAGATTCCTTGATGGGAGCAAAGCACAATGTGGCAATCGTGATTGAACATGATGCATTTTGTTTAAAAATGTTCTTAGTGGCTAGTTAGTTAGAGAGCTAATTTAGTATTATAATGAGGAAGTCTTCAAAGCCTAAGATTTTTATGATTTGTTACAAATACCCATTGTGCCATAATTATTAATTACGCGCAGCATACAAGCCTTAATTAGTTGGCCATTTGGATTCCACCTGTAATTTGGCTTGCACAAAATTTTTGCTTGGTAGCGACCATCGACTAATGCCCACAGATCACTGTGACAGTGGTGCTATAGTAGAGTTCTTTTATTAGACATGTGCTGTAGGCCCCTACTATGTAGAGGTCAAGACTTATGCTATGTGTAAGTCTGATACATGTCTGTATGTAGTTCTTATTTAAGTATGCATGCACGCATCAACCAAGAAACTCAATATAGCACATTTTAAGTGTCTCAATGGCTTTACAGTTTGCCCCAATAGTGGATCTTCACAACATCTACAGGGTGCGCCAAAAAAGTAATCCCCTACGGTTTTTTGCCCATATCTTGGCCAAACATATGAATTTTTAAATGAAACTTTATAGTCTTAAAGGCAATTCATATTTACGCACAATGGTCAAATTACAAAAGAATATTTCAAACAGAATAAAAGTTATATCACTTTTATTGGGGCCACCCACCGTTTTTTGACGATTCAAAAACGAAACAAAAATTAGGTTTTTTGCTAATATCATGACCAGAAGTAAGAATTTCAAAATGAATCTTTACAGGTTTAAAGACAATTCATATTTACACATGATGGCCAGATTTCATCAAAAATATTTCGAACACAATAAAAGTTATTCCACTTTTAGTGAAGCCACCCACCGTTTTTTGACGATTCAAAAATGAAACGCAACAAAAAGTAACAAAACAGGATTTTATTAACTCTCATCTCAAATAACTGTTGTCAAATGAGCTTGGTAGTGCTTCACAACTTGTGTTCAATGTGCCCACCACCAGTGCCAAAACTTCTTTTGAGTCTCTTTGCAAAGTTCTTGATGGACCTGTTGATTAATCTGACAGATTCCTTATTTACCAATTTGATTGTCATCTTGCTAAATGACTTCTCAGTGACGTGCAGCCACGCTGGTACCCTGTTCCTTTTTAAAATAGTAATAATAATGATCATCTGGCAATATCAAGGCTATCTGATAACAATTATTTGAGAAGAGACTAAATAAAATCGTGTTTTTGCTACTTTTTGCTGCGTTACGTCTTTGAATCGTCAAAAAACGGTGGGTGGCCTCCTTAAAAGTTTCATAGCTTTTATTCTGTTTGAAATATTTTGGTGAAATTTGGCCATCATGTGCAGATATGAATTGTCTTTAAGCCTGTAAAATTTCATTTCGAAATTCTTACTTCCGGCCAAGATATTGGCCAGAATAATTAAATTGGTTTTTTGTTACTTTTTCTTGCGTCGCGTTTTTGAATTGTCAAAAAACGGTGGGTAGCCTCACTAAAAGTGATATAACTTTTGTTCTGTTTGAAATATTTTTTTGGTAATTTGACCATTGTACGTATATATGAATTGCCTTTAAGACTGTAAAGTTTCATTTAAAAAATCGTATGTTTGGCCAAGATATGGGCTGAAAACCTTAAAGGATTATTTTTTTGGCGCACCCTGTATATGTATGTATGACTGGTGGGCTGGTCCACAGTAGGTCGCTGGTACAGATTTGCAGCCGATACTGGAGTGATGTAGCACAAGTCTTTCATATACCTGTGCTATGTTGCAGAAGAAATGCAGTGGGTGTTTCATGACTGAATGTCCACTTCAGTACCACACGATTATTTCAGAGACACAATGGTCTGATCGCTATAGCGTGTTGGATCTAAATGCAACAACTGTGGGTTTTAAAGACTGTGTAACACCACTGTAATAGCGAAGGCAGCAGGGGCAATGGTGGGCTTTGGGAACATTTGGAGAAGCCATGAAATCAGCATATGAACGAAAATGGGGAACATCAAAACCTGCGTATTTAGCATACTACTATATGCATGTGAGACATGGACTCTGCGGAAACAGGACACTCAAGCAAACTCCTGGCATTCGAGATGAGATGTTATAGAAGGATATTGCGCATAAGATGGCAGCAGAAAATAACAAACAAAGAGGTGCGTGAAAGAGTGGGAAGCAATAAAAGCATCGAACAAGTGATAATGGAGAGGAAGCTCAACTTTTTTGGTCATGTGTGCAGAATGGACAACAGCAGACTGGTGAAGCAAACTATGTTTGGGGTAATTGACGGCACGGGGGTATGGCTGGACGATGTCAGAGACTCGTGCGGAATGAACATACAAAAACTGAGCTGGCTGGCGCAAGAACGTGACAAATGGAGGATGATGGTGAACCATGCGATCGACACCAACTGGCGTTGTGCCTATGGACTGAGATGATGATGATGAACACCACTGTGAACAACTGTATCTTGCCACTGACACCTGGCACATGTAATAACTTAAAATAGTTAGTCAGTTTACTAAATAGAAATCATAGATGAAGCACGTTAACACATGATCACAAAATTACACAACTGACACCATCAAGTTTTATTGGCTCGAATGTCCACACTGTGACCAAAATAATGCAACTAGGCAGACAAGTAATTTATCTAATTCAAAACTCTGACAATCTGCACAATTTCTAGTCTAATTTCCAAAATTTAAGCACTATAGCATATTGATCATCAGAATTAAACATTGACTTCTGCAATGATTAAATAAACAAATTAATTGGAAACAACCACATACCACAAATTATTATTCCTGATTAATTTAATTTCTTAAAAGATTACTCACTTAAGAGTTATTAAAAAAGGTAGTTTACAAAATGTAACTGAATTATCAAGCTAATAAAATGTCACGAAATGAGCGTCTTAATGTCTTGTAAACAGTAACTGAAAATAACAATAGCCGACTCTCTAATATGACTACTGGTACGCTGACTTGTGCATTATGACTTTCAACATTCACATTCTAAACAGTTCTTTACAAAAATTAAAATTACTAAGCAAGACAATACTCAACAAGATCTCACGGCTATGCCATTAAAAACTGTTAAAAGGTTAAATTTTCTAAATGTTTAAACAGAAGTACTGTTAAATATAGTGTTACTTCCAGATTTCTCTAAATGTTTAAACCTGTAACCTTGTCAAAAAAATTCTGTGATTTTTAAAATGGCTCAAATCGTGAATAATACCTGTGTTAAACTAAAATGTACAGGTACTTTAAACAAGTGTAGTAGACAACTAAACAGTTTTAGTCATCAATATATTAATAAATTAATATTGCACTTTCCGGATGATGTTAACCAATTTCATTTACTAGGATAATACTCTGGGCTTAATCACATGTGAAAAATGCACATAACAAAGATTAATGGTATGCAGTAGCGATTGGCTTCAGCGAAAAAGCGTCAAGCCACAACTTCATTGTCTGGAATACAATAAAGACTAAACAATAAGCAAACGGGTTCACTATCAAATGCACTGTAATAAATTTGGGCTTTATCTTTAGCTCATAGCTAAATTATTAGCGACACCACAATTACAATTCAATTGACAAAAATTATTGTGGCATATGTCAAATTATTACAGTGCATTTTCAAACCTATTCAACAGTATAAATACTACAACAAAACCTGCATAAACATAAACACTTCAGCTATTACAGTAACTTGCTGGCAAATACCACAAACTAATGGAAACGATGCAAAAGGGTATTTATAATGTATTGTACAATATACTGTCTGTTATAACCCAGCTACAGCCATGCTCATCTAGTTGACTGTTCCAATACAAGCACTACTGGTACAGATTTAGCAACTACTACAGTACCTTTAAAAAGCAGTATCTGCTGGCATTTCTAACAATTACCGGTACTTTATTTATGTATGTGTGAGCACTTGTTATATAGCACCCCTGCAAGATTCTACTCAGAGGTGCTCTCGATTACAGTGCGGATACTGAATCGGAGTTTCACGCCGAAGCGCATGAGCATCTACGAGTGAAGGACTTGCTCAGAGTCCCTGCGCTGTGGTTTGAGGTGGATTCGAGCCAGCAACCTTCCGGTTCAAAGGCACCGAACATACCCTAAACCACCACAGCCCACAAACTTTAGTTCTACAACAGTTACTTGTAGTTTACGCTCATACCACAAAACGAAAATAACTGTTCTGAAAAGCTTTTTATCGGAAATTTATTATTCTTCTCAACCGAATTATTAATTGCTTTTCCAGATATATTTCTCACAATCTTGCCTTATCTTATAGTCACAGTATCGCAACAAATTTTCACCATCAGGAATATCTTATTTTAAGTAAAGCCTGACATTTATTAATTTAACTTACATACGATGGTACAAAAAACAAATAGAGTATTATTTGTGAAAGATATGATTAACAAACAGCCACGATTCATTCAAATTTTTTAGCTGTGCCTTACTATTCAAATTAAATGCAGACTGAACAGGTATTCGTTACTATGGCATTTCGTAAATATAAAAATCATACGTTTTTTGATTCTGATTGTAACGTATACAAAAATAACTTTACAACACTGACAAAAAATAATTCACAGATCTCTATCCAAGTACATCAACAGCAACGTCAATAAATAAACGTCAATAACACAATTAACTAAACGCATGACACTGATTCCCCCATGCGAAATTAAAGACACCTTCTCCAACCTATTCACCAAACAAGTCTTCTCCCATCTTCGTTCCTTTGCTTCAAACTTCTCTTTTCTATTTGTGTAAACCTCTTGCCTTCTGTTAAGCACTAGACTTTAACCTTGGGTGCAAGCACTAGACTTTAACCTTGGGTGCAAGCACTAGACTTTAACCTTGGGTGCAAGCACTAGACTTTAACCTTGGGTGTAAGCACTAGACTTTAACCTTGGGTGTAAGCACTACACTTTAACCTTGGGTGTAAGCACTAGACTTTAACCTTGGGTGTAAGCACTAGACTTTAACCTTGGGTGTAAGCACTAGACTTTAACCTTGGGTATAAGCAGACTTTAACCTTGGGTGTAAGCACTAGACTTTAACCTTGGGTGTAAGCACTAGACGTTAACCTTGGGTGTAAGCATGTTTATTCCTGACTTTCCGCAGTCTGAAAGCTTTCTGCACAAAGTACGAGAAACCAAAGATGATCACCAGCCACGAAAAACTCTTCGAAAATCACAACTAGCAGACTTCGCACAATAAAGCTACGACATTTTTCCACTTGCTTAACAGCTTTTGTCCACTTTTACAGGTTTTAAACTTTTTCACAAACTTAATCAAAAACAAAACGCAAAATTCCAAACACATTTTAAAACTTAAAAACCTTATTTAAATTTGTAAAAAATGAACCACAAAATAAAAGGTAGGAAAATAATTACACCACAATGGAGACATGCAAAAAAAATTCGGCAGCTGCAAAGTTTCAGAATCGTTTCATTTTCATTTCCAATTCATACAAATCAACTCTGAAATTTTAAATAAATTTATATTATCTTGAACCCACAACTGTGAAGTGCATTCTTCCCCCATTTTAGACTCTTTGGCATTCATACATCAAAAATGATCTATCTTCCTTTCGATTGTAAATGTCCTGCTATGAAGTTTATGGAAAATAAATGTTCAAGCTAACCTTCACTCTGTATTTCAATCATGTTTTGCTCATCTGCTCATGTCTGAAGGCACTTATCTGAGGGAATGTGATGCTAGCTCTGTGCTTTGAGACAGATTAGTGCAGTTAGCACAGCAGCAAGTAGCACTGCTGTACTAATGTAGTTATAGTCTCAATTATAGTCACATACTGTCAGATACATTTTGGCATAAGCCTTGAATGTACGCCTCCAAATATTTAACTTACTTCAGCTCAAAGCGCTGCCAATAATAAATACTAAAATAACGTGAATACAAATGTGTAGAGCAAATCAACATAAAGAAAGATGTTAAGGCAGAAATGTTCACATGTGTATGTATATAAATAAATTATTCAAGCAATGCTTTTCTACAATAGTGCACAACAGTACGCATCACTTTACCTTTTGACAAAAAAAGATAAACTCGCACGGAGTCGCACCTTGTCACTTTCTTTAACTCAGCATTAACTACTTGCATTATTTTCAGCACTTGTAGTCTGAGGGTCATTTGCCAGCAAACACTTTTTGCTTGGTTGTTTAAATTCAGCCAATGCACACCATGAAAATATTTTTTAAATAACTAAAGTTCTTATTTGAATACATACACATGAAGTATATTTCATGTACGTAATTGCTACGAAGTTGCAGTCTATTTTGTTTGGTAGTCATGATTTTGTTGGGTAAATATTTTCAAATTTTATCAGCCAACAGAATTCAAAGGTAAAGATTTAAGAACACAAACTTGAGATTCTTGAGAAGTCTTATTCAAAGATAACCAGAATTTTTAACTCAACTGAATATGTATTAATGAACACCATCAAACGGTTTCTAAGTAATTACACTAATCTGGGGTAACATGATTAAAAACTGATAATGCGGTCATGGAATCCAGCAATAATTTTCACTAACGTACTGCAAGCTTATAAACTTCCCTAGGGGAATGTAAGATTTTATCTATATTTTGCAAAAATACATGATACAGAAATTAAAAATATTGTTTTCTGGTTTTAAACCATTTTGAAAAAAAATCAAACTATGATTGTAAAACCCCCAAGTCTTCACCTTCCAAAAATTTCATGAATTCCGCTTTAGAGCGCAAACCACGAGTGGATCATTTCTTCCACGGCATCTCTCAGTGGAATGTAGTGCCTCACCCTGAAATCCTGAACAGCAGGCATAAGGCGGATGTGACCCACAACCGGAAAGTCGACCTTCGACTCGAGCACAAACACAGCGATAAGCAAAATGACAATGATTCCAACAAAGACCGCAACTGCCACCCGGTAACATATACGACACCGCTTACGTCGTCGGGTAGGGTCGTAGTGTAGGTTATTCACAGGTAAGGGACTCACAACTGAAGACGTCGGCGGCGCGCTGGTCTCCTGTTCCTTGCTCGTCTGATTCACCACAACGCCTGGCCACTCGGCGTCGTTGTCAAGGTAACTGACGTTGCCAAGGTAACTGACGTTGCCAAGGTAACTGACTGTGCCTGCGTGGTTACTGTCCAGCAGCTTACTATCGAGCTGCGTCTGTAGAGCGAGAATCTCAGGATCAAGCTCGTGTTGGTTTAGCAGAAACTCCATCGTTGGAGCCTCTTCATCATTCAACTCCGGCTCGTTGTTAGGCAGCAGCTCTGTGTCGAGTTGGTTCGTTTCTCTTTCAACCGTTTCCTCGACGACGGTTTCCGTTGACGACGCCATCAGAGGATTGTCGGTCGCTGGTTCGGAAGGCTCAGGTTCCGTTGAGATCCCTTCGTCGTCCTTGTCTTCTTCGTCTTCCTCCTCTTTTCTTCCTGCTTCTTCATCGTCGTCGTTTTCCAGAACAGTCTCCTGGACCATTGATCGTATCACGCAAGACTCCTTTATCTCAGCAAACATTGGTTCACTCATATTCATTTCCAAGATGGCAACTAAAACAAATGCAACCCATCCTCATTATATAGCAGTTAAGCATTACAATATGCATACATAAAAATATATGTATAGTTGTATATATATATATATATATATATATATATATATATATATATATATAACTTTGTTCTATGTTGACTGATGAATTTACCAAATTATGCAACCTCACAACACTGCTAATTTGGTTTCAATCATAACTTAGTGCAAAAGATCTATGTATTTATGTAAATAAATAATTAAAACTGACATCAAGAGTTGGAAGCAAGAAACGATTACTCGTGCACATGATCAACATTAAAAGGACAGCACATTACCCTCCTACATTCTTTAACTGTCTTTTATAATCTTACAGAAGATCCATACAACTTTCAAATGTCAACAGCACTAAGAAGAAGAACAAGACTAACTCTGCTCATCACTAGGTAGACCACTGGAATTCTGACGCCAACTGGCAGGCAGTGTAACAGAACGCATGCTCTGATATGTTCGAGCGAAATCAGCATTTGACGGTGATCTACAAGATTTTCAATGCTGCTTTGTCAATGAATCTGAGGAATTATGTGAATTCTCAATGAATAGTTGCAATTGTAATACTATTACAACACACTTACAGAACAATGTAGTGCTTGCAAATGCTACTGCAATGAATGATGCCATAACATTGTCATTACAAATAGAAATACAAAGCAGAATTAAAATCACATTTGGTGCAAACTTAAACCACAATTCTTTTATTCCCTTTAAAGCAGCAATTCCCTAAAATTATGAGCTGCTCACAGAAAATTGAGAATTTTCTATAATTCTTTTTATACCATTGGCAAACCCAGGCTTTCATGAAAGCGGTCTGGAACAATTCCCAACTCCGAGTGGTTAGCCACAAATCATTGTGACTTAGTTTCTCTCACTTAATATCTTATATACACAAACATTTATAAATTGCCAAAATGAAATACACTAAATTTTCTTCTGGCATTGCACTGCATCTTAGCTTGTCTTTCTGTATGACGTTAACACTTTAATGACCAGCTGCACTGGCTTCCTAGTCACCTTAAGTACACTCACATCACTAAAGTGGTAAAACAAACAACTTCCACTCAAAATTTGAGAATTGTTTCACTTAATACAACAATTACACAAATTCACCTTATAAACCGTGGTTCATCTCTCGTGATGTCAGCAATGCTTGAGTGGACCTCTTTCTCACAGCGACCACTGAAAGTAATTTAGACAAAAATCACTGTATATAATTAAATAAGTAATAAAATTATATTAGACAAATAAACAAATTACATAGGAATGTTTCTCAGTCATCTCTCCTCAATAACAATACACTGCTACAACAAGTTTCATAGCTATATGCATACTGCAGTTTGTAGTTTTGTTTGGTCCAATCAATTCCAATAATTAATTTTTCACATTTCTAGTTCTATGTGACTTAGAGCGAGTGCTTAATTCCAAAAAATAATACTAATGATTTCTAATAATCCAAGTCTTGAACTTCAACCAAATCAACAACTTCACAGAGTATTTTAGAAACCTGAATCGCAGTTTGGAGCTGCGATGGAAGAATCCTCCACTTGAGACGACCTTTGGAGCTTCGGTTGCCGTCTTCAGTCTGCACAAAACACATCATTCAATTAACACAGAAAAATAATATCAGTTGCCTTCCAGCTGACTGCTAAATATTAGAAGATGGCAATCTAATCATTCACTGTTGCCAGTACCACCGTCTGGAACTACAAACCTCATGTTTGCACCTCAACTTCAATAACGAGAATTTTTTCGCTCTAAACTGAAAACTTACATCTTTCAGTCAACTCACGGTTCTTAAAGGCTGCATTACAGGTGCATTGCATAGACCAATTATTATTATTCCCGGTATTATCACTATCATTATTATTATTATTAAGAAGTTTTTACATAGCATAACTACCAGTTCAACCAAGGATAAATAAGGCAGTTTTCAAGTTCAAAAAGAACATAGTGGTGTGAACTTTAGGCACCAGTTATATGGTATAAACAGACTGATAATACTAGTGTCATCCAGCATTATACATGTATATGCTCCAGAACAAATAATGATTATACTGTGTGAATATTAGCTTACGTAAAGAAGAACTTCTGCTCCATGGCACATTTCCAAAGGTATTTGCTGGCAGCCACTGACTCACACTTGAAGCCACAGGTCGGCAATTTCTTCTGAAAAAAACCCCAGTCAGGTGACATTGACTATACTGAGAGAGCATAAATGTAGGCCATATTGGTGCACAGATGCAGGTCAAAGGTAAAGGATACAAACTCTATAATATATATATATATATATATATATATATATATATATATATACTCTTTGCATACATATCAGATCTATCTAGTATCATCCAATTCTTGATAGCATCAGCATTTCTACCCCAACCATCTGTGTGTTTTCAGCAAATAATCATTATATTATTTTTCTTTAACCAATATACTTAGTAAATAAAACATAGAAAGAACATACCATAGAGACAACATTCTCAACTCCCTGTACAGCTATTGCACCAACTAGCACCTGGTAATCTCCCTTTTCAACCACTAACCATTTTACACTAACAATTTTATCAAAATTAATTCTACACTTGCAGTTCTGCAATGCCTTTGTACTGAAAGTTCACAGACCCTCTGAAATTTTGTTCAAGTTCCTTATGAAGTCCCCAATGAACAGCTTTCTTGAGAGCTTCACTATTCTGCTTCAATGCTATCCATTAAAACAACAGCTGACAACAATAGCTTGATGCCAGATTAGTAATATAACCACTATTGCTTACCAATGGGAACCCTATATTCATGCTTCAAAACATAAAATCTACTACTAAAAACAATAAACTGGTAATAGTAATTATCTGGAGTTAAAAACTCACATCAAAGTTCTGCTATTCATATTTTAAGTTCTACAATCTACATAAATAAAATAGCCAAAAGAAAGTTAAAATTTGGTACTAATGCTGAAAAGGACAGTACTGGTAACAGTAAAAAAACAGCTACACTTGAATGCATCAACAATCATAGAAATTCAGGAGTTGACATGTCACCAAATGCTATTTTACTGTTATAAAGTTTTTAGGCCTACTTCAGTTTAAATAAACTTTCTTGAAAACTTTAAATATTCCCATTGAAGAAAAACCCAACTTTCATGTTTTGGCCAAAACATTTAGTGAGCTCAAACATCCAAACACACTTGTATGTTCAAAGAAAAATTTATAGAATTTATGACCTTTACACAAAATATATTAAATTTTAAAAGTTCCAACAGATTCCTTACTAGAGTCAACATGAGTCTGATCTTATGATGAATGGCAGACCTTATCAAATGCCTATAATAAACTCAGGATGTCAAACTAATAGAAAACGTAAAATAACTTCACCTCTTAAATATCCTTTAAAGAAGACAAGAATAATAATCAAAACCATAGAAGACCTCAGAGACCCAACAACCCAGACTCTTAAGACTAGGAGACACAGCCTATTTGGGAAAATGCAGCATCTGCATTCTGATCAATGCAGATTGTATCGTGTTTGGATTGGCTAAGCAGCAACAATTGCAGGTCTAAACAAACTATCTTATCTTCTACAAACTCATAACATGCATTAGAAAATAAGCCACTTTTTTCTGAATTGCACATCAGCATTTTGTCATCATAAGCAAGCAAGAGGAAACAGAACCAATTTGAAGAAATTGTTGAATAATCAATGATTTACAAATGATTCACTAACACGACAGATTCTGAAGCCAATTACAGGACCATAGGTAAGATAATATTAAATAGAAAGCACCGGTACCAACCAAACTGTTAGGTCAAAGGTAAAAGGTCAGCAAGGTATGGCACAGCTTACCGCATTGTTGCATAAGCCACAACTTGGAGTGCTTATGTACTAATGAACAGATGACCAGATAAAAAAAAATGTACAGGAACACAGATGTCAGCAAACTCAAAAAAACTTGTGGGATACTACAAAGGCTACATGTAAAGACATAGTCATGTAAAGATGGCCGAATAGCAATTCCTCCTAATAGGCTGCCTCTCACTGTTCAATAAATTTAATATTGTTTCTTCCTATTGATCTAGACTTTGGTTAAGTGTATCACGCATTCAGTAACAGGAAAAAAAGCATTCACTTCATGTACCGTGCATTTATGGATTGTAGGAAGCACTCTAAGACCGTGAGATTTGGAAAGAAACAGCTAACCTAGTGCAGTTCAATTCTCATCACTAATAGCCACAATTAGCCATAACCAGTAATTGATAAAGAAATCTGATAAAAATAAGATAACTATGCATATTACATAAAAAAAATATCATAAGACTTAAAATAATAATTACTGATAGCCATTAATTGCCTAAAAAACCTTAAAAATTTAGATAACCTTCTCTTTTTTAAATTCCAAGGTCACTGGTTAATCGCAAATTTAATCAACATATCCACAGAGAAATTAGAAAATGACATCCACCAACGTGATTGTAACAGTCACCATGCCTAGGCACTGAATAATCTAAGATCATTGAATTGAAGTTGACATTAAAGAAAAAATACTGACGAGTTCACATACCCGTTTTAGAATCAGCGAGCTGTCTTCGTTCTGAACAATGAACAAAGTAATTTACATTAGCATTTTCTTAACACAGGGCAAACATAGCATAGTGTGCAGTAAATCCAATGGACATCAAGAATTCAATATGCATATTTATTTTAAATTTTTTATAAAGTATTTTCGTCATTTGCATGCACATAATTTTTTATGTACTCAGGCATGTAAGATTGTATGTGTGCATGTATGTGTCCGAGTGTGCTCTTGAACTCTAAGCATTCAATAATTTTACTTAAGTTCACTTATTTCACCGACCAAATTTATCACAAGTACCATCAAATTTCTAATGAACTTCTAATAAACAATCACGTGATAAGATATTTTGAATAAGTAGGCCTCCTGATATGGGAAACTTACGTCCATGGTGAAAAGTCTAACAATGAAGAGACGCCCATCAAATGAAAGTCGTTTGATCTGCGGCCTGAGATAAATGCACATAAAACAAAATTTTCAATTTAACTCTAGCATCAAAGTTGTAAAATAAGTCGCATAATTTCAGTCATTTCAATAACCCTTAGGCAACACAACAACATTATGTTGTGAGTTACTTATCAAATACATAGCACATGCTTTCAATTTCAGTCTTATCATGTAGTGAATAAAATCAGAGCAGAGTTATATATACAGACAGTGACCAAAGGCTTGATGCATTGCATTTGACTGCATTCAGCATTGTTAAATTCGCATTTCTTCAGTGTGTTGATAGAACCAGTATTTTACATGTACCATTGTACATCAAGTAACAACATGCTATATTTTAAAATCTGACAAACCCGTATAAAATATGTATAAAGATCTTTATAATACAGTGCCCTCAATGTATCTAGAATATAATGCGACATTTTCTAGAATTTAGGCACACTAACTATGTAGTGCTGCGACAGTACAGTGTAATACACACTACACAGGGACTACAATAATCATTTGACCGTGCCAAGACTTTATCAGTGAAGGATTTAAATATGTGCTATAGCTGATGTGGTTATCAGAGGGAGCCTGGGTTGGAAACAATTTATAATGTCCTGCATCAGGGTATTTTGCCATAGATCACACAGTTGGCACTGTGATAGTTAAACTCCTTCTGAGTTTGCAGAATGTTTGATTACATTGAAATTTAACCGCATTTCATGCCCAGATACCGGTAATCAGCGTCAACTGATAAGCTGTATGCAAGTGTTGCTAATGACTGAAATAAAACATTACTTGCTTACATGCCATATTTCATGGCAGGCAATAAAACAGAATGTTGAGAGAACACTCATTGAAAAATACAAGTTCAGATTTTGATACCATGGAAAGAAATGTGTTTTCTGATGGTTCTGGAATGTTGTTATTCCCTGAAAGTTGACGGCCAAATAGAGCTGCATTCCCTTCATGTCCTAGAACCAATAAACATCAACCATATGTAAATGTAAAGAACTATTGTGTAAGATAAGATATATACGGAAAATCTAAGATAGGATATGGGTAAAACTAAAAAACCTTTTACGAGCATTTTTTCAGCCATCACTCAACTGATATAAAGGAAAATCAACAGTACAAAAGAATTCATTTACAGACCATTAATGTTCTTTTAACTCAGCTGATATAAAATAAAATCAACAGTACGAAAGCATTTATTTACAAAACATTAATACTCTTTTAACTGTGCATTTTCAGTGTTACATGAACAATAATATATCTTTATTTAAATGAATATGAAATATGTTGTGCCTTTCAAATAATTTTAAGTCTGCGATAAATTCTAATACAAAGGAAAATAATAATAAGTTTTGTAATAAAAAACGAAGTAGTAGTATACTATAGAAGTCGAACAGCAATGAAGATTGAAATGACAGAAATGGAATGCAAACCATGACAATGTGTGGATCCATTCCATATGATTCCAATTCAGTGGCTTTCTTCAGAAATTCTGTCTCTGCCTCAGCTGGCACTTTGCCACTGAAACATGAACAACAAACCATATCAGCAAAACTGATGCTGGTCGAGATCCTTTAAAACCTTCTTATAGCTTAACAAATGTTCAAAAGCACTCCAAAACATCTCAATTTCAAATTCAGTACAACTTTGAGATAGGCTATAAAACGTGAGAAGACAATTCTGGAAGAGCCTATCCACTGGCATGTAGAGCAACAGCTGTGGTAAGAGCAGCGGCTCACGTGAGGGTTTTGTGATGCTCCATTATGGCCTTCTCGCTGCCCTCAACGATCTTTGGCAAGTTCTTCATCTCTGAAACGTAGTTCGGCAGATGCTCCTCAGGGTCGTAGTCGCCAAGCTCAGCTACAAAAGAATCAGAAATACGATCACATCGACGGTGAGTCATGGTGGTCAACAGAAGGGAGGGATCACATTGCAAATGCAGCAAAGACGACCTAAGTCACACAGCCAATGTCAAGGAACATATACTATAATGTACAGATTGATATTCCTATCCCAGCATGTACCAGCATTTATGCATGTAGACATGTTTGCATTTATGCAAGCATGCATAATATTTGTATTGCAGTATGGTATAATAACGTGGCAAAGATGACCTATTCTGGAAAGCCTACATAACATAACTGCACAATTACATGTGTTGTTACATATTTAACGACACTGCCATTTCAAAGATGATTAGTGTCGCCACGCCATTTAGGTCCCCGACTGCACAATTACTTTAAAATCTGCTATTAATACTGCAGCATCAGATGCAAACAGATGTTTATCCTGATAGCATAGACATATAATACCATATTTATCTGCCAAATGTCGATAAAGTGGCATGTCTAATCAGAAAGACTGGGGTGAATTTAGGAAAAACTTACTTATAAATTCATTTCTAGATAATTCTGTTTACTGTTCTAAATTCAACTGACAAATGCTCAATAAAAATAAAAAGCAATAAAAATCAAATACAACAGGAAGTAACGATAATATTTGTGATTATGTTATTTGAGTTACTAAATTCACACTGTATACTGAATTTATGACTACAGCTGGAGAATACCATTGCTTTCTGAATGCAGAATGTCATGCTAAGCAAGACCTCATATAAATGAAAGGCTAAACATCATCCAATCTCTTCACTTGACAGCATCCATTCACTTGAGAAATCAAGTCATCATAAATTGGAACATTAACTCACACAGCAAACATCTCTAAATACTGAAATAGAAATCCTGAACTGAAGAAGGGTAGACATACACTGGACAATATAGGCGCACAGTTCGATAGCATCTGCCTTAGAACAAAGCAGACGCCCTCTCTGAAGATCTTTCTTCACCTGAAGAAACAGTTGGTACCTACGAACAGAAAATAACTAATACTTTACACATTTTTTCACAATCATCTTGTGGTGCATCAGTAACAATCATCGCTAATCCTGTTGGCAGTAATGTCCTCCCCTATTATATACAATTGCTTCAGCTGTTACAATTACTTGATATAGAAGCCAAGAGAAGTTAATTTCTTAATCTGGTTTAAAATTCCAGAATATCGGTGAAAATGTCAATAGTCCAGGATGTCCAATGTTTTTTGTTTGCAGTCGATGGGTTTGAATTGCAGTCAGCAGATTGTGTATCAGGAAGGGGCACACATTCAACGAAAAAGGTTTAGTAGACACACACCATCATAGTTTGTGTTCTACTGTACTTGTGCTTTTTCGATGTCAATACTGTTACTCGGGTTTCAATAAAATTTATGGTATGGTTATGGCTGTGGTTAGTACAATGTAGCTAATATGTAGGTCACTCACTAGTGCTGTATTTGCTAAGTTGTGATTACTTGTCACTGCATAATAAAACCAACAGTGCATTTTCTGGTTGTGCACTTGCTTCCTCTTTTGGGGTTCATAAATTATATCTAATCCAGATTGAGCATTTGAATATAAAACTGTCTTTAATATGAAAAGCAGCCCGGCTGTTTGGTCTTCAGTAGAATATCTAAAAAATTGATTTCAGGCACCTTTGAACAAATATTCTCTGGAATATGGAACAGAATAAAGGAGAAGGAAAAGCAGATATAACTGACAGAAAGAGAGAAGAAATGGCTAACATATGAATAGAGCATCAAAAGAACAGTATGATAGAAAGGCAGAGGAGATGACGAAAGACAAAGAGACAATACAGAAGAAATATACTGAGCACAAACATAAAAAAACGAAGATCAATGAGGAAAAGCAGACAGACAGTAGGAATAAACGAAAAGTGAAATAAAAAAAGTGGAATTGTCAGCACCAGAATCTGTAAAAGACAGCCAGAGGAAGCCACACTGGTCATCTTTATATTTAAACAAATTCATTTCTTGCATTTGCAATATATAGTGCCCCTTCAAGCATCAAATTGGCGTTCAGTATTCACTAAACTATGTAGAATGCTTCAGGTGTGCTTCATAGCAGAGAGCGTGTTGCCAGAACTCATGCGTTGTTCCCTTCTGGCAGCCAATGAAGGTGAGACAGGTGTATCAACGACGGACGACGACGACAGCTGAAATTATTCGATCGCATCACATGTCACACCTGACGACGCGCGCGCACACACACACGCACACACACCATCATCCGTAACAACGGGCTCTGTTTGCTCATACACAGATCAATGGCTGACTAACACAGCTGAGCTGACTAGCTCTCTACGCTCCATGGAGCGAGAAACGATAAAAGGGACGGACGACTCTTCTATGGCTGCTGCTGCCATTGCTGCTGCTGTTGCAGGAGGAGGAGGAGGAGCAGCCAATTTTCTATTGATTGCTGTCCTTCCGCTGCCATGTGTTAGGCTATTATGTATACTGTATAGGCCCCCGGTCGGGAGCGCCGCTGAATAGTTATCTTGGAGGGGCTCTATATAAATTAATCAGATTCATAGGTAGATAGATAAATAGATGGATAGAGACATAGAAAGACAATATATATATAGCACACACAAACCCATATATACATATATAATATGATTATATAATATATATATATATATATATGATATAATTTATGTCTATATAAACAACCATAGAACATGCGTGCACGTGCACACACAAAGACACACACACGCACATACATATAAGTACACACTATTCATATGCAAGTGAGGGAATGCTTCAAGAACGAACCTGGTAATCTCTTCCTTGAGCTTGGACAGATCTGATGGATAGTACTTCACACGGAAGCACAGCACTGGACTCTGAATGCCTAGAATCAAGGAAACAAGAAGTCTACTAGACAATTATCAGCAGACTACAAATGGTACAAATGGGCTACAGTAGAATCACCATGAAGCCGATTATATCTGCACGAGGACAAATTGAAATGTTCTGCGAGATATAAAGTATACGCTAGAAGGAGACGTGTGCCAAGAAAACAACGGCACTCCAATTGACTCAACTACGACAATAAAAATGAAACTTAGAAACTTAAAAAAATGGAATTCATTAATAATTACCTAATTCTGTGTGCAGTTACATGTATCCATAAAACTCATGTAGCTAACATTATTTTGGGTAATTTGGCCTACCTGCTATTGCCATGGATTATAGAATTAATATTTTATTATCACATAATCTTATTTAAAAACAGCAACTGCAATTAGCATTCTTAAAACAGAGGAAAGCAATACTTTTACAATTAAAATTCAATTAAAATAAACTGATTAAATATTTAATCGTATTCTATTGATATGTAAATACCTTACCCTTAAGCTGTCCGTGAACAGGCTTTGCTGGGTCCAGCCAACACTGCACACAAAAATTTACGAACATTAAAAGCAATTACCATTGCCCTTCAGAGGCATAGCATTAACCTCACAGCTGACCTTTGGGGCAAAGACCATTAACCTCACAGGTAGCCTCACAGGTAAATATAGAAACAACATAATTGCATCAACGCAGCAGAATTAAACGGGTCACTGAATTTATAACTAGAACAGATCTGGCTTGAAAACTACAGGGAAAACAAGCAATGAAGATAGTTGAAATTCAGCTCCATCCATTGTCTCTATAAGTAGGTAAGCATGCAAGTGAGTGAGTGAGTGAGTGAGTGAGTGAGTGAGTGAGTGAGTGAGTATTCTCTTTAATATTATTCCATTTGCAAACATTCAATGGGACGTACGACATGAAATAAGTGGAGCAATTTTTAAGTAATTTTTTGGAGCGCCTCTGGGTAGATACCTTGAAGGGGCGCTATATAAATCACGACTGATTGATTGATTGAAACATTGCTATGATACAACGAAGTAATAATATATAATCAAATATGGAGATTACATGAGAAGTTGAGTGAAAAGACTGAATTTATATTGACAAGAGATAGAGCAGATCTGAGCTCAACCATTCAACTACGGTAGTCAGAAGTATTAACCTCGATCAAGCCAATGATTCGTAGAAACTGATTTTGTAACGCAATCAAATCAAACACAATTTCAACACAAAACTGTGTTAGAAGAATGTCAAAATAGCTTCATCATCATCATCAGTTCCTGCCGCCTGCCATTTGGGGAGAGATAATGGGGGGTGGGGGTCAATGCAATGATTAAATTGTCTCCAATGTTGTCCTCAGTCATTTTTTCAAGTCAATCACTCCCGTTAGTGCTTAATGGTAAAAGTTATGCTATGTCCTCATTGATATTATTATTCATCTGCAGCAGGCTTCGTTTACCTTTGTTTCTTTTTCCTTTGTATCTTGCATGCACAATAGCCATAACCACAACCATAATCAACAGTTTAAATGGTCCAAAAGTATACAAAGTAACATATCAGTCAGACTAAGAGCAAGGAACAAGTAATCTGCCTACATAAAAAGTACACAAATAAAAATTAATGCAACAATGAAGAAAATCTTTTATTGTAATTTAAAGAAAAATCAATATGAAATTTTGATAGGGACAACAAGAATTCAGCAGATAGTATCCACATGGATGATTCATAAAATTTTTCAACTAAATCAAACGAAGATCGATTCTAATTTAAGCAATCCCTCTATACACCGCTTAAGCAGAAACACGCATCCTCCCCTCGCCTCCATCTTTCTAAACTCCATTGAAAATACCCTATGCATTTTGATACCACTGCATAAAAACTAGAAGCAGATTTTCATTATTACAGTGCGAAACAGTAATTAATTAACCAGCAGAAGCACTAGCTAATTCATGAGAACATCTTTAATATTGGAGTGGATGTAACCACTAGAGTGCTGTTTTGCAACTGGTTGCATTAAAGAATATACTTACTTACTTACTTACTTAGTGTTTACTGACTTGAACAATGGATAGAATGAGGAGGCATTCCCCATCCCAGAGGGATCACCGCAAGTAACAATAATTGTCAGCAATGCAGTTAGCATTTACTGTCATTCTCTAAAAAAAAGCGAAGTTCCTACACCAGAAATGTCAGCATTTTCTTGACTGTAGGACTATATTGAGGCATTCTCATTGCTTCGTATTTAAATATTTGCACATGCTATTCATGTCTTGTGGTCCTTAACACACACATCATATAAAGAAGAAGCAGACTGTCGGTTCATCCACAGTTCCCCCCGCCCCCTCGGGAGCTATATGTTCCCGACATTGATCGCAGATAGAGAGAGAAACGCATAGGCAAGTGTAAACAGCAATAAAAGATATCAAATCTTAAAGACACAAGCAGAGACTTGACAACGAAGGAGAAGATTACAGGAAGGAATGTGGAACGACCAAACTATTGAATGGTGATGATGGATAAGTGTTGCACTGCTCTCAATATTATCCCTGGAAATTACTCACTTCCATTCACTTTAATATTACTGCAAGCAGAAGCATGGCTTTCCTCTTTAATTAACTTATCACAAGCACCGCCATCACAATCACTGCCATTGCCTGAAACACTCTGACCCATTTTAATCTTAAGATCTGTGGCATAACAAACAAAACCTCTGGTAGTTACTACTGCATGAAAATGCAGTCAAACAGAAGTTCAGAAATCATCATTTTTCTGCTTCATATATCTTAAGTCAGTTCAATAGCACTAACAGTGAATTTTGAAGAATATATGATTCACGCGTAGGAGAAAATTATGAATTGGTGCAAATGCAAAAACCATTACATTACATGACTTCATAGCACATTTTGAGCAAATGTCTTTAAGTGAAATGGTCTTTAAAGAGAAATGGTTACCACGAACATTGAAAATCATGGTATTACAATTGAGTATGGTACTGAGAGAAATCACATCAAGAAGCACACACAAAAACAGAACAATTCTCTCTCCTTGAAAGGTTGCATATAGCTTCACACACCACAATTAAAACTCTTACAATGAGATTAATACATAACACTTTCTCGATCGACTTTTCAAAGACAAAGTAAAGTGTAAAAGTCACAATACAACTAACCCTCTGCTTGTCTGTGTTGACATAGCGCAAGCCAAAGTAATCCTTCTCAATAAGATCGAGGGACTGGCAAACATAGTCGATCAGGTACTGACCCTTTGTGTCTTTCTGAAAACAACAAAGGTCATGTAATGTAATGTAATGTAATTATACACTATTGTACATAGTAAAGAATCAATGTACATAAGACCCATCATTCCCTAACTTCTGCTATAAAAAAGCACAGTCTTGACATCATCTTCAACTTATTCAAATTCGCATACTTAGAGAGATTCTTACAAAGTACCATAGTATTGAAATATATGCACAGATCCATACAGTGTGAACTTGTTTACGCTACCCGGCTTATGGATCATTCTGCTTCACGAGATAGATATGGCGTTATGACCTCAAAGCTATTAACTTAATGTATCATGCTTAACAAGTCATTCACGGACTACAGTGTAGCGCTAAATATTGATTTTTCAGAGTAATCCCCTTTTATGTGTGGCCTGGTTTACATGGCGAATCATAAAATATGTCCTTTAATAACATTGACTTGGGATGCAGCCGCATAATGACACAATACTTGTTTGATGATGATGATGATGATGATGATGATGATGATGATGATGATGATGATGATGATGATGATGATGATGATGATGATGATGATGATGATAAGCTATGATATCATATAATCTTACTTTGTAGTCTACTAGCCTGCTCTTTCAATTAATAAGTGAATGTAATGCATATATATAATACTACTAATAATAAAAATGATAATGGAACCATAACAATGCTCAAAACAACAATCAATGATCACTAATAAACAATGTGACTGTCTCTGTCTGAGTAAGTCTGGCTAAGCACCAAAATAACGAAATCCAAGAGATATGGAGACAGCCCACACACGATAAAATTCATGAAAAGATGTGATCTTGGTCCAGCTCTAGAATATCAACACTCACAGTGCCGAAAGAATGCTTGCTGGAAGACAGTCCTGGAGGCTAGGGTCAGCAGGAGAAAAGGAATGTGCACCAAGAGCCGGTGTAAAGACATGAAGCTACTCTATTTCAAGTTACCAAACCCCTTTCTAGCATCAATCAGTGTACCATAAAAGTTTCTCTTGACTGTGAAACTGATCAAAATTGCCTTAATACTGAGCAACATTTAATTGATTTCATACAACCCTTGGGGTTACCCTGAGCCTTATTTCGTTTGAGTCCCGCCCTGTTCACATTACCCTTATCTGATTTAGCCAAATTGATAAATTCTTCTGGTACAATCAATTACGTGTTTATTGAAAAATACGTGAAACATAAAAGAAAGCTTAATATAGGACAACTGGTTTTTTTAGTCATCGGGCCAAAATCTGTCTATTTTGCCGCGTGTCCCCTGATTTACTAGCGTGTACGGTGTACCCTCTTTTTTACCTGCGTATACCATACTTTTCAGGAGGTGAGTGTACAATGTCGTTTTTCACTGGAGAAGTATACGCTGTATACCCGTGTATACCCTCGTGTACAGCCCTGCTCTTGCCCTCTATCTTACCAGGGCAACACACCATACAGGATCTGGTCGTAACAAAGAATGTCACAAACCACAGGTTGCCCTCTCATCTGCTCTCGGCTCAACAATGCTAACACTCGATTATTGCAGGCATCTTAACAGAGTCAACAGTCTTCAATGCACTCATGTGTACCATAGTTTTTCACGACAATTCATAAACTCCGCTCGGTAAGCTTCTCGAGAAATCATAGAAATCTCGAGAAAAAATGGTAAACAATAAACAGCTACTCAGTATATCAGTTTCTTAGCCTGTTATTCACAACATCATAATATTTTATGAATCCATAAAACTGCTTAAGTGAGGAATATTGAATGCAACTTTTAATTCTGTATAAGTGTACGGCAACTCTGTGGTCTTTGCATATATTGTGAAAGTCTATACAGAGTCTGAAAGTTCTGTATGATTGTACAATACTAATAAAAAAAACTGGCAGGCATGTGCTTCATACAATGTAAATATAAGCCACAATATTTACAGAGAGACTATAGGGGCATTCAGTCAGTGTGGTTGGACCAACGGCAATCGGGTTTTATATCTGGGCAATTTCCATGTCTACTCCAGGAACGCCTACATAGGAAACATACTCCAAAGAGACTAAGCAACATTCACAAGTGTGCATAAAGCCATTTCGTGTGGAATATAATCCAAGTTCACCAGGTGCAGGATCAGAGGGCATACTGAACAGGCCCTTAAGATGTAGTTACACGTGCTTGTCAACAGAGGAGGAAAGATCAGTAGACTACATAAAGATAAGTTTATGATACATGAGTATCTCATAATTCCTAAATCTGAAAAGTAAATTAATTACATTTGCCCCCTATAGACAGAAATACATATTATATGCATCATATCAGCTGTGACTGCATAATGTATATATACTATATAGCCATATGGAATTTTCACCTATATTAAACATTATAATAGAACTGCTATTGGTTATCATTAACCCTTTACCCACTTATGCGCAACTCTCTTCTTCGGGCATTGTGTAACTTGGTCTCCACTCTTCCTGGCCGCTCTGCCCTTCGCTCGGCTGCTAATGGCCTTCTAGTTGTCCCGCACATGCGTGGAGCTACGGCCCAGTCCAGAAGCTTCGCATATGTTGGCCCTACTTGTTGGAACCGCCTTCCTCACAAGCTATGTTCTGAGCTTCTTGGCCTTTCTCTTCCCGTTTCGTAAACGCCTGAAGACTATACTATTTGTTAGCGAGAGCACTAGCTTGGGTCGGGAGCACCACTGAATCTGTGAGCAGCGCTATATAAATGTTTCAATTACAATTACAATTACATTCATTTTTTCCGTTAAGCCCATTTTCAGCGGACATTCTCAGGGCAAACGGGTAAAGGATTAAACATAATATGAACAGCTCAAGAAATGGTCCAAAGTTACCGTACCTTAAGACCCATCTCTTTGGATATGTTAGATTGTCATTTTAAGTGCACTTTATCATCATCGTCGTCGTCGTCATCATCATCATAAATAAAATTTGTGATGTGCGTATGGTCCACCAAAATGTAAATTTGAGGTGCGGTTAGTCAGCCACAAGCAGAAGATGCAGTTATTTATCCAAGTGCTTGAAAGTCAATTATTATTATTATTATTATTAAATAAATTTGTAACGCGCGCAATGTCACACCGAAATGTGAATCTGAGGCGCGGATAGTCAGCCGCCAGAGGAAGATGCAATTAAAGATCCATATGCTTGAAAGCCAAGGAGAAATAGTAAGTTTTTAGCCGCTTTTTGAAGGAAGGAAGTGAAATTGAGTTCCGAAGAGAGAGCGGAAGCCGATTCCATTCCCTGGGTGCAGAGGCATAGAATGCACGCAAGCCCATAACTGTTTTGCATCGAGGTTCAGATAAAAGACTTGTGCCCGATGAACGCAAGCAACGAGGAGGAATGTAAGGAGTTAGTAGTGACTGTAGGTAGGAAGGTGCGTTGGTGCTGAGAGATTTGTAGGTCAGACATGCCAATTTGAATTTTATCAAATTGTCATGTCTGACCTACAAAGGTCAAGGTCACAAGATTTAAGCAGCTTTTAGACAAAGAGAATTTCTGCTAGAAGGTCCTTAAATGGTGATATACAAGATAGATCTACATTCATAGATACATGCATAGATACATACAATACATGTACATACATTATTATAAATAGATACATACATACATACATACATACATACATACATGCATATTGCATATTGCATATTGCATACATACATACATACATACATACATACATACATACATACATACATACATACATACATACTGTGAGCTAATTTTGTATAGTCTATGTGGTCAGTTGATGTTTAGGCGTACGAATAGACCAGCTCAAGGTCAGCGTCTAGACAGTTAGGCCTGCAGGTGACAGACTGGCGGGAAAGTTGGCGCGGCTCGGCCGACCGTCGCCGGAGAGCGCGAGAGAGAGAGATAGGCAGACAGACAGACGGACAGATAGAAGGACAGAGCGGCAAGGGGAAGAGTGTACGTCTAGACAGTGAGTTAAGTTGTAGAAGAAGGAGTTGGTAGTAGAGAATAGAAGACGTTTTAGAGAACAGTGGAGTTAGATAATAATAGTTGCGTTGCTGTCGTTGAATTCAAGCGTTTGTCGTCGTTGATCCTTTGTTGTGTTATTTGCGTTGTTTAGGAGAAAGAAGAAAATACCAGAAACAGAGCTTTGTTATAATTGAACAAGTTAAGAACTTTAGAAACTTATACACTAGCTTTAGATACCGAAATACAGTGACTAGGTTAGGCGTAGGCTGCGCTACTGAACACTGAAGAAAAAGGAAGAAAACTTTGAAGGTCAATTGGAGGTTGACATTTTTGGTGGCAGCGGTGGGATACTGAATTCAAGCAAAGGATGTTGGGATAGCGAACTCATTTGGAGGAATATTTTCAATTGGAGGAATATTTTCAATTGGAGGAATATTTTCATTTGGAGGAATATTTTCATTTGGAGGAATATTTTCATTTGGAGGAATATTTTCAATTGGAGGAATATTTTCATTTGGAGGAATATTTTCATTTGGAGGAATATTTTCAGTTGGAGGAATATTTACGATTGGAGACGCATTTCGGAGTCTGGTGAGAAGATACAACGGGCATACGAACGACATTACGACAACGCAACGCCAGAGAGAGGTATACAAAACTTGCTTGTTTACCCAAGGAGCCAAAAGAATTAAAGTCAGCCAATCACAGATATTCATAGCCACTCCCTTGATTTCTTCACGGTAATCACTGAAGTAAAGAAGAAAGATGGAGAAACTTACAGAACAAAAGCAAGCCAGTATAAAGAAGATGTCTTCTGATCGATTAATAAAGTTATTAATTGAAGAGGGTCTAGACGTAGAAGAAGTCGAAGAGATGTCTAGAGAAAATTTGATGGGAGCATTAGCAGAGGTTTGGCTTAAAAAGGAAGCTGAAGAGAAAGGTGCAGTGGGTGGCGTTGAGGAGAAACCAATTGAAAAACCACCGGCACCGATGTCTATGGAGGCGTTGATGCAATTTATGATGATGAGGGAGGAGCAACGCAGACAAGAAGAAAAAGAAAAAGAGGAGCAACGGAGACAGGAAGAAAAAGAACGGAGACAAGAGGAGAAAGAACGGAAACAAGAAGAGGAACAACGGAGAAAAGAGGAGAAAGAGAAAGAAGAACAACGTAGACAAGAGGAGAAAGAACGGAAACAAGAAGAGAAAGAGAAAGAGGAGAAACGGAGACAGGAGGAGAAAGAGAAAGAGGAGCAACGGAGACGAGAGGAGAAAGAACAAAAACAAGAAGAGAAAGAGAAAGAGGAGAAACGGAGACAAGAAGAGATTGAACGAACAGAAAAGCTTCGACTAGAGGAAAAAACAAGAGCAGAACAAGCAGAAAGGATGAGACAAGAAGAGATACAGATGCAGAAGCAGCAGTTCCAGCTTCAGCTAGAACAACTGAAAAGAGATCGTGACGAAGCTGAACGAAGAAGAATGGAATTGATGATAGAATACGAGAGAGCAAGGAAAAGTGATGAAGAAATACGAAAACAACAGATGGAAGAGCAAAAGATTCGTGAGGAAGACAAAGAAGCCATGCGTTTGGCAGAATTACAAAGAGCCGAAGAGATTCGACAGGAAGAATTAAAAATGGAGAAAGAAAATTTGGAAAAAGCGGAAAGAGAAAGGGAAGAACAATTAGAATTAGAACAAAAGAAACTCGCTCTTAAGGAAGCTCAGCTCCGAGAAATGGCTATAGAAAAGGAGGAACGCAGAAAACAGTTAGAATTGTTGCAGCAAAAGATAGAACAAGAAGAACTGCGTAGGGTAGAAGATCAAAATAGACTGAGGGAACGAAATGAAGACGAAAGAAGAAGCCGTGAAGAGTCAGAACGAAACAGGATCAGAGAAAGTGAGACAATGGTGTCCAAGATTAAAAGGATAGGTGATGCAATGAAACACGTATTACCTAAGATGCCATATGATATGATGGAGGTGCCATTATATTTTGAGACAGTTGAGAATGCATTCAACAGTTTTACGGTGGAAAAGCAGTTTTGGGTCAAATTGCTGTTGCCACTAATGACGCCTAGAGCAAGAACGGTGTTGAACCGATTGTCTTTCGATGATCTGGATGATTACGACATAGTGAAAGAACATTTACTGAAAGAATTCAAATTGACAGCGAGAGAATATCGATCACGATTTGGAGATGCGAGGAAAACGGCAGAAGAAACATACACAATGTTTACAGCAAGATTGAAGAATCTGTTGAACTATTATGTCAGAAGTAGGCGAGTGGGCAAAAGCTACGAGAAGTTATTTGATCTGTTGGTGGCGGATAAGTTGAAAGAATGTCTACCACCGGGTCCACTACAGTTCGTACTAGCAAAAGAGGGTACTGAATGCTTTGAAGCTAGTAATGTTGCAGAACTCGCAGACGTACACGTGAACAATCGAATTGGTCTAATGTTTCAAGACAAACCGAAATATGAAGCATGGGGAAATAGTTCGAAACAACCCAGGTGGAATAGTAGTAACAAAGAAACAGGAAACCAAGCCAGAAATAACGAAGCAAGGAATGATGGTGCTCCTGGAAGACAGTTTGGTCAAGATAGAAGAGAAGCAACGGGTGACAGACAACTGTACAGTCGAATTCCAGTGATGGGACGCCAAAGAGAAAACAATACAGCGTACAATTACAGGCGGGAGAGCACTGAACAGAGAGGGATTGTTAAGAAACGTTGCCATAATTGTCAGTCAGACCGACATCTGATAAAGGATTGCAAAGTACCACCCAGAATGACAAATCTGAGAAATAGATTTACTCGAAGTGCAGAAAATCTCAGAGTAAATCAGATACAAGTAATGAATGCACCGAATCAGTCTGAAGAACAAGACAACCGCGAAACGGAAGTGAAGTCAGTGATGAAGTGCACGCCTCAATTTGCTATACAGAGAGAAATAGTAAATTCTGCTCCAATTAAAGATACTGGTCGAGAAACAGAAAGCAAAGATGAATGTCAACGTACGAAGAAGTCTTTACTACAGCATGTCAATGTCGAGATACGTGGAAATGATGACAGTTGTCATCCCGTGCAAGTCAGAGCGCTGATTGACTCTGGTACTGAGATTCCAGTAATCAATGAGGAATTGTTGAAAGGAGCGACAGTGGAAGAAATTGGCAGAGTACATTTGCAATGTGTGGCTGGAGAACCCATTCCAGCTAAGTTGGTGAAAATCGAAGTGCGGATGAGTTGTCATAACGAAGGAGGAGATTTGAAAGACAAGGGAGTAAATATCGCGCCATATTTAACCTTGGTGTGTGCCAGCATTCCGGCAGTCTTGTGCAAAGATAACAAAGAAAAGTTCTTGCTGCATCCAGAGATAATCGCAGAACTGAAAGAGGTTCCACCAGTGAATGTATTACAAGGAGAATTGCAAGCGAATGTGACTACAAGAGCACAGAGTCGGAGAAGAGAAGTGGAAGAAGGAGAAGAGGAAAAGTCAAATGAAAGTTTGCTAGAGGAGGAAACAGAAAGCGATGATGAACAAAGCGTTCAAGAAGAAGAAGAAGGAATAACATCCGGAAACAATGAAATTGAAGAAGAGATGGTTGCATGTGAACGTGATAATGATGATGATTCTGAGAGTGATGGTGAAATAGACACGAGTATGAGGGATTTGTTTGCCGAGAATACGAGTGATGAAAGACAATTAGCAGACGCAAAGAAATTTGAAGAGCAGCAGAGAAATGACGAGTCACTGAGGTCGTGGTGGAAGATAGCTGAAGACAAAGGATCAGAGTTTAGTGTGGTGAATGGGTTGATGTATAAGAAGCATCAAATGTTGGACCAGTTGGTGTATCAGTTGGTGTTGCCGAAGGAAAGAAGAATTCAGGTGATGGAATTGGCACATGAGTCAGTATTTGGCGGACACTTGGGAGAAGAGAAGACAAGGGAACGTATCAAGTTGTCCTTTGTGTGGCCAAGAATGCGTAGAGATGTGGTGAAGTTCTGCAAGTCCTGTGAGAAGTGTCAGTTGAAAGCACGAAGTTTGGTGATGGATCGAGTGCCGATTACACCAATACCAAGAGAGGATGTACCGTTCAGAAGAATGACCATGGACGTCGTAGGACCAATCGAACCGACTTCAGCAGCAGGGCATAAGTATTGTTTGTGCATCGTGGACTCATGTACAAGATGGCCGACAATATTCTTGATGAAGTCATTGACCGCTAAGGCTGTATGCGAAGCTTTGATGAAGCTGTTCATGGATGTGGGAGTTCCGTCAGTGATAACGAGCGATAGAGGGACGAATTTCACAGCCAGTCTAACAAGAGAATTTCTGAAACTGATGGGATGTTGTCCTCGATTCGATTCGCCAGGACATCCAGAAGCGGCAGGATTGGTGGAGAGATGGAATCAAACGTTCAAGAAAATGATTCATCATGTCGTTGTGGAAAATCCGAGACAGTGGCATAAAATTATTCCATTTACAGTCTGGGCATTGAGAGAAGTGCCTAATGCAACTACAGGAGTGGCACCGTATTTGCTGGTCTATGGAAAGTTGCCGAGAGGGCCACTCACCATCCTTAAAGAAAGCTGGACCAAAGAAATAAATCTACCACCGAACATTGGAGTGCAACCGGCAAAGTACCTGAAGAATTTAAGAGCAGACATGGAAAAGGCCTTGACATTCGCCGAGAGCTGTGCTGAAGAAAAGCAAAAACAGTACGCCAGTCAATACAACAAAAGAGCAAAAGATAAAGAATTCGAGCCAGGAGAGAACGTCATCGTGCTGTATCCAACGTCAACCAATAAATTGATCTCCCGATGGCATGGTCCATGCACGGTCCTGCAAAGAAGATCCAAATATTCGTATCTGGTGGACATGAACGAAAACGGTCGACGGATTATTCATGCTAACAAGATGAGGAAGTTCATTACGAGAACATTGTCTTGTGGTCTGATCGTGGAAGAGGATGACGAATTTGGATCAGTGGTAGAAATACCGCTGAAGGAAGACTATTCAGAGACAAAACAGAAATCACTTCAATTGGATTACGAACAAATTGGACATCTGACCAGCGAACAGCAGAAACAATTACTTGATGTACTGAATCGATATGCAGACAGATTTTCAGACCAACCTGGACTATGTACATTAGTAGAACACGAAGTGGTGCTGAGACCAGACTTTCGAGAAAAAGAATTCGTGGCATATCGAATACCATTAATATACCGAGCAGAAGTGGAAAAACAAATACAAGAGATGCTGAAAGAAAACATCATTCAACCATCGTCAAGCAGAATGGCAAGTCCACTTGTCATTGTCAAAAAGAAGAATGGATCCTTGAGATTGGCTTGTGACTACAGGTACATTAACTCTTTTACTGAAAATTGCCGATATCCTATGCCAATCGTCAACGATGTCTTGAGCAAAGTTGGAAAATCCAAGTTCATTTCTGTTATGGACTGTCGCAGTGCATATTGGACTTGTCCTGTGAAAAAGAGTGACCAATGGAAGACTGCGTTTGTTACACATAATGGACTGTATGAATTTACGCGTGTTCCGTTTGGAATGATTAACTCTGGACGGACTTTTGTAAAAGCGATAAATATGATCTTGCAACCGATTCATGATTTTACTGAACCTTATGTAGATGACATTGCAGTGCATTCGAATGATTGGGACATTCATTTAAGACATTTGGAATTATTTTTGAAACAAATAAGACTGCATAATGTAACATTGAACTTGAAGAAATGTGTGTTTGGTAAGAGTGAGGTGAAGTTCATCGGTCACCTCATAGGATCAGGGAAGAAGATGATGAATCCAGATAGGATTGACAGTTTAATTAATTTGAAGAAACCTGAAACCAGGAAGGAAGTGAAGCAAGTCTTAGGATTTTTTGGATTTTACAGACAGTTTATTTGTAATTTTGCTGAAATTGCTAAACCATTGACAGACTTGACTAGCAAGAAAGTACCTGATAACATTGTTTGGACTGATGCACATCAGAAATCTTTTGATTCCCTTAAACAGATTGTCTTATCAAATGTGATTCTATATATGTTTGAGGTTGGGAAACCATTTAATTTGTACTGTGATAGCAGTGATTTTGCTGTGGGAGCTGTACTGTCTCAGGTGGACGAGGAAGGGATTGAACGTCCTGTTTCATTTATCAGTCAGAAGCTGACAGATACTCAGAGGAGGTGGGCGACGATTGAGAAGGAAGCCTATGCAATCATATGGGCTTTAAACAAGTTGAAAGAAATTCTTATTGGTTCTAAAATCAATGTGTTTACAGACCATAATCCTTTAGTTTATTTGACTGAATCAATGTCGAAATCTGCTAAATTAGTCAGATGGTCTTTATCATTGCAAAATTTTGACATTCTGTTGAACTATAAGAAAGGTAAATTGAATGTAGTAGCTGATTGTCTGTCTAGATTGTAGTGTAAGATATTTTATGATGTATTATGTTATAGACTATTTGCATTGTTTAGTTAAGGTACGTTCGCTAATTTTTATAGATAATTAGCTCTCTTTAAAAGAAAGGAGGGAGGTAATGTGAGCTAATTTTGTATAGTCTATGTGGTCAGTTGATGTTTAGGCGTACGAATAGACCAGCTCAAGGTCAGCGTCTAGACAGTTAGGCCTGCAGGTGACAGACTGGCGGGAAAGTTGGCGCGGCTCGGCCGACCGTCGCCGGAGAGCGCGAGAGAGAGAGATAGGCAGACAGACAGACGGACAGATAGAAGGACAGAGCGGCAAGGGGAAGAGTGTACGTCTAGACAGTGAGTTAAGTTGTAGAAGAAGGAGTTGGTAGTAGAGAATAGAAGACGTTTTAGAGAACAGTGGAGTTAGATAATAATAGTTGCGTTGCTGTCGTTGAATTCAAGCGTTTGTCGTCGTTGATCCTTTGTTGTGTTATTTGCGTTGTTTAGGAGAAAGAAGAAAATACCAGAAACAGAGCTTTGTTATAATTGAACAAGTTAAGAACTTTAGAAACTTATACACTAGCTTTAGATACCGAAATACAGTGACTAGGTTAGGCGTAGGCTGCGCTACTGAACACTGAAGAAAAAGGAAGAAAACTTTGAAGGTCAATTGGAGGTTGACACATACATACATACATACATACATACATACATACATACATACATACATACATACATACATACATACATACATACATATATACATGCATAAATACTGTGCACTTACATACTCCACATTAATTGACATGTTACTGGAATAATTTAAATCAACCAAGGTTTCTGTTGAAGGGATAAAATACGAACGACACATCTCATAAACTGCAGCATATAGAAATCACATCATTTGCATCAAAATGAGTAGATAAGTGGCAGACCCATTCCATGTGCACATGACTAATTTCACGAAAAATGCAGGCTGCCTAGCCCTGCAGTTGTCAGAGTCACATGGACAGCAACTGCAAAGATGTTTATTTGCATGTGTATGTGTGTATGTGCATGTGTGCGTGCGTATATGTGTGTGGCTGGGTCATCGATTTCAATGGACTGCCAGCGCGCTCACCAGACCATATACAATTCAATAGAGCGTAAACAATACACACAGAAAAGCAGTCACAAAAACAAATCCAAAGACCACGGAAATAGTACAGTCTATTGTGTCATATAATCATTATGTACGTACCTATATACCTATATACTAACCTAAAACATATGCATACATACAGGGTGATGCAATGTAAAATATAAAACTTTCAGGGATTGTTGGAAATTCATTCTCCTGCAAATTGGGAAATTTTGGCAGAAAAATTCAATCGGTTGTGAAGATATCGCATTTTATCCGGTGGTACATTTTTTTAAGCCACCCTGTACATACATGCATAAAAATATGCATGCATAAGTATAGGTCTATAGCAATGTATATTCTTATGAAATATGCGTACAAAACACTGTAGTAGGTCTAAGCCCTAAAGGATATACATCATACATGCCTAGAGATAAGCATGCACAGTGTGAGAATTGTGGAAAAATAACTGGGGGGGTTGGACCATTATCCACTTGGAAATGGGGTGTAAAAAACATACTTTAACATGGGGCTCTAAGAAAGACTGGGGGGGTCGAAACCCCCCAACCCCCCCGGCAATTCTCACCCTGAGCATGCATGTTATTACATTTATGAGTTACAGTCTCATGTCATCATTTTCAAATGAATCTTAAGAAGACTGAAGCACTAAAACAATTATTTTTCTCTCTTAGATTTATTGCCCTTGGCGTTTTCTTATCATCATTTAGTTCTTGGAGATGCATTGCATGTGTCTGGTTGTTGCAGTTTGTCAACCTGAGATAGCATAGAAAGCAAACGTGTGTGTGCGTGTGTGTGCATGTGTATGTATGTATGTATGTGTGTGTGTATGTATATATTATTCAAACAGACTTAGCCACTTTGAAGTTGTTACCAATGTTGATTCGTGTAAGTACTGTAAAAGGTATTTTTTGTAAACAGAGTGCCTCCTTAATTGAATTAGTAGATGTTTACTCCATCCACATCCACTGGTATGCTGCTTTAGAATATATCATGCTCGTTTCTCTGCAGTATCTGATTATCGCATTCAGTTTGCATTTTCAACCCTATGCATGGAGATAACTTTGCATAAAGTCTTAAGATACTCAATATATACTCAGAATGTACTCAAGGCATAATTGTCACTAAGGTGATCGTGGCTCTAATTCGTTCAGCATTCCTACATAATTATGGTCCAGAACTTACAAAGTTAATCTAATGTATTTCGAAGAGTTCTCAGTCCAGCCTTATAGTAAGAGGACAATTTTCCATTTGCATGTATTGTCCTCAGTCATATACAAGTGCACAGCACACAGATTAATAGAGAAGGGTTTGACATAGATGCCCCAGCATATGTGAAGGCATAAAGAACTTTCCATTGCTAAAGGTCACATAACCTGGGCAATGATTTTGTCCTGCAACTTCCTCCTGAGCAAATTTTACAATGTTCATATCTATTAGTTGTCTAATGACCTCAGGTTATTGGCAAAACAGCTTGTTTTTAGCACTATCTGAAACTGGTATACATGTATTATCATGTATAAATCCGGTAACTGAACTGTAATAGTGACACCAGTCAATAGAATTTTTTTTATTATGAGACCTGCAGAGATATAACTGGGGGGTTATAAGTTGATTTATGTGAAGTTTGGGTGTGCAATGAAGACTTTACTGTGGGGCGTTAAACAAGTGGTTGAACCCCTCAAGCCCTCTGCAATTTTCAACCCGCAGCAAATATTACTACTACATGCAATAATTAAAAATGCTAAAAGCAATACTTAACCATGCTTAATACTGACTGATTGTATGCCTAATATACTACCCAACCAAAGGGCATTTGGGTTAGCAAACTTATTTGTGACTTTCTTCTAAATAACTGGTGCATGAAACCACTGTCAAATAATATGAGGGCTAAAGTCTACAGGAGACTTGTGGTGGAGCACGTAAGATATATGAAGAAAAAGTTCTTCTAAATGTAAGATGCAAAAAGTAAGATTATTTGGAGTCAGTTGCTCTGAATACTGATAAAAATGTATTTACAGTTGGCAAGTTTAAATTAAAACATTGATCATGGACTCCAGTTGATGAAATTAAACTGGGACAAATACTGGAGCTTCAAAAGTCTTTAACAGCTGAGACGCCAAGAAGAGAAATCTAGGTTAACCACTCAATCTCTAACTTCAGCATATGAGCGTAAGTCAGGTAGTAAGTCATAGCAATGTGCGATCTGGCTAATCTCAACATTCATCGCGTCTGATGGAAACTGGTTCGTGGAATGCCACGTACGATTATCCAATATCCAGTCAGTCCTTAAAATCCCCGTAGCAGACGAGACGCGTGGTATTAAAACTCACCTGGTAGGTAACAGAAAGCGGCGGTGAATCATCAAGAAATTGGACGGAACACGAGTAGTGGATGTCCTCGAAAGCCTTGCTCTTCTTGAGCCTAAACTTGTTTTTGAACATGCTTTTGTGATTTATTTATCTCTCTGCGAAGCACTTTAATCCACGACGACAACGTTCATCATTCTTCATTACGGTATTAGACTACATATTTTAGCATAGATTCTGGTGATGCCGTGACGTCATGTGACCGGAAACGGCCAATGAAAGCAGCTGTCAACTGCAACGCTTCACTATCTATAGCAACCTATCTGTCATTGCTAAAAGCACTTGAAAATGCCAGAAATGCATTTAGTCGTGATATCATATTTCAATTGCACGGTTTCTGTTACAGGCGACGTGACAGACATTTATATAGTTGACGAGATGATGGTGCGTGGCCCATTTTTGGAAGATATGCAGTCAATTTGTGTAGATTCAGTTTGAATATATAGTCCGAGCTATAAATATTTCCCACCAACTGTTTAGTGCACGCTGTTTAGCATAACACAACGTGACTGGCTATGAGACGATGGCGATCAATTACAATGTCGTCTCGTTGCCTTGGGCAGAGGGAATTTAATTTTTATAATCGTTGGCGATGTTCGTGAGAAAAAGAACTATAATAGATGCAACATGCGGGAAAAAATTCTGAAAGAAATCAATTTTTGGCAGGAGTTTTGGGATTATGCAACTACAATTTTAAAGTTTCTAAGATTCATTATTCGTCAACGACAAAATCCGACCTTAGTTAAATATCCGCATTGAAAACCCGGATTGTGGTAACTCGTTGTGCAATACATGTGTGCATTAAAGTTTACAAACTTTAAACTGATCACGTTGATAACAACACTGTAGGTTTACATGACGTGCATGCAACGATCAACTTCGTTTTGGAAACCTTTGACATGACCCCCAATTTTTCGTGTCGAAGACTGCGTCTGGGTTTCTGGGTGTTTCTTGTCAAAATCTGAGTTTATTTTAGTTACTTGACCATTTGTATTTGCAACGCATGAATATTCTGCGCCTCCATGACTTTGAATGTCTTGCCTCACTAGTTAATCATTAACTGTTTGTGAATTGGCCAGATAGTATACAAAATTTTAAAAAAATTGGTACTAGGCCTAATTGTTAAGTGTCTAAATTTTGCCAAAGTTAGTTAAAAGGTAAGAAAATAGTTCGTATTGATTCCACAATAATTTATACACTGCTTGTCTCTATAGTACTTCCTGAGCAGGAAGTGTAAACTTTTAGCTAAAAAGCACACAAATTAATTAGCTACAGATTGCCACACTTGCTGTGATCACGGTCAAGGTGACGAGAACATTTGTGAAAAAATAATCATAATATAATTTCTATATTGTGCAGTAAAATAAATATTAGACATTGTTGGATGGCAGATCACTCTATACACCTTGGCATTAATTTGCACCACTTCTGTGACCGACACGAAACATTCCATGCTATCCGTATTCACGCTAGCTTACCCAGCTACTACATTATAAGAGAATTAAAGAGATACATACCATCAATGCATGAGTCAACAGTTGTATTATGGCAGTATAATTTTCAAACATGTCAAAGCAAGAACTTCATTTACACAAAAGCATGCGTGCTTTTCAAAATGAACATTTGACACTTGTTGTATTTGTAAGAAATAATGGCAACAGTCGACCAATTGAAGGAACGCCAAAACTTGGAGATGCAGCAACTATATTGTCATTACGTCATCATCGCTGACTGTCAAATATTGAGAAATTGGATACAGACTAAGAGGAAATGCATGCACACACATCAAATAATGCAATGTGATTAGAAATGTTATAGCACCTCTTCAACGAAATCATTCTGGTCTTACACACCTGATAAAACACTAAAATTATAGTGAATATGCTTCAAATTTTAACATAACAAAGGCAGGAAGGTTATCTTGTCTCACTCACTAAGTAAGTAACATTGCACAACTGCTTTCTAGGAAAAAGATCACCCTATAAAACAAGGAGTTATTTGACAGATTAACATGGCAGTTACCATGCTGCTTGTGATCAGTGAACAATGGCAACTATGGTAGTACAGAAAAGATTGGAAGTTGACATCTGTTCTAATTAGTTATCAGCAGATCTTGATCCCTGGGTTATCCCACCAAGCTGTCCACCTGCCACCGAAAAATACTTGTTGAAGTCAATTCGGAGAAGAAGTTGCGATAGATGGGGACTCGCTTGGTGACTTCTAACGCTGGACAGAACTTTGAAGAGAAGGCTTGACTGTCTCTGAAAACCCTGTTGAAACAAAGCAAATAGCCTATTTTAAATAGTAAGAGATTTGGATGAAAGATAACTGAAAAGCAACAGCAAACAGTTTCTGTGCCAATCTTCTAGTTTTAACACCATCATTAATCTGCTTCTTATGTTTCACCAAACATCAGTATGAAAAATGCTGAGCCCAAATTATCAGAGAAACTTCTAAATATGTTGCAGCACCAACTTTGGAAATTTGATTCTAGCAATGTGCAGTTGTAGAGATAAGGGTAGAAAAACCTATGTTACACTGCATTTGTAGCCTCATGAAAAATTAATGAAGACATAAGTTATAAGCAAATTTTTATGCTATCAAGCAGTGTCAGAACCTTGGTGATGTCATCAAGTTGTGTCAACTCCTGGGTTGAGAGGATGACGTCAGAGTGCATCACAAGACCACAGAAGGCATGGCACAATTCGAGAATTTCCTTAAGACAGTAAGATATCTACAAAGATAAACAAATCAGCTCAGATCCGCAATATACCTAAACGGTGACAGACTAGAAATATAGGGCAGACAGATACCTAGTGAGGTAGACACTAAAAGGCAGCGGTTCCCAACCCGTGGCCCACCTGGCCTACAAAAATGGCCCGCAGCATCTCAATGAATTAAGAAAAATATATGTAAAAATTGACAATTTGGACATGATGGAATATATAATTCCTTTCTATTACAAATTATTTTATTTGGACATTAATAAATCGCATCAAACATACTATTTTGATTCAATTATAACAATTTTATACGCCTTTAGTTAATTAAATTTTAGCCTTGTGGCCCCCTAATGCCCTTCAACTAAGAAAATATGGCCCTTGTGCCTCCAACTTAGAAAAAGTGGCCCGACAGTCAAAAAAGGTTGGGAACCACTGCTGTAAGGTTTTTCAGGGCATTATTGCCATTGCTACTGCCATTGATTGATTGATGTGTTGAGCAATAAAACTAATGTTACTATGTGAAGGTGTGCTTCATGGCAAAACAATGCATAGTGTAAAATAAGTACTTGGATGCCCTTACCTTTCGAGGATGTGCTGGCCTAATACGTGGCAGGATGGCATTCAGCTTTGAAAGTAAGTGCCTGGGCACCATCCATGACCATCCAGTAACAATTTAAGCTCTATGTTAAGTTAAATTATGATCTACTACCATACTGTCAGTCATTGGCAGTTAAATTGGTAAATATGACAAGTGAATGGTTATTTGTAATGTTCAGCTTTGTGCCTACCTGCTTCATGTGAATGAAACACTGGCTTAGAAGTGATGACAGGAAGTGGTCGTGAGCAAGACGAATTGCCTCAAAGTCACGAGTATTCTCAACATTGTTCAGCAGAATGCTAAACTGTGACTCAATCACATCCACCTTTTCAAAAAGAAAACCATTGTCATCTAAATCAGACTATCACAAATAAAGAAAAACTGACTAATTCTTTGTGAAAGGCTAGATCTGGATTATAATATATGTTATGATTCCTGTAATTGACCTAGAATGACCATGTTCATCATGAAAGTAAATCTGGACTTTATACCCTTTAAGATCTCAATTTCTATGTAGACAGTGTTAAAAATGTGACCTATGAGTATAAGATTGATGTATAGTTTGCAATCTTAGCACATAAGGGTTTTATAATTAGAGTTGGCAGTCCTGGAAATCTATGTTCCTGGTTATAAGAAACAGTACATCACTTGAAGCATGCCTTCGGTAAACAACAGAGTGAATTCAAACTTGATGGCTTTTGGTAACACCGAAGGTTCTGTCTTGGGTTTCTAACTTGGCTAATTTATTCAATGAAGCACTGGCATTTAAAAGCTTAAATTTGATCATACGGCACAAACTTCCAATACCTGGAGGTAGTACTGAAGATTATCGACAAGAAATGCCATGTGACTCCGGAGCCACCACTTGGTTGAGCCAGCATCTGCACAGTGCATATGTCGCCTCTGCATCTGCAGAGACCAGCAGTGCTGAAGCTCCAACTGAATGCGTCGAACGTACAAGAGAAACCGAAACACAGTGTTGTACCTGGAAACGAAATTCAAATTCATATAAAACCAAGTGGCACCAGTTGGCAAGAAACCACACAGAAACTGATAGAAACACTTCACACTTCAATGCCTTTGACAATCATTCATGGCTTACCTACAGATTTTCAAAAGACAAAAACATTCCTCAGGAAGAGATTACAAAATGGTTTGATTTCATAACTTATGGGTAAGCTAAAAAAAAGTGTACGGGCCACTGGCCAGGTCTAAACTATGGACCTGTGCATCAAAAATGTTCAGTCAAATGGGATTAAGGTCAAATTCGAATCAAATCTCAAATTGAATCAGTGGTTACTAGTTTAATATAATTATGTAATTGCTAGCACAAGGGAACCACAGAAGCACAGTTATAAATATATCAATGTGGGCCTAATACCTTGCTGCAGTTTAAAATCAATAAAACTAAAAACTAAGTTAATTAACAGAGTTAAACTAACACAAATAAGTTTTAAAAATTAAAACCAAGAACTAATAATTTTTTTAATCACAAAGTCATAATCAAGTCGAATGCTGTCGCCCGATTCATTTTCAAATCAGTTATCAAAGCTTTGCAAGTTCCTAGTCTAGACCCATCTACGGTATATAGCCAATCTTAAGGGCAAAATCATGTCCAATAAAAATGTTACCACATCTACTTTAACCTTAAGGAACTTAATCTATGGCATTTGTAATCATGATTTTAGCAGGAAGTAACCAGAAATTTGCTTAAGAGAGGAACTAAATACGCTACACACTTCAGAAATCACCAATCCCATATGACAGTCGCAACCATAAAGTTCAAAACGTTTTAATTTTGCTGTCTAGGACAGACGCCATGGATTGGATTTAGCGACAGATTTAGTAGCAGAGATCCCATGTAGTGAACCAGAACAGAATAAATAGAATATAATCAATAATTAATTAATCATCTGACCTGTCAAGGACACCTGGTGTGAATAGTATGTGTAGAGGCCAATCAACGGCATACGTTAAATTCAAACAGTTCCATCCACTCTCCTTCCTCAACGTTCTAATCTGACCACCCGCAGATGAATCCGATTCTGAAACACACGACCAGAAGTAAACAAACCCAAGGTAAAAATTCTGTCGTTTTCCTAGAAAATGCCATTCAAAATCGATGTAGTATGCTACTCCATGATTTGTCTTATTTGTCATATGGTGCTATTCAAACATTTTATGCTGTGCCGTTGTGCAAGCATTAAACCCATAAAGCAATCCAAATAGAAGGTATAAATCAGTTTTAAATCAGTTTATTAATTACTGCTATTTCAAATAAATACCAGTACATCTGATGGAGATTTTCAGAAAGAACTAATTATTACTTCACTGATGTAGCACATACCAATGCAAGATGCTTTGAGCTTAAGCCGAGAGCACAAACTAAATTCACATGTAACAGGTTACTTATACCTTCTATTTGGAATGCTTTATGGATTTAATGCTTGCACATCAGCATAGCATAAAATGTTTGAATAGCGTTCTATTATAACATTTCTAATCCATTCAATCGATAGGTATAAGTTGAACCAATAGTTTCTCAAGCATAAATGGAGAACACTGCCACGATAAATACAGTCAAGACTCAGGAATCCAGTACAACATTACCTTTGTTTTCAATAGAGAACTTGAAATGCTTAAGAAGACGTTCATCTTCCAAAAGCAGATTTCTTGCCGCATAACGAAAAGCCAGATTAATATCTAAAATTACAGTAAGACATTATTGTATGTGAGACATTAACTAACTGTATGTAAGATATGAAGTCTACAACATAGTATATTAGTATAAGCCACGGTGTCACATCTATTCTACCTTTGCTTCCTCATCCAGTCTTACTACATGGTGAGGATGACTAGACAAGTCTCTAAGCTTCTCATCGTGAGTTGATCCACATTATCCTGTGCTGTTACAACATTCTCAAGCTTACTTGAATTGGTAAAATTTATTATATGCTATATAATAAAATATCTTTACTACAAAATATGTAATGTGAATGTATTTACTACTGAATCGATTCCAATAAATTTGATTTGATTGTTGCAATTCTATTTTCATGAACATAATTAATTAGAAATTAACAATCGTCAAAGATTCACAGGTATTGCTAAACTCATTTTTGCATGCTACAGTCAGATGACCAATTTATCATAATGTCGGCCAAAAGTGACAGCACGACAATTAATTTCTTAAAATGGACCAGCTCAAAAACAGCAACAGTACTTGAAACTAAATACATTCTATGATTGCTTTACATTAAAGAATAATGGAGCCAAATGTTGAAAAAGTGTCAGCATTACCCAAAAATTTTGTAGTGCATTTACAGAACTGACATATATTCTCTTGTTGAGCTATATTTTGTGTTATCAGTTTCATGGTAAAGGAGTCAATGTACGGTTAAGCCAAATGTCACTGAAACTCACCATCTTTTTCATGTCAAGCAATCTTTCATGTTCAATGTTTTCGTGTAAAGCGGTTTCCACTGTATTAATAAAGACACATGGAAGGGTAAATACTGACCATGCTGAGTGGTGGAATTTGGCGGTGTTCGGAGTAACGTCTGGGCCTGGTCAATGAACGTAAGGAATAGTTCTCCTCGCCCCAGAAGGAAGAAGTCTTTCATGATGCGTAGGTGGTTTGGCAGATCTGTCTCTCCCACGATCAGTTGCCACAGTTGCTAAAAAAAGATGATTCAAACTGTGAAAACTGGAAGTATTACCAAACAAAGGTACTATGGACAATGGAAAGCTACACAATTCATCAAAGTAAACAAGGACTAACAGTAAAGAAGCTATGTAAACTGACATGAATTTTACCGTATGCATATACCAAACAGACACAGCAGAGCACATGATTTTTCGATAAATATTTGATATCACTCCATAACTAGTAAGGCTTTCTACAAGAAATAGATCTATGTCCTTTTCACGCCCTCTTAGCTCTAGTCACATAGCAAAAAAACCAGTCAGCATGGCAAACACTGCTTCCAACAAACAATTATCTAGAACTCGTGGCAATAAAATTATTCTTTAGGCATAGTTTTGTGACTGAGGACTGATAGTGTTAACCAGCATAATACAGAAAACTAAGCTTTTCTTTATGTTGTCATGCTGTATTGTATGGCAATTTACCTCAGCAATGTATAATCGAATCTTGTCGACAACATCTTCAAAAGCCATCAGGTTGAACGTGGAATTCTCGGCAAGGTTCTGAATCTCCTTTGCAAACTCATCCTCTTTTCCACGGAGTATGGAACCTACACAGATACAAACACTCGTAGCAGCCAAACATCAAAAATTCATTTTCACAGTGGGCACCATACACCATGAAACTAAGGGGTAACACAAAGCAAAAATCACTTAAGATTAATTAAAATATTATGGATTGAGAATGTCATGCACATCATTGCTGCAAAGAGGCTAAAGATGTTTAACACCGTTAAATTCGTTTGTTGTTTCTCCATCTTTATGTATTGCTCATTTCTAAGGAAACCACATTAACGACAGCCTAATCAAGTGTGCATTAATTGAGCAGTCTCCAGCTGAGAGGGAATTCATGCACAACAGTATTACTTCACAAAATGGGAAAAAATTCTTATTTCAATTTCATACAAAACAGTAAAATTTCAAAATAAGACTTAACTGTTATGTTAAACAATGATTTTTCTTTATGTCCATAACAACAAAGATACGAGATCTGCAAATATACATTTACTTCAACATGCCTCTGTTAATATTCTTTGGTCCAGAATCCTTTTGATTTTCAAACATTTGGACTGATTCTCCAACGAAGAGAATTTTCTCGGCTGCGCGAATGGGTATAAAAGACGGCAGCAGTTCAATTCGAACAGCAAAACTCTTGTAGGTTTTGGAGGCAGATGGTGGCTCAGAAATTTGCTGAAAAATTTAGAAATTAGTCAAATAAACAAAAATGAAAGACAAATTATGTAAATGAAGTTACTCTATCATGTTAAATACAGCATTCCTGTGGTTATACCTTCAAAGAAAAAACATGAGACTCATATGTGTAAAGACCACATTAGAACAAATATAGGATTAAATTAACAAATTAAAATATCACATTCAGATTTGCACAAATTGTGGTCTTAAATACAAACTCAAACAATTCAAAAATTTTCACAAATATTTTAATAAATTAGTGGTCATTCTATATCAATAATCAAAACCAAATACCAGTTTAAAAGCACCACAAAGATGCAACTTTCTAAAATTCTTAATAATAAAGGCCTCAAAATAATTCTAAACCACAAATATGCTCTGCTTAAGGGTTAAGACCTTTCAGATCCTCCAAGGATGCCTGTGACATGCTAAAAGAATTGCAAACATACGAGAATCTGTGCCATCTGTCTTCCAGTGACTCCACCAAGACCGAGTTCGTCTTCAGCCACTGCCTCAGCTTGTCCTGATTTCGATCCCTCATCGACCTGATGGACGAAGAACTCGGCAAACTGATCGAGTAGCATGCCATGCAACATCCATGCCGCCAGCTGCTTGTAGAGAACTCGCAGACACTGATGCAGAATCCTACCACATGAGAAGAATTGTGCAACACAAATATAATTATTAATCAATTTTAGTCAGCCAGTCATGAATTCACATCTTGACTATATGTGACCCATCTGCACAAAACCAGTCGTAAGTCGAAAATTTCCGTTTCAAGAAAACAAGCAAAAACTAGAGCAAGGTCAATATTTTCCAATTGTTAGATTATTGCAGAAAATAATTTTTTAAATAAATTTTTTGGCAAAAAAAACAAAGTTTGAATTAAAATAACATTGAAGAGTATTATTTGAATGATTTCTTGCAAGTTATGATTTGCAATTTATATTATTAGGCCAACTGAGATGCATTTATGTTGATAAATAGCATCCATTAATGCAAGTAGTTTTTCATCAATAAATTCAGTTCGGATCAAGATAGAACGATAAAATTGGTATCATTTTAAAGAGAATTTATTTCTCTTTAAAATAGTATATTACACTTAAAAAGTGAAACACCGACTTACGACTGGTTTTGTGCAGATGGGTCACATATGATATACTCGTTATACTGGTGCCTCTGAGACACCTGTACACATGCCTCAACTAAAAAGCAAGATCCATAAATTTAACGCCTTCTTTCTATTGCTGAAAATAATGCTTTTCATTCTAAGTGATTTCAGCGTTATTTATGCTAATGAACACATCACTTTCTGCTGTAGTGTACTTTTGTCAAGTACTTTTTAAGTATGTGAGACTGTACGTATATTCTTTATCAAACCGGTTGCAGAAGAACAGCACACTGGTCAGCGTACAAACATTGTAAGACAAATTATACAAAATCAACAGAAGCACAGCATAAAAGTTTTCCATATATTATTGTCTTGAAGAGGTATTGCACTTTTGTTAGGCCATTTTAAAGATGCTGCATCAGTATTCATCTAATTCTAACTGCATGCATCATGCACAAATTAGTCAAATCTATCTTAGTGGTTTACTGGAGCCAGTTACCTTTCCAGTGCTGCCTTCACATTTGGCATTCCACAAAGCGAAGATTCGTACAACAGCTCCAAGATACTACACCCAGACAACTGCAACAAATCAAAGACATAGAATAAGCAATGCCATTCATTTTGAGATTTAAGGCATTCAATGATAAAATTTGTATCGTATTGTATTGACAAATTTTATAAAGCGTGACTCATAGCGCACACCAACCAGAGGCGCTTCCAGTGAGAAGAGAAAGACTCAGAGAAAAGAAGGTACTACTTAGTTCTGAGACAGAAAAAAGATGTTTTTGGCACCCGCTAATAACGAAGAACTTGTAATTGGAGAGAGCTGAATCGTATACTCATAGCTGGATTAAGAAATGTAAGCACTACCTTTCTTTCGCTGATTTGGTCGATTAATCCTCCGAGAGACGGAAAGAGTAGTTGAAACTGAAAGAGGAAAACAAAGACAATAAGATCAAAAGATAGAACTCAAAAATTAAACATTATCATCATTTGAAAAGAACTGAACTTTCACCAGTTCCCACACTGCCATTCAGATACTGTGCATCCTGTCCACTACTGTGACAGCTCCATTTTTGCTACATTGATTTCTTAGTCACTTAAATTAGTAAGTACTTAGTGCTAAACAGCTCTACTATGATGTCACCAGGATCTGTAAAATGTGATAGACATACATGTATATTGTCAGATAGCTCAGATTGCAATCTCAGATGGAAGATGAGCAGATTCTGGTACAGATGCAACAGAATCAAAAAATCTAACTTCCTTTGAAGATTTGATCTTCTAGTTCCCAATACTAGAGCTGTTTAGCACTAACATACTTACTAATTTAAGTGACTAAGAAACCAATGTAGCAACTAGATCTTCTAGTTCCCAATACTAGAACAGTCAAGTCAATTAACATGGATGCGTCTGTAGACAAGGCTAACATAGCCAATTATCAGAAGCATTTGCATTGTTTCTTGTTTATAGGCTTTATCTCTAATGAAGTAATTCTATTTCCAATTTTGTCTCGAATCATGGCTGCTGATGTAAAAAAATTAAAAATTCCTGCATTTTCAGTAGAGATCTCTTTTCACGCTCTCAGTTTTGACGAAACCGGACATCCAACTGGCCCCTCCGTAAGGTTCCCCAGCCCCTCTATGATCCCCTGCTGAAAAAAATCTAGAGATGCCACCAATGATTAATATATATATGAGTCTCATGTACATGTATATTATGCAAGCGAATATTCAGGCACTGAAATTAAAATAGACATTCTTGTAAAGCTTTTGTACATCACCTAAATCTGTGCCTGCAATCTATACTACTGGACTGGATGCATAAATTTAGACTTAGCTCACCTCTTCCAGTGAAGTCTGAACATAGGCAGCTGTTAAATGATGGTCAGCCAGAAGTTCCTTCTCAACTCGAATGAGGGCTTTGCGATATGGCTCCAGAATCTCATCAAGGGCACAGCAGAACGACCGTAAGTATAGACCCACTGGAAGTTCAATGCCTTTGCCTAACAAGGAATTATCCACATATCATAACCTATAATCTCACAATAAAAATAATCAACATACCATCGACAACGTTTCTTTCTCTACTACATCTTTATTCTCTTTCTATGTGACAACATAGTATGTTAATCCTCAATCTGCAAATAGGTGGACGAAAAAGAACCCTGATAAGAATCATCAGAAGCAGGCAGAAAACGAGTTGGGCCACATCATGACGGGAGACTCTTTATAAAGAACTATTATTGATGGAAGAATGGTAGGTAAACAGACAAGAGGAAGACCGAGGATGATGTTATTGGACTGGACGATAAAGGACGGTAATAGCAAGTTGAAGAATAGAACCGGAAATCGTGATGAATGGTGCCACTGGATGTACGAACCTGTCTAGAAAGGCAGAGAACCAAAGAAGAAAGAAGACTATACCTAAGTTACAAAAGAAATTCCATAATAGTGCATTACATCTGGGTTCTTCGCATCTGATTAAAACTTTAAGTACCTCTTGATGGACAATGGCAATTCTGACTGATGAAAGCCCTGAACTTCATGTAGTAAGTTGCCAAGCGGCATAAACGATTCAGAAGTATGACTTCCGTTGGATGCATAAACGGTAGATTGGGTACAACCTGCAAAACAATACAAGGCAGCCATTAAACTGCAACAATTGCACAGAATTTGTAGAAGATTAATTTACCATGAGGCTGGAGATAATAATATTTTTTCCAATGATCAGAACGCAACCAGTTACAGTATACAGAACTTATCTTAATTGACATAAATCTTAACTACTAACATAACAGACAGGCTGCAATACAAGGGCGCTAATAGCAGCGCACAAAGCATGTCTATCCTACGGGGCTTCGGGAATCGAAATTGGCTTCGCTGATCTCCATGCCAGTATGTTATCCAATGCACTAATCCAGTGCTGTTCAACGTGCGGCCCGCGTAGATCACTCACTTACTTTCGCCGAAAGATTGGGTTATATTTCCATAGATAGAACAAATATAGGTCAGAGTACTCCATTCTGCCACATTCTGTGATGGTCATAATGTTTACTCACTGCATATTGGCGACCGAACCGATGTACCATTTACAAAATAGAAATAGCTACTGCACACAAAATGCAGTGTTGCACAGTAACGAAGTAAAAGTAATGCGTTTCTGTACCTAAGTAAAAGTTGAATACTTTCGCATGCAACCAAGTAACAAAAACCGAAATACTTTTACTTTCAATGAAGTAAAATTTTGCCCAAATTTCAGTACTTTTACTTCGTTACAACTCATGTGACATTCGTAGCAATGTTCGTTACTTGAATGCCTTAATTGACATTTCGTTACGCTAAGCTAAACCAGTCAATTTAAATTTGGGTAAACACGCACACTGGATGCCCGTACTCCAAACAATATGGCCAAAGAATGCAATAAAATTAGAGCGCAGCGACCTATCCTATCGACGGCATCGCAACATGCAAAGCGCTCAGCAGAATGACTGCACTAACCCTAAAACTAACCCTAACTGACCCTCACGACGCCTAACCTGAGCCCTAACCGACCCTGACGCGATAAATAGTCGCTGCGCTCTAATTTTATTGCATTCGTTGGCAGCCATATTGTTCGGAGTACGGGCATCCAGTGTGCGTATTTACCTAAATTTGCATGCCTAGACATTGATTTTCGATGGGTCTGCACGTTGGATGCACCGTCATTGCTGAATCAGAACGACTCTTCAGTTGTGCATTGTGCGAACAATGAATCAAAAGCGTGGGTAATCCTGGGAACGGCAGTCGTAAATTATAAAATTCCATAAATCGATAGTGCGGAGTATTGGATGGGCAAAAAGTGTGGGTTTTTCATCCAGCCTCCATTTCTTAAGCGTTTCTTCATCAATCCAGCTTCTATTTCAGATCTAGAAATACCTTCATCCAGCTTCTATTTCTCATGCGTTATTTTCGTCAATCCAGCTTCTATTTCACCTGCAGAAGGACCTTCATCCAGATTCCAATTCTCTTGCGTTTTTCATCAATCCAGCCTCCATTTCACCTGTAAAAGGTCTTCATCCAGCTCCTATTTCACTTGCGTTTTTTCATCAATCCAGCCTCCATTTCACCTGTAAAAGGTCTTCATCCAGCTTCTATTTCTCAAGCGTGGTTTCTATGCGCCCATCCTATACACCGCGCTATTACGACAGGTCAGGTTGATTTATTTCCCAACGGAATGCCGTCAAAACAACTTAAACAATGACGTATAAAGCCCGAGAAGCTCGTAAGTAAGTGAATAAGTAAAGAATCAAGAAAATAAGTGAATAAATGCAGCCTTAACTGTAGTTGGCTCTTCCTCTGTCGAAAATACATGTTTCGGAATTTACGACCGCCGTTCCCAGGTTTACCAAAGCGTGCCTACTAGATTCAACGAAAATCATTTCGAGAATTTAGTGTTTTTGAAGGCTAATAATGGATTGAATTATTCGTGATGAGTACTTTTATTGTTAGTTAAGTAATTAAAATCAATTTTACTTTTACTTAAGTGCATTTCCCCGATACTTTCAACAACACTGACAAAATGAAGAAATCTAAATGGAGAAAAGTCAAATTACGGCACTATATAATTCCTCGCTCTCCATTTACTGCTCAGTGTACTTACCTTAACCGCCATCGTTGCTTTATCGTGTATAAATATACAGCCAGGAAATCCATTTAAAGCCAAGAGTAATTCGTGTAACATTGAAGATTTTGATTCTGCACAGAAAGCGATACAAAGTGTCGTTTAATTGACTTTCATAATATTTAGTAAAAATTTCGATCGCACAACTTTGTATTTCCGCCAAAATGTAAACAGCTACCAAGTCCATGGATTGGTATTCATTAGAGTGATCGTTGTGCGCTTTATTCGTCTAAAAAGCGTAGATTTTTAAAGAAAGAAAAAACTCAACAGGCCTAATGAATTTCATCACTCCTTTCTTCTTATAGTTAGATTCGTAAAAATCCATTTTTATTTTATGGCTTTAAATGGCGGATTACTCCAAAAGTCATAATTATAAATCTCAAAACTTCTAAAGCGCCACGCGAGTCAAGCGACACCAGCTTATTCAGGAGCGCTGGGTTGAATCAAAAGGATTGTCCGTGAGAGTAATCCAAAGTAGGCCCGAATCTGGTTGACAGTTGATCACATGACGGAGGCTCAGTGGCGGCGCCAGGGGGGCTGAAGGGGGCTAAGCCCCCTAAATGCGGCTCAGCCCCCCCAAAGCAAAATACGGAAAATGTCTATAACGGCTTATTTCGTAATAAGAAAACTAAACAATGATCAATGGCATCGAAATCTACTTTGAGAATGAAGTTAGCGACTTCATTTCTTGGCCTCAGTCTATGAAAACGGGTGACAAGTTTGCACCCTTACCTTTTGACCATACAACGGGACAGGGTTGTCGAAATTGTCGAGAAACAACATGGCTCTTATAGACACCTCGTTTCAGATTGAAACCGTTTTATAAGTATCAGACGTGTAGAAAAATCTAAATTGCCTAGTCCTTCAAAAAGTGGTGCAAAGCTGTATTTTCTCTTGATTTTTCGCATATTTCACAAAATTAATCATCGTCAGAAAAGAATGTTTAGGGTTTTCTCCCTCCTGCAATCAACTACATAATCATAGCGTAGATGCTTGCGCCAGTGGCGTCGTCAGAGGGCTAGGGTTATAGCCTCTAAATGCGGCTCAGCCCCCCAAAGCAAAAAGCAGAAAAAATCCATTACGGCGTATTTCGTAATAAGAAAGCTAGACAATGGTCAATGGCATCGAAATCAACTATATATACAATATTATATATATATATAATATTGTATATATATATATGTATATATATATTCAGTTGTATATAGGTCATTTAATTCGTTGCATAGCAAATGCTACAAATTTAGTGAACCAGTTTTGTTGCATTTAGTAGCTGCCCGTTGTAAACCGTGTCTACTTTATGGAATGGAAGCTGTCAGCCCTACAAAGAGTGAGCTGAACTATTTAGAGTAGGCCTACACTTACAGCTCTGCAGTATGTAAAAATTTTAAAGTCTCTCATGGTAGTGTTGCATCTATAGGCCTACTGCACATCATGCATGAAAATAATATTACTGCAGACTGCTGGTTATACAGAAGATTGCGTTTTATCCAGAAATGCCTTTGACACAACAATGTAGTTGTCAGATTTGCGTCATGTTTCTCTTACACACCTCAAATGTGTGCGCTCTTGTTATTTCGGTATAATAGTTACTATATTCTTGTTGTGTATACCACCACTGTCTGGGAATGTAGGCCTACGTTTGATATAATGGTCAACTAAGAAGTAAAACATTTGTGTTCAGATAATTATATATATATATATATATATATATATATATATATATAATTATCTGAACACAAATGTTTTACAAATGTATATATATATATATATACATAAAATAATTGTGTGCATAATTTATATCTAAGCATGCATATTTTTGGATTAAGGAAACTTAAACTGTTTTCTGTCATTAGTGATATGCAGGCAGATAATTATAATAGAGTCCTGTGAATGCTGTTGGACACCTTTATTGTGATTTATTTTTATTTGGGGGGGAGCCGGTAGAGTAGTGGTTAACACGCTGGCCAAGAGTGCGAGAGGTAGTGAGTTCGAGCCCCCGTTGGGCGGATTTGCTTTGTAGGCTGCCATCGGCGCCGTGTAATTACAAAGCTGTCTGTTCAGTTAGTAGTTAAGTTTAATTAAGATTACTGCATAGCTTGTAAATGTAAAGCGCAGTGCGTCTTGCAGGCGCTCAATTAAAGAAAAAATATTATTATTATTATTACTATTTGTGATTATTTTAATTGAATGTCCAGGGTGACGGGCTCTGTTGTTATAGACCCTGGTCAAGTCGGATCCATCCATTATTGTGATTTCTTTTTTATGGTAAAATTTCCGAGTATTAATACTGTGTTGGACACCTTTATTGTGATAACTTGGAAATCGAGTCCGTGTCCATGGTCGACTTTTTATACGATAATAGTGAATTGCACACCATTTTATTGTAAAATTTCTGAATATTAATACTGTGTTGGACACCTTTTATTGTGACGACTTGGTTCTCGAGTCTGTGTTAATGGTTGACTTTTTATACGATAATACTGAATTGCACACCATTGTTTTGTGGAATTTCTGAATATTAATTCGGTGTTGGACACCTCTTATTGTGATAACTTGGAACTCTAGACAACGTGGTTTTTGAGTGCTTGCATATCGGTGTGTCAAAGACAATAGGGACTATACATTACCTCACTGTCTGCACCACATAGCTACTCGGGCTGCTGTGTGCACACGCACTGTATATACTGTATCGCCCTTGCTGAGCTCGGTCACCAAATCAGCTCAGATGACTGAATTTTCGGGGAATGGTACAGCGCGGGCACGGCATAGACTTTACGCGGACGCGTTTGAGGACCTCCCATTCTCTTTTGCTACCTTAGTTGGACACCTTTGTTTATGATAATTGGGAACTTAATCTAGGATTGCGGCCGGATACACCAAAAATCAAAAACCTCAACAATTATTGCTGACTTCGTTTAAATAACCCACTCAATCTCCAACTACATCTTGCAATGTGGAGCGCGTTTGTGCCACTGCACAATTTCTTGTAAAACCCTTGGTCGGTATGTGCTTCGTTCATGCATTCGGCACTCGCTGCTTCGCGCGATTGCAATATGACCGCCCTGGGAAGAAAATGTCCTAGCTGCGTCTCTGGGAGGGAGGAAGGCTTGGGGCTTCAGCCCCCCAAACCTGAAATCCTGGCGCCGCCACTGCGGAGGCCCCGGAGCTACTAGGCTTTGGACGGATTTCGTCTTGGCCACTTTGGTCTTGGAGGGAGGAAGGGAGGGAGGCAGAGATGCAGGGAGGTAGGGAGGGGAAGGAAGGGTAGGAGGGTGGGAGAGAGGGTGGGAGGGAGTGTGCCTAGATGGGAACGGGGCGAATCTTAAAATTACCGGGCAACGCCGGGTACCCGGCAGCTATAATATAGTTCGTAAAAATAACCAAATCGAATATTTAAAGTTAATTGTAGACTATACGCAATATTTACCGCAAAATGCCCAAGAAACGGCTTTCAGTTCTACAATAATCGATTCCAAAAGACGGAAGGCTTCACGTCTAAACGAATCGGAAGTTGCTCTTGAACAAGATCGATAGCCATGGAAATGTGGACATTTTAAATTTCCATGCGGTGATGAGAAATTTAACGGGCAACGCTGGCTACCTCAAAGGGGTAGAGGCGGAAAAATGTACCGGGCAACCCGGGTGACACAGCTTAGTTAATTTATAATAACGTCACTACCTATTGTTAATTATTTTATAACGTGTGTAATTGCAAAGAGGGCTGTTTTTAAGGAATTTTAGAACTGCACAACCCTTCTTTTCCTTCCCATCCTCCATGGCAAATTACTTCCAATCGGAGAACAATAACCATTTTGGCTAGTTTTAACTGTACAGAAGTGCTTCGAATCTATACACATCCATTTAGAACTGCACATTTTGTGCACAACTATACACGTTAAAAAAGCCCTGATTGCAACAATAGCGTTGCCAGAGTACTGCGTCTGTAGGCCTAGGTGTACGTATTAGGCTAATATGATATAATGATGATGACATCATAAATATGAATAGCGTCGACCACACATGACATTATCATTATATGACGTCACCATTTCATTCGTCTTATTGATAATGTCACCTCTCTCTCTCTCTCTCTCTCTCTCTCTCTCTCTCTCTCTCTCTCTCTCTCTCTCTCTCTCTCTCTCTCTCTCTCTCTCTTTACATATATACATATATATATATATATATATATATATATATATATACGTTCAGAGTTTCTAAAATAATTTATTTCGTGGTATTTATATTTTTCTCCTCGCCATAGTCGGAGCGATCCGTGTTCTAACTCCTAATGACTGCTGACTGTTCACTCCAATTATGATTGGCGATTACAACACTTTGATTGCACCGGACTATCGACTGACCGACCGCATGTAGCCTATGTGGTATGGTGGACCTTTGGACATCACTTAATAGGCTTTATGAGACGCTTGATGTGACGTCCCATTTTCCCCACTTCTCAAGGGCGGATACAGAAATTTTCGAAGGGAGGGCCAAAATTTTCGGTCTTGGGTGGGACAGGAGATTTTTTCCGAAAAATCTGATATGACCTTTCTGTCTCCAATTCCTGATAAAAAAGATATACCATTTTATCCGCCAAAAAGGAAGTTGATGACCTTTTTAAGTCATCAGTCAGCCCATCTGGTCGGCGTAATCTATATCTATGCATCTATACAAGCCATTGATCATTGATCTAATGCTTGTTGAAACCAAATGGGGGCCACGTCCCATGCACCTTTCAAATGGGGAGCCCTGGCCGGATTGGCCCCCTCTGAATCCGCCTCTGCCACTTCAATCTATGTATAGCTTTATAATTTACTTTTAATTAATTAATCACTTAATATGCATAAGACAGATTTCTGAAGATATGTATTATCATAGAGAATTTTTTAGGAAAGTGATGAAAATTAGCTAAAATGCTAAGCACAAGAAGTTTTCATCAAGTTACGTGATTCCTCCTTCAACAACGTCCCATTGCGTCCCTGTAATATTCACAACGAGGCCACAGTACGGCTCGACCCAGTGTACGCTGTTGTTGAAGGTTCAACCGCTATGGAGTCGGGTCTGCGGATTTTTTGTGCTTTGTTACAATTCAGGCAGTCTACTTCACAGCTGACAACTCGTGCATGTAGGCATACTTGCTCCATTACCATCCAGCATAATTATACCATAAACATTGGACCATAGAAAACCATACTCCAGTGTTTATTGTATAACTTCTACTGGTAGTAACCACCAACAAGTATTCACACGGCCAAACCTCTGACCCAATCGTCTATACCAGGGAAAGTATAGAGTTTTTGACCCGGTCTTCTATAACCAATTAAGGTGGGTACAAAAGACGCTATGGAATGTGTGCCATTTTCTGTGACACCCGAATTAAACTGATTAATTAACTAATCAGTGGGATAACTAATAAAGATGTGTAGTTTTGTTGTTGTGTAAATACGATTACGTTGAAAGCATGGATTTAATTGCAGACATCTAGAAGTTCAGTTGAGATATTTCTTATTATCTAGCGTCTCACTATCCGGTCTCCTAGTATATATAGGCCCTATACAAACATTTTCGGTATCAGCGATTGCCATTGGTTTAAAAAGACAATTGGGTGTAGAATACATGAAAACACTAACAGTCAGCGTTAGCGTATACGCTACACGAGCACGCACACACAATGTGGCCTGCATGGTCAATAAAAATGAATAAGCTTATCAACACACGATATAATAGCAAATCAGAAATTTGTGTTCTGATATTTATCCACTCCGTCACCTATCTGTCTAGGCCTATTTCATCCTATGCGACACACAGCTTGCTTGTCTCTTATTTCCTCACTCTGTCGTCTGACAACTGCGCATGGTTGCCGGAATCCGATCTTGACCTGGCGTACGTAGGCTACCTGTAAACCCCTAACTTGCATATCCGGGCATGACTCGGTCACCCGCAATATAGGCCTATACTCATTAATTTGCTTGCACCGGACGACTGATCACCGACCGCGTGTATGTGGTATGGCGGACTTCTGAATTTAATAGGCTTCATGAGACGCTTGATTTATTTCCATTTCCCCATTTCCATCTATTAATATTAGCTTTATAACTTACTTTAATTAATTAATTAATCACTTAATAGGCATAAGACAGATTTCTGAAGATATGTATTATCATAGAGAAGTTTTAAGGAAAGTGATGAAAATTAGCTAAATGCTAAGCACAAGAAGTTTTCATCAAGTTACGTGATTCCTCCTTCAACAACGTCCCGTTGCGTCCCTGTAATATTCACAACGAGGCCACAGTACGGCTCGACCCAGTGTACGCTGTTGTTAAAGGTTCAACCGCTATGGAGTCGGGTCTGCGGATTTTTTGTGCTTTGTTACAATTCAGGCAGTCTACTTCACAGCTGACAACTCTTGCGTGTAGGCATACTTGCTCCATTACCCTCCAGCATAATTATTATACCATAGCAATTAAGCATAGAAAACCATACTCCAGTGTTTATTGTATAACTTCTACTGGTAGTAACCACCCCCAAGTATTCACACTGACAAACTTCTGACCCTCACATCTATACCAGGGAAAGTATAGAGTTTTTGACCCGGTCTTCTATAACCAATTAAGGTGGGTATAAAAGACGCTATGGAATGTGTGCCATTTTCTGTGACACCCGAATTAAACTGATTAATCAAGTAATCAGTGGGATAACTAATAAAGATGTGTAGTTTTGTTGTTGTGTAAATACGATTACGTTGAAAGCATGGATTTAATTGCAGACATCTAGAAGTTCAGTTGAGATATTACTTATATTATCTAACGTCTCACTATCCGGTCTCCTATATATATATAGGCCCTATACGCAAATTTTCGTTATCAGCGATCGTCATTGGTCTAAAAACAATTGATAGGCCTAGTGTAGAATATTAAAACAATATAATAGCCTATATTTAGCGTTAGCGCGCTCGAGCACACACACACACACACACACACACACACAACGTGGCCTGGCCAATGAAAATGAATAGGCCTATAAACACACTATATCATTGCAAACTGTAAATTTGTGTTCTATAATCACTTCGCCACCATTCTGTTTTATTCATCCATTCATTCTTTGTGACACACAGCTTGCTTGTCTCTCATTTCCTCACTCTGACTTCTGGCAACTGCATGGTTAGTGGTTACCGGTATCCGATCTTGACTTCAATGACTTGGCGTCCCTGCAGACCCCTTCGATACGTAGAGGCTGTAGCGTAGCCTATAGGCTACGTATCGAAGGGATATAATATAATATACGCTTGTGGATAAGTTGGTGCCCTGCGCGTTTAGCCTCTGCCATGACTATATAGTATCGGGGACCGACGTGTCGGTTAGGATCACGTTAGGCGTCGTGAGGGTCGGTTAGGGTTAGAATTAGGGTTAATGTCGTCACTCGGTCCCCGATACTATAGTTACGCCTAGCCTCGAACAGTGCGTGAGAAATTTCCAGTTTTCCTGTTACCAATTGCAATGGCTAGACCTAATAATTAATTTTTGTCGACTGATACTGACTAGACAGATTAGTAATTCTTTACAATACATCTTATATCTAGTAATGATATCAACGTCTGAAACGTTTGTAGTTTGCCTTCGAGAACAATCGCATGCACTTGGATTCCTATGGCAACACATGACGTCATGCATTTTATTGGCCATGCCGCCATACATTTTAAACTTAGACAGATTATCGAGCTAGAGTTTTCCTAAATGATGTTCAGAGTTTCTAAAATATTTTTTCCGTTATATTTATATTCTCTCCATCCTCGCCATAGCCTAATCGAAGCGATCCGTGTTCTAATGACTGCTGACTGTTCACTTCATGCAATTGCGTGCAATATGATTGATATGATATAATATGATTGATATGATATGATATGATAATGATATGATATGATTGGCGATTACAACACGGTCGAACGCCTAAGGCCAACGCTAAGGAACGTCGTCATTCGTTTGTAGGCTGTCTAAGCTTATAGGCCTAATGTCGGAGCTTGTTTCAAGCAACAATGGTGGTGGTTTTTGCAGTTTAACGTCACTGTGCAGTAACAAAGACCATTAGCGACGCCCTCCTCCTTTATCCAGGCTTGGGACTGGCACTGACAGAGTGCAACCAGTGGCGGAGTTAAGCAACAACAGAGGAGAAGATGTCGAAGTCGAATATAATAAAATTATGTACGTGCACTTGTTGTAGCGTCCCTTCAAAACTGCTGCTCAGAAGAGCTCCCGACTATAGCACGGACACTGAATCGGAGCTTTACACCGAAGCGCTGAACGATTGCAAGTGAAGGACTTGCCCAAGGTCCTTACGAGGCGGCTTGAGGTGGATTCGAACCTGCAATCCTCCGGCTGCAAGGCAACGAACATACCCACTACACCAACGCGCCCCACAATTGAGTACGGATTGAGGAGCCTATAATTATTACGCCATGGATATCAGACGAATCGTTCGATGTCGATGTGGGTGATACTACAGAAAGCCGTCGGTATGATAACGAACGCGTGGGTTATAGGTCTCATGGAGTCATGGGGCCTTTCATAGTATAGTAGGCCTATAGTGTAGCCTACGTGTGGATCACGGGAACGTCGGTATACCCGACGAGCCCTGCTGAAGGATCTTAATTACCAGATCAATTCACTGAAAAAATGAGCACGGTTGAGGCCATATAATATAGGCCATGGGCGTATTACAGAATCCAGTAGCCTACCTTTGTAGGAGTTTAGCCTACTTCTGCGGTGCCCGATCATTAATGCTGTCGTTCGTTCATGTTCTTCTGTTGTCCGTCCATACCTTTCAGTTTCAAAGTCTGGTCATTTGCATGAATTGCATCAACAACGCTTCTATAAGCGGTGGTGAAGGATCTCACCCTCAGGGTCGAGGTCATAGGCAGCCGCTATATAAAAATCTGATTACATTTACATTTTTACATTTACACACGGCATTGGTCCTGGTGAAGCAGGGTTAGGACTACTGTCAATCTGTTATGCATATAGGCCAACCTGTTTCCTATTCGATCCTCTCCTTCTCCATCTATCATCCTCTACAAATTAGGTTCAGGCATTCTGATATGGAATGGAATTCATGGCCGTATCTCAGACGTTTTGTTACCATAGGCAGAATATTAAGACAAGCAACAATACAGTAGGCTAGAGTTAAAAACTTACAATGATGATAGGCCTAATCATAAAAATTAGTATGGTTCAGATCGAGCGGTCAAATTCGCTATCGGTCTCTCTCTCTCTCCCTCTCCCTCTCCCTCCCTCCCTCTCTTTCTCTCTCCCTCCCTCTTCCTCTCTCTCTCTCCCTCTCCCTCTCCCTCTCCCTCCCTCCCTCCCTCCCTCCCTCTCTCTCTCTCCCTCCCTCTTCCTCTCTCTCTCTCCCTCCTCTCTCTCTCCCTCTCCCTCTCCCTCCCTCCCTCCCTCCCTCCCTCCCTCCCTCCCTCCCTCCCTCCCTCCCTCCCTCCCTCCCTCCCTCCCTCCCTCCCTCCCTCCCTCCATCCCTCTCTCTTTCTCTCTCTCTCTCTCTCTCTCTCTCTCTCTCTCCCTCTCCCTCTCCCTCCCTCCCTCCCTCTCTCTCTCTCTCTCTCTCTCTCTCTCTCTATATATATATATATATTATGTGTGTATAATTATATTGTCTAAATATCAGGAACAGCGGTGGGTATAAAAGGGGCAATTTCCATCAATCAGCTGGCGTCGCTCAGCTGACTTCCTTCTCGTAAACACAGCGATTCGCGGATAACAAAGCAACAGACCCAAATATATCCGCGCGTAGAAATGTAGATTGCGATTCCAACACTTAGTTTTCATCACAACACTTTTTCATCACAACTTTTTTCCTTCAGATCCGAAGCACGAATTCCGTTCACGTGACGAGCTTCAGACGTGGGCTACAGCAGAATTATAAGTAGCTTAACCGCAACAGAGTACTTAATTGGCCTAATCCAGACACTGACTTCCTTTCGACGAATACAGACAGACTCCCTTCACGCTAGAATCAAGTAGAAAATTCCACACGATTAGTTGAACGAAAAACCCTTCCATCATTAATCCAATGGAATAAACGTTACGACTGTTCGAATCGAATCGCAGGCTCACTTAAACATTTTCACACGATTATAATAGGCTATAGTCTAGGCCCCCTACTTTAGCTCGAACGCGTATACAATATGTAAATAGTCATTTTCAATACTCCACGGCTGTCAAGGCCTATATAGCTAGAGGAGGTATTTTGTGTGTTTGGACCCCCCCAAATGAAATAATGCAAAAATGAAATAATGCATTCACTACAGCACATGATGTAAAAACTACAGTGTGAAATGTGATTTCGAGCAGAAAACAGTCGAAAATCGCGGAAAATAGGCTTTTGCACTGCCGTGAACGTATTAGGCCTATACGAGCTCCAAAAAGGTAAGAAAAGCAGGCAATGACTAAAAAGTCGGCCGCAGCGTATACTCACCTCTAAATTCACGGTCGAGATTCGATAACCTCCTCAAATAAAATCTTGGCTACGGCCTTGCCTGCAGGTCTATATTTTTTCGTTCGTTCTTCAAAGCCTTGGTTCATTTTTCAGGTCGTATTACCTCGTTATAATTTTCGTTACAGTCTAACTGTGTAAGAAGTTTCTATATTTAAACTTTTATCTGATCTCTAATGGATTCTTTTTGGACGTGACATTATTTTCTTCTGCGCTAGTGCTACTATAATTATCGCCGTGCCACAGATGGATCGGAGCCAGCCACAGCCTCCAGACAATAGGATTGATTTATAAACGGAGTTAAGTTTTCCATAGTGTTTTATTTGGTGTTTTCTTACGTTCGCTCATACGTTGCTGCAGCATTACTGGTCTTTAAACGAGCATTTTAGATTTAAGTTCACATAAATCAGTTGCCCAGATGAAATCTATTCTGTATGCTAAATCTTTTGATAGCCCACTTTACACTTTGCTGAGTGTGTCTTATCGCAAAGCACAGCTACAGCGTGCGGGCAATGAGGCAATGAACGAAGCCGGGATTTATTCGTTGTCAGCCTTCTTCGGCTGTTTGGGCCAATTAGGGCTATAACGACTTATCAGCCGAATTAAGCAATGGGCTGAAACCCCCTGCATTTGGGCGGGCTTTGCGTAACCCTGGCACGCAACGCACCACACAAACCTTCTCATGACCTTTTCACTTATCCAGTCTGACAGATAATCTGTATAAGTAGGCATTTAACTGTAGGCCTACGTGTCTGTATAGTGAGCGAGCATGCAACAGAGTTGTAGAGTTTTGGTTCCAGCCCTACATGCTTACGCCCTGCGGTTACGTATGCAATTATGCATGTATTGTATAGGCTATATAGCCTATGCAAAAACGAATACATGCACACGCAGAGACAAAAACAGATACAACGAAACATGGATACATGTACATCAGATCTGTTTTGAAATCTTGTTGCATGTTTAATGACAATTTATAGCGTATAGTTTTGGTCTCAATTTGTTTCTTTCTGCGTGCTATGCGATTCTTGCATACATGTATTCTTCCTACAGTAGCCTACATTGCGTGGAATTTGGTAACCTGCATTCTATTCTCTCTAAATGTCCAAGCCATCGTAATTTCCACTGAACGATTTTGTCTAACAGTATTTTTTATTCCCTTTCTCTCCCCTTCCCTGCCCCATATCCCACTTTCCACTTCCACTTCCACTTCCTTCCCTCCGCCAAGTTGTTTAATCCTCCCGTCACTCAAGACAAGAGTCTATACTGATATGCTAATCTTTCGTCTCGACCACGTGACTCCTCAAACGGACAAGGTCAACAATAACATTATTAAATAACGAACTTCCAATCGCGCACGCGTTATTTGTCGCTTTCTGTATGCAAACCCTGCTTGTCTACCCTGTGTGTCTGTGTGTGTGTGTGTGTGTGCGCGCGCGCTTGCGCACCTGCCTGCGTACCTGCGTGTCTGCGTGCCTGCGAGTCTGCCTACGTGCCTGTCCGTCTGTCTACTTGTCTGTCTGTGCATTATGCATGCCATTATTGCGCCTATATACGTTAACGTTAACTCCGCCCCTGGTTGCACTCTGCCAGTGCCGTTCCAAGCCTGGTTAAAGGAGGAGGGCGTCGCTAACAGTCTTTGATAACACACAGTGACGTTAAACTGCATATACCACCACCACCACCACTTCAACGCGACGTTCTTTGAACGACTCAAACCGTTGCTTCGTCGTGTGTCCCCAAATCCAACGACCTCATATATATTACAAATCAAATAATGATACTGGAACGCTATGGGGACTCGTGATGTTTCGCCACTTGACGCTAGGTCTACAGGAAGGAAAATAGGAAGGGGGAATTAAGAGGAGGGGGAAGAGGAGGGGTACGGAGCAGTGGAGGGGAGCTGCGTAAGCCGCGAAATGTAATGTAAGACTGATAGAGGATCAGCGGAAGCGGTGGGTCGTGCTTTTTTCAATCAAGATCTCAAGAGTCGGCTGATGATTGCCAGAGGGCGCCAGAAGCATTATCAACTCGGCGACTGGATTCTGCGGTGGATAAGACAGATTAGGATGGGGTGTCCAAAACGATACGAACTCGTTATATTTTTTCTTCACCACCGCTCGTCTATCGCGCTTTGAAACGGGGCCGGTCTGTAATCTGTGTGTGAGACAGATTCGAAAGCATACGGAATGACATAGACCTACGCACGCGCGCGCATGCACACACACACACACACGTGGAAGATAGTAACCGAATACTGTATACCGAAATAAGGCTATTATTACTCTGGCATGCATGGTTGATGAGAAAAATTCGGGTCCCTTGACCGAGCAGTCACGGGCCCCTAATGGGCCCCTAAGCTATCCTTATTCCTTAGGTTTAACGAGAAATTTTTAAATGAAACAAACTGAAGTGATAAAAGTGCAGCTACTATACCACCGACAATTATTTTACATTCGCATTTGGAATATGATTTTTATTCAGTTGCTAGATTTGAAATTAAAAAATGATTTGTAGCTAATTCTCTGCAATATTAGTATTTCAAAAGGCATAAATCAAAAACTTCTGTATTATTACGGCCCATAAAATTCGCCGGGTCCTTAGGCGGCCCTGGTGACAGTTGGCGTATTAATGTACTGCGTCCATGCAGGGAACCTACTATAGATACCAGCGTGCTTACAAGAACAAACCCAATTAAACGAAGAGTGAAAATATATATTAGTAACCTGTCTCCAGTAATTTCGAAGCTAAAGTTTTCGTAACGGTTTATAAACGAATCGGTTAAGAATCGAACCCACGACTTGTGATTTGTGATGCAAATTTGTATGTATGTATGTATGTATGTATGTATGTATGTATGTATGTATGTATGTATGTATGTATGTATGTATGTATGTATGTATGTATGTATGTATGTATGTATGTATGTATGTATGTATGTATGTATGTATGTATGTATGTATGTGTGTGTGTGTATGTATGTATGTATGTATGTGCATGTGATGTGATGCAAGAACAAGTCGCTCTCTCCCGCTCTTTACTGCACACGTTTATTGTCGCGTTGAAGATGTTTAGAAAACGTTGGAGAGCAGCGCTTGTCTTGTAGACACAGCAACTTTCTCTTTAGTATGGACCATATAATGCATCGAATTTATGGTGACGCCGTTTGCCAGGTTAAAAGGCGACCCAGGTCAGACACAAATGGCAAAGGTCAGATTGAGGTCAAGTGATTTGCCAATGGTCGGCCAATAGATAGAGTCATTCATGGATAGATTACATACCCGTATTGAATCGTATACAATGTATAAGTGCTTGAATGGATTGATTGATTGATGGATGGATGGATGGATGGATGGATGGATGGATGGAAGGATGGATGGATGGTCATAATATACATATGTGTACATATGCCCAAGTTATATATGCATGCATGCATGCATGCATATATATACATACATACATACATACATACATACATACATACATACATACATACATACATACATACATACATACATACATACATACTCACTTTCATTCATTCATTCATACATACATACATATGTGCACATACATATCCACATACATTCCTGATTCATGTACACATAGACATGCCATTCATGAATGCATGGCTCTGCACTATTGTATTGTCAAGTGCATGTCTACATGCATACACGCGCATGTGCTTATATGCTCATATATTAGTATATTGTATACATGCATGGATGTTTGAATTGTTGATGTCCGTTCAACTACCAATTTCTCCATCCTCCTCCACCCCCCCCCCCCCCCCCATCCATCCGCGCATAACACTTGCACACGAGTTTTGCGGGTTGGTAAATCACGGGGAAGAAACTTATCGGCGTCGATGCCGGCGGCCGATTATCTGGTTCGTTAGGAGACTGGAAGAATCGGCTTTGCGGTGGCCTGGAACATTAGAAGATTAGAGGAAAATTAGAACATTAGAGGAACATTGGAGAAACATTCGACTGAGACAGACCAAGAACGTCGTCGGTCTAAGTTACCCATAGTAGATCTAGCGTTGACTTTCAGACGCAGTAAAGTGCTGCATAGTTGCGAAAAGTTGGCATCGCTATATAAAGACTCACAGATTACAATCTTAGGTGCTGGACTTCACCTATCAGATTTTATTCCGTTATTAAAACGCGTACGTAAAATAATCGTGACATTATTAACTAACTCGTATATAGACAACGCTGCTGTGAAACTGAGATCGAAACAAAAGACCGAAACAAAAGACCGAAAAGAATTCTATTGAAAGTAAAATGACTGCATGGTCACAAACGAAAGCTGAAAAGGATCGAATAGAAGCTGTTGTATACTCGACGAGTTAGAAGTCATTTATCTACCTAATTTTTTTATTAGGGCTCGAGGCATGAGGTACATTTACTGCTAACCTTGTTCTGAAGGCGAACTTGCGAAGTAGATCTATTAATAGGAAGCAGTATACGTTAAAAGAGCCTGATGGTGACAGCATATAGCACAGAATACGATCCATATTGAAAGGGAGAAATACATGAAAGCAAATCTGGGACGGAGCGTTCTTGCTTTACAGTACGACGCAATCGAATAGTATCGTTCATAGTATCTTTATCGTATCGTTCATATAGCGCTATACTCTGAACGAGATAAGAGAGGAGAGCATCATGAAAGATCCAGAAATACCGAGAAAGTCGTTCGTGATGAATCTACTCAGAGCAAGTGGCTGCATTGTCTTTGCCTTCTGCTGCATCGTTGATGGTTCGAAACCTCACCGAATGCATCTGAACAGCACTGGTACAGGTAAGCCATAGCCCACTATATTATAATACTTGCGCTATAACACTGAATAAGCTTGTACGGCCTAAACCACTAATGTTTAGCGTTATACTATCTATATGGGCATGTATACTTTAAGGTTTTCGGGTTCTAACCCTCGAAATAAATAATTTCCCAATTTATTAATAACTTATTCTGTGCGTATAGCCTACCCTATTTTCCGATCAATTATGTTTAATACCTCCCGATAAATTTCATTATCCCCTGGCCCCTCAAAATTTATCCTGGCTGCGCCTATGAGTGGGACGCCATTAAGATGAATATACTGAACATGAAACAATTTGAGACTATATACGGTATATAGTTTCTATATACTGCCGATACGTGAACCTACACGACTCGAATACAGGTAAAGAAGTAAGTAAGTAAGCTGAGTTCTGTTGCATTAAAACTGTGCAAAACCAAACGTATATATATATATATATATATTATATAGCCCATATATACAGCCTATGTTATATATACATAGCCTATATATGTGTATAATGCATGATGTAGGCATATACATATAGAATTATATAGGCCTATCCTATGTATTTCCGACCTTAGCCTATATACATGCAGTCGTTCTTTGGTGCATGGCTCTTTTCAGTTCACAGCGGTGAAGGATGTTGCCTTTGATTGGTATACGGTTCGTAGAAGCGCCCATGCCGTAACAATGAGCCTAATAATTCTACATATGATGTAGGCCTACTGCATCATCGGCGTCTTTATGGTAGGGCTACACCTTGCAATTTAATAGAGCAGGCCTTAGAAAACAACGTTTTCTGCCTTACGTCAAATAACGTCAAATGGCACGACGCGACGCCATAGATACATGTGTACGTCGTATAGGCCTACGAAGACAATATTCATTTATTCATTTATTCATATAATTTATACAGCGCCTCTTTAAGAGACCATATATGCTTAGAGGCACTCCCAGCCCAGCCACAGCTAAAAAATTAGGATTTATGAAAAGCAGAGGAGTTTGGCCTATAGGAATCAATCGCAAGGCTAATGGGAGTCCATTCGAGATGGCGAGACACAATTTAACATTATGTTGAAAATGACTGAAAGCAGTCAAATAATATTATGCTTAGACCTAGGCCTATATAATATAAAGTAGTTTTGAGCATCTAGTTTAAAAGCTTGAAATTGTTTGGCGCATCGTGTCATCAAGTGCAATGCGGACTACTCTGAACTTATGGCTGTTCTAACAAAGAATAATTTTCAGTCTGTACAGTACAATGTGGCCGAATGAGATCACACTGCCATGTAGTTATTAATAGGTCTATACATGTATCCTTCTTAAAATAGCTGCATTAATGAACACCTAGACTACACAAAGACATGCGCATTGGCCCCATATATATATACGATATTTATATACGATATATATATACGATATATATATATAGGCTACGGCCTAAGTTTTTTCTGACAATTGTGTAGGCCTATATACAGACGCACAAAAGTAAAAATATAGTCGTCTAGACCTGTAATGCGTGACTCTTTGTAATGCCTATACTCGATAATTTATGGATATATGCAAGCCTCTGATCGTCGATTAAAACGTTAATGTTGTCAGGTGTAAAAATAGACGATTCTCTTAAATGGTGTCGTCTGAAATGCGTGGAGAAGCGGCGACCTCTCGCGTCAGCCGATATAGTCTGACGGAAGTTGAATATATATTCGCGGGCTTTCGTCTTTGTATTCCGATGTGTGTGTCTCCGTTTCTCTGTGTCTTTCCCTGTCCCTGTGCCTCTCTCTCCTGCTACTTGTCTTCGTCTGTCTTAGTTAACATATAGTTAATTGCCTACTTAACTCTGCAAGATGGATCTGTCTGTTTATAAAATATATCGTCGTTCGGCGATCGAAGCAGGCCCATAATTGGCCCTACCTCTACAGACGATTAAACGAGTCATGCCCGCACAGGCGCACGCACACACGCATGGTGAGAATTGCCGGGTTGTCAGGGTTTCCAACCCCTAGTCTTTTTAGAACCCTATAGTAAAGTCTGTTTTTCACACCCCGATTCCAAGTGGATCATGACCCGACCCCATGGGCGGAGTTTGGTTTCCGTTTTGGGGGGGGGCTAAAAACTTGTTCTAGAACGCACGGCGCCGACAATATTGTTTTGTGTCTGCCCAAAAAAGTAAAAGTTGATGACCTTTATTAGTCATTGGTTGAAAGTTCTTGGGGGGGTTAAGCGCGAAAAAGATACCATTTGCATGATAACAAAATGACTCTGGGGCTTCCTAGGGGGCTTAGCCCCCCTAGCCCCTGATAAACTCCGCCCATTCTCTACCCCTTTATTTCCCCCTCCCCCCAATTCTCACATTGCTCACACACACACACACACACATACACACACACACACACACACACACAAACACACAGCCGAATACTTCTTGCACATAATCGGCACTTGACTGTGTCTTCATGCCTCGTGTGCTTATAGTATACCTACACAGTACACAGCCTCTTTCTCGGTGATGTATACAGCAGAGGTGTCAAATTTTTATTAATGTCAGCGGTAGTTTTTTTACAGCAGATATAAAATTATAGTCCTAACCAACGGGGCTTGGTAGGCCCGTGAACAGAAGATTTTCGAGTAACTAAATCTCAAATTACGCATTTTATCAATCAGACAGTCAAATTAGGTATGCATTATAAGACCTTCATCCTAACTTTCATTTTTAAGCAATCGGCCAGGGAAAAATATTTGATTTAATTTAAACTATTAGGGTCAAATACTTTTCTGACATCCATAATTCATGAAGCACGTACTTTATTTACCGATAACACGAGTGTGCGAATTCACTTATTGCTTTGCATTTTTTTGAATATGGTCTTACACACTGCTTGGCCTATACTGTAGTAATTAGATTTACGCCTGATTGCCCGCTTATTTTATGAATGGTCCATTGCCAAAAGTTGTCTCTTTAACAAACAGATGGCGTCACGCAAGATAGCATACTATATTTCTCATTAAATATAATATCATCTGAATGATTTGCAATGATTCGCTAATTCGATTATTAAAAAGACCCCAAACTGCATGGTTACTTGGTTGTCCTTTTGCGTGTTTTAAATACCTTCATGTTCAGACCCCATCAAGTTTTACACTAATATTTTTACCTCTGGTTTTTGAGTGCATTTGAACCTTGCAAAAAGCAACCGTTGTACTGCTTAACCTGTGTAACAATAATAATTATGACATTTGTATATCATATTTAATTGTCAATTGTTCCAGACTAATTATAAGAGAAAGATATATCAGTTGAGAGCATAATTACGCATGAGGTCCTTCAGGCATGCTCCTCTTCCTCCTATTCTTCTTCCTCCTCCTCCTACCTTTCCTTTTCATCGTCCCAGAGTTCATCAGATAGCTGCATGCGCTCTTCGTACCGTGGAGAACTGTCGGTCGTCTCAAGCGTGTATATATAAACGACGATCTTGTGTATATAATCTGGAACAATTCCACGCCGAAAATAATCCCTTATTGTTTAGATCTTCCGTGGTCAATTAATTGTATCTTCTATATTTTATGAAGTCGCTATAGTTAGGCTGAACATCTAGGCCGTATACATGCAACGCGGTAGTTGATACAATAAATAATTGTGTATTTTGTGTACGTTTTATTTATACATATTCTTTTATTTAATCGCAACTGCGTGTTAATTATCTATAGGTTTTGCTTAATTTGGGTTTGAATTTGTGAAAACTTAATTATAGGCTACCCAAAACGAAGAACCGGTGCTTTTGGAATAAAATCCTAAATCCTACACTGCACAACTTTTGACATTCCTAAAAAACTGGTCTAGTACCTTGCTCTTAAGTCCTGTAATATGCCGAGCAAATTGCTGTCCAGGGTAACGGCCTCTGTTGTCATAGACCCTGGTCAAATCGGATCCATCCATCCATACCATGCAGAAGTATATCCTATAGAAGCAATTGATGTGCATAGACATGATTGACACCCAAGAGATCAGAGGACAAAACAGATGTAAGAAGCAAACAGATTTCAATTTATTGTGGCCGAAAAGATATGCTGGAATAATAATTTATCTATCATTGTTTTAAGGAGCAACTACTTTATGCACGAGTGGACTGCGGCGGACCACACTTGAGCCACTGTTATACATTGTTCCTTGATAAATGGGCAGTTGAGAGCATAAATTGTTCAGAACTACGTTACTGGCCGATATTCTATCTGACCACCTGTCAAGCTGCTTTCAACCTGTCAATCATCCCACATGCCAATCATGCATGCCCATCTGTGACATCATGTCCATTCAATCTAAGATGATGATAAATACACCGACACACACACTTGTTCACGCATTCCACTTTCAAGAGTAGCAACCGTATCAGTTTTCCAACAACCAATTTACCCAACTTGCCCACTGACCCACCCACCCACTCTCCTACCCATCCACTTTCCCAATTGATCGGAAAATCACTCGCCTGCAGCCTCATCAACAAGCCATCTCTAGGCTAAGATGGCTCGGGTGTCGAGAGCTTAACAGTATACCGGCATTTCCGATACGCTATACAATGCCAGCCAGTATACAATGAAAGGAAATTGGATCATGGTCTATAATTATAGTACGAGACATCACGTTGCTAATTAATTATTATTAAGTAATTATTATTTAATTATTAAACATGTATGTATGTATGTATGTATGTATGTATGTATGTATGTATGTATGTATGTATGTATGTATGTATGTATGTATGTATGTATGTATGTATGTATGTATGTATGCATGCATGCATGCATGCATGCATGCATGCATGTATGTATGTATGTATGTATGTATGTATGTATGTATGTATGTATGTATTTATGTATGTATGTATGTATGTATGTATGTATGTATGTATGTATGTAATATGTATGTATGTATATATGTAAGCCTGGAGGTCGATCGGTATGAATAATAGTCTTAATTGGTGTCTGAATATGCATAGATGCACATGTCTGAATTAAGTAGGTCGTCATGCAGGTATGCAGTACCTACAATACTATACTCGTATGTATGAAATTCGACCAACCATACAAAGTGGCATTCATTAGTGAAAGGAGCGCGAATATTATCCATAAATACACCAGCAGCCTCGCTGCACTTGTAGGTTAACTACGTCCCACAAACTCTGTTCTAATGCATTGTCAAGTAGAGCGCGATCTCTCTCTCTCTCTCTCTCTCTCTCTCTCTCTCTCTCTGTCTCTGTCTCTGTCTCTGTCTCTGTCTCTGTCTCCTGTCAGTCCTGTCACTTCCACATAACAGCGTATCATGCTAGTAGCAGTCAAGCAGGTGTTTGGTATAGGCTAATTACAGTTGGTTTTAGTGCTGTTGACTGTATAGTAGTCTTCGGTTCAATTCGCAACACATCATTTTTCATCTCCCAAGTCTGGGAATGCTTTTACAGCCAAATTTCTTTTACCATGAACACCGAAACCTTCTGAATGCGAATCTTCACAGCTGCCAAGTGCCAACTACGCGCTAGAGATTTAAAGATTTTTCTTCTCAGTTCAAATGATGGGGGGGGGGTCCGTAGCTCAGTGGAGAGAGCGTTGGCCGATAAACTGAGAGTCATTATCGCGACCCGGGTTCAAGCCTCACTCAGGGCAAAAATTTGTTTGAATTTTCTGTCAGCTGCCATTGGCGCTTTCTGTTGCGTTGTTTGCCTCGAGATCTGCTGAAAATAAGATCGCCCCTCCCACTCCTGTCTTGGCCGATCAGGAGCGTTCCAACACTTAGGCCATTAGTGTTAAGTTACCGAACCTGTTGTAGCCGACCTGCGTGTCGTGCGAAGCTGGCCGTATTTCGTATAACCTTGTACCTGTAATCGTTCTGCGGTGTGTCAGATTGAATTTGAATAAACGAATATTATTATTATTATTAAATGAGCAACAGATGAACACTATATAATTTTGTTATCATTAAATCAATTTGTGTTTTTTAATCTAGTCCAATTTTTATATCCGACAAAAGTTGTTCATCATCTGTGCTTTGAGTTGTTCAATCAATCAATCATAGTTTTGTGCTGTTAGTCTTGAAGGTCTCTGAAGAAAGAGCGCCATAAGGATGTGTGTCTACAATTTACGATCGCAGTAACAATTATGTAAAAAGACGCTCACGTATTTATGGATATGTTTGCATGTGGATATTAATGTTGTGTATGTTTGTATGACATGGATGGGTCTACATAGTTGGCCTCCGTGTGTAACAGGCAGGCATCGTAATGATGGATGTGCTTCTTCAATGCCTCCATGCAGTCATAAGTTGTTTCCAATTGATGTCCAACTTGTTCCGCTCCGATTACGATTTTCAAAGTGTACGAATGACAGTAGAAATCTGAGAGGTCAAACTATATATCGGTTACTTTAGGCTACCCTACAATGAACGGGGCCATAGCTCCAGTAATTGGTTTCAGACTAATACACACATATATATAGGCCTAATATGCCTATATAAAATGTAGGCCTACATTAGTTCTACTCATTGTACGAGGTATCCTTAAAATAAATGTTCTAAGCTTTGCGGTTCGAGGGCAACCACTAGATGTTATCCGAATTTCATTAGCTGTTTTATAGAATTTTATTTCCATTAACCTAACAACTTGGGAGTTTGAGACTGAGCAAAATCCATTTTTTTTACTGTATACTAAGAGACACCCTAATATACATCTCGTAAAGTTATCATAGATGTAAACTGTCGAATAAACCAAGCTTTGATTGCGAGTCATCATTAAATTTTATATTGACTCTTTTAAGTTATTCTCTAAAGCGATTACACATATACTATAGCCATGTAACATATCGTCGCATTCATAATTGCATGGTAGGCCTAAGCTTTAAGGACGACTTAAATGTGTCCTATTTAAATAAACGTGTAATGATCAGATTGCTAATGATGACAGAACCGGTGAGGGTCATGCACAATTAACATGGTCTAATTAAAGCAACATTTTGTTATGTATAAGCCTAACATGAGCCTAGACCTAGCCTATATGGATACGATTTCCGGATGGCTGGTTGCGAGGATCCTGGGTGGCCGAGTGGGTTGTAGCCCGCTCGCCGCGCCGGCGACGCGGGTTCGATTCCCCGGTCGGATCTTTACATACTGCGGGTTGCTCGGTCGCAATATAAACGTGGAGTCGACGCTGATATCATCTTCGTAATGGAAAAGAGTCGTTAAACCCATACATTTCATTTTTTTTTTTCATGGCTGGTTGCCGAACAATGGCCATTGTTAGGTTACATTCAAAATCTTTCCACTCGGTGCATGGAGGAATCTTGGGTCGTATACCAACTTTAACCGACAGACCTCTCTTGGTCGGCAGAATACTTTGGGTTGACCGACAACTTGTGGCGTCAACAGCTTTAGCCGCATGGCTTCCTTTTTTGGGGTTATACTGAAAAGCAATGCTTTGCAATATTCATTTAGCTGAGGCGCATCTATAGCAAAACTTTATATTGTATTCTTCGGTAAGGCTGTCTCGCACCTGTGATATTCGTAGTCCGCGACCAATAGCCTACTCAGACAACAAGACCGTCTGCACAATAGCCACCTCAAATGTTCAGGTTAAACTCGTCTACTGTAATGATCTTTTTCTACAACAGCTCTCTTTTCAATTGAAACATATGCAAACAATCCAGAGCGTCCTCGCCCGAAAATGTCACTAACACGACCAAACACCAACGCCACATAGACTCTTTTTCAAATAACTTCCCTGGCTCAGGGGCGGATCCAGGGAGGACTAATCCGGCCATGATCCCCCAACATTGAAAAATGTGCATAGGACGTGGCCCCCTTTAATTGTAATAATTATTGTAATTGAAACATTTATATAGCGCCGCTCACAGATTCAGTGGCGCTCCCGACCCAAGCTAGTGCTCCCGCTAACAAATAGTATAGTCTTCAGGCGTTTCCGAAACAGAGGAAGAGAAAGGCCAAGAAGCTCAGAACGTAGCTTGTGAGGAAGGCGGTTCCAACAAGTAGGGCCAACATATGCGAAGCTTCTGGACTGGGCCGTAGCTCCACGCATGCGCGGGACAACTAGAAGGCCATTAGCAGCCAAGCGAAGGGCAGAGCGGCCAGGAAGAGTGGAGACCAAGTTACACAATGCCCGAAGATAAGAGGGGGCTAGGTCAACAAGCTTTCAATCAATGCCGCGGAAGCAGCACCAGTCATTAACTATCTTAGTGTTGACTTGGAAAATGTCATATATTTTTAGGAAAATTTGGCCAAACTACTAAAGAAAGGTCATCAGTAATTTTGGCATGAACACAGACTCCAAAAGACCTCCGCCAGTTTGCTCATTCTCCTTTCTAACCTCTTAGTCTAACCCTCTACTCCGCTTGCACTCTTCTCTGCGACTCTCCACACATAGCAGAAAATCGAACTCTTCAAACTATTCCATCCCTAATCTATAATGCTCCTGGGGCCATATGCACAAGAGGGTATAACTCATACACTTAGCTTAAGTCTGGCCTATGCGTGAGTAATGGGTTAATTCCGTATGCATGGATCGAGATTAGCGATTTACGCTAGGAATAACGTTATTCCAACTCTGGTCCACCACACCACAGTCGTATCTACAGCGTTTACTAACATAACACTAATATTATTAGGCCTATGCTGTCTCGTCGACTTGACCTCCCCAAACTTTGGCCTGACACATGAAGAGACAAAACAACCTGACTATCGCGGACTTGATTTCACATAGCGCCGGTGATTGGGCTGATAGTCATAATGAGGCGACTTTGAATCGTCGCTATGCAAATTCGACATTTTACGCTTACATTACATTTAACGGTTGGGGCATGACTGCATGAGACCTGTGTGAGGACGACTTCTGTAGCCACGTAACTTGTAATTGTAAAGGTCGTATAATTATATCCCCCGCGTTATAGTGCATGTACCTGGCTGCAAATACAAGACCACGTACCATGCCACACACTCTAGCCGACATAATTGTTGTCCTCAGTATTTTGTCGGCCTGTGAATCAACCTTCAAGGAGCTCCATTTGTAGGCCCTACCTGTTTGCGAAAATGCTTTTGTTGTACAGCTGCGTCACACTGACCTGAGTTGTGCCTTGAGTTTCTTATTCAGTGGCTGTCTGTTCTGTGATCTTGGTACTTTGATATACTATGGCCCATTGGCCCTCTTTTTTTACAACGGGCTACCGTACAACACATCCTGATTTTATCTATAACGCCATAAGCCAATATGAAATTCAAGCCCTTAACTGAAGTCCTTCAGCATTGACATAGGTGGCCTGACTGACTTCCTTACTGAATTCTCCATGGCATTAGGGATGCCTCATCTCCATGGGCGATATGAGCACTGAAAAATACCAGATAGACCTATTGGTAGGTATAAGATGCTGGTTTATATGAAGTTGAAGTGTGCAATAGAGACTTTACTATGAGGCCCTAATAAAGATCATGGGGGGGTTGAACCCACAATCCTCACAACAATTCTCACCCTGCAGCAGGGGCGGATCCAGGGGGGGCCAATCCGGCCATGGCCCCCCCATTTAAAAATTGCATGGGACGTGGCCCACCCATTTGGTTTCAACAAGCCATTAAATAAATGCATCAGGCCCCCTATTAAAAAACCGTCGATTCAGCGGTGGATGTTTCCCGAAAATTGATCGATGACTAAAAAAAAAAAAAAAAGGTCATCAGTTTTTTCGGCGGATGAAATGGTATTTTTTTCACGGAAAATTGGTCGATGACTAAAAATTTTTTCCTGTCTCACAAGACCAAAAACTTTTTTGGCACCCCCTTCGAAAATTCCTGTATCCGCCCTTGCTGCAGGACACGGGTGTAATCAATAAAAATACCTTTTTGTGATCGACTGCAGAAAAAAATCGCTGATCTTCGATTCGAACTTTTTAGACGATCTTTCTTCTCCATTTTCTACTGCAGCGCTCTGCACACTTCTAAGATTTTAATGAGTTTATTCGCGTATCTCTTAGAGGAAAGTGCCTATACCAAAATTGAATTATGCTTCGTCTGCCGTAAAGTATAGCCTAGACCTATAGTAACTTATCAGGGCAAGCAGTGGCGTATAGCCAGGAATTTTTGATGGGGGGTTTATGGCCGGAAACCCTGTTTTTTGCTATTTTTCTTACTTAAATGGAAAAATAACCTTAAAAAAACCTTTTTCCGGAGCCAATGGGGGGGTTTAACCCCCGAAACCCCCCTTGCCTACGCCACTGAGGGCAAGTAGGAAACCTAGGCAGAAGCTGAACTCAACGCATGAAGGAATGCCATATTTTAGAGAACTTTACTTGACTGCAATAGATGGCAAGTGAATCTGTTAAGTCAGGAATGTCACGCTTTGATGTCAATTTAATCTGCAATGTTAAGTCTGGGCTGTTAGCCTAAATCGAGAAATAGGCATAGGACTGGTGGCTTTCGTATACATTGGATTTTTATCGCATGATCAAGAAACTTTTAAGCATGTTCGCCGAAAACCTCGTTTAATAACAAACTGAAGCCGAACAAACACAATTAAATACAGACATTTAGGTAAATTTAAAGAAATCCTGAAAACAAGCTAAAAATGCCGATTAAAGCGCCAGTCTCTAATTATTAAATTTAAATACTTAGTATAAAATCAAAGATCTCGACACAAGCACAGTAAAATGGTTCAATAAAACACTAATAACATGGAAGGAAATCCTGATGCAAGCTCAAATGCGGTAATCTTTATATATATATAGGCTATGCACATTTGGAAATATTCGCTGAGAGCTTGCATTTTTCTTTCATGTAGTCCTCAGGTTCGTGATATTTTAGTTCAACTCAGTTATTATCCATATAGTTTATCACACCATTCTATAGACAATAATAATTATAATGGGTCTACAACCATCAAATTAGATGGCTTGAGTCAAAGATTTGTTAGAACGTATACAGTGGCTGATTGGTCAAAGCGATCGCCTTGTAATCAATCAATCAATCAAGCAAGCTAGCAATCAATCAATCAATCAATCAATTTTGCTGCCCAAAAAAGGTTCTGATACGACGATGGAGAAGAAACATTTGATCTTACGACGGGATTTAAAGTTTCTCAATTATAATGTAGACAAAATTAATTGTCATACATCTAAAGAGTTGCAAATTCAGCCATTTTGTATTTCGTATATAATAAACACGCTATACATTGCGTTCATTTTGTAATAGCAATAACAATTTTAAAAATGACAAATAACTTAGACTACTCAACAGCAACAATGATAACAAATACAACAATAAAAAATGCCAGAAACTTACTCAACAGTATAATTATAACAATAAAAACACAACTGATTCGTTTAGATATGAATATGAAAATCCAATAAGCCGATTGATGCTCATTGCTCATTGCTCAAACATTATTGAGGCATCAATCGTTTGAATCCTGGTGTTAGTGGCCATAGTTTTTGCGGCTCACGACAGATGTTGAAGCGCCGAAATCCTCGACAATTCTCAACTTTTACGACAATTACGATGCAACACTCATTCATTACGAGGATTTATATAGCGCCCCTTTGAATTCAAGGTTACTACTCAGGAGTGCTCCCGACACAACATCGTCTAAAGAGGACAGTTTTAAGATTACGATCTATAGAACGTATCAGAGGAGACTTTTGGCAGCAGGCGCAGGTATGGCGGTTGCTCAATCCAGACCACGTGACCAGCAGCAAAGAAAACGAAGCGAGACAGCAACAATGAGGTGGATGTCCAATTAATTTGAACTCCGCCACTGGTCGCACTCTGCCAGTGCCAGTTCCAAGCCTGGATAAAGGAGGAGGGCGTCGCTAATGGTCTCTGTTACCACACAGTGACGTTAAACTGCAGATACACACACTCCAATTAATTAGTTATCGAGCTGAAGAACTTTGACGTCACCCTGTCTCGTTCCAACGAACACACGTCCTCCAATTCTATCGGTCCACAGACGACACGGTTTGCTGATCGCCTTCGCCTCCGAGACGACCGACGCCCTACCAGCCGCAACCCTGCCCTTCGTCTCCAGCCTCCGTACCTGGTGCCCGTAACAGTCCGCGACGAGGAGGCTGGTGCCGGCGATGTCGACGGCCATGTGGGACATGTTGTGTGGGACGACCACCTCCTCGCAGGTGGTGTTGGCACCGTCTTCGGTGATGACATAGACGACGTTCGTCCTGGAGGACACGGCGAATCGATTCGACGACAGCTGGACCATTCCGGTTGGATAGGTGCCTGGCATCTGGATGCAGCGAACGAGCTTCCAGTGAGGTTGTTCCGTGTACTCGAGGATCGCTTCCGACTGCGGACAGCCCATGAGGACGGTGGAGTCGAAGGTCGTCGAGAGGTGAGTGTAGTTGAAAGCGACGGACAGCTTCTTCCGTGGACTCAACTTACTCCTCGACGACGGAGATAGTTTGACGCTGAAGACGACCTTTCGGGTGTGGCCGATGTAGAGCGTGTGCGTTCGGGCGCAGGCCGTCAGGTCCGTCGGCTGCGACAGGTCGTCGATCGACTCTCGGCCGATTAAATCGAACGAGTTCTCGTCGTAGAGTTCGAGTTCGTTTGAGTTTATTCGTAGAACGAAGAGAAATCTGTCGAGCAGGGCCAGCCCGACGACTGGTTCCACGCCAGGAATCGTCTCAATGCAAGACGCCAATCCTTTGCATCTTTTATACGGCTCCTCGCCAGCGATGGAAAAGAGTGGAATGTGCGGTGGAGGGGGGACGGTCCCACCTCCTGGTCTGTTCGTATCGGAAGACCTACGATGGTCAGGGTTGTGGTCCTTCTCTGGCAGTTCACTGTCGCTGGAGTTCTTCCCAATTTTTCCGTTCTGGAGATGTCTGGAATTGTCGGCATCATCATCATCATCGTCCTCGCTTTGATCTTCACTGCTCGCATCGCTGATGTCAAGAGAAGTCGTGTTGCTGCTGCTGCTGCTGCTGCTGCTGTAGCTTGCCAGCCTCTCGCATCTGCGCTGCACTGCGACACTCGATAGGCGACCGTCCGAAGCACTCCTCTGCAGGGATACCGTGGAGATTGTGGATGCATTGGAAAATGTGGAATCAGCATGATTCTCCACAGTACTGTTTTGACGAAGATGGGAAGCTCGTGCATTCCCTGATATACTGTCTGGAAGTAATCGAGTAACAGAATTACAACCAGTGTTAGTATCACTTGGAAGATCCACAACTGGATCGTTGTTGCCGCGTCTTAAGTAATTATCAAGTTCAACGCAAATGTTTCCACATTTCGTCGAAGAATCGTTCGTGCTGTTACCCTCTTCCATTTTCCATGTCCCGTAGTTTGAAAGACGTTCTTCTTCCGTCACAACAGCGGCTGTCCCGCATTCCTCTTCCGCCTCGATCACTGCAACTTCTCCAAGAAAGTTGATCTCGCTCAAATTCTCGTTCACCGGAGTGAAGACGAGACTTGGCATGGCTACTCTAAAGTTGACATCTGCAGCCTGTAGTTCGTCAGCTCTGGCACAGATTTGTGATGAGAGACGAAGCACATCTGAATGCGTTCCACTCGTTCTCAGCTGTTGACACAGCTGAATAAAGTTCTCTAACCCGGTGATCTTCGTCTGAATCTCATCCAGAATTGTTTCGATCTGCTTCTCGAACTGGTGCTGGTATTTCTGAACGCTTTCAACGAGACTGCTTTCCTGGATTCGAACCTGAGCGACAAACTCATTCGCTCTTCGTCTTATCTCGTCGATCGTCTGCGTCGATGACGTATTCGTTGACGTCAGCTTCGGCTCAAGTTCGTCGTTTGCCTTACGAAATTCGGACAGTTTAACGGAAACATCGTCTTCGACCTTCGCCAATCCCTTCCGACTTTCGTTCGCCTGTTCCTTTATGTCGACGTAGCTGTGCGTCCTGTGAGCGAGTACACAGCAGCTGAGGCAGATGGATGTGGAACAATCGGTGCAGTAGAGAGCGAGCTCCTGATTCGAATGGTCAGCGCAGTAATCTGGACGACCGAGTCTGGTCGCCGTGTCGTGCGATCCCACGTCGACCAATCTATGGCTGCGTAGCGTTCGAATCTTCCTGTGCGCCGATACACAATCCTCGCACAGGTTATCGCCGCAGTCCACGCAGTACGCAATTGCCATGACAACGGTTGTTGTTGACGACGACGAAGAGGCGTCTGCGCATGCGTTGCACGTGACGTCACAAAGCTTGCGCAATTCGAGCATCTGGTCGACGATGAAGTTGGTTCGCAGTGCTTTGACGCCATCTGACGGTACTACGGTGATTGCACGACACGTGGGGCAGACCAGTTCGTCGGTGCTCGATGAGGCCCCATGGTGGAGTTGGTCGAGGCAGGAGAGGCAGAACGTGTGAAGGCAGGAGAGAAACTTCGGTTGGGTGAGCACGCCTAGGCAGATGACGCACTCGGTCGCACTCATCTGAAACTGTCGGAACCTTTCAAGTCGATCCGACATTTTATTATTATTGCACTGAGAGATTAATTAATTGTTGGTGGAAAATGTTGTTCCGGTTTCGGAGATCAATTCTGGTCGTCGGTCGTCCCAGAGCTATGAAACAAAAAGTTAACATAAGACTTATAGCGTTCATAATTCAACACAAAAGCTTACTGAATGCTTACTTTTTAAACAGTGAATAGCCACGTAACGTCTGGTCGAAAGCACTCGAATGTGCTGACTTAAATTTGTGCCAGCTAAACCGATTTAGCGAAATATGACTCGGAATTGGTTTAGCCATAAATACTGAGCTTATTTCGCGTAGGTCTAGGACCTGTACGTTAGTCTATAAATTGTAGCCTAGTCCTATGTAGACCTATACAGCAAAATGAAACCAACAATTTCAACATTAATTAATTAATCTATGTAACGATTAACGAATGTGTGCCCGAGTGTTTATTAATCATTAGACACATAGACCTGTATATTATTAATCAGTAGAAAGAAATAATAAAGAAAGAAATATTAAATAACAATAAATAAGTAGCCTAAGCAGCCTTGTTAATTATTAGGCTACTATGGGCCTAGTATATATTATATCATAATTTTTCTCTTAACTGAATAAACCTAAGAGCTCCCCTATATAATTAATTTTATGCGTGATTCCTATAATTCTAACAATATTATGGCAAGGTCAAATCAATGTAGCTTTTCATTTGGGATATCGCCTTATTTTTCGAAGAGTACTAGACCCCTTTAAACAATTTAAAACATCCGAAGCATACAGTAGAGACCTACCTTATCAACTGTTAAGCATTTTCTTAGATGTGCTAAAACAATGTATAACGTAGCTCCAGAAGAAGATGCTGCGCTTTGTTTATGTAAATGCTGGATTTTATTCCAACCTAAACTCCAGTTCCGATTGCGAAGAAATTAAGTATCGCCAGTGGTCTATAAGCATCAGCGAGTAGTCACATGAACATGTTGACGAGATTTAGAATGATCTGCTATTGTCTGATGTCAGGTCGCAAACTCGCAATGCTTCGCTCTTTGCTCTTCGTTCAGTGCATCAAAGTAATGTCTGTCTGCTCTCGTCGTCTCTGCAAGCTGCTTTATAGAAACGATTGTCCAACCGTGTGGGCATGCATTGTCCGCCTTCATATTTTATGCCTCGTCTGTTAATGTCTACCTCTCTGCCCACAGACCTCGTTACACTCGAGCAAACAGGACTACAAACATGTTTTGATCACTGTTTACTTAAGAACATTATAGACGACTCAGTCATCTCATAATATCTATTACTGCACTGATTGAAATGGCCTAGTCATAGACTCACATCTATCATTATACGCTCATAAAAGAGGCCAATTCATCCATCCATGCTATACTATCCACGGTGCGCACTCTGACAGTGCCAGTCCCAAGCCTTGATAAAAGAGGAGGGTGACACTAGGCTACTCATCGTTGATGTGGCAGTGTCGTTAAACAGTAGCAAGCCGTCTATGCCTTTTAGCACACTGATAGAGGGACAAACCTGTGCAAAAGCTGCGCTGTACCTCCTGTAGTACAGTCTAGACCTGCGTCAGAAAAACTGTCTCGAGCGTGGGACTTTACTGTCGAGATTTTCTCGTAGTGAACTGACTGTCAGACTGACAGTGTCAGTCTTGCCTACTGTAGTCATGCAGACCATAATATTAGGTTATAAAATTATGGTCTTTGTTGGTCGTCTTAAAGACCTCAACGCTCGCAGCTACATGTAACTATTGAGACTTGGACAAAACGATCGTCGACCGAAGTGACAGTTGATTCGCAGCCATTGATCTCAGGTCAGTGGAAGCAGCCGAGACAATAGACGTCTAAGAGGCCGTGTCGTGAGAGTCTGTCGAATAGACAATGATTTAGTTCAGATAATCATTTTAATCTAATTCTTTATCATAGACTATAGGCCTACTAATAATTGCTTATTGCAAACAAATATTGAATGGGCAAAATGATTTTGTTCGGATAGTCATCCCGGTCTAATTCTTCATCATATAATTATTACTTATAATTATTTATTGCACACAATTATTGAATAGGCAGTGATTAAATTTTGTTCAGACAGTCATTCCGATCTAATTTTATTATAATATAATACCAATAATTATTTATTACACACAATTATTGAATAGGCAGTGATTAAATTTTGTTCAGACAGTCATTCCGATCTAATTTTATTATAATATAATACCAATAATTATTTATTACACACAATTATTGAATAGGCAGTGATTAAATTTTGTTCAGACAGTCATTCCGATCTAATTTTATTATAATATAATACCAATAATTATTTATTGCACACAATTATTGAATAGGCAGTGATTAAATTTTGTTCAGACAGTCATTCCGATCTAATTTTATTATAATATAATACTAATAATTATTTATTACACACAATTATTGAATAGGCAGTGATTAAATTTTGTTCAGACAGTCATTCCGATCTAATTTTATTATAATATAATACCAATAATTATTTATTACACACAATTATTGAATAGGCAGTGATTAAATTTTGTTCAGACAGTCATTCCGATCTAATTTTATTATAATATAATACCAATAATTATTTATTACACACAATTATTGAATAGGCAGTGATTAAATTTTGTTCAGACAGTCATTCCGATCTAATTTTATTATAATATAATACCAATAATTATTTATTACACACAATTATTGAATAGGCAGTGATTAAATTTTGTTCAGACAGTCATTCCGATCTAATTTTATTATAATATAATACCAATAATTATTTATTGCACACAATTATTGAAGAGGCAGTGATTAAATTTTGTTCAGACAGTCATTCCGATCTAATTTGATTATAATATAATACTAATAATTATTTATTACACACAATTATTGAAGAGGCAGTGATTAAATTTTGTTCAGACAGTCATTCCGATCTAATTTTATTATAATATAATACCAATAATTATTTATTACACACAATTATTGAATAGGCAGTGATTAAATTTTGTTCAGACAGTCATTCCGATCTAATTTTATTATAATATAATACCAATAATTATTTATTACACACAATTATTGAAGAGGCAGTGATTAAATTTTGTTCAGACAGTCATTCCGATCTAATTTTATTATAATATAATACCAATAATTATTTATTACACACAATTATTGAAGAGGCAGTGATTAAATTTTGTTCAGACAGTCATTCCGATCTAATTTTATTATAATATAATACCAATAATTATTTATTGCACACAATTATTGAATAGGCAGTGATTAAATTTTGTTCAGACAGTCATTCCGATCTAATTTTATTATAATATAATACCAATAATTATTTATTACACACAATTATTGAAGAGGCAGTGATTAAATTTTGTTCAGACAGTCATTCCGATCTAATTTTATTATAATATAATACCAATAATTATTTATTACACACAATTATTGAAGAGGCAGTGATTAAATTTTGTTCAGACAGTCATTCCGATCTAATTTTATTATAATATAATACCAATAATTATTTATTACACACAATTATTGAAGAGGCAGTGATTAAATTTTGTTCAGACAGTCATTCCGATCTAATTTTATTATAATATAATACCAATAATTATTTATTACACACAATTATTGAATAGGCAGTGATTAAATTTTGTTCAGACAGTCATTCCGATCTAATTTTATTATAATATAATACCAATAATTATTTATTGCACACAATTATTGAATAGGCAGTGATTAAATTTTGTTCAGACAGTCATTCCGATCTAATTTTATTATAATATAATACTAATAATTATTTATTACACACAATTATTGAATAGGCAGTGATTAAATTTTGTTCAGACAGTCATTCCGATCTAATTTTATTATAATATAATACCAATAATTATTTATTACACACAATTATTGAATAGGCAGTGATTAAATTTTGTTCAGACAGTCATTCCGATCTAATTTTATTATAATATAATACCAATAATTATTTATTACACACAATTATTGAATAGGCAGTGATTAAATTTTGTTCAGACAGTCATTCCGATCTAATTTTATTATAATATAATACCAATAATTATTTATTACACACAATTATTGAAGAGGCAGTGATTAAATTTTGTTCAGACAGTCATTCCGATCTAATTTTATTATAATATAATACCAATAATTATTTATTACACACAATTATTGAAGAGGCAGTGATTAAATTTTGTTCAGACAGTCATTCCGATCTAATTTTATTATAATATAATACTAATAATTATTTATTACACACAATTATTGAATAGGCAGTGATTAAATTTTGTTCAGACAGTCATTCCGATCTAATTTTATTATAATATAATACCAATAATTATTTATTACACACAATTATTGAAGAGGCAGTGATTAAATTTTGTTCAGACAGTCATTCCGATCTAATTTTATTATAATATAATACCAATAATTATTTATTACACACAATTATTGAATAGGCAGTGATTAAATTTTGTTCAGACAGTCATTCCGATCTAATTTTATTATAATATAATACCAATAATTATTTATTGCACACAATTATTGAAGAGGCAGTGATTAAATTTTGTTCAGACAGTCATTCCGATCTAATTTTATTATAATATAATACCAATAATTATTTATTACACACAATTATTGAATAGGCAGTGATTAAATTTTGTTCAGACAGTCATTCCGATCTAATTTTATTATAATATAATACCAATAATTATTTATTACACACAATTATTGAAGAGGCAGTGATTAAATTTTGTTCAGACAGTCATTCCGATCTAATTTTATTATAATATAATACCAATAATTATTTATTACACACAATTATTGAAAAGGCAGTGATTAAATTTTGTTCAGACAGTCATTCCGATCTAATTTTATTATAATATAATACCAATAATTATTTATTGCACACAATTATTGAATAGGCAGTGATTAAATTTTGTTCAGACAGTCATTCCGATCTAATTTTATTATAATATAATACCAATAATTATTTATTACACACAATTATTGAATAGGCAGTGATTAAATTTTGTTCAGACAGTCATTCCGATCTAATTTTATTATAATATAATACCAATAATTATTTATTACACACAATTATTGAAGAGGCAGTGATTAAATTTTGTTCAGACAGTCATTCCGATCTAATTTTATTATAATATAATACCAATAATTATTTATTACACACAATTATTGAATAGGCAGTGATTAAATTTTGTTCAGACAGTCATTCCGATCTAATTTTATTATAATATAATACCAATAATTATTTATTACACACAATTATTGAATAGGCAGTGATTAAATTCTGTTCAGACAGTCATTCCGATCTAATTTTATTATAATATAATACCAATAATTATTTATTGCACACAATTATTGAATAGGCAGTGATTAAATTTTGTTCAGACAGTCATTCCGATCTAATTTTATTATAATATAATACCAATAATTATTTATTACACACAATTATTGAAGAGGCAGTGATTAAATTTTGTTCAGACAGTCATTCCGATCTAACTTTATTATAATATAATACCAATAATTATTTATTACACACAATTATTGAATAGGCAGTGATTAAATTTTGTTCAGACAGTCATTCCGATCTAATTTTATTATAATATAATACCAATAATTATTTATTACACACAATTATTGAATAGGCAGTGATTAAATTCTGTTCAGACAGTCATTCCGATCTAATTTTATTATAATATAATACCAATAATTATTTATTGCACACAATTATTGAATAGGCAGTGATTAAATTTTGTTCAGACAGTCATTCCGATCTAATTTTATTATAATATAATACCAATAATTATTTATTACACACAATTATTGAAGAGGCAGTGATTAAATTTTGTTCAGACAGTCATTCCGATCTAACTTTATTATAATATAATACCAATAATTATTTATTACACACAATTATTGAATAGGCAGTGATTAAATTTTGTTCAGACAGTCATTCCGATCTAATTTTATTATAATATAATACCAATAATTATTTATTACACACAATTATTGAAGAGGCAGTGATTAAATTTTGTTCAGACAGTCATTCCGATCTAACTTTAATATAATATAATACCAATAATTATTTATTACACACAATTATTGAATAGGCAGTGATTAAATTTTGTTCAGACAGTCATTCCGATCTAATTTTATTATAATATAATACCAATAATTATTTATTACACACAATTATTGAAGAGGCAGTGATTAAATTTTGTTCAGACAGTCATTCCGATCTAATTTTATTATAATATAATACCAATAATTATTTATTACACACAATTATTGAAGAGGCAGTGATTAAATTTTGTTCAGACAGTCATTCCGATCTAATTTTATCACAATATAATACTAATAATCATTTATTACAAACAATTACTGAATAGGCAATGATTTACTTAAGATAGTCACTTCCTTCTAATTTTTATTATATATTACCCTAAATGATTTATTGTATATAAATTATCGATTACTAACAATTATAAGTAATTTTTATTACTTACAATTATTCAATATTTAAAATGAACTATCGATGATAATTATTAATAATTCCAGGTAGGAGCTGAGCGAATACCATAGTAGACCTAACTACCTGTGTAGATCAAAGTGTAAAATCTAAAATCCTACGAACCACGTTCTGTCAACCGGATTGCTGAATAAACAAAAATTATTGTTAGTTTTAGTATAGAAAACGAACGTGTCGCGACAGAGCATAAAAAGTAGGATACATTCCCATTGCTTTTGGATATTTTACCGTAGGCATATGTGAAATATATGCTCTCTCCAAGTTAATCCATAAGTAGGTTATAGACACAATGTCATAGCTATTTACATGTTATCGCTTCAACAATATAGGCCTAGGCCTATTTCCTATCAATACAAATATTATGCATTGCTGTACATGAGCCCATGTGTTGCTCAATCTGTGTACACGGGTAGGGAAGATTTGCTATCGGAAAGTATAGGCTAGATATTCCGTTCTTGCTCTCATGTAGGTCTAGCTTTTGAATAATACCTACCGCAGTTAGAACATTACTGCAGGGCGAGACCAAAAGATTGATAGCTAAGTCATCTGAAATTTATGTGACTCGCAATCGCAATAATAATATATTGTTACGTCAGAAACAGACATGCGCACAATTGACTTCAGCGATGTAGCCCTATACGTGCGACAAACACTGTATAAAACCTCATCTACTTGAAAAACTACGTAAATAACCTATAATATATCATAAAATCATTCAGTGCTCTGATTGGATTCTTTTACAATGAACTAATATAGGTTATTTGTTGTTGACTGGTTTCGGTCAAATAGATCATAAATTTATCAAGTTCATTATGTTTCTTTAGGAAATTAACTATGCTAGCATACGATGAAATATGTAGTTTCCTGCATAAATAAACAAGTCACCTGTAGCGCCTATCAATAGACCAGGTCTATTTTGATTATTTCATTCTGACGTAAGCAATTATTGCAAGTCACATAAATTTCAGACGACTTGCAGTCTATCGTTTATTCTCGTCTGATAGTAATGTTCTAACTGCGGTAGGCACTATTCACCAGCTAGGACTACAATGAGAGCATAAATCGCCGAAGCGGCCGAACTATCCGATAGCAAATCTTCGTTGCCCGTGTACACACACACACACACACACACACACATTATAAAGCATAAAAGCATTAAAATATTAGTTGTGCCTGCAATCCTCTTCACATAAAAAATTATAGGTATACTATAGCGGCATAAAAATCTGCGTCCTATAAGCTAATGAAGTCGAGTTATTGCAGTGTTCGTGTTCTGCGCCATCTCATCGGTTGAGCAAAACTATTGACAACGGTGACCTAACGGTTTATCAAACAGGTGAAAGGCCAGCTTTTTCCATCTGCCATCAGCAGCACAAACAGACGTTGTAATATTGTGGACAGAAGCAGTGATGCAATACATCCTGGATTTTAACAAATCCGCAGTCCGCACTCAGTCAATAGCGCCGAGACCGGGAGGGGGAAGGGGTATGGAGAGGGGTACGTTGTCAATCCTGGGGGTACTTACCCCCACGCCCCCAGAGACGTCTAGATTAAACACTGCTCAGTCAGGTTTCAGCTGACGATCTGACCATAACCAGCGCCTGTGAATAAGCTGGTTCCCGCGACTTGGCTTTTGTGGGCGTTGTAGAAGTCTCGAGATTACGATTACGATAAAAACGTGACAAGTGTAGGTCTATACAAAGGTTCCGAATGGGTCAGTCTCTAAATGCAATTGGGCTACACGTGCATACCTCATACATTTTTTAATAGGATTTTAATGTATGCTTAAGCAGTTTAAGCAGCAGATGAGTGTGTAGCTATGTGCAAGTATTCAGCAAACATCGCGAGGACATGATCTACAGACCGCCTTTTGTTCAGTAGACGCAACATCTTTGAACGGGAGCATAGACTCTTTGCTTTCAACAACTTCCTGTTTGGACAAAACTTATAGCGGTAGTTGCACCGATTAGGCCTTAAAAGAGCCGCCTTTAATTGCAGTCCTTTGACACGAATACGTCCATGCATGCAAAATTACAACCTTTTACTGTTGGCCTAGAATACTAAGATGCAAAACACATTAAAACATAATTGATTTTATATGACAGATTGAATATATCAAGCTAGAGGATTGTCATAGCAAACGGACCAACTTGGGAAACCGTGGGGCAAGCAGGTGGCCTTTGACTTCACTAGATTTTGCACGTAGCCCAGCTTTGTTTATTGCTATTGTAATTGCAAAACATTTTTCAATGCAAAGACACTTAAATATTTAGGTAGTGGTCCTAGACCATTATTTAGCAGATAAATAAACTTTTCAGACGTTGCTGAAAACGAAGCCTGTAACAATTTGGAACTTGGGATCCGCGTCTGACCCGGATCGAGCACAGGGTAGCGATCGTTGAAGGTGACGCAATCAGTTGCATGAGGAACCCTCGTTAGTGTTTCTTCATGTAATTAGGGCGACCCTGTTAGCGGAACCTTACGTTCCTTTGGGCTTAACCCTTTGACATCAATGCATGTGACATTTTCAACTACTGTTTGTTTGTGCTATACTGTATGTATACATATGCATGTATATGATGATCAATAAAGTATTTTGATTGATTGATTGATTGATTGATTGATTGATTGATTGATTAGTCCCGTTACTCCCGTACCAACAATTTAAAATTCTGCTCCTTATAGAAATATTACCGAGGACGCACGTGCGGGCAAAAGCAATGGTCTTTGATAAAGGAATGAACGCAGCTGATCTAGCTAGAGGAACAGGACAACAGGTTCAACTCCGAAATTGGAGAGAGACAGATTTGAATGGGACACTGTCAGCATAGGCGCAACCACCCTATGGGACCCACGGGACGCGTCCCCCAACTTTTGGGTGGTCCCATAACTTTATTATTATGGTCCCCCCAACTATTAGGACGTGATTCATTATGGTCCCCCCCCCAACTTTTAGGACGTGATTGCACCTGTGACTGTCAGCTGCATGGTTAAACTGCATGGTCCCCACGATCAATTAATAAAGCCATTCAATCCACAATTCAGTTCGCTCAAGAGAATTGGCTTATTGGCACCGCATAGTTTAAGAAGGAGCGATCATAGATTTGCTGGCTTCAAGGCTCCTGACTCGAGGAGGCCATGCAGTTGTTGTTTTTTACCACTCTGTTCCCTGACGGGGTTTGTGCCATGGCTACAGGCAGTCTCATCTCTCCCGCAACATATTTTTCTTCACGGTTCTCAACTAACTCATGCATTGTTCTCAAAATCGGATACAGAAATTTTCGAAGGGGGAGGCGAAAACTTTCGATCTTGGGACAGGGGACAAATTTCGTCTTGGTCGCCGAAAAATCTGATGACTTTTTAGTCATCATTCATCCGGTTCGGAGTAATGGCCTCTCTACCTCTCTATAGTATCCTGCTTTTCTCTCCCGCTGCATTGATTTAATGGCTTGTTGAAACCAAATGGGGGCCACGTTCCATGCACTTTTTAAATGGGGGCAATGGCCGGATTCTCCCCCTGGATCCGCCTCTGATTATCCTCTCTGGGATTGGACAGCCAATTGCATATAGGTCTACCTCGCACACAGTTATACATGGATTGCGCAAAATTTCTTTTCTATATACACGTAGGCCTACCTTACTGCTGTTTAGCGACACTATGATTATGTCCTATAGTTACAATAAATGTGATCAGCGTCACCCTCCTCCTTTCTCCAGGCATGGGTCTGGCACTGACAGAGTAGGAGCAGTGGCGGGGTTTCCTGAATATGCTATGCATGTAGCTGTTGGTATGAATTATATCAATGAGCAATGAAGGAACATTAAATTAAAACTGTTGATGTATATAAATTATGTCCTATATACATTATAAACATATCGCCGTCCTAAACAAAAGAACAGAAAGAATTGAGATGACGTTTGCCTTTGAAAGAAGCGATGGCAATCTAAGGCGACGATGTTGGTGGTCTCTGAATGGCAGGTTGGAAAACATGCTGACAGGTCTTATAGCCGATGTCACAATTGACAGTGACTATAACAAGGGTCTGAATTAGAAACTACATAATTGCTTTTTCTTATAATTTATATCAGCTCGAAAACTGGTCCATAATGTGTGGCTCATAATAAGAGGACAGATGTATTAAATGGTATCAAGGCCAACAACTCCATGGACAACAGGAGAATGGGTTCAATCCACTACACTGACAGTGACGAATGGCGGTTTGAAATTATAAACGACATAACCTGTTGCTGTTATCGAGGCGAAGCTGGTCAAAGATTTCGTACAATAATATTATTATTAATTGAAAATGAATAGTAAACAGCAGCTACATAAATGGGTATCAGGTCATTACTTGAACCATTCCTCTGACAAATTACTTCACCAAAAACCCTCAAACCAATATTCCCATGAAAGGAAACCTCCTTGGCAGCAGCGCCCAAAACAATGAACTTCCGCATGATGATGCATGGCTCCCACCGTGTTAATATCAACCTCAGATTTGTCTTAATTAACTACCGGTACCGTTTCTAAGAAGTGCTTTGCTTGCTATTAAATTTATGTCATTAATAATTATTACAGTTAGTCAAGTGCAGAGGACTTCCTGACAGGATTTCTCTTCAAGGTTCGTTGCACACAAATATCAACGCACAGATTAAAATTACAAGATCAACGCCACTGACCCCATGGCCCCCCACTTCTGATGTAGGCCTACATCTGACTGATCGCGTTCTTTGTGTTTGTTGAGGCGCCCTTGTTAGTTGTAACGAAATCGTGTGCTGTGTTACGGGGCCATGGACAGAAAAAATAATAGAAATAATTGTCGACATTATTAGCCTATTATGATCATGATTGTGATGCGTCGATCAGTCTCAATGCCATGCTCTCATTGTTGGAATTCCATCGAAGGTGGGAGTTGATGTAGGCCTACTGGTATATCCGTAAATGACTATATGGCGTCACACCGACCGCCTTCTGTTCTTGCTCATTTCCGGAAAGACAGCAAAAAGCGGCAGAAGGCGATTCTGAGTCATTCCTTTTGTCCCTTCTAAAACGAACATTGATGTCGGTCAAGCAAAGAATGTCAACGCAGAGGCACGTGACATTTGCATATAGACACTGTTCTCAAATATTATAATATAATATAATATAATATAACAGGGTTTACGGTGGTTCAGAAGACTCGTGATCTGTGTGAGAACCACCACTTTTACAATGTTTTAAAAACCTATTTGCCCTAGCTTGGCCTTGAAGTTTATAAGTGTCTCCACCGACACTGTCTCTTCGCTCAGCTCGTTCCAGGCCTTCACTGTTCTGCTGCTAAAAAATCTTTGCTTGATGGCACCCTCGGATTTTCTGAATATTTTATATTGGTGTCCTCTTAAACCTCTATTGTCAGCCAATTGGAAAAATCTTGAGTATGGTGTTATTTCTTTGTGTGTCATCAGCTTGTAAGTCTCAATCAAATCTCCTCTGCATCTTCGCTTTTCCAGTGTTGTCAATCCACAGTTTATCAATCTTTCTTCGTATGTTAAAGTTCCATAACCTCTTATCATCTTAGTTGCTCGACGTTGCACCTTTTCGAGCACCTGCTTGTCTTCCTGTGTGTATGGACTCCATGCCTGAACACAGTACTCTAGGTGAGGTCTGACTAGAGTTTTGAATAACTTCAGGATGATGTTTTTTTCCTCTGCTGACCACTGTTCTTTTTATGTGTCCCAGAACTTTGTTTGCTTTGTTCGCTGCTTCTCTGCATTGTCTTGATGGTTTTGCACTTTTGTGTATTATGACTCCAAGATCTTTTTCCTCCTCTGTTGTTCTTAATTTCCTGTCTCCCATTCCATATTCAAACCCCATGTTCTTTCTTCCCATGTGCATCACTGCACATTTATCTACATTGAACAGCATATTCCAGTCTTCGGACCACTTGTACAGTCTTTCCAAATCATTTCTTAGGGTGTTGGCTTCCTCCTCGTTGTTCACCTTTGCGCATAGTTTTGTGTCGTCAGCAAACTTAGAGATTTTGGAGACAATTCCTTCATCTATATCATTGATAAAAATTACAAATAGCAGTGGCCCTAAGACCGACCCCTGTGGTACTCCACTTGTAACATCTATCCAGCTTGAGTTTTTGCCCGTTACTCGAACTTGTTATGCAGACCTACATCTGTATAGGTCTATACATTTAGCTTACAATCGTATTCGTCTTCACATATAGCTGGGACTGGCGTTTAGACAGCTAGGCCTGTATACATATACATTGTACATGTATACCTGTATAGGCTATGCGTGGATGACTGTCTAAAACCCGGTAGTAGCTTCGTCACTTCAGACTTTTTCTTCGACCATTAGTCATTTTTTTCATATATTCCCGGGACAAAAAGCAGGGAAAATAGGATGACTACACACCAATAAATAATCACAAATATTACAAAGAAGGTCCCGCAACATGCCACTTCTGTTCAAAGGTTTTCGTTTTGTTTTTATGCACGATGTTGCCTTCGATGAACGCAGAAAACATCACGCTTGACTCATAACGCATGTGCTCCATGAATAGATACCGTAATATATTATTCGTCTTCGAGGCAATGAAAACTGCCTATGCTATAGTTGCAGTATAATTATAGTCTATAATAACATATCTTGGCAAGGGTTTTAATTGGTTTTTGAGGACTTGTTGTCGATGTCGTTTTCAAAGCTGCCGTAATAACACATCTACAGTGACTGTTGTAGCTGAAAGAACGTTCCCTCAATCCTATAACTTAGCACTCTACTCTGGGAGCAGCAGGTTATCCATAAATAAGGCAAACAGCGAGTAGCAAGAAACATTATGAGCAAGAAGCAAAGAGACAATGAGGAAGAATGAAATTTTCAGCTTATGGCATATTTATAGACTCAGAGAGAGTAGAGAGAGAGACAGATACAGAGACATAGAGAGAGAGAGAGAGAGAGAGAGAGAGAGAGAGAGAGAGAGAGAGAGAGAGAGAGAGAGAGAGAGAGAGAGAGAGAGAGATAGAGAGTAGAGAGAGAGAGAGAGAGGAGAGAGAGAGAGAGAGAGAGAGAGAGAGAGAGAGAGAGAGAGAGAGAGAGAGAGAGAGAGTGGGAGAGGTAGAGAGAGAGAAAAAGAAAAAGAGAGAGAAACAGACAGACAGACAGGGAGAGAGACAGAGAGAGACAGACAGACAAGGAGAGAGACAGACAGAGACAGACAGAGACAGACGCAGAGAGAGACAGATACAGACAGAGTGACTGAAGAGAGAGAGAGGCAGAGAGACAGGGAGACAGAGAGAGACATACACAGAGAAAGACATGGAGCGAGGGTGCGAGGCAG
>OX457047.1:26410213-26877713 GCA_949752735.1 Lumbricus terrestris
AAAAAAAACAGTTATATGACTGATAAGGTCAACCAGAATTAATTTGTTTTGCTGCTCATGACAAAAAATAGTCCAACCCACTCTATAACAGATCCTTTCTGTTCATGAAAAAAATAGTCCAACCCATACACTCCATAACAGATCCTTTCTGTTTATGAAAAAATAGTCCAACCCACTCTATAACAGATCCTTTCTGTTCATGAAAAAATAGTCTAACCCACTCTATAACAGATCCTTTCTCGTGCTCTGTTGTTATTCGCGTATATTGAGGACTTTATTCATCTGTCTCGCCATGCTAACAGAAGTTCTATAATTCTTGCAATTTATTGTCCAGTCATAATACTGCATGTCATGGTTATTTTAGCATGCAGTTCTTGGCAAAATGTGCAATGGTTCCAAAAGGCAACTTTATAAATAGTTTAAAAAATTGGTTATTGTCGTCAGATTGGGAGTAATTTAGGCCTAACGTTGGGAAAGGAGAGAAGAGGGTGTGCAGTTCTAAAAGTCCTTTTAAAAAACCCGCTGGGTGTAGATAAAATAGCCATGACATGCAGTAGATATTGAAAATCAGTGGATTCTGATTTTAGTCTCAACTTAGATCTGTGTGATGGACTGATTTTGCATGGCTAGTTCTTCACACACAAAAAACCGGGAGTGGAGTCACCTAATAATTATTATTAGAGTCACGCTCGGCCATGGGCGGAGACCTAGGGGGGGACAGGGGGGACGGTCCCCCCCCCAACGGAGGTGTTGGGGGGACGGCCCATGCATTTGCCCCCCCCCCCAATCGTTGAGCGCCAAGACTAAAAAAGGTCATCAACTTTTTTGGCGGCGAGAATAGAAAAATTTCTCGGAGATTTCGTCGCCAGATGACTAAAAAAAATAATTTAATCAACTTTTTTGGCGGCGAAAATAGAATCTTTTTCGAGATTTCGCCGGTCGTCAGAAATTTAGGCCGGCAAAAGATGGAAATTTTTCTTTCCGTCCCCCCACCAAGTCTCCGCCCAGGTCTCCGCCTATGCGCTCGGCTGAGTTTGCCATCAGACAGTACTGTTAGAAAAACATGATTATGACGAAGTGATGATAAAATAATAAACATTTCTTCTATTGAACGTCTTCCATGCCTCGACTGATCTCTTGTGCTATGATGAGGAGGGTCATGACTATAGGCTATTGCAGTAGTCAAACAGCGTTTAATCGAGCCACTTGCTTTGGGGAAGGGAATGCAGTTTTCTAAGGGGACGAGAACAAACCACCATTTGGTGGACGGTCAGCCGCTGAGGCACTTAGTTGGCGCTGATCAATGTTTCTGGGAGACCGTTCCAGGAGAACTCCCCCACACCCTAGAGACTCTAGATTAAACACTGGCTGTCAAAGTGTCAACAGAATAGCCTGGATTCTTAGAACATTTCTTCTAAGCTGTCCTAGCTCTGCATTTTCGTCATCATGCTTTCAAGGCTTAGGCCTACCTCAAAAACCTTACATTGACTTACATGTACATGTACATGTACCGTATACCCTCATGAAGTGTCCTACCCTTTTTGTCTTAACTTATCTAAGATCTATTGCCGATCTAATCTAAACTGATTTTCCTCTGCCCACCTTATCTTAAACTGCGCGCAATGCATCACCACAGAGGAGAATGAAAAAGCTGCGTTGCGTAATGTGCAATCCTGCACGTACAGAACTAAGATAAGGCCCGCGGTAAGGCAATGCATTACCGACTTGACCTTATCATTCCTTGCGTTTTGCTTGCCCTTCCATTCCTTTCCCCTTGTTTTTCCTTGCCTTTCCTTGCCTTTAATTTTATTGCCTCTGACTTGCCTAGCCTTTCATTACCCTGCATTACCGGGTGCACCGTCAAAAGTACCCATGACAGACGCACCCGTGCACTAAAAGCTTTTCAGTAAACTCTATTAGCCTAAGCCTGCAAAAGATAAATTACGCCCAAGACCTATTCGTAAGAAAGAAAGAAAGAAAAGCTTCTTTATAATCGCTTCGTCATAATCATGTTTTTCTAACATTCTGTCGCGAACACAGTCGAACGTAACTGTGTCCACAATAATTATTATGTGACTCAAATCCGGCTTATTCAAGAACTAGTCATGCAAAATTAATCCATCATACAAATCCCAATTGTTATTAATACTAAGACGATAATCTATTATGCTGGCCTACCAATTGCCCGTCTGAGTTGTCTTGATCGCGTCCTGCGCTCTGCAAGCCGCCGTATTGGCCGTGTACCAAAATTCAGCCACATATCCAGCTATATGCGTGACGTTCTCCACTGGCTTCCACTCAAGCAACGAATTGAGTATAGGATATCTACTCTAGTCTGGCGCTGCATGCTAAGGCCTTGCTCCTGTCTATCTTTGTGAGCTCTGTAGCCTTACTCTTAGTTCTCACCATTTCCGCTCCCTTCGTTCGACTGAACAAAGTCTGCTCGCAGTCCCTTTTGCTCGTACTTCCACTATGCAGAACCGTGCTTTCTCGGTGTTAGGGCCCTCAACCTGGAATGGTCTTCCTCTGACCCTCTGCTCTCTTTGTAAAAATCCTTCTCAGGTTTTCCTCTCTCATCTTAAGACAGTTTTATTTATAACCGCGCTGAGGTTGGGAGCGCCTCTGAGTAGTCCTCTTGAGGAGGCGCTATATAAATGCATATAACGAATGAACCTCTACGTTGATCTATGCCACGCGCGGCACGCCTGTGCTGTCGTTTACTCTATACACGGTTCAACGACAGGCAATAATACTTTTTCGAGTCTACTTAACATACACCCCCTGTCAAGTAAGACTACAATTCAGCGGTTGTTCGACAACATCGTGCCAAGATCGTAAATATTCTACTAGTTCTTATTTACATTGTATAATGAGACAGTCTGTGATTTGTAGAAAATCTACTGACCGCGGCTAATCCGTGGACTCTTTTTAAATCAAAGCTTAAATCACATTTGTTTGCTCAGGCTTATCCCGCAGTTAGTTGCTTGTGAGGCTCCTTTGTAGCGGTTTGGCAGCGTTAGGGCGTCATATAAATTGTTGCTATTATTGCTATTATTATTATTATCATTATTATCATCATCGTCATCATCATCACCGTCATCATCAACAGAATCATCAGAATCATCTTCAACATCAGAGTCACCACCACCACCACCACCACCACCACCACCACCACCACCACCACCGTCGTCATCATCATCATCATCATCATCATCATCATCATCATCATCATCAGAATCAGAATCACCTTCAACATCAGAGTCATCACCACCACTACCACCACCACCACCATCACCACCGTCGTCGTCATCATCATCATCATCATCATCATCATCATCATCATCATCATCATCATCATCATCATCATCATCAATCATCATCATCATCATCATCATCATCATCATCATCATCATCATCATCATTATCATCATCAGCACCTTTCATATAGGTTTACCCCAAGTGCACAAGAAGACAGAAGGTGGAGAATTAACGCTGTTCATAGTTTGAAATGCATGAATGAATCAGAACAGCTGCAGTCGACTTTTAATAGTCGATTTTTAATAGTCGATTTTTAATAGTCGATTTTTAATAGTCGATTTTTAATAGTCGATTTTTAATAGTCGATTTTTTATAGTCGACTTTTAATAGTCGATTTTTAATAGTCGATTTTTAATAGTCGATTTTTAATAGTCGATTTTTAATAGTCGATTTTTAATAGTCGATTTTTAATAGTCGATTTTTAATAGTCGATTTTTAATAGTCAATTTTTTATAGTCGACTTTTAATAGTCGATTTTTAATAGTCGATTTTTAATAGTCGATTTTTAATAGTCGATTTTTAATAGTCGATTTTTAATAGTCGATTTTTAATAGTCGATTTTTAATAGTCGATTTTTAATAGTCGATTTTTAATAGTCGATTTTTAATAGTCGATTTTTAATAGTCGATTTTTAATAGTCGATTTTTTAATAGTCGATTTTTTATAGTCGACTTTTAATAGTCGACTTTTAATAGTCGATTTTTAATAGTCGATTTTTAATAGTCGATTTTTAATAGTCGATTTTTAATAGTCGATTTTTAATAGTCGATTTTTAATAGTCGATTTTTAATAGTCGATTTTTAATAGTCGATTTTTAATAGTCGATTTTTAATAGTCGATTTTTAATAGTCGATTTTTAATAGTCGATTTTTAATAGTCGATTTTTAATAGTCGACTTTTAATAGTCGATTTTTAATAGTCGATTTTTAATAGTCGATTTTTAATAGTCGATTTTTAATAGTCGATTTTTAATAGTCGATTTTTAATAGTCGATTTTTAATAGTCGATTTTTAATAGTCGATTTTTAATAGTCGATTTTTAATAGTGAAAGAAGACTGTTTAGTTTTTAGTTTATAGTTTAGCTTAGTTCTGCGTCAGTGCACTCAAGAAGAATGCTGGACCTTGTTGAAGACCAATAGACTCTTGATTGTCTCCAGAGAATAATTCATGCGTAGAGTCCGTGTCTTGTAACCGACTGATCTATTCGGACTTTTTATACCTTCTTGAATCTCGAGTGTTTTTCAACTTCTTCCTTCTTCCGCATTCTGTTCTTCTTCAAATATGCACAGCATGCTTAGGTCTATGTATGTTTGCACGTGATTAATCTACATGTAAGGTCACGCTTGCTAAGAGTCAAACTGTATCCCATTGTTTCATTTTTCCCTTGCGAGTTACGAAGTCGATGAACCGGTTTTGAAATTTCCTTCTGTCCGCTTCTACTGCGTGTTACTTGGGGTCCCTCCTCTTCCTCCTCCTCCTCCTCCTCCTCCTCCTCCTCCTCCTCCTCCTTTTGGGACCCTTTGTTGCATGCGTGCCAATTCTTTTTCGAAGATACTTTGTCGTGTCCATTTTTTTATACGTTGGCTGTTGGCTTATGTTTCAACACAACGTTTTTCTGATTGTGCATGTATTTATGTGTGTATGCATGTATATATGTATGCATGCATGTATGTATGAATGTGTGTATGTATGTATGTACGTACGACGTATACCCTATACAGGACGATGATAAGGTCTAATACGTTGCAATGTATTCTCTGCTTGTTTCAGGACACCATCATCAAGGAATTCATCAGAGAAGAGACTTCTCCCGAAAACTCATCGTAACAACTATCTTGGTAAATTATACATACATGTGTAAATTACATTCATAATCCTATATACAGGGTGGACCATAAAAAGACCTCTAAAGGTTTTTTGCTAACAATTTGGCGAGAAGTAGCCTAAGAATTTATTTCCAAATCACGGTTCACCGGCTTTAAGGCAATTCATGTTTACGTCCAACTGGAAATTTTATCAAAATATTTCATGTATGAAATAAGAAACAAGAACAAAAGTTATAGGCTACCATTTTCAGTGAGTCCAACCATTGTTTTTTTGATGATTCAAAACCACAACGCAACAAAACGTAACCAAAAACCATTTTATTAAGTCACATCTCAAATGATTGTTATCAAATGAACTTGATAGTGCTTCACAACTTGTGTTCAATGTGTCCACCACCAGTGCTCACACTTCCTATGAGTCTCTTTGTAAAGTTCTTGACGGCCTTGTTGGTGTGTTCCAGATCGAGGCAAATCTTCCCATTATCAACTTCAATGCGACCATCCATTCTCTTACCGCTCATGTTTTGGTTGCAGATTGTGGTATTTCTCCAGTATAGCGCTCCACATTTGAAAACCTTTAGCTCCAAAACCTTGCTCACGAAGACTAGTGTCTGAATACACACATTAAGTTCACTGACCTCTTGCATGGTCATCGGAGTTTCACGCCAAAGCGCATGAGTAATAGTTGCAAGTGAAGGGCTTGCTCAAGGTCCCTACGCGGCGGCTTGAGGTGGATTCGAACCTAGTAGTAGAGCTGAGATATTCTAGAACATTGACCCATAACTTAGGGTCATTTTCGAAATTTGCCCAGTACATAGGGTCATCCCAACCTTTAACCCCAATTTGCCTACATGTTTGACCTTTGACCCATAATTTGCCTACATTCCCAACCTTTAACCCCAATTTGCCTACATGTTTGACCTTTAACCCATAACTTAGGACCAATATTACGCATTTGACCAGTACATTGGTTCATTCCCGACCTTTGTCCCCAAGTTTCCCCATCTCTCCTCAGAATCATCGTTGTGGGGACCATCGCCCCACAGTCCTCCTCGTAGCTATGGATAGAACCAATGTACTGGGGAGGCTGGAGAATTCAAATTTTGAAAAAATTATCTTGTATCAGTATAAAGATAATATCTTGTATATAAAATGAACTACACAACGTATAATCTGAAAGAATTGCGGCAAATTCCAAAACAAAGAGGACAAAAAGGATACTCAAGATTAGGAAAAGCGGAACTTATCGCACTCATATCACACGGAGATCGACTAGGCGCTCGGACCCCAGACATCAAGGCTTCAACGCGTACTCCCCGCACGGTACGAGAATTGCAGCAAATTGCAAAACAGAGAGGACAAAAAGGATACTCAAGCATGCGAAAAGCGGAACTTACGGCATTCTTGTCTACTACTTGGAAATTTGTGGGGAAAAATAAAGTTACTTTTTCGGATTGGTTGACTAGTGAGATTAGTCAGTTACCCCCTCGAATAAAACCACCCGTTCATAGGTTCAAACTTCGAGAGACAGCGACGGCTATTAAGGGATTTACTAAGAGATACACAATCGAGGGAACCAGTGGTATCGACGTTACGTCTTTTCTCAAGGCTGTAAGACCGCAGGTAGTTAGGCTGCTAGCTAAAAATCGAGGGGAAAAAGTTCAACTCAATCTCATGTGCGTAATGGAGAAGGTAGACATGAAATCCGGCGAAATAGCAACGGCTGAGCCTAATTTCAAATCAAAGACTGATATTATTTTAGAAGCAACCGATGTGAAGGAAATATATACCAACGCAGTGGATAAAATTAAGGAGAGCATGGCTAGTTTTCAGATGCGAGGTAGTAATTGGCGATTCAGTGCTGTTGTGAAGTTGGATATCGATACAGTGGTATATAAGCCATTGAAAGGCAGTTCTTATATTCCACTCCCTGGGTATTTGGCCAGTAAAAAGGCTATTATTAATATGAAAAATGATGACGCGGAATGTTTCAAGTGGTCGGTTGTCAGGGCGCTAAATCCAACTGAAGATAACCCGCATAGAATCACTAGAGATCTGAAAGAACAATCTGAGAAACTCGATTGGAGTGGTATTGAATTCCCGGTTGCTGTCAATGCTAATATTATACAAAAGTTTGAGCATCGTAATAACATTAGCGTTAACGTTTTCGGCTTTGAAGGGGCGGTTTACCCATTATTTGTATCAAAGCATGAAAGCGATACCTGCGTTGATCTACTGCTTATTTCCGACGGTGAAAAGAAGCATTACTGTTGGATCAAGAACTTTAATAGATTGATGGCGGCGCGAACAGAAAAATCCGTACATTCGATGCACTATTGTAGAAGATGTTTGACAGGGTATACACGATCAGAAGCGCTCGCCAAACATGTTGAGTACTGTTCCCAGCAAGACGCCCAGCGAATAGAATTACCCGAACCAGGAACTATGTTGAGTTTTGGAAATTTTTACAGAAAAATGAGAGTACCTTTTATCGTCTATGCGGATTTCGAGTCCTTCATTAAACCGATCGATACATGCCAGCCCGATCCCAGCACGTCCTACACCAATAAATACCAGAAACATATTCCTAGCTCGTTTTGTTATCACATAAAATGCTTCGACGATGACATATATTCTCAAGATCCGGTGGTGTTTACAGCTGAAAACGAAGACGACGATGTCGCTCAGAAATTCATAGATTCTCTTGTAGAAAATGTAAAACGAATATATCACCAGTTCAAATTCCCAAAGACTATGATATTCGGTAAAACTGAGAAGAAATGTTACGATGAAGCCACCAACTGTCATATCTGCGGAGGAGAGTTGAGGGAAGATCGAGTAAGAGATCATTGCCATTTAACCGGTAAATTCAGAGGCGCTGCCCATAACATTTGCAATCTACGCTACAAAGTCCCCAAGTTTTTCCTTGTAGTATTCCATAATCTAACCGGGTACGACAGTCATCTTTTCGTGAAGAAATTGCGAGGTGGTGAAAATGAAAAGATTAAATGCATCCCTTGCAACGAAGAAAAGTATATCTCATTTAGCAGAGAAGTTGTAGTCGATAAGTTTGTAGACAAAGAAAATAAGGAAGTAGAGGTCAAGCGAGAATTACGCTTCATCGATAGTTTTAGATTCATGCCTTCGAGTCTCGACGCGTTATCAAAGAACCTTCGTAAAGATCAGTGTAAGAATTTAGGTGATTTTTGTCAAGACGAGAAGTTGGATCTTTTGCTCAGAAAGGGCATTTACCCATACGATTACGTCGATGGAGTTGAAAGACTAAACGAAACCGAATTACCGCCGAAGCATAACTTCTATTCTAAACTGAACGATTCGGGCATCAGCGATGAAGACTATGAACACGCGAGAATGGTGTGGGGTAAATTTGGTTGTAAAACGTTACGAGAATATCACGACTTGTACAATCTTTCGGATGTTCTACTACTGGCGGATGTATTCGAAAATTTTAGAGACGTCTGTATGAAGAACTACAACCTGGACCCCGCGTGGTATTACACTTCACCCGGACTAGCATGGGACGCTGCTCTGAAGTTAACCGATGTATATTTGGAGTTATTGAGCGATTACGATATGTTACTGATGATTAAGCAAGGAATTCTAAGAGGAGGAGTCAGCACGATTTCGAATCGATACGCGAAGGCGAACAACAAGTACATAGGAGAAGCTTTTGACCCCGCACAGCCTTCGAAATTTATTACCTATTTAGACGCGAACAATTTGTACGGATGGGCAATGTGCAAACCGCTACCGACTCACGACTTCAAATGGATGACTGATAACGAGTTGAGCGATTGGAAAAGCATTACCTCGCGAGACGGGGTGGGGTGTATACTAGAAGTCGATTTGGAATATCCAGAAGAATTACACGACCTGCATAACGATTATCCACTGGCTCCTGAGAGCGTAAAACCACCAGGCTCAGATGTAGCGAAACTAATTCCAAATTTGAACGGCAAAAAGAAATATGTAGTTCATTACGTTAATTTACACTTGTACGAAAGTCTTGGTTTGAAAATCGGTAAAATTCATCGCGGGTTAAAATTCAAAGAAAGCGCTTGGCTGAAAAAGTATATCGACCTGAATACGGAATTGAGAACGAAAGCTACAAACGATTTCGAGAAAGACTTTTTCAAGCTGATGAATAATAGCGTCTTCGGTAAAACTATGGAATGTATCGAGAATCGAGTTGATGTACGATTGGTGAGCAACGAGAAGGAAGCTATTACGCTCGCGGCGAAAACTAATTACGACAGACGAACTATATTCGATGAAAATCTCATCGCTATTCACATGAAGAAGACTAAGTTGTTCTATAACAAGCCAATATATCTAGGAATGTGCATCCTAGACTTGAGTAAAACGCTCATGTATGATTTTCATTATAATTACATCAAGGACAAGTATGGAGATAAGGCTAAACTTTTATTCACAGATACGGATTCGTTAGCCTATGAAATAAGAACCGACGATTTCTATGCCGATATAGCTCCCGATGTTCGAAGCATGTTTGACACGAGTGATTATCCAAAGGACCACCCCTCCGGTATAGAACCTGGAGTAAATAAGAAAGTAATAGGTATGTTTAAGGACGAAGCAGCCGGTAAACAGATTGAGGAATTCGTGGGACTTAGATCCAAGTTGTATTCGTATAAGATGGCCGGCGTAGACCATAAGAAATGCAAAGGTGTTAAGAAGAATGTTGTCAAGAAAACGATAACCCACGATGATTATAAGAACTGCTTGTTTACGAGGAAAGAACAGTCGAGAAAAATGAACGTGATTCGATCCCATCTTCATGATATCTACACTGAAGAGATTAATAAGATAGCCCTCTCAGCTGACGACGATAAGCGATTGATTCAACAAGACGGGGTACATACCCTAGCCTATGGTCACTATTTATTGAAAACGACTTAGACAAAAGAAAAAAAATTCTAATATAAAATGGAAATCTCAATGTGTCTCAAAAGTAAAATCGGCATCAGCTTTAAAACATTTACGAAATGGATCGAGTTCCAATTTGAAGAGGGTATGAGCATGGACAATTTCGGCTCGGTATGGCATCTCGATTTTGTTTTACCAATATCATCGTTCGATGAAAAAGAACTTCATAAAGCTATGAATTGGAAGAATATACGCCCGGTGCTATTGGAAAAAAATATGCAAAAAGCGAACAAAATAAGTGAGAGGGAAAAAACGTATTTTTTTATAAAATATTTAGGTGAAATGTAAAATGAGTTTTGAGACATACAAAGATATCAGCGTTGAAGGCGTAGTTCTTCCTAATTCTCCACTTTCCAACATACAGCTAATCGATGCTGTGAAGAAGCTGAATATTCCAAACTTCAGGGGGTCTTTTTACGAGATGAATTGCCAAAGAAGCCAAGAACGAATGAGTGTGGGATACTGAATCTAGATGACTCGAACGGTAGAGGAACACACTGGTGCTCTTTTTTAAAGAACGGCAACCTTAAAATATATTTTGACAGCTACGGTCTACCACCGCCCGTAGAGCTCATAAAGTATTTACACAGCCCCGTCTACTATAACAGCGAGCGAATCCAACCCGATGGCGAAGTCTTTTGTGGTCATTTATGCCTGTACGTCTTAAAGAAGGTGGCGAGTGATGGAATGAAATTTCAAGAAGTTATAAATGAATTGTACTAAAAATATTATAGCGTAATAAAATGCCTGTAAACATATTTGGACAAATGGCTAGCGAATCAGCGCAGCGAGTAATATCGGGCGGTGTCACATTAACTCAAGCAAACAGTACTTTTCTAAGACGAGATGGAGCAAACCCTGTTACCGGAGATCTAGATATGAATGGCCTCGTGATAAAAGGTCTACCAACAACGAATACTTCAGAAGCGGGAAAAGACGAGGCACTAAGTCGAGGACAGGCTATAGATTTAATAACGAATCACGATAATGTACCGTCGAACGGCAATCATTTGACAAATAAGAAATACGTCGGTGCAACGGCTGAAAAATATGTCAACACGAAAGCAATCGGACCCGTGATTAGCATGTACTCTTCAGCTACGCAAGCCATACGCGCCGAAACTTACACAAAAGTTTCTTTCAGCACAGACAGATTCGATAGAGAGTTCAACGGTAGAATAGGGACTACTATAATCGAGCCCGGTAAAGCCGGTTGCTATATCGTTTCGACGCACATAGAATTTCGTATATACGGTGCTGCTACTTCGGGTTTCGTTTACCTGTATAAAAATTCCGGGGTGCATATGCAAATTGCGGGTGGAGAGGGTGCGTCAGGTGGTACTATCAATGCAACAGGTAGTACTATACTTTATCTAACCGAAAACGACTACCTCGAGATAGGTGTTTATTCACACGTCGCTTTAGGCATAGTTGCTAAGGACTTTTCCCTCGCATTCTTACGACCATAACTAATTTTTTTTGGCGTAGACGGAGTTTTTGTACTAAAAATATTAGGATAATAAAATGCCTGTAAACATATTTGGTCAAATAGATGGTGGATCAACACCACGAGTAATAGCAGGTGGTATCACATTATCCCAAGTCAACAATACTTTTCTAAGACGAGATGGAGCGAATGCGGCTACAGGAGATCTAAATATGAATGGTAAATGTATTAAAGGTCTTCCTATAACGAATAATCCGGATGCAGGAATGGATGAGGCTCTAAGTTATGGACAAGGCGTAGATTTGGTAACGAATCACCCTTACATTCCGTCTAACGATAATCATTTGACTAATAAAAAATATGTCGACGAACAAATTGCTTCGACCAACCGATTCTTTGGCCCGGCGTTTTGTGGCTACTCCCAAGCTGTTCATGCTATCCCCGCTAGCACTGCGACGCAAGTAAAATTTCCGAGAAAAAGATTCGATCAGGATAATTGTTTCATGGATACGAAACGTTTCTTTCCTCAGAAAGCCGGATGTTATATAGTTACGGTGTTTGTGGAATTTCACGCTAATAGTGCTAGAACTTACGTTATGTTTCCTTGACCAAAAATGGAACAACGTACATGAAGATGCCCGGTGGTGGAGGTGACTTTGGTGGTGGAGGTACGCCCGCAGCTAATAATAATGTATCGGGTACTTGCCTAGTTCGATTAGATAATACCGACTACCTCGAGATAGCTGTTTTATCAGACGTTGACTCAAACATTAAAGCCCATGAGTTTTCAGCAGCCTTCATACGACCTTAAAATTCCAAACAACATTTAGTTTTGAATTTAATTTGTTACAAAATCGTCATCACCCTCCTTTCTCTCATGAACTTTAATTTCGTATCTGTTTCTCCATACTCGACCATTAAAAAATAAGATTGTCCGCGCGCTTTCCCCGTGTGCTTTACCCGCTTTGTAAATCGATGTATACGAGCTTACTTCACCCGTTTCTAGGTCTAATATATCTACTCGTCTCGGTTGGTTTCTGATTTTTTTCAATCTGTCATATTTTTCATCCGTGCTTGGCACCTTCGGTTCTCGCCGCTGTTTCTCTTTTTCAGCGATATCACGCGAAAGTACACCCTTCTCAAACAATAGATCGATAAGTTCAGGCTTGTTGAGATGAGTCCATCTTTTGATACCATGCTCTTTCACCAGCGTTTTCAATTCTATCAGTTTCATTTTTATAGTACAAGATATTTTTTTAATACACCATAGTCAATTTCATACCATCCGATTGAAAATTGAGTAACTTGTCGTAAATCAGCACCGCGTACGCATCTGTACCAGCCGTCGGAGCAGCATTAAAAGTAGCTTTGATCTTGAGATCGACTATCGATGACTTTAGACGCTCAACTTGATTGCTTACATCAATCACCATAATCGGGAAGAGGTCTTTAAAGTCTGACGGTGTGATATTGCTTTGCGATACCAGTTCGTCCGTTCCGTAGAATTTTTCGCCAAACAAGGCCGCTTCTCTATAAGCTCGTGAGAATTGCTGATTCGGGAATGATAGGTTGAAGCTGACGGCTGGGTTTTGTTCCTGGTTCATCATGACGTAGATGTCCGTTAGATTGCAATGATCGAAAATCGATGGGTTTTTTTCTTGATCACCGCCACGATTGGTTTGAAATCCAATGATGATGTACCTTGGTTTCTCAGCCGATGACTTGGCGCCAAGTGACCATTCAAAAGTAGTCGCATGTGGGACGCTTGTATTATCGCATTGGCGAGCCCTGTATGCAACTGGTAGCGATACTTTCGATGCGATCGTTTTGAGTAATTCATGCTTCTCCTCTAAGGACGGAACGACGTGCGGCATAAACCACGCGATTTTGTCTAATCTGACTTTCCCGGCACCCGCAGCGGCGAGTCTAAAAATTGCGTCATCATCGGCTTTACGAACAAGAGTTAGCTTGTGATTCATTCCAAAAATAACCTTGTTGTAATCATCACAAAATCCGAAAATATGGCTCAATGGAACGATAAAACTAAACGTGCCTTTGTCCCCCGGTTTTCTAATTAGATACGACTGTCTAACGGCGAAACCTATATTATCCGCGATAACAGCAGTCGCGCCACTGTCCTTATACCACAGCTGATTCAAACCTTGAGCTAGTTGAAAATCATTTGGGTATTTGAGTAAACCGAGCATCGTAGTCGCTTGACCTGGGTTACGTAATGATTCAACGACTTGATTTCCTAATTCGTATTTAATATTGTAGAAAAGATGCATAAGTCCATTATTCGTAAGGGCTACGGCATCGGCATTAGCGTAGAAGGTGGTGGGGTTGTCCGCCTTCGTCAATCTGCCCTCGAATAATAGGTAAGATTCCGCCGGATGGTTGAAAACATCTTGAGAATAAATGTTGATTACTATCTCTCCCCCCCGCGGTGTTTAGATTCGATCCCTGAATCGGTTCATACTGGTGGTATTGGTAGCGCTCGATACCCTCATCAATCAGAGGTGGTTCGGCAAATCTTAGAATATCTGATTTCATTTTATTATACGATATTTTTTTTAAATTTTTTTTACGCGACCTTCATTCCCGCGCCGTTTAGTTTACGCGCTAAATCTTGAATCGACACGACATTTTTCAAACCATTCCCCATCATCAGATTATTAATATTCTCCGGATTCACCCCGACGCTACTAAGTCGATCAATAATATCTCTACTTTCTTGCTTAACCTGTTTCTTAGGAGGAGTCAACACTTTTTCCACAAATCTTTTACCGGCATCGATTGCGGTGGTTTTTCCAACATCGATAGCCTTTTTCCCAATTTCTGTTGCCACGTCTTTGCCCGCACTAAGAGCTCTAGTCGCTAACTGTTTGGCGGCGTTCGATGTGACTAGTCTTTTGAAAAATCCGGAAATAGTGTCGAATATGCCGGATCCGCCGATAACGTATTGCTTCATGTAACTCCTTCTTTTAATGTCCAGCATTTTATAATGTCGACATTATATTTTTGTAACCATCTTTACTCAGCGCTTCTTGCCGTAGTAACTCGTCGCATATCGCCACGATCTCGTTTCTTACTCCGGTGCCACCCGCCCTGTAGCTCTGAATTCTAAGCTCTAGCTGTTTTGCTAATACATTTGGGTCTTCGGAGATGACGATTACGCCAACGCCTTTACCTACTATGCCTAGGGTTATCTTTTCCCATATCGGTTTGACAATTTGTTTGTATTTATCGCTTGAAGATGATTTAGGTTTGTTAGGATTTTTTTCCTGTCTTATAGCATTCGTTGTGGTGAGAATCTCGGCGTAATCGGCCTTGTCATTATCATCGTATATCGTGGCGTTCGGTTGTTTCAGCGTCAACAACTCCCAAAGCCCCGGTGTTCCTCTGTAAGTCTTATTTCCAACCGTCACATCGTCTCCTTGAATCGAAATCGGAGTGTCGCCGATATAGAATTGTTTTTTTTGGGATTTTATTCCAAACGTCGTGTCTACAGTTCGTTTATCGGAAGCGTATTGATGTAGGTACTTGGCAGCCATATCCCCTAATTCCAAAGTTCTGATATCCTCGGTCGGATCGGAGCTATACGCTTCTATCGCCGGACGCTGAGGAAATTGAAGACCCTGTAACGAAGGAAGTGCTTGTAACGCATTTGAAGTAGCTACCGAATTTTGATTGATGGCAGACAATAAGACATTTTGCTCTTTGGAAATTGCGGATTGTGAATCAACGATAGGTTTGAAGAGCTTGGTTAAATCTTGTTGTAGTCCTGAATCACCTAATCTCTCCGATAAAAATTTTTGTTGGATATTCTTCTTTGTTTTCAGATATTCTGCAACTTTTTCGTCTCTTTTCGCGGGGTCGGTGATTTTTACAAACGACATTTTAAAATTAGAAACATAATGTTTTCAGTCATGTAGGTCTTTCGAACTATAAGCTAGGATTATTTTCGTACATTGATTGCAAAAGCAGTCTGACTTGTGCTGACTTCTTCTAACTTCTCCTTTCTCAACCATGGATTGCAAGTACTGTCTGTCTTCTTCTGTTGCTCGATTGAGGAGTGATTCTTTCGCTTCCATCCCGTCTATCGTGACTTTCTTCTTTCTCATGATTTCTTCTTTCATGTTATTGAATTTTTCAATCTCGTTCAGCAACGACTCAATCTCAACTGAAATGATATCACTTATAAAATCTTGTGAAATATGATCGTTGTTCGTGTTGAGTTTCAAGACATCTAGCATGTCGAGATTCATGACAGCTCGCGTGTTGATCTTTTTTTGCATCTCAGATTTCATAATCTGCTTTTTACTGATATAGCTGTCGATTATACTTTCCATCTCCGAATCATCTAATATCTTCAATAATAAGTTTTGATTAATATTCTTCTTTGATTTCTGAAGTTCCGCAACTATAAACTTTCTTTTCGGGGGATCGATGATTTTTACAGACGGCATTTTAAGTAAGAAAAAAAATTTAATGTTTTCAGACGTGTTTTTTTGACGTGTGAAAAAACATAAGTTGGACGTATTTTTCCGACGTAACAACAAACGTCTACATGTTTTCACGTATGTTCGCGTATGTTAGACGTATTTCCAGACGTAACGACATACGTCTACATGATTTCACGTATGTTCGCATTAGTCGTTTTTTTGATAGATTCGTTATTTTTCTCAAACATGGATTGTAAGTGCTGCCTGACTTCTTCTCTTCCTCGATCGATGAGCGATTGTTTCGTTACCTCGTCCATCGCGTCTATCGCAACTTTAATATTAGTCCTAATTTCTTCTTTCATGCCGTTGAATTTTTCAATCTCGCTCAGGATCAACGAATATTCATCGTCTGAAATGTTATTATCCATGAGAGCTTTTGAAATATGGTCGCTGATCGTGTTGAGTTTCGCATCGGCTAGCGTTTTGATCTTTTCATGCTTCTCCGCCTTCAACGCCAGCTTTTTACTGATGTAGATACCGATTATACTTAGCAACCCCACACCTAATGCCGCTCCTTCCAAAGCCATAGCAATGGGCGCTGCGATTATAGTGGATAATACTCCGATTCCTGAAACTCCGAGTCCCATCGTGACCGCTGAGAGGACTCCACCTACTGCACCGATCACGCTTACACTTCTATGATACTTTTTACTCAACGCTGCTCTTTTATCGCGTACTTGCTCGATTTCCTTCTTAATTTCGCCAATCTTTTGAAGTCTATACGTTTGCGCCGACCCTGTAACGATATGTATTTCTCCTTCCGGTGCCGATGGAAGCTTCGGATAGAGTGATTGTGTTGTTTTGATGCCGTCGTATTCCATTCGTTTTATTTACGCGATATATTTTTTAGATTAGATAATTTACACGACATAGCGAATCTCCCGCGTTAATGGTTACCACTGAATCGGAGTTGTTTTGAATAGTGACTATGATATCATCAACCACATCATCCGAAACCACTTCGTTTTGTAGACTGCATCTTTGTTCTTTGATACCCTGTTTGAGGGAAATGAGACAAAGTCCTGCACTCATTTCTACACCGAGTCCAAGAGTTAGCGTAGTTGTCGTCTTTGGTTGTATCGTTATAACATTTTGCGCAAAAATCTCCCACCTTACACCTCCTAGTAGCCTAACTGGATTGTGGGTAACGCCCCTCGTAATCTTCCAATGGACTTGCAGGGGTTGCGTTCTAACCTCGACCTGCCTAGTTGGTTTAGTTCCAAATTTGTGTAATGGTCTCGACATTTTATAAAGACTAAATTATAATATCATGCCGAGAATCGGAATGTTTCGAAACGGTGAATTAGGGCCTAGCAAAAGTCCTTCACCCCTCACATATCCCGACCCTGTTTTCATGTACAACCCAGATGCCGTTATCGAGGCGCCTTTTGGCCATGGGGATAAGTACAAACCAGACCCGGCTGATCTTATCTTACACCTCATATCGTCTTTCGCCACGTACATTACACCTAACCCGCTGATTTTATCGACAATCTTCGACGTAGCCGCGGAACCTAAGCCACTCATAGCCCCCATCGCTAAACTAGGTATAAGGGTTTTCGCTATCGTTGCTAGAAACGGAAGAATGGCGCCTATAAATCCTCCTTTGACGTTCTTATTGTACTCCAATTGCGTTTTACTCATTTTGATGACTACGCCTGTTCCTTTTTGGTACGCCTTTGTCATTTTATTGATTTGAGCCTGTGTGAAAGCAAACATATCGTTGCCGTTAAAATCATCGTGCGTCAGTTTGATATTCACACCAGTTCCTGCTTGAAGAGATTTTTGAATTTTGTCTCGTTGCCCTTCTGAAATATTAACTTTGTGGACTATATACCGACTCATTTTAGTTTACAAAAAAACTTTCAAACTTCTCTGATGTGAAAACGAATCGTCAAGTCTTCTCCTCTAAGATTTACCTCTTTCCCATTTTCGTCTGTGAGCATCGTTGTCATCGTTGAAATGGTAGATAGCGTAATGGGGAGATAAATTAAATTATGCGGCACTTCGATAATTTTGTACCCCGGGGCTACGTTCGGGAAAAAAGAATGTATTACGTTTACCGTCGTTCCGTTAATGTACGAAGACCCGATAATGTCGTTGGTCAGTAGTAAATTGTTAATACTCATTATATCTACTATGTTCTTCGATTCGTTATATCCTTCAAGATAGATATATTTTATAAAACCTAGAACCTTTCCAATCGAATTCTTAGACGTAAAGTCAACCGCATAGTGCTCTGCTATATTTAACACAGTCTTCAACGTATTGGTGTTTGGTTCTATTGAGATACAGTACTCTGAATTTACCCTATCGTAATGCCCATTCTCCTTCATGATTCTCTGTATGTGGCCGTTGATATCTGTTATTTCATAGCTTCCCTCCGGTACTTCTATGTTAAACCAAGGGCTCACGCCAGTCGGTGAATACCTAAAGTTGTTGTTTGTAGCGTCGATATTTGGAAAAGAATAGTACGTTGCGAGATCTATGAAGGCCATTTCGTATTTTTTATTTTTGTCTAGTTCAATAGGTGGATTAAACTTTGTTCTGATTTTTGTGCTCCTTTCGCTTAGCAGAATGTAAAATGACGTTTTTGGTTCCGTGTTACGAGCCGTCTTTTCCGTATTATCAGCTATCTGTTTGAGAAGCGATGATTCCATTTTGATTATACAATAATTTTTTACTACAGAGGATCCTCGATTACATAAAATAGGTCGAATCCGCAGCGGTATTTGCCATTGTACTTTTCGCTTCTTAGATCGATGACGAGGAATCCGTGCGGTTGTTCCCATACCGTTTTGCATAGTTTTCTAAATTCATCTTTCGACATGTCAGTACTAACATGGTCGTTATAGATATGATCGAGGTTTTTCGAGTCCTGCTTGAACAGGCAAATAAAGTTTGCATTCTCTCTGATCGTTTGTCGTGGCAGTTTGAAATAATTCTGAGCGAGGTAAAAACAGTCTACATTACTATGCCTCCCCCGAATATAATACGTTTCGCACTTGTTTTGTTTTTCCAATTGTAAATCATCGAAAATCATCAGATTCTTCTTTCCGCTACTCATGGCCCCCGGGTCCGGTACATCATCGGCTTTTTCAAAGAACTTGGCAATTATATCGGATTTGGCTTCCGATTTTAATGTTTTTGCCATATGTTCCATAATAAGGGCTGGCGGCGCATTTAGTTTGGTTATTTCATCTTGAAGCTCGAATAATCCAACGATCGCTTCTTTCGGCAATTTTTCTTCGAATGCTTTTTTAATAATACGATATTCTGGTTGAAACAGAGACTTACCAAATACCTGGAGGTTATTATAGTCCAACCAGCCTGGTCTGAGTAATAGATTCAGAAGAAGCGTCGTTTTGCCACAGCCGGACTTTCCGATTATCAACCCCCGTATACTTTTAGGTAGCAAAGGATTATTAAATCTTTTCGATAGCGCAGATCCCCAACTTAGATCTTTGATTTCCATTTTATTTATGTATTAAAAAGCGAAATGTATTGCGTAAAATGTAAAAAACAGACTGAAACGAGAGATGCGCATAACGTAGTGACTAATAACGGGAGACCGATGCTTAGGGGCGTTTGCGTTGTATGTGGTAAAACAAAAACTCAATTCGTAAAAGCTTCCGCTACGAAAGGGGGAGATCTGGTTAGTTCGTTGAATGCAGCTACTAGTAACATTAAGCTACCTTGGGCTGAGTTTCCCGGTGAGATGCATTTGCCAGGCCACCATTTTACAGGCCCAGGTACAAGGCTAGACAAGAGACTGAATCCTGACGGGACTTTCAAAGAGTGGAGTAAACCTGTGGATAGGGTAGATAACGCGGCTTATCACCACGATTTGGCTTACGATCAACACACCGATACGGCTTCTAGGAATATCGCAGATAGAGTGATGATTAATGATTTGAACAACATTCCTAATCCGAGCTTGCGGGAGCGTGTAGAGAGGGCCATTGTTAAGCCTATATTATCAACTAAAGCGAGTCTTGGGTTAGGTTTAAAAAAAAGCTCTGAAGTGAAATGGACTGATCAATTAGCCGATGAATTACACAGACCAGTGGTTAAACATTTTAGAAAGAGAAAGGTGATTGTTAATGGGATAGATGATATATGGGCCGCTGATTTGGTGGACATGCAGGCCTTCGCTAAAGATAACGATGGTGTGAAATACTTGTTAACCGTTATAGATGTGTTTTCCAAGTACGGTTGGATTGTGTCATTGAAAGATAAGAGTGGTAAATCTACAGCTGACGGCTTCGTGAAGATACTCGAGGGTGGGAGGAAGCCGATTAAGTTATGGGTTGACAAAGGGAAGGAATTTTATAATAAGGATGTAAAGAATTTGGTTGATTTGTACTCTACCGAAAACGAGGAAAAATCTTGCGTTGTTGAGAGATGGAACCGAACGATGAAAGAAAAGATGTATAAATATTTTTCGGCTAACTCGACGAGAAGATATATCAACGTTTTGGATAAAATGGTGGGTAATTATAACAATACCAGGCACGGTTCTATTAAAATGACACCCGCCAAGGCTAGTATGAAAGTGAATGAAAAAACTGTTTTTTTGAATTTATACGGTAAAGAGATTTCGGAGCCTATTATACCAAAGTTTTCAATTGGTGATAAGGTCAGAATAACTAAGAAGAAGAACATTTTTGAGAAGGGATACACACCTAGATGGACTGAGGAGGTATTTACAGTATCCCAGATTCAATACACAGATCCTCCGACTTATAAAATTACTGTTGATAATGGTGAGGAAATACAGGGGAGTTTTTATGAACAGGAGCTACAGAAAACGACTCAAGAAATATTTAGAATAGAAAAGATTATCAGGAAACGTGGGAAGAAATCGTTTGTTAAATGGCTTGGATATCCAGACTCGTTCAACTCATGGGTCGATAGTGAAACAATGATAAGACTATAGGCTTAACGATGCGCGGCTGGGTGGGTAAAAAACAGCCGGGGAGACCTATGTGGTTGTTTGTGCTAGGTCATCCATTTTCCTACTACTTACGCTACCAATCCTAGTTACGCCACTGTGCACCATATACCATCCAGAATTAGACATCCGACACCACACTTCCGTCAATGTTCCGGTGAGCTGACGAGTTGACCGATTTCTTGACAAACTAACCGGAACATTGACGGAAGTGCGGTGTTGCATATCAGCTATTCGTGAGATGATTGGTTACGGCTTACTATGGAAGGACCGCCTCCATTATGCATTCATCCTAGCCTGCATTCATTAAGCCTCAGCTGCGTGTGATAATGACTAATACGAGGGCGCGTGATGTTGACTATACAGTTATTTCATCATCTCGATTCGTTAATGGGTTGCTTTTTGGTCTGTTTTTACTCCGCGTATGCGATTGTTTCAAACATATGGAAATTTTAACAGGAACACGCAACCTAGGTCTGTATAAGGTAAGACATTTTTTAATCATGTACGGGGCCTCACAGGGGATTATGGTGATGTTTAAGCGGCGGTGATAACGATAACGAAAGCGATGTGGCTGTTGTCAGTTGGCCGCGTAGTTTCCCAACAGGCAATCAAAGGCTGCCTTTGTGTACGCTGTCCTTGAATTAGTGTTCAACTTAGTTAGTTCCAACAACAGTGGCGTAGACAGGATTGACTTATTGAAAATATTTTTCTTTTTCCAGTCTTCTCCAGCCTCCCCAGTACATTGGTTCTATCCATAGCTACGAGGAGGACTGTGGGGCGATGGTCCCCACAACGATGATTCTGAGGAGAGATGGGGAAACTTGGGGACAAAGGTCGGGAATGAACCAATGTACTGGTCAAATGCGTAATATTGGTCCTAAGTTATGGGTTAAAGGTCAAACATGTAGGCAAATTGGGGTTAAAGGTTGGGAATGTAGGCAAATTATGGGTCAAAGGTCAAACATGTAGGCAAATTGGGGTTAAAGGTTGGGATGACCCTATGTACTGGGCAAATTTCGAAAATGACCCTAAGTTATGGGTCAATGTTCTAGAATATCTCAGCTCTACTACTGAACCTGGAACCCTCCTGATCAAAAGACACCGAACCCACCACTACACCACCGAGGTGACCGCACCCCTCAAGTTGACCGTAAATAGGCCTATAGGCCTACCCTTACATCAATTACATAAATTATATAACTCCGCCACTGGTCGCACTCTGCCACAGTGACTTTAAACTGCAAATACCACCACCACATAAATTATATTGATCCATGTATTGTGTGGAACAGGAGCAGCCGTACATGATGCTGAAGCCGAACAGTCCGTATTTAGCCGGAAACGACCGATTCGAAGGCTATCTGGCCGACATTCTTATGAAGCTGGCGACATCTGGTGGATTCGAGTACGAGATCCGTCTTGCGAAGGATGGACGATACGGGGAGCACAACAGCAACGGACAGTGGGATGGAATGATCGGAGAAGTTCTGACAGGGGTCAGCAACCTATCGTAATCGTAATCGTAATCTCCAGACTTCTAAAGCGCTACTCGAAAGCCAATCGCGGAGCACCAGCTTATTCACGAGCGCTGTGTTGAGTCAAAAATGTTGTCCGTACGAGTAGTTTAGAGGTGGTCCGGGTCAAGTTACCATAGTATACCGATGCACCACCACATCCCATCGAGAGAGCATATCGTCTAGAAAAGCAGTCTCGGAATCCGAGGTCCAGCGGATAATGGCCGAGTATTGTATAGGCTGCGAACCTATGTCTTTATGGTACAGAGGTACAGAGTCTGTATGGAAAGAGATGTTCCATATAGCCAACTCTAGGCATTAAAGGTGATGAGCTGCTTGAATAGTATTAATTTTATAGGCGTATAGGTCCAATATGCAGCGAGTGTATACTATCGATTGTCTAGGGCTCTAGGCCTAATGAAATTCTAGAGATATCTAAATGTAAATTTTAATTGGCTGGCCAATTTGACATCTGTGATCGAACTACGGATATTAAGAATAGAGCCTACGGCCCGACTTCCAATAATTCAGTAGGCCTATATGTTCCTCGTTAAAATTTAAAATATAGATCACATATAGCTTATAATATAGGTCACCAATAAATGCCTGGGTAATGGGCATGTACTCGACCCGGACCACCACGGACTATGCTCCTACGGACAACCTTTCTGACTCAACGCAGCGCTCGTGAATAAGCTGGTGCCCCGCGCTTGGCTTTCGAGTGGCGCGTTTAGAAATTTCGAGTTTACGATTATATAGCCTACGATTACGATATACGTCTACAATTTGTCACGACTAGGCTACGCCAATACCGGTAGTACAGTGTACATAAAAAATAATGCAAATAACAATAGCCGCATGACTGCACTTTATTTTCTTCTTAAGACGGTTTTGAACTTCGCTTTTGCATATGTAATAATGCATATAGTTATAGTTACTAACTAAAAGTTACTCTTAGACAGGGTGAATTCCCTTGAGGTTGAGGGGGTTTAACCTCCCAAAGTCTTTCTTAGGGCACCATAGTAAAGTATTCTTTTCACACCCCAACTCTACGTGAATCATAATCCGAACCCCTCAGTTATTTTCTACTTGTAATCTCATACTGCTCTGAAATCGATTAGACTTAGTCTATAGAATTATAGCAAGACCTATTTATGTCAGTCTTCATATTTTATATTTTAATATAGAAGAACATTCTTTCCTCATTCATAGTAGCATATACGAATGATATTAATTTATATTAATAAAAAATAATATATAGCACACTAGCAGGAGAGCAGGATGCACCGACCCCAATATCGCCATTCAAGTTTATTTTGTGAATTGTTTACTACTGGATAATATGATTCGCAGTTTGGTCTGTAGGCTATACAATGTCATGCAGATTAATTAACCAGTTCCATCGCTCAGTTAATCCCGCGCCCCTCCTTATTGATAGCTCATTTACCTATGCCTACTCAGTGAGTACTCACTCAGCAACATCCAACCATGCAAAAAGTCATTCGCTCATAATTGACTCATCAAAACTGATGTCATGCCCACATGTCCTCGCGATTATGCGTCAACCCAACCACACACCCACTTACCAATCAACCCTTAGGCCTAACCCACCATCATCCATGCAACTGATGCAATCGACCAAAAGCGAGCTCAACTTCTCAATGTCATGGCTCCATTGTCATAGCATTCTTTTAATAGAGCCATAGCAACACAATGAGTCAATTAAAATATCCTCATCAGACCTATTAAGCCGAATTTCATGCGTTCTCTAGTATCACTTTATTAGTGGTTATCGCTGCACATGCAGTCATTTCATAGACGTGTGATGAGATCATTATTGTGTGCAATGCTTCGTGTACGTATACTATAGGACTATATTCAAAGGCATCTATTCACAACGGCGTTACATTAACACGTTGATACCTAACAGTGAGTGAGCGTATATACGTGCTGGTTGTCACGCTATAGAAAAACGGTCTAGCTGTCGTCATTGTATAGGCTGCGATCATCCTTTTATGATCTGCTATAGCCTAAGCTTACTACTGTTGGTATCAAAGACTTTTTGAAAGTCAACGCATTCCTGCGTCTTGTCATGAGCGTAGGCTCAATAGATCTAAATATCGACCTGCATCTGCCAACAACGGACGCCTCATATGTGACGAGCCGACCGAGTCGTGTCTGCTCTATGATCAAGAACAGTAATGAATGGCTGTAACGAGAATGTTTTGTGTATATGCGACGTTTTATCTGAGTCATACGCTACTGGAAATAACGGCGGACGTTGCGCAAAATCATAAATGGCAGGCTGCATTGTTGTAGGTTTACAGCGTATACATTCCAACACAGTCTCGCGAATGCTGTATTCTTCACCAGCATGGTGGGGTTCTGTAAACGCGGGTCAGATCGAGGAGTCGTCTGTCCGTTATTATTAGAAAGTTGATTTGAAGGGTCTTTGTGCCAACTAGTAGGCTTACTCCTACTTTTTGACCTGTACGTCGTGCTCTAAGGCAGATCGATGAATAGGCCTACCTCCAATATTAATTGGCTTACACTGTGTATGTCCTCAGTGTGACTCCGGGCATGTTCCAGGGTGAGAATTGCAGGGGCGGTTAGGGAAGGGGTCAACTCCCCGGTCTTTTATTTTTTCATAGTTCTCACACTGGCATGTCCTCCATGATTTTCTCCCGCCAGAACGAGTAAGCGGCAGCTCCTTTGTTGGCGGCAGACCTCACATTATCTATAGATAGGTCCTACCATGGCGCTGGGATTCGTTGATTGGAAAGGGATTTATCACCAGAATTCTGAATAGATGACTTGTTTGAAGCCAATGTTTTAGTAATTTTTATTCAACTTGTGATTTAATTTTTACCTTTTATTACCATTTATTACTTCGATGTATTATAATGATGTTTTGTGTTCCATCCATTCATTGAGCGTTTGCAAGTGGAGTAATAAAGACAATATTAAGTTATATAGATGTAGCTTACATTCTTAGCACTCTAATGAAGAGAACAGTAAGCTAATATTGATTTGCATGGAAGCCAATGCAGCTCATCTTCAGAGTGTCCTTGTGGGCTGCATTCCGATCAGTGTTTAAACTAGTCTCGCTGCTTTGGAGGAGGTATCCAGGTTTCTTAGGTGGGGGCGAGGATAAACCACAGCCATTTTAAAAATTATTTTTTACTCATGTCATCTCAGGACTTTTTTAACGTGCAGTTCTACACAAAATGTGCAGTTCTAAATGGATTCATGCAGTTGTAGAAGCACTTCCGTCACGTTCCGTGCAGTTAAAACTAGTAAAAAAAAGGTCATTTTCATCAGATTTGGAGTAATTTACCATGGAGGACGAGAAAGGAGAGAAGAGGATGTGCAGTTCTAAAAATTCCTTAAAAACAGCCCTGTGTCATCTCTCTTTTTCTGGTGGCCTTTGTTTGGTATGTCATCTGATTTTACCCTCTATTTCTTAATTTTGCCAGTGGGTTACTCTTTACTTTACATGTGAAAAGCATCTCTTCAATTTTCTGGGGGTGTCGTTCCCCTGCCCCAGAGACTTCTAGATTAAACGCTGCATTTCGACCTGAAGTCAATGTGCAATCCCATTATCGCTGGATTGCTTGCGACAGCTGCTATTGGAATTATTCAATGGATCAAAATTATAGGTGCTAATTTTACACTCAGTTCTGTATACAAGCTTATAACAAGCTCAGTTGTAGGCCTAATTGTAAACTCCAGATTCATATATCTCAACTTATATGCCAAGCACAGGGCATCGGCTTTATTCACTGGCGCTGAGGATCAATTAATTAATTCATCCATTCTATGGACTTATAATATAGCGCCCTCTCAAGAAACCATACGCAGGAGCGCTCCGAGCCCTGCAGCACGGCTATTTAGCCTCGTGCATTAAATTTATAACTGAGGAGAGACGGTTAATTATAGATAAATTTAAATTAAACCTTAAGCCCAACACATTAATATCGGAGTTTTAGCGCGCAATTACAGGCCTAGCAGTTTCAGTCCTTATCTTTTGGCCCAAGGAGCACAGACTATAGAAGCATAGCCTTGTGCGCATTTTGGACTTTAGACCGGAAAATGCCAGGCTCTTGGCATCTGGAAATTTGCTAATGCAATTTAAAGTGGCGCAAATGTATATGAAGAATATATGTTGAGTGTATATATGATATGACGTGTTATGGCCATATAAACGACTAAACAGGAAGCAGTTATAGAGCGTTTATTGTGTATAGATCACAGTACACTGCAGGAGATCGTATATAAACTTATAAATCAGGTTGTCACTCTTTATGGCCATGCAGTTTATACAGACAACATAAACATGGCCTACATATCTGCTATTCATGTTCAGATTTACAGGCATACTTTGCACGCGCGCGACACACCCGCACTATAAATGTACTCAATATGTATGCGTATATAAATGCATATATATATATATTTATATAATAATATATAATTATTGCATATAGATGCATATAGAAACCTGCTTCTATATACAAACTATTCAATCCATACATGTAGGCTGTAGGTTGTTTGAATATGTACAGGTCTATTGTAGGTAGCCTGTACAGCCTACTTCAAATAGATTTATAAAGACATATAATATACATTATAGGCATACATGTATACAGTATACGCAATTTTACGCATAGGCCTTCAGTTAATGTGCATAGGCCTGCACAGTCCTACAAAAGTCTATTATATATGCTAGCGATTTGTAGACATATGTGTCTACATGCGCATTTAATATGCTCCATACAATTAATTACAGATGACAGGAGGAAGTTCGGGGGCTATACAACGTGCGGCTGCATGAGCTTTGCTTTAAAGATGCAGGATTTCTTCCTTGTATAAAAGCCTATTAGTTTAATTGGTTGGTTTTCAGTGTCTGGTGGTGTGCATCGAGACGTCTGCGAAAGGACGCCAGTCCGTATACGGCCTAATGGACTTTTATGCGCTCTTAATTAATGATTCTGCTAGTTGTAGGCTAACCACATTATTATTAGCGTGATTGTGTAGCGCATTTCACCCAACTTCATGCTGCTCATTTTCATCTATAGACAAACATATAGCTGATGACAAATAAAGGTGGCCTAAGTTATGAAGACCGCTTGCAAGCATTGTTTTTTAAATTTAATTTAATTTTATTATAATTAAATTATGAGATGTTACGGATGCTACACAGGCCTATGTATTTTCCTCTTTTCCCTTTTAAGGAACGTGATAGTCTATTTTGCGACCTGCACTTACCAAGTTTGAATAAAAACACAATTATATAATGCTATTTTTTAAAACCATGATGGTAAAATGGTAGGTTTATACCAAGAACTTTTCAGATGAAAGGCACGTGCTAGTTTATTTTAAAGCATTCAAAAAACAGTAGGGCCTATATTGGATAGGTAGGCCTATTCTCTTCGTTAAAGAGGAAAATAATCCTGCCGAATGCTTCTTCGCTACCTGATAGCCTATTGTCGCTTCAATTGTATTTTCTAATACATTTATGCATATAATTATGATGATGATGACGACGACCATTGATATGTATTATAGTTTACTGGATAGGTAAAGCGTCGGCTAATGGTCTATGGCCGACGGCGAATCACACGTGACTTCCTGTCAGGGAGGCGTGCTTGGTCATATGTATAGGCTACCCATGTTAAATTCGTCAACTTTAAAAACTATTTTCAAGAAATCTGGTCAGTGGCCGCTAAATACAGTTAGGTTGATTGTTTTGTATGTCACTCAACTCAAAAACCCCAGGCTGGTTTTAAACAATTTTATATAATTGCTGAGAAATTTGCGTTTTAAAGCGGAGTGTTGTGCCGCCTATCCTTTACTATGGTCTGCCTCTAGGAATCCTGGAACTTGCCACAGAGAAGCCTGGGATGTGCCTCAAAGAATCCTGGTATATCCCTGAGTGAGCGATAATCCAAACTTTCATAGGCAATTAGCTATCCAGTAAACTATAATAGGCTACATATCAATGACGACGACCATCACCATCCAAATTCATCATCAATGTCGCCATGCAGGTGGCCAAGATGGTCGCAAAAATGTTTTTGCGCATTTTGTCCTTGGCTTTCAAGCACATATGGATCTCCAACTGCATCTTCCTCTGGCGGCTGACTATCCGCGCCTCAGATTCACATTTCGGTGTGACCTTGCGCGAGTTACAAATTTATTTAATAATAATAATAATAATAATCATCACCATCACCATGATCATCCAAATTCATCATCACCATAATATTAATATTATAGGCTATCATGCATGCCTATGGTCAAATTTATCCCGTGGTCAATGTTACCTCGGCTTCCTTGTCTGAGTTAGCCATCATGGTCTTAAAACTCTTAATGAAACATGTAGGGCCAGTAGCACATAGGCATTACATATAGTATTATATTATTATTATAATAATTTACATAATATTATGGATGTCTGTTGTGTGTATTAGGATGCGAATATTGCAGCTGGGGCCATTATAGTAACGGACGGAAAACGCGATTTCGTCGACTTCACCGAATCCTTCCTGTCGCTTCGCTCCTCTGCTCTAATCCGCATACCAAAGTCCAAGCGCAGACCTCAACGAATCGCCACCGTGGAGCAGTTGCTGGCCTCCGATATGACCTTCGGGGTTGTTGAAAACAGCGCCGCCTACCGAATACTGGCAGCATCAAACGACCCGCTGAAAGCGATGCTGTGGAAACGGATGGCGGTGTTTCAAAGTCCCGCGGTCGTCTTCGGCGTGCAGGAAGGCATCGACAGGGCACGCAGAGAGGACTACGCATTCATACTCGACTCGCCAATGGCGGAGTACGTTGCAACACGCAGGCCGTGCGACCTCTACGCGACGGAGCCTTTCCTCGACGTCATGAACTACGCGTTCGCCATGCGCAGAAACGACTCCCGCCTGCGGATCGCCATCGACAGCGAACTGAAGAAGATGAAGTTGAGCGATGAAATGCAGACGATGTATTTACGCTGGTGGCGCGATGAATGCGACGATCCAGGCGTCAAGACGGACCTCGAAGAAACAGCGGAACGGAAGCGGAACACCGTCGAAGGGAAGCCGGCAGCTGTCGTTTCAAACGCCGTCACTCAAAACAGCTCAGGGTGCGCTATACATCCGCTTCTGATCACCACGCTGTGTTTACTCGGACTGGCTAGGACAGCGACGCGTTGAACATGCGCTACATAAATCGAATGGGAGTGCCATTCCGTTTTTCGCGTGCAGGTACGCGAAACGAAACGTATATGCAAGAAACAGAATTAACCGTTAAGTGCCCCGAGGTCAGGTTGAACCGTTAAAAATCCATCTTCCTTTTCGTCACAAATCGTGAGGGTGGTGACAGAATAGATTCGTATTCCGCTGGGAATTATGCTGTGGGTTTAATCTGGATTAATATCGATGTTAGTCCGAGGTTTAAGCGACATAAAACTGTTATTAAAATGAGCAATGCTAACTGCCAATGTTTTACCTGCATGTTTACCTTGGTGACTGAAAAGTATAAAGACTGAAAGAATACAGTCCACTTCAAAGAAACGAGATATTGGAAAATAGTTTGGCTACACTAATATTGGTCACAATAATTTGTGTAAGTAAGAATTCAAATATAAACAGGATGTGGCACTGCTTGAACTGCTCTCAAAATCGTTATCCACATGGGGTGCAATATACCCATCTTCATCATGATCCTTAGTAATAATAATATATAATATCTTTTCTTTAATTAAACGCCTGCAAGACGCACTGCGCTTTACATTTACAAGTTATGCAGTAATCTTAATTAAACTTAACTACCAACTGAACAGACAGCTTTGTAATTACACGGCGCCGATGGCAGCCTACAAAGCAAATCCGCCCAACGGGGGCTCGAACTCACTACTTCTCGCACTCTTGGCCAGCGTGTTAACCACTACTCTACCGGGCCCCCCTCATGTCCACTACTCTACCGGGCCCCCCTCATGTCCATTTGCGGCGAAAGCGTTGAGGTTCTTCGAATATCTTGTATACTATATAATTGTGGCAGTATCAAAATTACCCTTGCCATAACAGTCCTGTGAAGATCAGCAAAGTAGTGTTAGACTTCTAAGCCAGAGTACCTGCTACTGGGGTGATGCATCCTCGATGGAGGTGGGGTTCATGGAGAGAATAGTGACTAATAGTATACACAAAAGGGAGGGTCAGAGGGAGGTAATTATTTTGAATGGCGCAGGGCTTTTTTTAACGTGCAGTTGTACACAAAATGTGCAATTCTAAATTGATTTGTGCAGTTGTAGAAGCACTTTTGTACAGTTAAAACTGGCAAAAAGGGTCATTCTCCTTCGTTTGGGAGTAATTTACTGTGGAGGATGTGAAAGAAAAGAAGGGGTTGTGCAGTTCTAAAAATTCCTTAAAAACAGCCCTGGAATGGCGATGACAGTAGACTGGTCTTTAAATCTCATTCAAAATATAAAATAAGCTAGTCTACATTAACGGTACATCTTTACGGGACACCAACAGGCATCAGCTGTTGAAGTGCATCTATATGCATAGGCAGCCATGAATAATCACTCATGTTATTTCATTTACTCGGCATGCAACAGTACACTGACTGATCAAATCACATGCAGGCAGTGGTTAAAGTGGTTTGGGTGACCAGTGGGAACTCAGATAATAAGTTTTATTGGAATGCATGTGTTTGCAGGGTTCCACGCACAGTGAGCAGGCAAAAAGTTTTGATAGCAGTACGAATACCATGCCCACCCACTTTAAACCTTGCAGGCTTGCATGCATGAATTTGTTGACCACTATAGACATCAATGTAGTAAACATAAATGATTAGTTATTGGGCTAGTAATGGCACAAAACAGTTGCCTTTCAGATTACTGTAATCCAGTTAAATTTGAAACAAAATTGATGTTTTGCATGTTACTAACAGAAATGTTGACCATGCTGCCAATTCTTATTGAGTTGCTAATAGGGCGAAAATTAACTCCATTGTTGATTATGCTGCCATTGTAGTTTTTAAATATCATATTCAAGTGTTAAATTAGTAGCACTAACATACTACACAATTTGCTCTTATAGCCATTGCTTTAGCATGGTATCATAAGTAAAACTTCCAATGCCAATGTTTTGTTGGCACGGTAACAATTTGCAAGATAAACTTATCAACATAATCATGTTTTTGTTTAGAATTGCCTTCTTCCATTGATTTGCAAGGTGTTAACAGGCTATATTTAATCTCAGGTTTTAACAGACAAAAGATTGTATTCTGCTTTTCAGCTTTTTCCTACGATAACAAGTTTTAATGGATATCTGTGGTTGTTGGTCTTATTCTGCTCTGAATGGTAATGCAGTTAATTTAATTGAGTATGTTATTCATTAATTCATTATTCATCAGATGCATTTATATAGCGCCTCTTCAAGGGGCTACTCAGAGGCGCACCCAACCTCAGCGCAGCCAAATAAAACTGTCTTAAGATGAGAGAGGAAAGCCTGAGCAGGATTTTTAGAAAGAGAGCGGAGTGTCAGAGGAAGACCATTCTAGGTTGAGGGTCCTACCACCGAGAAAGCACGGTTCTGCATAGTGGAAGTACGAGCAAAAAGGGACTGAAAGCAGACTAGACTGTTCAGTCGAACGAAGGGAGCGGAAATGGCGAGAACTAAGAGTTGGGCTACCCAGGCTCCCAAAGGTAGGCAGGAGCAAGGCCTAGCATGCAGCGTCAGACTAGAGTAGAGATCCTATACTCAATTCACTACTTTAGTTATATAATGAATCTGGTGATGTAGGGGTGTGTTTGGTGTGGAGCTAGAAGGTTGTGGGTTCGGATCCCTCAAGCTGCCGCATAGGAACCCTGAGCAAGTCCTTCACTTGCAATTGCTCATGTGTTTCGGCATGAAACTCTGATTCAGTGTCTGCGCTGTAGTCGGGAGTGCCTCTGAGTGGAATTCTTGAAGGGTGCTATAAAAAGTGCTCATACATACATACAGATGGTAAATTATTACAATGCCATAATGTGCATCAGATGGGAGTAGCAATCTGAAAAAGAGGAAGTTTGTGAATGTCTGTACCACAACAAACAGTCAGGTCCTTTTCATGAACATCTTCCAGTAAATACTAACTTCACTACAACATAGATGCTCATATTAATAGGACACCCATTGCCGCTCTGCAGCAACGGGCGAGCTTTTGGTTCCGCGAGCTCAGACTTCTATCAGACAGCGGCAAGCATTTTCTGTTATGGGTCCCACTATCCGGAATGGCCTCCCACTAACCTTGCGACTTATGCCTAGGCTAAATTCCTCTGCATTTTTTAAGTATCTCAAATCCTACTTTTTTAGCTGTGGCTGGGCTGGAAGCACCTCTGAGTAGGTTTCTTGAAGAGGCGCTATATAATTTCTCGAAATGAATGAATGACCTTAATTCCACTACTCGAAAGTTGAACACATGCACAATTGGTAGTCATTAGCAAACCACTTTTATATGCCTAGTCTAGTGACATGTTTTGGAATTGCAACACCAACACACAGAGTCTGAGTCCAATGTTGTTTACTGAAATGTTTGGCCATGGTAAAACTGCCTCATTGTTCAAAATTCTACTTTTTCTGCTTTTGATCAATCTGCTGACAAAGTTTATTGAGTTCTATAATCAGTTCCAGTGATGTTAGAGCTTTTGTCCTAAAAATAGCCTTCTGTCCATTTTCTGAAAATAAAGAAACACTATTTTTAAAGGATGGCACATGTACATACATTTAAAATAGCAATGAGAAAGGGGCGACCCTGCTAGTGGAACAATAATTGTTCCCCTTTGGTTTACCCTCTGACACCCATGAACTGTTACATGAACATGTACTCATATTTTTGCTGATCAACAAAGCTTATGAATTAAATGAAAAAGATTATAGGATACTATAGCATGGCATATTTTGTCATTATATCACATCTCTACTACGGTAGCTCTTGGATGTCTGCTTTTGAATTGGGTGCATCGAATTTTAGTAAATATGGACTGAGTGACAGTCAATTCTTAACAGCTCTTCTACGACCCACTCTTCATCATAGGATAAAAACTTTAATGTCAACTAGGAAAAAGCTGTACACTTAGTACACTGCATGTTGGACAGTTACTTTCTAGCTATTAATCTTTATTAGAAATGACAAAATCTTAGAAAAAGGCAACCCTAAACGTCCCTGATACTAATATTCAATCTGAACTAGTACTCAACCTGTAAATCCATCACTGGATAAAATTAATACTTCACTGTTGCACCTCAGATGCACAAATTTTGGGTTCAAATAGTGCTCACTAAAGTTCTGCATTCGTTAGCAAAGCAAAATCACACATGGATATAATTCTCTAAAGATACATTTATATGGCAAATTTTGATTTTTTTATATGTAGGCAGAGCTATGCTAAACTGGTGAAGTAATCATATATGCTAAGTTCATTCAAGAATTTATTAGCGCTTCTTCAAGGGGACTACTCAGAAGCGCTCCTGACTCTAGCACGGCAAAAAAGGACAGTTTTGAGTTTAATAAAAAATGTTTCAGTAATAATCCCAGCAAGTAGACGTAGCTCCTATGGGAGCCCATTCCAGACAACTGGTAATACCCTAGACATGGTGAAGAGATAAGACCATATGTTTAGTAGTATCACTAAGATAAATTGTAAATTGCATCCCTCAGGATCAATTAACAGTTACATAACAAAAACAACAGTTTTAGCAATCGAGAGTACAAGTTCTAAGACGACTGCAAACTTTCTATAGATATACCAAACTTGTCAATTTAATTTTAAAAATAATAAGAGTCATCAAGTCACTGACTTCCTTTGCAAATTATCAGGCTTACCAAAATTAATGCGTATTTCTGGATCGCATCTGTCAGATCTGACTTCTGAACGCATTAAACATTTTGGATTTGTCTCACGTCGTTTTGGAAAGGACAACTGGAACATTGTGTCTCTGAAATAGAGAATTACCACAGAGTTCAACAGTAAAATCTGTAACACTGCAAATTATAGTCAACCAGTAATTTGGCAATATATGTTTTAAACATAACCTTTTCTACATCGATATACAGCTGCCCAGATTTTCCTTCTGAAACACAGGATACGTAGGCCTAAGATTAAAATTGTCCTCAAATATTAAGGTTGTAGCATAACCTAAATTGTAATTATAAGTGTCTTAAGTATATTGTACTATAATTACTAAGGAAATTTATAGTGCCACTCGCTAAAAAATAATTGTCAGCACTCTGCACAAGACTACACGATGTTAAATGTCATCAAATAAAGAAGATTTCTCAATTAGCAAATAATATATATGAGAAATTCGTACAGAAATGATCGAAATGAAACATATGGTGACTCATAAAATGAAACAGTGCAACAGCTAGGTGACTAGTTGTAAACACATAATACAGAATATGCTAAATGTAATTATATAAATTCATAAATAAAATTTATGTAAAGAAAATCCAACATAACAATTTATATTCAAAGTTTCACTTGAAAAGGCAGTAATAATAATATTATCATTCAAACTAATCTGTTCAAGAAGAGCACAAACCAGCAGGGCTTATAGATGAACCGAATATTTGTGTTCGATACTCTTCGTACCCAAAGAGTGCTCCGAGCAGTCTATTTACATATAACATAGTTCATTAATCGGAACATGAATAGCCAAATCATCAGATTCAGTGGCAGTGCCACTACAGGTCGTGGCAGGTTGACTTGCCTGTTTTAATCTTTACCTGCTTAAATTCTTGGAAATTTTTAATATCTTTAGATTTAATTTCTTCGACATGCTGAATTAAACTCTTGACCTGGTGAAATTGCATAGTCGGTGTTGTTGTTGGTGCTCAGATTCATTTTGATGTCTAGTATATTATGTGCACTAAATAAAATGACTCCCCAGTTGTGAGTTTCACATCTTAGAATAAAATATCAACTTTTATAACGTAGAAAGCATTAGTCAATGAGACCTAAATAATACAGCCTTAAAACATACAGTAGTACAGCCTTGAAACCGCTTTTAAGCCGAGGTTGGGTCGGGGAGGGCTCCTGAGTAGTAACATTTACCGCCTTATAAATTCCATGCAGGATATCCTCCGCGGACTCCCTGTCCAGCAGTGCATCCATAATAGGGTCTCTTCCATCCTCTGGTACTGTATCTTTGGGAGTTCGCCTGTCTCTTTGGGAGCTCTTTACTTTAACTTCGGATTGCTTTGGTTGCCGCTGTGTTCGGCCTCTAGTGGCGCTTTGCATGTTGACGAAGCAACTTCAAGCATTAAACTCACTGATTAGAAAATTTAACAGGTAAAATGTCATTACTCTATGCGCAATGTGTCATTAAAACATCACAACATTGCAGTGTCTCATCCTGAAAACGTCAAGCTATATTATTGTGCAGAAGCAGGTCTACGCGGTCACGCCCTTTTATCGCTCACGCTGTCAAGTACTAACTCACCTAATGGACTCAGCATTTTCGTCAAAGGGATTGAAAATAAACTTTATGCCTTTAACATTGGCAAGATTGGTGAACTTAAGATTATGTGCCAAAGCCCGTTTGACACTCATCTGTGCTAGTCTGTGAGTAACCTCCGCAATGTTAGCAATCCTCGCCATCTTGTCTGCTCTATGCTGCTCGCAATTTGTGTAGCGCTGTAAAAAATTAAAATTCTTATTTAGTTGTATTTGAGTTAATCGCGTGCAGTGATTTAGTATTTTGCAAAAGGGATTTTATGAACACTTTCTGAATTAAAATGTATGTAGTTATCGATAGTTGATAGAGCAAAGCCCATAAATTCCTGTCTTGAGTTTTGAATAGGAATATTATAAATATGAATGATGTCTTCAGTAATAACACAGTGGTAATAATATGACACAAGTTATAGTATTAAATACTTGTCATTGACGGTAAACAATTACGTATATTCTTTAGATAATAATGTGAGGTGGACTCGTTAAGCTCACTTGAGCTTTTTTCCCCTTCCAGACTGAATGTGGGAAAAATTGAACAATTTTCTTTTTGTGCAATGATGTGTATTATCATGTATTGTGAAATAAAATGAACTTGTGAAATAAAATGAACTTGAACTTGAGTCAAGGTCTTTAATTAAACCAAAGATATTAGGCTATAGTCGTAGCCTCAATGACGATTTATACATAGAATCCCTGATGTAAATCAGTCTCGTCTCTGAGCTCCGCAGAAATATAGCAGTTTGTAAGTAAGTATGCACTTTATTGAACTGCCTGCAAATGCACTGCGGGAGTTTATTATATCAGTCACCTACAACGTTCGAACTGAGACCATTAACAGGCCCGCCTAGGGGCAGAGTGACAAATTCCAAAGGGCTTGGGCCCTGCAACTATTAGGGACCCGGTGGATGCGAAGCTATGATTTATGCCCTTTTAAATATAATTTGTTAGCATTAGCACTATGTCAATAAGCAACATAAGGGGCACGGTTGGAAACAAGGCCAAAAGTCGGTTTCCAGCTAAATAACCTATGCCTGTATATTAATTTTATTCATGTATGATGTCCACGAAATTTCTGTTGCCATTACATATTTCTGTGGTCACTGTTTCCATCGCTCTATCTCTGTCACATGTGTGTGTGTGTTTGGGTTCATCAGACCATTTACATTTTACAAGGGCAAAATCACAATCACTCTGAAACTGGAATAAAAGCGTCCTCTAATACAGAGATTTTCAAAGTGGTGTTCCGCGGACCAGAGCCGGTCCACCTACCGGTCACTGGTCCGTGGAGAAGTCAAAAATAAATTGTGATTGTCAAAGCTATATTTTTGCAGGTCTTCCTGGTTTCTGTGTTTAATTTCAAGCATCATTAAAAACATCTTCGTAATTTGTCGTTAGGTATATTTTGCAGAGCCACTTACGCCTACTACAACAAAAGTAAAATTCACTTCTAATATAGTTTGAAACTTTGAGTTTAACTTTTTTAAATGTAATTACATTAAGAAATAAGTTTATATGCTGGTAGTCATATGTTTTAATTTTTGAAACAAATCTCTAATTATAAACAGCCAAACAATAGTTTTTCTTATAATTATAGGTCGCATTTTGCCTGCACTAACCATTTAAGTTACTGGTATACGAGCTAAAAAAATTGTCGATTGCAGGCCTGCAGAAGTTTGATAACCACTGCTGTAATACAATTATAAATTCTGTTGCAAAATGTCTCTTTCGTGATGAATATATGATGTTGTAAAATATATAAATGCTGAAATTTAGCACAATTTACCGGTACTCAATAACCACCCGATGTACACATTATGTAAAGAGTAAAACAATACATCTCTTGTTTCATAAATTTTTTTAGTACAACACAATCAGCAGATGATTTCTCTCGAGTGTTCTCAGATTTGAGATTTCTCTTATTCGGAAGTAGCACACAAAACATCTATGCCTAGCATTATAACGTACTCACTGAACAAAGATGCTAAGAGCTAACAGTTTAAAATACAATAACACACGGTTAAATCACTCAGTAAAATTTAGACATTCTACACTCCAACTGTAGGATCCACAGCTCCAAGATTATGCTTAACAGGTCAAGAAAAAGAGCAAATTCGCATTCACCAACTATTATATTCAATAGCCACAACTACACTAGCTGAACACTCAATGTTCCAAATGGCTATATTAGTGGCAAATAAAGTAGACAACTTGAAAGATGTGAGGGTGGCTTAAAAAAAGCCAGAGCTCCACAACTTGGTCACCACGTGTAGTACTACTCCTTCAAAGAAGGGAACACCGATAGGTGTCATATGAGTTTGCTTGTACATAAATGGATACGACAAGAAATCTTTTTAGTTTCCTGTTATAAAATACGATATAAATTGACCAATCACTTGATACAATGAAACAGATCACTCCCATCTTATGAAGTAGGCTTGTAGTAGCAAGTGAATGCTTAAATCAAATCAATCACATTACAGCCTGCATGCTCAGAGGTTAGATTAGTACTCAGGCAACATGAAAATTATAATACAAACGGACATTCAAACAGTTCTTTCAAAACAAAATGCACTAAAAGCTGTCATAAGAAACCATTGTTGGTGGCCCAATCGCTTGGTCATTTGCTACGGCAACCAGGAATGCGACAACTCCTGAAATTACAACTGGGGCAATAAATTGTCATAGACTTTCATAGCATAGGTAAGATATAAGACACAACAACGACGCAACATTAAAAACAGTTCGATTTCACAGGAATTTTGAGAAACGGGTATTGCCTGCCATAACTCCTCATCCTAAGCTTTCAAACTGAACCCAGTCTGCTTGTTTGCCACCTGAATTAAATTATTAAAATATAACCCGTAAATTGGCTCTTTTTACCTGCCTCACAGCTATTACTCGGACAAGTTACACTGTAGCAAACGAAAAATCACAGATCTTGAAGATGACTACGGTAATCGCAAGGAATGAACAATATTCAATCCAAGTCAGCAACACTGTATCATAAAGCAGGTATTAAAGCTGTGAGCGACAGCGAAATGCTAGTCTGATGCTAAGAAAGTACTTTCCAAAACAGCACAATTTCTTAATTGTTCCCGGAAAAGCTGCCTAACAGACACAGTACTCTGGGTTCTACAATCCATCACCAGCAAGCCATAAACACACACACATACGGGTATATATTATGTATGGTTCGGAATAGCTCGCATTTGTTCATTTGTTCTTCACATAACACATAGATCAGTTAAAACAAAAAACCCAAATAATCAAGTACAGTCACTCAATGTCCCATTCAAGTCACATTATAGTAAAGTGTCTTCGTTCCTCCATAGTGCTCACGTGACTTCCACGAAAATGACAACAACACCTGATCGGAGTAGAAGAGATAGGTTGGTCAACTATCACGATACAACAAGACAACGACAACTGTTTAACACAACACGCTCTAGCAGATCGCTTAAATCCAAATCCACGTATACAGATCACAAAAATCTGAACTCAAACCGTATGGAAGAAATATAGATCACACAAAGCTGTCAGCATTAATGAAATCATCTTGGATAACAAGTTAATAATTAATAGGTCATCATCAGGTTTACAAGTAAAAATATACAGTTTGAATATCAGCCATATACAACAATTCTAATATGTCAACTCTTTCAAGTTATAACTACCACTGGATTGTTATAACAGGCACTAAAAGGCAAGCAATTTGTCAATATTATTCTTCTGTGAAAAGTATGCTTCTGATAGCATATTCCAATACAAGACAATTCAAATGTATATAATTATACACTTAATATATATATATATTATATACTCTATATATATATATATATAATGTATGTATCTTGTCTATATATATTGGCACACTGATCTTCTAGATGTTTACCTGATTATGGCTCCATTTTGATACACAATTGGTTGATGACTTCAGCATTAGACCCAAGCATTATAGAAGTTGTGACATTACTAATAAGAAAAATAATTTTGCAACTTCATATCCAAACTGGTACATTTCCCATACAACTGCAAAAATAAAACAGATTGTAAAAATTGTATTAACTGTAGGGGAAAACTAGATATGCGTAGTTGAAATATGCATAACCATTTCTTAAATACGAGGTATGTAATTCATTACCCAATTTGGAGAGAGAGAGAGAGATGCCCTGAGTAAGGTAACCAATGGCAACCGGGTGAAAATGCACATTACAGCATTAGATCCACAACTGCAGGACCATGCCATTTCAGAATGAAAGTAATCTTATCTACGTGGAAGAGATTCAATTTAACCATTCAAGGCAAGATGTAAGGCTTAAATGTGTGCAATTACGCCTGAAGCTACTAGAATCCAAGATGGATTCTCTAACTACACATGGAAATATATAGTTTTACAATTATAACAAAGAGCTTTCGCAGTTAGGCTGAACTATTGGAAATTTGATTAGAATCGGGTCACTGAATGGCTACAAAATATGAATGCATTGCCTTCCAATTAAGCATAAATATCTGAATAAAGTCTGATCTTGACTAAGGCTGTGCAGCCACAATGAAACTGACATTTTTGAGTTCTTCTTCACAGAATAAAAATGCGATTATTTCTAAAAGATCACAGAATTAGCACAGAATGTGACAAAATTTTTAAACTCATACACAACGACATTCTGAAAACTAACACTAGTAAATACTTCGAAACTAACTTCGATTTTTAACACCAAAACTAAATGTTATGTGCAACACAAAGTTAGAATCTTAGGATGACAAAACTGGTAAAAATGGTAACATTTTTAGACTTGCAAGACTTACTAAATTATAGTCATCTGAATCTGTAACAGAGATGTCCACAATTAAGAGTTTTAGTTGTAAGACCTCAGTATGAAAGAACAAACCATTATACAAAACATATAAATAAGCAACAGCTGACAATTACAGAATTTTTAGATTTGTAAGTCTTCAAAACTTAATATCATATGTGGCGAAAACTCGAGACATGAAGTATAAGTCCAGTTTTAGTGATTTATCATGTTACTGCAACATGCGTGAAAAATTAAGCTATCAAGTAGCTGAATATTCATAGATAATACAGCATTTAAGATAATGAAATTTCCACAAATTCGGCCGAAAACTCAAATCAACGAGAAAATTTCAACAAACCGAATCACTTACGGGTCTGGTTTGAACGCTGTATTGGAGAATAAGATAGCTACAAGCTTACAAGTACATGTTTCACCACGTTGCGCAGCGCTTCTGAAATCGACCAGCAAGCAGCCGATAGAAGCGGAGTTGTTGTTACGCCTGGTAGATCACGAAGACTATGCTCTCAGATCAGCCGACACATTGGTCTTTTGTTTCTCTTTGCTTGCAGCGCCGCCCTGGTGGCCGTTTCGAACACCTGCCGGACGCCATCTTTGCTCTTAGCCGAGCACTCCAAGTAGGCGCCGGCGTTGATCTTCGCTGCCATCTGTTGGCCGTCCTCCGGTCGCACCGGCTCTTGTTTCATCTTCATCAGCTCACGTTTGGTCGACTCGTCATGACGAAGATCCTTCTTGTTGCCTACGAGAATGATGGGAACATTCGGACAAAAGTGCTTAACTTCGGGCGTCCACTTCTCCGGGATGTTCTCCAGCGAGTCCGGACTGTCGATGGAAAAGCACATGAGGATGACGTCCGTGTCGGGATACGACAACGGTCGCAGACGGTCGTAGTCCTCCTGGCCAGCCGTGTCCCATAATGCCAGCTCCACCTAAGCCAATTTAAAGATACTTAGTTATCGTATATATACGATTACCAATTATTAAATATTCATTTCCATAAACCAATTATAGCAATGTTACATTATAAATACCCTTCAAGCTTTCAATTTCCAAGACCACAAATGACACAAGCATTAAAATGTAGAAAGTCATCATCACAGAAAGAGCTCCACAAAAGTCTGGACGCTTGTACTAGTCCTTACTGAAGTGTATACCTACTTGTGCCTTGGAGGCATTTACATCCTTGCATCAGTCTGATTCTTGTTGTTATGATTTAATATCAGGTCAGAATGTGCATATACACTAAGACTCGCTAGTTCACAACTAAATCAGAATCAATCAAATACTGGCATATAATATCAACTAGTGAAAGTTTAAAGAAATATTTTAACCAATAAAGATTATTTTAAGTACTTAGAGTAAATCTTGTGCTAATGATGAAAGGACTTGCTATGCGAATAAACCTTATCCCATAAAACGATCATTCTGTTTTTACAAGCAGAAGAATCTTCTTCTATTTCTGGTGCTGCCGTACATTACACTACACTGACCTGTGCACATTTATAATCAGCCCTCTAACTGGTCGGCAACATTTTACAATATTAGCAGTGCTCACTCTAGACTTGTCAATGAATATATGCACACCAAAGCAACCCATCTACAGAATAAACTTGATTAAATGGTCACACATGGCAATGGGGAACAAATTGTGGGCTATTGCATTTGAGTGATGCTCAAAATGAACAAGAGGAAAGTAGCACATCACAGATTCTTGACAGGTGAGGAATCCGGTTGACATCACAACACAGAGGAAATGAGTGGAAAAGAACATTTCCATAAAGACCATTTCTGTAACACTCATGCAGTCTATTGCATCACAGCAAGTGCTGCAGAGTTAAGAAGATACACCCTTTCCATCCCACTGATCAAGGCCGTATTTGTGGTGGGGCGTTTTGGGCATTTGAGCACCCCCAAATTAAATAATGCATTTGCTAACACACGATCTATAAGAACTAAGAGGGATTTAATTTTAAGCGCTTACATCTTAGTGAAATTTCACAGTAGATTAGACAACAATGATGATCTAGTCATGATGATGTGGAAGCTTCTAAAGTTCTGAATAATTATTCCAGCTCAGTGTTTATATTGGAAGATTTAAGAACATTGAAACAAACATTTTTAGACAATGGTGGAAGAGGATTAAAACAAGATCGGGCAAAACCCCTCCCCCGAAACAAAATCCTAGCTACGGCCCTGTTACAGATATTCAATTCATATATATTTTCAGCAACCAGCTGTTAAAATGTAGATATAAGGTTGTTCGCTCTTTCGCTCACCTGTTTTCCATCCACTTCAATATCTGCTACATAGTTTTCAAAAACTGTTGGGACGTACACCTCTGGAAACTGGTCTTTGCTAAAGACAATGAGAAGACAGGTCTTTCCGCATGCACCATCACCAACGATGACTAACTTCTTCCGAATGGCAGCCATAATCTGTAACTGTACCAAGCAGTCACCAAAAAAATGACAGTGAATAACAATGGATAACATTCAGAGATTTCCTAAATTTAGGATGAAGTTAGAGCTCAGTTGTGCATCCATCACATTTATCATAGTTTGTAATTGATATGCAAGTTCTTTTCTATAGATGCCGTTAATGTTACACTGCGAAATGTAGAATTCCTTGTACAGAAAAATACTTCACAACTTCTTCGTAAGAATTTTACATGTCAAACTAATTGTATTGAAAAAATAGCTTACTACAAATAATTAATTTTTAAAAATTCACGAAAAAATGACTTTATTGGCCTTTATAGGTTTTGTATTTTGTGTAATGCAGAAGTTTGTGTTATTAAGCTTCCTAGAATTCCAAGTCTCAAAAAGAGAACGAGCAACAAATTCACTTAGACCTGCTACAGAAACTGCATCTTTTTCGAGTAACATTTTCTGCTGTTCATTTAATATCAATATTATGCAAGTAAAAACTAGGTGGATGATTGATAATAGTTCCTCTCTATTGCCAGTACGATTTAATAGACCTACGCGTCATGTGCTGCGCATATACGAAGAGACGTATATTAAGTACCGACAAGAGGAATCATTCGATAACAAGTAGGCAGACAGCCATCAAGACCAAGCAATTCCATTTGTCGTAACGATACGTATCTTTGCGTTTGAAGTTTCTGTATCGGTGATACAACTATACTTCGATTTAATTTGGTTTGGGTGTGTCATTCCGCATCGAAACTTTCGCTTCAATAACTGAATGACATGCTAATTAGTTCGCGTACAAAAGCAATCCCTGACACTGCGTCAATATACTTACCACAAGACGAAATAAATTTCTGAAGACAATAAAACTTGGTGAAAAGTTAAAATTATGCTCGACTTTGGGGCAAATTTTGATACGACCCGAAGTCTGATTCACTGCCGCAGACTAACACGCTGGTTCCCGTCAGCGTTGACACTCTGAAAAATGAAAAAACCCAAGTTGGAGGGCCGAAAAACCCAAGTTCAGCAAATCGTTCGAAAATGTCCAGAATTTTCTGAATTTCCCGTCCGAAAATTCTCAAATCTTTCCAAAATGTTCACAGTTTTCCGTCCGAAATTTCTGATGGCCTTTTTTTACTTTTTGGTCATCCGGCACAAATCGTTCGAAAATGTCATAATGTCAGAAATTTTCCGAAAATCTCAGAAATTTTCCGAAAATGTCACGAAATTTTCCGAAAATGTCACGAAATTTCCCGAAAACGTCAGAAATTTATCGACAATGTTCAAAATTTTCCGGTTTTTGCCGTCAAAAAAACCCAAGCAAAAAACCCAAGTTTGTCCCGAAAAAATCCCGTTTCCCAAGTTCGGATCGAAAAACCCCAAGATCTTGTGGAAAAACCCAAGGAGTGGCAACGCTGGTTCCCGTGCTTCAACTAAGGTGAAGACTTTTTCTCAAATGAACGGAAGCAGTCGAAAAATTATGTAGCTTTAATACATAGGACAACAAATTTTCATGAAAGTCATGAAAGTCATGCCTCTTACATGAAATTTGCAATTTCCTACAGATTTCAGGGTGCTGAAAACGAGTATGACAAGTTTCTCCAGTTTCTCTTAAATCAGCAAGAGTTTCTATAGGCTAAATAGAACAATGCCTAGGCTACATAATACGTAGGCCTACATAAAATAATTATGACATTTATACCAGTAAATGTTCGATCGCTTCTACATCCAACTATCTCTTGGATAACTGCTCAGGATTAACTCTGGCGAGTGTCCAAGTAGGCCTAGGCCTATAGGCCTATGTGTGTATGAGCACTTGCTATATATATACCGCCCCTTCAAGATCTAATCCGAAGCGCTCCCGACTACAGTGCGGACACAGAATCGAAGTTTCATGAAGCGCATGAGCAAGTGATCGAAGGACTACGATGCGTCTTGAGGTGGATTCAAACCCAAAACCTTCCGGCTCCAAGGCACCGAACATACTCCTATATATACACCACCGTGCCCCACATAGCGGGTCTCAGAGCTGTTTCTAATTAAGGAATTTTTAGAACTGCACAACTCATTCTTTCCTTTCCCATCCTCCATGCCAGTAAATTATACTTCCAATCGGAGGACAATAACCCTTTTTGCTAGTTTTAACTGTACAGAAGTTCAAGTGCTTCTACAACTGCATAAATCCATTTAGAACTGCAAATTTTGTATACAACTGCACGTTAAAAAAGTTTTGGCGGGTCTGTAAAATTATAGTCATCCAACATGGAAGTTTCCATGATGTCGTAGGCCTACGTGTTTCCATGACTGCAATTAATTATACTAACGCATGTGCACGTACTTCGCCAACAGTTACTAACTTACTAGGCTAAAGCCTAAACGTACAAACGTGTACAATTTACGAGCGTAATTGCGCTACAACTATATTGGCTCATAGGCCTATGATCGAGTCTAACTCTGACAAAATTATATAATTATAGAGATTTGAATCGAGGAATTAACTTACGAGGGCTATAAAGAAAGGTCATTTCCGCGCGACTATTAATAGGCCTAGGCCTATAGGCTACTTAAGTTGAGTTGCAACGGGAAATGTCGAAATGAAACAAAACGACCTAATTGTTTATCTTCGTTGTAAAATTCTACTTTCCTTGAAAGTCTGTCGCTATGTGGGCCTATTGTATTGTCTATAGGCTCTAGGCTGATATATGGCCAGTATAATAGCTAGGCTATAGGCCTATAATGGTGACACGAAAGTTCGCTCACCGTTTTCAAAATGCCTTTGTCTCAGTAACTGCTTCATATATCTTGATAATATTTTGTCAGTGTATACATCAGTCAAATGAAGGATAGGCCTACTGGTACGAATTTGATTATGATCCGGTCCGTTTTCACCATTATTTATAAAACAATGCAAAGACGATCATTTTTCTTCGGAAAAAACTGCGTTCGTGAATTTAGGCTACACAGTAAAGAAATGTGTAGGCCTAGCCTCGTACACAAGCGTGACAAGACACTACATGTTGTTACCTAGGTCCTAGGGCATACAGACGTATGCTGTTAGCATATATGGGGGCCTAAGCCCGAGAAAATAAAGATACCATTTACACGGTAAATAAAATGACTCTGAGAACTTGTTACTAAACTTCGCCCATGCCACCAGTCTCCTTGCCCTACCAGGTGAGGAATGGTCACCGCCTGGCAAAGGACCAAGAAACTGTTACATACGGCGTATACCTGGATGGACAACTTAATTAGGAGAAGATCTAGAGGAAAGGTGCATGGATATGAGGAATGCCATGGATATCAATATCATCAAGTATAGAGCAGTGTGGAGACGCCATGTAAAGGCCTCATCGTCGGTGCGGCCGGACGGAGGAGAACAATGATGATGATGATGTTGTTGTTGCTGTTGTTGTTGTTGTTGATGATGATGATGATGATGATGATGATGATGATGATGATGATGATGATGATGATGATGATGATGATGATGACGACGGTGATGATGATGATGATGATGACGATGATGATGATGATGATGATGATGATGACGACGGTGATGATGATGATGATGATGATGATGATGATGACGACGACGACGACGACGACGACGATGATGATGAATACTGTTGGGTTAGTGTCAGAAAGGGCATCCGGTCAGGCCATAAACCCCCAAACCCCCATCATAAATTTCTGGCTACGCCACTGTCGCTTACACATTCACTTGGCGGAGGGGTAGGCGTATTTACATGTATAACCACACATCGTGATTTTCCAGAAAAGGAATTCATTCCTGGAGGAAGGAAGTCCCCTCAGAGACATCTGTAGATGAAACACCGCTGAACTTCATTCACACTGACGATTCATTTCACTGTAAACAACATAGGCCTACAGTCAAGCCTATAGTCAAAGTGACACGCGGTTTTTATAACACCGACCGTTTCTCAATCATGGGATGTACCGGTAAATCTCCACGTGCAAGGCACTTAGGCCTAGGGCCTATATGTCACCATGCAGTTACACAAATTTCAGAGAGCTTGAAACGTAAAATCCAGTTGTAAATGAGAAGGCATACAGCAGTACCGTTTAGAAAATTAATTAGATGCAGACAATCATCTGCTAGAGATGACGCTGACGTCAACGCCGTTTATTCTAACTGCTGGGCAATCCCATGCTACGGCAGGTCAATTATAAACAACGGCGGACTTTCCCGCCGGCTGTTCTATTTATAGCTCGTGTAGGCCGTTAGCAGCACTTGCTTTGTTGATCGGTCTGTGAGGTTTCTCTGGTTATAAAGGCAGACGTTTCGTCGAGAGAAACGGGAAACACTCTCATCAAGAAAAGCCAACAGGCAGTCGTCGATTTCATCACGCGAACATCAAGTCATCAACGTAGAACTATATAGAGGCGCACGCTGTACGTGTGGTCTCTGCATTGGAGCAACGTTTCGGAAGGAACAGACTGAGTGCACGTAACACTACATCCTTATAATAGGTCTACACTCAGGAAGAAATTCAACCAGCCATTTGGTGAGTCCTCTGCTGCTTTTCAGACAAATTCTCTAGTCACAGTAGAGCAGTGGTTTCAAACACGCGGCCCGTGAACCCGATTAATGCGCGTGCGGCCCGCGACAGCTATATCTGCATGGTTTCTGCTTTTTTTAAATAAAGAAATCGGTTATAACTCGAAGTTTGCAGTTCTTTTGCGATTTAACCCAGAATTCTTACTGTTTTCTACTCCTTTTTGTTGTGGATATTGAATCTGCAACAGTAGGCTAGATATGCATATTGCAGATGCAGTTAATGAATGGACCTTCAATGCGACCGTTGCGACGCCATGCCGAAGCAAAAGTAGGCCTAGAACGAAGTTGTTATTCCAGAATTCTACACCTTTCTAGGCTGTCTGCCGCAAAATATTCCAAAATCTGCATTTGTAGTACTGCGACACGCATAGGCCTACGTAATGACAATGTTTGGCAGTAGCCAAACTGTATATTTTTTAATGTGAACAGCTGGCTTTCTTCATTAATGAAGATTGCAGATTTGCAGTTACAGGTCAATATGTGCAAGCTTCTACTCTGATTTGTCGGATCTCAGGAAATAAAACCAAACATCTTAGGCTACATGGCCTATACTATGGGAAACATTGTCAGATGAGTAACGCAAACCACACTTGACATTAGGGTATACCTCTGAGACATTTAAAGCTTTTAAAGCATCTAAAGCCTACATTTAAAGCTGCTAGGGCCTACAAGTTTAGTTTTAGGTATTACTAATGGGAAATTGATGCACTTCATATTATTGTGGTTCTGAGTTTCCATAAAGAGTTAGGCCTACACTGAAAATGCAATATTATGCAAATTTTACAGGATCATAATTGCCATCATTGCAGTATTGTATGTTGAAAATTCTACATAAAATTTAATAGTCTCACTTGCATAATAATTATATTTTATGTTGCGGCCCGCGAGCCAATGTAAATTTCCAAATTTGGCCCATGTAATTACGTGAGTTTGAGACCACTGCAGTAGAGCTTGAGCGCTAAACACTTCAAGATTGATAATAGTCTATTAGGCTATACTGACGCCTTATGATTATGAAGTAAGTCATTACATTATAATATTATCATATATGTAGCAATTTAACGCAGAACATCTCATTGGTAACAATTGTTGTGCCATGATATTATCTCATAATATGAGATATTGGTTGAGATAATGTAGGCCTACGTACATGCATCATAGACCTATATTATAGGTCTATGATGCATGTACAGGTGTGTGGACTGATATATCAGGGCTACAGAAGCCATATCCATGGCAGACTTCCTTACTACACTCTTGTAAAGCAGAACCGTCTCTCTAAGCACCCAATTGGCTGAGCCGCACGTAATAACCCGCATAGGCCTACGTCAGTAAAGTGTCCGCTCGAATTCGACGGACTCGATCGAGCGAACAAAGCTCGTGCTGTAATTGAATTATCATCATCATCATCATCATCATCATCATCATCATCATCATCATCATCATCATCATCATCATCATCATCATCATCATCATCATCATCATCATCATCACCATCACCATCACCATCACCATCACCATCACCATCACCATCACCATCATCATCATCATCATCATCAGCATCATCATCATCATCATCATCATCATCATCATCATCATCATCATCATCATCATCACCACCACCACCACCACCACCGTCACCGTCACCGTCACCGTCATCGTCATCGTCATCGTCATCGTCACCACCACCACCACCACCACCACCACCACCACCACCACCACCACCACCACCATCATCATCATCATCATCATCATCATCATCATCATCATCATCACCACCACCACCATCATCATCATCATCATCACCACCACCACCACCACCACCACTACCGCCACCGTCACCGTCATCGTCATCACCACCACCACCACCACCACCACCACCACCACCACCATCCTCATCATCATCATCATCATCATCACCACCACCACCACCACCACCATCATCATCATCATCATCATCATCATCATCATCATCATCATCATCATCATCATTAGGCCTACATAAATTTCTTACGCGCACAAGGTCACATCGAAATGTGAATATGAGATATGTAGACTTATATATGAATATTTATAGAACCACGTCGACTGCGTTATTTCTCAGAAGCCGGTGAAAACCCAATTGATTCGTCTGCGCAGTTATTAAACCTAATATGCATCTCTAATTTTATTCCTAGCAACATTCTGCATGCGGTCTTAATATATGCAGATCATGAATAACAGTTCACCCAAAAATATAGGCCTATATCTATAGCCTATAGGCCTACATGGACCCGCAGACACACATGGGCCTACATAATTATGCTGTACCGGTACATATATACAATCACGCATACATACATGTAGACATAGGCTATACGCATACATATTTAAATACAATAAATTTAAATACCCACGCACGCAAATACGTATAGGCCTATAATAGACATAATAGCCTACGTAGGCCAAAACGTATACCGTTGAGGCTTTGTTCTTTCTTCAATCTTGATCTCTGAAATGTCTACTATTCCGCACTCCATGATCTTCCCAAACAAAAGCAAAAATCCGTCGAGGGTTGGTATAGGGGATTTATTCAAATAGGCCTATGTCTACCTGGGGCTTATTATTCCACCATATATGGAAATTCATAGGGCCTATAGCCTACAGTTTGGAGAAAGAACAGATCGAGGCTCAATGAAATAAAGTTGAATCATTTCGTCTCGGGTCAGCAACGTCCAAATGGAAGGAAATCTACTGTCAAGGAAGTTGCCAAGCGTATGAAGATCAAAATCGAAGAAACGGAGAGAGATAGCCTACCTAATAATCTCAGCCTCAACATTTGAAAAACATATATATACCTTAATTCTGTTGACTCTTATTTTCGACCAGGGCTTTTTTTAACGTGCAGTTCTGCACAAAATGTGCAGTTCTAAATGGATTCGTGCAGTTGTAGAAGCACTTCCGCCACGTTCCGTGCAGTTAAAACTAATAAAAATAGGTAATTTTCCTCAGATTGGGAGTAATTACCATGAAGGTTGAGAAAGGAGAGAAGAGGATGTGCAGTTCTAAAAATTCCTTAAAAACAACCCTGTTTTCGACTATATAGTCTACCAAAGTTTGATTTATTAGAAGAATTCAATTATATTACTCGTCGTTTTTGTCTAAATTCATTTTATTCGTAATTAATAGATATTTAAATACGCAACTTCAACTATTACGAGGTTTCATTTATTGTAAGAGTTCTAGATATAGGCTAAGCCCACACCGCCCTTTTGATTGTCGCTGTTTCGTTTTCGCCAGGGCTTTTTTTTAGCTGCAGTTCTACAAAAAATGCGCAGTTGAAAACGAATCTGTGCAGTTGTAAAAGCATATACTTGAGTATTATACATTTTATATTATAGTCATTGTTTTTTGCATTGTTTTCGCCATTGCTTAAGTTAAGTCTCGTGTGAAATGACCAACTATATGAAAGCGAAACGTAACGATGTTGTTGGTGTAGGCTATAATACCAGGTCCATCTAGGAGAATGGCAGACGCAGAGATATTCCTACAGCCTCTGTGCCTCGTGGACTCTGGACCCGACGGGAAACTGACCGTCAACACACAGGTCCTCGATCAGCTAAAGAGCCTCGATAAGGAAGTGGTCGTCGTGTGTATTGCTGGTCCATATCGAACTGGAAAGTCCTACCTTATGAATAAGCTGGCTGGCCAGAACAAAGGTATACAAGTGATTTTAGGCATAGATGCATGCAAACAACAAAATTAATGCTAGTTTTATATGTGCTGAAACTTTCGTTGATTGAAAAATTCTTCTGACTGAAACACGTCTGCACAGCATATGATGAATGACAGTGTGTTTTATGTGTTGTAGGCCTACTGTTAATCGAGTGGTTGAGGTTCAAAACTTAAGATCAATCAATCGATCAATCAATCAGTCAAGCAATCAATCAATCAATCACAATTTTTTATTTTGTAACCAGATAAAAGCAAGGTTTATAAATCATTGGAATATCAACATCGTTGTTACAATTTTTACAATAAGGAAAGCGGAAGCCGTAATGGGGGAAACATCCCGCTGATTATAGGGACACCAAATTATCGATTGAATTTATATATGGTGGCCTTAACTAAACTTTAACATACACACGCATCACATAGAGTAAAGGAGAAGAATAGATCCCTATATACCAGAGCAGGAAGGTTATAGTTCAAAATAGTTCAAGATTCTATTGCTAGCCATTGCAATGAAGCGCTAGCTGTAGAACAGAAAATCTGAAACAGCTATATCTGTTTCGAACCTTAATTTTCAATTCAATTCAATTCAATTTTTTTTTATTGGTCCGTATGTAACAAGCACACTGAGAAATAAGGCAGGAAAATAGTTACATGAAGCATTGCAAGTATCACAAATTAAACAAGCATTAATCAAAGTAAGAACTAATTAGTTAACATAAATTATAAACCTTTGGCCTAGATTGTCAATACCCATGAATATATAAGAAGAAATAATTTAAACCAAGTAGTTGTAGGATTGAGTGATACCAGTGTGAACAGTTAGCCCTAAACTTGGAGTGCGTTAAAAAGAACTCTAAAGTACAGAATTAGGACACAAATGGAGACCCAGAAGGGAGGGAATCCCGCTAAGTAGGGTCCCCAAGTAGCTATGAAGACTTTTAATTAATACACACCACAAATTGATGAAAAAATGAACCAAAAGCAACAGCAGATGAAACAATTAAGACACACTAAGCAAACCAACGCACAAAGCAAAAGTAGCCCTCAAGATTGTTCGCCAGGACACATTATGACATCAAAGCAATGCACAAGCACAGGAACCAACACACAAAGCAGAAGGTGAAAAAACTGAATCAAAAACAAAACAGCAGATGAAACAATTAAGGAACACTAACTAAGCAAACCAACTAACCTTAATTTTCTCTGGAACTATCTTCCGGTGTGCATTATAGGCAGCACTTTATCATTTTCCCTACTTCAGTATTCGTTTTCAGCCTTTTTAAAAGTAAGTCATATCAATTTTGATTATTTTCATGAAATCCGTCGATCTTATTTCAGCCTGTCTACGAAATTTAGGCTTGAACAGATCTGGTTTATAAAAATTCCTCGTAATTTTGGTTATGACTGACTTTCCGGAAATCTGAATCTAAATTATTATAATTAACCGAGGGAGACGATGTAACAGGCCAATTGGCCTATTTTGTAGAAATTAATTGCTTAGCCTATCGAACTAAGACTATTATTATGAGTAACAATAGAATCTCGTGTAATACATATAATAGTCATTTGAAAACAAGAAACTCACAAGGAAGCAGGATATAGGGTCACATACTAAGAAAGACTTAAATCCATGTCAACATGTGACACCGTGTGAACGAATGAAAAAGAACGAAACCTACTGAGTGAAGCTACTGGGAGAAAAGACAGGTGAAGGGATAACCAGGTCAAGAGGCTGGCCATTGAATAGGAAACGGGATGTAGAAAACGGGGTTAGCAATTGTCAGGAAAGGAGGCTAAATTCTAATAATAAAATAGATCGCCATCCTAGTGAATAGGCATATGTAATAATTATGTATGGACAAATGATCGATCTTCTATAGGGCCTACCGGTAGTGTCTTAGGAAGCGCCGAGATTCTGAGAGTGTACGTAACAAGTTATTATCTAGACACTAGTCTAATAACAAGTTACTATCTAGACACTATATATAGTCTATTTGAGTCGTAATGTTGCAAAAGTCGCGTTTATGAGAATGAATTAATCTAATGATATACCATTTGCGTGTCATGCCATTTGATAAATAAATGTTACAGGATTTGCCCTTGGGTCAACGATACAGTCAAAGACCAAGGGCATTTGGATATGGGCCAGGAATCATCCGCTACATGCCGACAAGTACCTCGTACTGCTGGACACAGAAGGTCTTGGCGACGTAGAAAAGGTCAGCTATCAGTCAGCATAATCCATCGAGGCCTACCAATAATTATTAGAGACTTAGAGTCGAGTGTCGACCTTATAGTCACCTTACCCTGTCCGTGACAGTCTTCCACTCTAATTGTTTATCATCATCATCAACAACCGAGGGACCAATGCCCGTAGGTGCTCGATGCCGTTTGGCATCAAGTTACAATCGTGTTTTTCTTTTACTGTCAGCGCATCGACACTCATCTGACAAACCCCTTCTTGGGGACTGGTTGCCGCCCACGTTAGCCAGCTCTTTCAGGGTTCCTGCTGGGCCTGTCCAGGCTGTCCACCTCGCGAAGCGCCCTAGGTGGTACTTCGGCCGAAACCTTCAACACTGATGGCTTAGCCCCAGCAGGCATTCCCTTACTTGACTGTTGCCACCCCCCCACCGCTTTGAGGTGTGGGCCGGTCTTTGGGGGGTTTATACGGTGACTCAATAAATCCCTTCTTTCCACAACAATTTTCTTTCATCTCTCGGATCGAAATAGGTAATTTTTCCTTAAGTGTTTGATTCCATTTAGGCTATCAGTGTGGGGTTAGGTCTAATTGGCACGTCGTGTTCTAAAATCGCTCATAACTAAAATGTGCCCTGCCTTTGACTTTTGTGTGGTGCTTTAGAAGTTTGAGGCTGCGATTTCGATTATTGCACGACCCCATTTCCGCCACTATAAATTTAACGAGAAACTTTGTCCCGTTTGGTTGCACGCTGAGAACATACATCACTCTGATGATGATGATGATGATGATGATGATGACGACGACGACGACGATGATGATGATGATGATGATGATGATGATGATGGTGCTCTGCCCGAAGGCAGGTTCATTGGCTTTACGCCCCTGGGGATGAGATAAGTGAGGTGGTTTCCCGTTGCCTTCCCCACAGACAATGATGGGTAAGCAACTTGCCCAAGGTCGCTCCGCAGGAGCTTGCGCCCTTGCGTCCCACACGTGCTAGCCGCCTAGCCCGAGAGATCTAAATCTCTGAATGTCAACTCCCAGCCAGGGGGCTTGAACCGCAGTCCGTTGCAACCAACAGACGAATGCGCTCTCGCTTACCGGTGTAGCTAACTAGGCCAGCACATCACTCTAAAGATCGACAATTGGGCGTGTACCTAAAACTATGCTTAGGCTACAACAAGTTTTCATTTGCGCTTGAATTATTATGCTGTTGCAATCTCTTACGTCAGAAAATTCAGTGATGCCATGAATATTATTTGTATTTATATTTTTATTATTTATTTATCAAATCCAAATTATCAGCTCAATTTAACGAATCTATTCCTACCAAATTGTTAATTTGAAAAGCAGCAATTTAAACTGAATTCATCGAATTTTTATCGCACAAATTAAATTCGCTAATTGACAAAGCAAAGGTTTGCCAGCCACTCTGGGACAGAGGAAAGCAGGAAGGTGATCTGACCGACGTCTCTGACGAGCGTAGACTCGGACCCGACCTGGGCTGATGAACCAAAGTCCTCCGTGCCCACCTTCTCGAGGTGCGGACTGTTAGTACTCTTCCTTAGGAAGACGAACGAACGGGCACGGCAGGCAAAACCAGGGGAAGGCAATGGCAAACCACCTCTGTTAACATGCCAAGAGAATCGTCATGAAACACAGCAATCCAAAGAACAGTGAAGAATGTGTGTCAAGACGATCGCTAGAGCTCTACGAGCTGACAGCACAAGGTGACAAGGTGAATTGACAGTAATTGTTTACGGGGCCAAATCGATAATTGACAAATCATTTTCCTCCCATTTGACCTCATTTTAGGGAGACGAGAACCACGACAATCAGATTCTCTGCCTCTCGGTTCTTTTGGCAAGCACGCTGGTCTACAACGTCATCGGCGTCATTGGCAACGATGCCATTACGAAACTTCAGTATCTTTTATGGTGAATTGATAGAGGAACAGATTGTTTAAGGAATGAGTTTAACGTCGTTAAAAGAGTTCAATTTTATAAAGCCGTCGGAAAAATCTAATTAAATTTAGAATGATAATAAGATAAAGTATACGTTTCAAGTTGTGAACAATAGTCTAATACTTCATTTTGGATGCATGGATTCGCGGTCACATCCTGAAGATATCATGAGCTTATTAAAGCAGATCTTAAAAAATGAAATTGGAAGAAACGTACGTGTCCATATAAAAGTGAGGCAGTGATAATGTGTAAGCCATATGGTCCAAAATAGTAATGTCAGATGTAAAAGAAAAGAATGGTACCGTAATGCTAAAGTTGATTCTTTTGACAATAATCACAGATCGATATGTGTTGTTGATATAATCAATCAATCGTATATAGAGCCCCTTCAAGGTAGGCTACCTACACAGAGGTGCTCCCGGCCGAGATCAAGCGAAAAAATAGTATTCAACAGTTTGCAAAATTGAGAATAGCTTGGGAGGTGTCGCATAGTCAAGGGAAGTCAGTGTTTAATCTAGTCCCCCGACTCTGGGGGGAATTGAGGTTTCTGGGGGGGAGACAATTGAGCATCCGAAGGACGCTCGTGATATGCGTAGCGCTGAGACCGGAAGGGGGAGGGGTATGGGGAGGGGGATGTGCCCCTCCCATCAGAAACTTTTTGAATTTCCACTTTGCAATGGCAGAATTTTAAGGTGTCATCTTAACAAAATATAGCTGTACTTTTTCAGTGACCCATCAGAAAATTTTTGAATTTTCAAATTGCAATGGCAGCATTCTAAGGTGTCATCTTAACAAAATAGCTGTACTTTTTCAGTGAGCCATCAGAAAATGTTTGAATTTCCAGATTGCAATGACAGCATTTTAAGGTGTCATCTTAAAAAAATATATCTGTACTTTTTCAGTGACCCATCAGAACATTTTTGAATTTCCAAATTGCAATGGCAGCATTTTAAGGTGTCATCTTAGCAAAATATATCTGTACTTTTTCAGTGACCCATCAGAACATTTTTGAATTTTCAAATTGCAATGGCAGCATTTTAAGGTGTCATCTTAACAAAATATATCTGTACTTTTTCAGTGACCCATTAGAAAATTTTTGAATTTCCAAGTTGCAATGGCAGCATTTTAAGGTGTCATCTTAACAAAATATAGCTGTTCTTTTTCAGTGACCCATAAGAAAATTTTTGAATTTCCAAATTGCAATGGCAGCATTCTAAGGTGTCATATTAACAAAATATAGCTGTACTTTTTCAGTGACCCATCAGAACATTTTTGAGTTTCCACATTGCAATGGCTGCATTTTAAGGTGTCATCTTAACAAAATAGCTGTACTTTTTCAGTGACCCATTAAATTTTTTGAATTTCCACATTGCAATGGCAGCATTTTAAGGTGTCATCTTAACAAAATATAGCTGTACTTTTTCAGTGACCCATTAGAAAATTTTTGAATTTCCAAATTGCAATGGCAGCATTTTAAGGTGTTATCTTAACAAAATATAGCTGTACTTTTTCAGTGACCCATCAGAACATTTTTGAATTTCCACATTGCAATGGCAGCATTTTAAGGTGTCATCTTAACAAAATAGCTGTACTTTTTCAGTGACCCATTAGAACATTTTTGAATTTCCAAATTGCAATGGCAGCATTTTAAGGTGTCATCTTAACAAAATATAGCTGTACTTTTTCAGTGACCCATCAGAAACTTTTTTGAATTTCCACATTGCAATGGCAGCATTTTAAGGTGACGTCTTTAAAAAGCTGTACTTTATCAGTGCTTATAAGAGTGGCCAAAGACTTGAATAAATATACGCATTACTTTAATAAATATTTTGTGGGAGTTTCCACACTGTACTCTTTCAGGATGCCATTTTGGAAAAAATAACTCCATTATTTCAGTACTGATAAAAAAGTCTTTAAGGATTTCAATATATATATATATGTGATATAATTATAATTACAATAAAATATCTGTATGTATCGAGTTCAGCAGCTCAGTTCTGTTGTTGCTGGGTTATTTTAATGAATAACTGCAGACGTGATTATTTAAGTTGACTTTTAAGCACTAGCTATAATCGGCTTATCCCTGTTTCCCAATATGGTCCTGAATTGCTGACCAAGATACACTTTCCGAAATCATATGGCACACAAATCAACCAAGAACTAATAAACTATTGGTACCAAAATATGATAGCCACAATACAGTAATGATGTTGTTTTAATAGGTGTTCAAATAATAGGACCAAAACATTTTGAAATTTGACAGTTTAACATTTGAGGGATAGCAAAGGAGAGAAGCCATTCAGTTGTACAAAAATAGTATTTGTACAAAAATTAACAGTAAGTTATACTCATTTTAGCCGGATTGTGTCATATATTAAAATAGTAAAAATTACTATAACCATATAATAGAATATAATATTACGGTATATTAATATAATAGTTCATGTAATGCAATGATGTAAACAGCAACTAAAAACTATGATCATTTTGACGTATTTTTCTGGAGGGGATGTCATCTCTGTTTTTATGTAGAAAAAAATGGTGTTTATACAAATATATACAGTAAGTCAGTGATTTTCAACCGGGGTTCCGCGGAACCCTTGGGTTCCGCGGAGGTCGGCCAGGGGTTCCGCGGCAGTTTGGTCGAAATTTTAGTGCATTGACTGAAATTCTACAAGTATTAGCAATGAATAGATTCTTTCCCAGCCTTCAGTCATTCTTGCTTAAGAACATTACGTGAATGTATTGCTGTTTCCTATAGACTAATTATGTCTTCCAATACTTGTTTTTTGGAAGGCACAATGGCACATGCATCAAGTGGGAATCTATAAATTGCCTACGTTTCCAACTGTCCAGTCGGACAGAACATTTTTATCATTGGTTTTAAACTATTTGGACGCTCGAGATCCGTTCTGACTAAACAGAATGTGCTCAGCACTTATAGCCAACGGCTTGTTTGGATTAGCCTATTTCTCTTTTGATCAGTTCATTTTGAAGAGCCAGTGGTTAAATTTCTCACCCATAAGTAGCGGATATTCACATTATTTTTTTTTACAAAATTGTAATGGCTGAGCCTCAAGTATATATTTATCTGTAGTCTCAATGATGCTTTTATGTTGAAGATGAATCATTATGCATCTGCCTACTTGTGTCTCTCTCTATGATGCATCCAAGACTTGAACCAGGCAAAAATTTCGCAGTAGACTTGAAAAATACTTTAATTCAACTTGTCCATAACACTGATCCAGAATAGAACGTATTTTTGTTTCTCAATATTCTCCCCATCTGTCAGATGGATTGATAGTTCTTTTGGCGAAATAGAGCAGAAGTGCAGTTGCTCTCTGACAGTGCGTTGCGCACGGGCCCTACACTTCTAGAATTCTAAAGCAAGTAATGTGATACCATAGACTGCACCAGAAGAGCAAGTAACGTACATTTAAATATTAGGCCTACGTAATTTAAAAAATTACAGCTGTAGGCTATGTATTTCTTTATATACTGGGCGGGTGAAATGCGAAGGGTTCCGCGAGCAAATACATGCTTTGGAAAGGTTCCGCCACCTGAAAAAGGTTGAAAACCACTGCAGTAAGTTATACTCATTGCAACATGATAGTATCATATATTATGGTAGTATTAAATAATGTCATTATAATCATATAATAGTAAATAATATCACGGTATATTATAACACTACATGTGAAACAATGATAAAAACAGTAACTAAAAAAATATCATTTTGTGAAATTTTTCTGGGGGGAAATGTCAATTCTGGGGGGGAACTTCCCCCCCCCAGAGACGTCTAGATTAAACACTGAAGGGAAGTCCATTCCAGGTCGTTGGACCAACCACTGAGAATGAACGCCTCTGCATTGTTGCAGAGCGAGTGACAGGAACCGCAAGTCACCAAGGGCAGCAGAGCGCAGTGCGCGGCGGCCTATGCAAGTGGAAAAAACGAGATAGTCGTATAGTTTATAACGATCGGGTGTTAAAACACGTTTATGAGCATGGCCCAATATATAAGTTGGCAATAATTTGTCTTAGCCTAGGCCTACTTGTATTTCGAAACAGTCGCAATGTAGCGGTTAAAGCAAGGAGATCATGTTCACTTAACAAGCTGCAAATAGCTTCATCGCTGAGCTGTCAAAACATATCCAAACTCGAAGCAGCGCCGGGGACGGGTCGACATCTGACGGTTCAAACTTCGACTGCTACTTTCCGGACTTTGTGTACGCGATCCGTGACTTTGGACTTGACCTGGAGATCGACGGAAGGGAGGTCACTGCGGACGAGTACCTCGAACACAGTCTGACGATGAAGGAAGGCACTCACCCGGATGTGGAGACCTTCAACAAGATCCGGTCTTGCGTCCGTAGATATTTCAAAAAGAGGAAATGCTTCACGTTCATGACACCCATAGCTGGCAAATGTAAAGATCTGGATGAAGTGCCGGATGACAGACTACTTCCGGAGTTCCGAAAAGACACGCAAGATTTCCTGGACTTCATCTTACCCCAAAGTCCCGTGAAGGAGGTCGGCGGTAAAAGACTCAACGGACGCAGTAAGTAACTGTAGGCCTATAGTTACTAAAATTAACACTGGGATACAATATAATATGCGGATAATTAGGGCACTATATATATGGCTTTATAATGGCGTTTAATGCAGGACGATGAAATTCAATTCATATATAATTCAAACTTGTTTACTCAAAGAGATAAAAAGTAAAATACAAAACTCAGCAAGATGTCAAACAAAACAGTGTAGGCTTCAATGAGAATAAGAAGCTAATTTTAACTTGTAAGTAAGTATATATGGAGGAGATCCATGAGATTAAAGTATCACCCAGAAAGAGAGTGATTCCGCTAAACCTATATATAGGCAACGACAGCACAGGAATTGTATGTAGATGGTATAGAGTGTAGTTGCTTCAGGCAATAAGATAGTGAGAAACGAGAGCAAGAAACTAAGGAAGCCGAGCTTATAATTGCAATAGATTGAGATATTAGTCAAGCTCGTGCCAAATTTGTATGGGAACAGAGAAGTACTATATGCTCGTTACGACAAGTAGACATAAATATCAGAAGGAAGATTCTGACATAGTGAAAGCAATAGGGAGGCCTAACATAAAGTCGGACATCAGGTAAATTCGGACAAAATTTTCGCCGACCTGCCACGCAGAAGAGATTTCGATCACTAGGTGGCAGTTATCATAGATTGTTTCTGCAGAGGGTCCATCTAATGATTAAAACTTCCCAACCTTCAAAGGATCGTTGCCTAAATTTTAAGATGTCGATTATTTTCGATGCATGACGATCGCTAGAGTTTTACAGGCTGACATAGTGAAACCCCTCATTCACTGCTAAGGGTTTATGACAAATTTAATTGCTGAAGAGGAAGAGTTTCAATTTTTTCTCATAGATTACAGTACAATATATGTTTTGCGTAACTTGTTTGAGCCATATTAAATTAGTTTCATGGTTGAAACTGCAGTTGTTTGCTGTCCGACTTTGCCGAATAGGCTCTTGTTAAAGTCGGACACAACTAGTAGAACCCTGCTGTGATGTGTCCGACTTTGACAAAACTACGTTCACACTAATGCTTCATAGGCAAACCAAGACTTGAATTTGGCAAAAAGGTTTTAAAAGAATAAAGAGAGACATTAAAGGCCAGAAGGAAACTGTTTAACCTCCTGAGACCCACCATGAAACCACCATGATTTTTTTTATTTTCTTTGCATTTCCCTGCTTCATTGCCACTCAGATTGAAGGGAAAAAAGTTTCAAGCACACAGTTTATTGTTTACTATGAAAATTTTTATGTCCAAACAATTAGCACAATGGGCCTTAAATATTATTGTCCAATTATTTGGACATGGTCGTCATGTGCAATGTTTTGGACATTGGGTAAGAAACATATATGTCCAATTATTTGGACATGGTCGTCATGTGCAATGTTTTGGACATTGGGTAAGAAACATATATGTCCAATTATTTGGACATGGTCGTCATGTGCAATGTTTTGGACATTGGGTAAGAAACACATATGTCCAATTGTTTTGACATATGTAAACTGTAGGCCTTTCCCAGCATATCTGACAAATAATGCAGCCGTAAAAGAAATTGCATAGTAATTGCACAATTATTGTTTTATTGTACGCACAAATCTGCAACAAAAGCAAATGTCTCACTGCTGAATAATTGCATGTGTGGTGTCGGTAAAACAAATCCAAAATTACATTCTGGGATAAAATTTAATTTGAACTGTATCATAGACTCCACCCACATTCTTGATAAGGTCTATTTATATAACCATGTGCAAGCTGGAGTAACTTTAAAACTAAGTAAACAGTATTTCCACATGATCAGATGAGTAAGTTTTATTTCTTATGAAATTGAGCGAAACAGTTCCTGCTTCCAGTGAGACACAAGAACATGTCACAGGTCTTGCATCGAATCATAGTTTTGTATTTGCAGGCGAGATTTCTACAGCGCATTGCTGATTTCACCTGTGCAACTTCTGGCATGTGTTTGGCCGCAGATACTCTATGATGAGCCGATGGAACTGGAGTAAAGCGCCCCTTGGTAACTGGCATGGTTTCGTCACCGCTGTTATTGGCATCACCTTGTTCTCCATCACTTAGAAATTTCTCCGCAAGATCCAAACGAAAGTCCACAAACTTCATTATGTCCTTTTTGGAATAACGTAACCGAGCTTTGTCCTGACGATACAAAATCCACGAATTGGCCACTGCCAAATCAAAGAAGTGCATGAAGCACCTTACCGTCCATTTCTTTGTTCTTGCAGAGATTCGATAGTAGCTGATCATGCGGTCCATCAAATCCACGCCTCCCATATTTGCATTGTACTGATTCACAATGTCTGGTCTCGTAACTGAAATGTATTTCTTTTGTTTCCTATCCCAACGCCGACAGGTGTCTTGTGGCTGAGTGGAATGACAAGACGAACCTAATGTTATACATTTGTTGTCGAACCATTTCACGATGCAGAATTTCTCATCTTGTCTCACAGCTAACTGTGACGCACCTCTTCCTCGCTTACTCAGTTCCTTTTCGTTCAGCATATGCAATGCCTCCTTAGGTACACGGTTCTTCATCATTGTTCCTGTTAAATAAATCTCTTTTGACAACATATATTCAATTATGGGAATGCCAGTGAAGAAGCGATCGCAGTAGAGTTTAGTTCCCTTAGGTAATGTTTCAGACAGATGTGCAATGACCAATGCACCAAGACCCAGTTTGGGTTCAGCTGCAACTGGGTGAAATGATGTAATTCCTTGGTAAAGTACAAAATCAAGAACTAAGCCTTCTTTATTTGATAAAACAAAGTTCTTGATTCCAACTGGATTTGGCTTGGAAGGAATATACTGCCTAAAGGGACATGCTCCAGTGAACGGTATCATTTGTTCGTCGATGGATACCCTGTTTCCCCTTTGTTGCTGAAGGCAGCCTTGCCGAACACGTTCTATAACTGGTTGAATCTTCCAGAAGCGATTATCTTTCTTTTCAGCAACAGAGACATGTGCATCAACCACTACCTTCAGAAATGATCGAATTCTGAAGAAGCGATTTCTACCCATGGCTTCCGAGAGTCTTGGAACTCGAAGGCTCTTATTCCAATACATACGCACGGAAGGATAACGAAGGCACGACATCATCAGATTCATACCAAAGAAAGTCATCATCTCTGCAGGCGTCGTATCCAAACTCTTCCCAGTTAGGAGCGTACAATTCACATTGGTTGCACGTGAAAATTGTTCAAATAAATCCTGATCAAAGTACTCTTGAAAGTAATCACTAGGATTCCAGTCCACCCGCTTATCTGTCGTGTCATCATGCTGTTGCAAAGTAACAAGGTTTGGTTCAAATTTATCTCGCAATTTCCACCTAAGCGGTCTAACATTCTTCTTTATCGGTATATCATCATTAACTGAAGCATTTTCTGAATTAGAAGTACTCTGAGAATCAGAATCACTCATCCTCTTTTCCAACATGTAAGTGTCATCATCACAATCAGATAAAGATAAGTCCGATAATTCTGATTCATTACCTTCAGTTATTGGGCTCATCATTCTTCGTTTATTGCGTCGCTCTTGCATAGCCACCATGAATGGAGAAGCATTCCAAGGATCCACAACCTTTCTTTTCTTTCCGGGAACTTTTGATGACACTCCCGCATTTATTGTCAACACAGATTCAGCAGGTCCTGTTGATACTGATAATAAGGTAAGTGTGTCAGATGGCATTGAAACAGAAACATGTGGTGAAGCTGGCGTTGACAAAGAACCTTCCTCAGCTGTTTCCGACACCGGTGGGAGTGCTGGCGTTGAGGCAGTTGACCTTTGAACTTTCTTATCCTTCATTTTTCCTTTAATTGACCTTTTAAATTTCTTCCCTTTCATTTTTCCTTCAGTTGGTGATGACGTGTCTTCGGCAGGTACATCGGACAGCGGCTGTGGACGAGACGCAGCTTCTGTTTCTGTTTCAGGTGTTGTTGATGTATCTTCGGCAGCTACATCGGACAGCGGCTGTGGACGAGACGCAGCTTCTGTTTCAGGTGTTGTTGATGTTGTGTCTTCAGCAGGTACGTCGGACAGCGGCTGTGGACGAGACGCAGCTTCTGTTTCAGGTGTTGTTGATGTTGTGTCTTCGGCAGGTACATCGGACAGCGGCTGTGGACGAGACGCAGCTTCTGTTTCAGGTGTTGTTGATGTTGTGTCTTCGGCAGGTACATCGGACAGCGGCTGTGGATGAGACACAGCTTCTGTTTCTGTTTCAGGTGTTGTTGATGTGTCTTCGGCAGCTACATCGGACAGCGGCTGTGGACGAGACGCAGCTTCTGTTTCAGGTGTTGTTGATGTTGTGTCTTCGGCAGGTACATCGGACAGCGGCTGTGGATGAAACACAGCTTCTGTTTCTGTTTCAGGTGTTGTTGATGTGTCTTCAGCAGGTACGTCGGACAGCGGCTGTGGACGAGACGCAGCTTCTGTTTCAGGTGTTGTTGATGTTGTGTCTTCGTCAGGTACATCGGACAGCGGCTGTGGATGAGACACAGCTTCTGTTTCTGTTTCAGGTGTTGTTGATGTGTCTTCGGCAGCTACATCGGACAGCGGCTGTGGATGAGACACAGCTTCTGTTTCTGTTTCAGGTGTTGTTGATGTGTCTTCGGCAGCTACATCGGACAGCGGCTGTGGACGAGATGCAGCTTCTGTTTCAGGTGTTGTTGATGTTGTGTCTTCGTCAGGTACATCGGACAGCGGCTGTGGATGAGACACAGCTTCTGTTTCTGTTTCAGGTGTTGTTGATGTGTCTTCGGCAGCTACATCGGACAGCGGCTGTGGATGAGACACAGCTTCTGTTTCTGTTTCAGGTGTTGTTGATGTGTCTTCGGCAGCTACATCGGACAGCGGCTGTGGATGAGACACAGCTTCTGTTTCTGTTTCAGGTGTTGTTGATGTGTCTTCGGCAGCTACATCGGACAGCGGCTGTGGACGAGACGCAGCTTCTCTGCTCTTTTTGCCTATTTTTCTGATTCTTTTTTTGACTGGCGACGGATTGTCTGATGCAGCAGCTGGTGTTAACAGCTTTGCTACAATTAAATAATTATATTTTCATCTGTAATCCCACTGCGAGTTTATGTTAAATTTCATCGTATTTCCAGCGTCGAGTTGTAGTTGCTTTATAAATGTCATCCCATTTCGAGTTTTATTTATTTTTATTTACATATCTCTTCATAGGCATCTAATTATACAAATTTCGTTGGCTTTTTAATTTAGATTAGGAGGTTAATCGCATATCTACATAGTACACGATACGGCATAGTAGACGAAATGTCAGTAGACGAATGTCTATGCAAAGTGTAGGTAGACGAATTATCGGAACCTTACGACATTACATTACGGATGACCGTTGTCCAATAATTTGGTCACACCAGAAATCAAAGTTTATTTTCAAGTTTACTAAAGTGAAACGCTGTACTTAAGACATCAAACGATGCACGAATAAATATGAAGTAATATTTAGCGATTTAACATTTAAAAAATTAACTATTTCCAATAGATTCGATTATTTATTACCTGGTCGTTTTCGGTAAAAAAAACGGGTGTTCATTGCAGCCATTGTGACGCCTAGAATGGTGCATTTAGATTTCCTTTAGCGCTAGTATTTTTAAACAATCTATGTACAAGTGCATGGACCTTGGACTTAAGCTATAACAATAATATTTCAGAAGATATGGACAAGGGAAGCCATGTCCAAGTACTTGGACGCAGGGACTCAGGAGGTTAATGTGTGGCATTATGCCTAGGCTATTATATAGGCCATGGCAATGTTAACGATCCTCATGAAAATTGTAGAAAAATAAATGTGGTTCAGACGTTGAAATATGTGGAGTTGGGGAGGGGTTGCGCAATGAAGACTCTACTATGGAGTCCTAAGAAAGACTAAAGGGGTTGAATCCCCGCATTTCAACTCTCACAGCACTTCTCACCCAGCCAGCGGTGCAATTAAAAAGGTCGTAGCCACAGATGGTTTGCAAAAAGAGTGCAGAAGAATAGCCTAGGCACTATGGTGGGTGTCACTGATGATTATTTTTTACTTGTTGGGAATGTTTCAAATAATTATTAGAAAAGTTCTTGTTCTTTTCGAATTTTTCATGGATCTAGATTTCGTAGGTTTTCGTAGGTCTAGGTAGTCGAATTTTATTTACGCCAAGGCCTAGTCTTTGCAGTTATGTTTTTCATGCTTGCCTGATTCTATAGGCCCCTAAGTGCGATCTTTTCAATAAATGTAGGCAAGTACGAGTAGGCCTATAGGCCTACTGACGTTTGATTGATTTTACTTCAGTTATTTTCAATGCTCAATGTTATCTTACAGTTAAATTTGTCACAGATCTTGATGAAAATCGTTCAGTTTATCGATTGTCCGACTTTAACACAATAAGGTCGAATCAGCAAATTATTGTCCAGGTTTACCAACCAAGGTGTCCAGCTTTACCCGAAAAACGGAAAAGTCAAATTTCGTCAGCTCGCTATACTTGGCACACTCCTGATCGAGTTCATATACAATTGGCCAGGTTTAACTGAACGTATTAGTTGAATGAGATGATAAGCTACACAATAAACTTTACATCATGCAAATGTGACGCTGCGTTACGGAGTAACCTCGGTCAGAACAAAAGGGTGTCCGACTTATATGATGGGACCCCTATTATTATTTTATGACCATAATAAACAGTGATGAAAGAAAAGCTAATAGTTGACTAACACAATAAGATTATGGTAGACCCTATAGACAGAGATTGTTGGAAATATGCCTATGGGTAGGCCTAACGTTTTGACAAGAGAAGAGAGTGATGTCAGTTAAAGGTGAGAATATAATAATAGCTTAGCTTAGGTTACAACAGGGATGAAAGTGAGCCCCGTCTGTCCGGGTCCGCGACCCTGCATTGATTTTCGCGACCTGTCTTTGTTTAAATTTACTTTGGCTATTAGACTATATCTTTCACAAGATAAATGCCTGACCCAATGATAGTCATTCTTCCATTTTCATTTATTGTTTACGTTGCTCTTACAATTCCTGAACGCACGCGACCTGACAAATTCTTTGGCCATTACAGACATTTTGGGACTGCATGGCTGAGCTCGATTAAAGTCCTCAGAAAATTATATTGTCATCTTACCATAATTCCCTGTTCGGTTGCAGTGCTTGGTTCGTTGGTGGAAGTCTACGTGGAGCAGATGAAGACTGGAGTTCCGTACGTTGAGAATGCCGTGGAGACCATGGCTCGCCTGGAAAACAGCAAGGCTAAGGAAGAAGCATCATCTCTCTACTACAACCTTATGTTGGAATCTTTGACAATGCCTGTCGATGATGATGCCGAATTCTCCCGTTGCCATAGCAACTGCCTCCAGAAAGCAATCGATCTGTTCCTGTCGAAAGCTGTCTTCGACGACGACCAAACCTTCCAAACACAAATGAAAGTAAGCTGTCTATTTCCGACTTTGGATTTGTTCCATGACCTTGCTAAGTTAATAGATGATTAATTTATTTCGTAATAATGATAAGAGATTTATTCTATAATTCTGAATTGGCAACGTGTTACCTCTCCATCCATTTTCACTGACTCCCAATAATATAGGCCTAAATGCCGTCACGGATCTTATATTAAGGCAACCACATGTAGCCTACCTAACAGATGGCATTGAGTAGGCCCAAATACGACTTAATCCGCATTGTTTTTTCCTAGGTATAGAATAATTTACACAATTATGTATGAGGCAGCTAGGCTAGATCCCCACAGGCAAGGTGGTGATTGTCTGTCTAAGTATTTTACCGAATGACTGAATATACGTTTGGATAATAAAATAAACAGAGGGGACAACAGGGCGCAAGTGAAGTATGGGACCTATGACAGGACGGTCAGGCATGTGTGGGGAAGATGGGAAAGAGTAAAACAGTAACTTGGTCGCTAAAGCTAAAGCTAAAGCAAAAGCAAAAATCTTATTAGTAACAAGACACTTATAACTTTAATGTGCCTAACCTTTCTCAGCTGGTATAGGTCAAGGTCAATTTATGTTCAATGCATTGCAGGATGATATTGAAAAGAAGTACAGGGAGCTAGTGCAGACGAACGAAGGCATCTGCCGAGACAAATGTCAGACTGCGTTGAGAGAACGCTACGGACCCATCGAGGACAGCGTCAAGGCTGGAAAATATGCACGCAGCGGCGGATTCGGACTCTACAAGAATGACAAGAAAGACTTTGAGGACGCCTACACACTTCAAATTGGTCGCATTGGTGTTAAGGTATATTTAAAACACACGTGTGCTTGATGTGTAGATGTAATCCCACAGTTAAACGAGTTCAGTTGAGTGTCTAATATTGAGTGTTTAAGTCTTGATGAACTAAGCGTCGCCTGTAGGCGTGCTTATCTAACGGTTCTAGCCCCTATAGGCTAATGTTCGTTTTACAAAGGCTTAGGCTACGGTTGTCAGACTGCACGATCACCAATAAAATCAGAGACATCTAATACCTTAATTTTTGCCGTTTTTAATCAATTTGCTCTTATTTAAGTTATTAGACATATATAATCAGTTAGTGGATTTCAAGTCATGTGACTTATACAGCATACAGTCCTACGCATGCTATGGCGTAAAATTTAGAAATGTTGCAGCCAAACACATACTAAAACGCCACTTGAAAGTAGCCTACAGCAGAAGGTAGGTTTTGTTCAACCATGGGATGACGGATAGTCTGCTCAATAGATCTAATGGTTTCCATCGTCAAATAAATAAGACTGCCTGTTGTACATGTATATTAACAAGATTATAAGTAAGTTAGCATGTTCTTTATCGTATCAGCTTTGTTGTACATGTATACATTTATGTGTAAGCTATGGCTACTCTCTTGCTAATCTTTGAAAGTTACGTATGTTAATCAACGTAGGCCTAGGCCTAATAAACTCAATACAATCTATAAGCTTAGGCCTATATATTGATGGCTGTATGCCTATATCACATTGCATAGACCTACAGACATGTATGTTGATCACTGATATTACATTGCATGTACAATGTATGTAGATGCCACACATGTTGCTCGAGTTCCTTCACTCAAAGCAGACGGAAGAAGACGCCATACTGAAAACAGACGAAATGATCACCGAGGCAGAGAGGCAACAGGAAGGTATACATGCAAACTGTACAAAACATCGCGTATAGTCTTGCAGCAGGAGACTAGGTAGGCCTATATGCGTGGCTGCGTGCTAGCTTTATCGTGGGGCGCGGTGGTGTAGTGGGTATGTTCGTTGCCTTCCAGCCGAAGGGTTGCAGGTTCAAATCCACCTCAAGTCGCCGCAATAGATATATAGAGACCTTGGGCAAGTCCTTCACTCGCAATAGCTCATCGCTTCGGCGTGAAACTCCAATGCAGTGTCCGCGCTGCAGTCGGGAGCGCCTCTGAGTCGGGAGCTTGAAGGGGTGCTATAACATGTGCACATACAAACAAACCCTCATTAAGTCATGAAAAGGCATGTATATTGTATAGCTTAATTAATAAATTGGTAATTGGTATTATAACTCGCAGTTCAAATTTAGTTCGGACCTGCATCACTATGAAACGATTTTAAATTATCTGTGCTGGTAAATCGTGGGACGTCTAGATCCCTTGATATCATGCAGTCGGCATTCATCAATTCCGAGCATAAAAACGCCAGTGAATACATGCACAGTTACACACACAGCTCCTCAGCCGGCATCACCGTATACGTTAACGTGAGACACTGTGAAATGTCGACGAATTCTATCCGTGAGCGAGCATAAAGTGATGACTATATGGACACCAGAAGGTCGTAATACAGTCGTAGACCCAGGGCGGATCCATGGGGTCGGCCAATCCGGCCGTGCCCCCTGAAATTTGCATAGAGCGTGGGCCGCTCAATGTGTCTTGTGAAAGGTTTTGGCACTACATGATCATGTGCTTCTTCAGCAATTAAGGCTTTTAATTCATGTCCTGCTGATGTTCTCCCAACAGTTCATATACCGTGCTGAATGCATTTTACAAACTGGAAGTGTTGGCAACACTTCCAGTTTGTAAAAGCCGAAAGAGCTTTCACGAAAGTAGAGTAAACCCCTCCCCCTCTCGACGCAATGCGCTTCGGCGGACGTTCTTTACCCCCATTTGACCCCTTCATCAACTTTATCATCCGCCGTAGTAAGTAATTAAGTATTCGGAGTGCGACTTCGATTAAGCTCGTGAGTCGTCATACTACCGTACTACCGCATATACTATACTACCGCATATCAAGTTAAAACTATAGGCCCCCAATTTGATTCAGCCTACTCTTTGACGTGAAGGCACAGCTGGAAATAATTAGGAACGGAACTTTGTAGGCCTATTTACAGTTTAACGAGGAAAACTTCGCTTCCCAAGTTCCCAGCTAAAATGGGCAATTTGCTTTTTGGCTCAGTCGAACGACAGAAGGCCATCGAAGCACAAAGACTCAAAGAGGAAGCGGAAAGGGCCGCCATTCTACAGGCACAGCAACTGGAGGAACAGCAACGCGTACATGCGGAGAACGTGGCGAGGCTTGAACAGCAGATGAGGGAGCAAATTCTAACAGCCCAGAAGCAACAAGAAGAGGAACTCAATCGTCAGCTGGCGGAACAGCAGCGTCTCCTAGAGGAGGCTGCCAAAAGAGAGGCCGACCAGATGCGTGCCAGAATAGAAGAACTTCAACGCCAGAATCAACGGGAAGAAAGTAGTGATAGTGACGATGATTGCGTCATCCAATAGGCGAATACATTCACACTCTGTTGTTTAGAGACTCACTTTTAGGTCCTAAGTTTGCTATCTGACAATTCTAAATTTGTTTTCTATTTCTAAGATATACTTGTGACTTGTGGGAGATAGTTCTCAGTTCCAGTGCATGCATCAATGTCTTTATCCTCCTTGGACGAGCGGATGACTTTTCCAATTTTGTAGGCCACGACTAAAAATACGCTTACGATTAAACTCCAACTTATAGGCCTGCCATCTTTTGAAAATCTCGGTGGAATGACGGACATTTCCCTGCATCACGGAAGAAGGTACCTTAATGAATGCCGACTAAATGATCACCCTGCAGAGGCAGAGAAGCAACAGGAAGACAGAGACCTGATCAAAACATCGCGTAGAGTCTTGCAGCAGTAGACTTTAATTATTATGTAGGCCTAAATATGTGCGTAGCTGCGTGCTATCCTTATGCCCTCATTTAATAAGCATGTAAGGGGCCGTCCATAAAGTACGTCACGCTCCAGGGGGGGGGTGTAAGAAAGTGTGACAGTTTGTGACAGGGGGAGGGTCAGGCCATGTGTGACGTCACACATTTATTTTTTAGATTTTTTTAGATTTTTTTGTTCTTAGTACCTAAAATCCGACCCGGCCAGGCGTGTCTAAAACCCGGCCTAGCGGGATAAAAGTTGATTTCCTGTCACTATCAAAGCGTTTAGGGACACACGTCACTATCAGAGGGATTAGGGATAGTATCCTAGGGTTTGGAGGGTTAGGTAAATGGTTATGTTTTTAAATTTTTTGTTCGAAAGTGTGACGTACTTTAGGGGGGGTCCGAGATTTGTGACAGTTTGTGACGGGGGGAGGGGGGTCAAAAATGGTCAAAAATAGCGTGACGTACTTTATGGACGGCCCCTAAAGGCATTGGTAGGTTATTGACGCGCAGTTCAAATTTTGTTCGGACCTGCATCATTATGAAACGATTTTAAATTATCTATGCTTGTAAATCGTGAGAAGTCCAGTTCCCTTGATATCATGGAGTCGACATTCATCAAATGCGAGCACAGTAACTCCAGTGAACACATGCACAGTTACACACAGTCTCAGCCTCAGTCGGCATCACCGTATATACGTTAACGTGAGACACTGTGAAATGTCGACGAATTCTATCCGTGAGCGAGCATAAAGTGATGACTATACATGTAATTATGGACACCAAAAAATAGTATTACAGTCGCAGGTCCGGGGCGGATCCATGGGGTCGGCCAATCTGGCCATGCCCCCTACCACTTGAAATTTACCCAGAACGTGGGCCGCTCATTTCTCAATGTGTCTTGTGATAGGCTTTGGCACTACATGCTCATCTACTTCTTCAGCAATTAAGGTTTTTAATTATTTCCTGCTTATGATCTTCCAACAGTTCATATACCGTGTACCGTGCTGAATATATTGGCATCACTTCCAGTTTGTAAAAGCCGAAGAGCTTTAATTCTCGAATGCAGAGCAAACCCTCCCCTCTTAACGTAGTGCGCCTCGTCGATCGACCTTCGGCCACTCGTCCTCTATTCTCTCCCATTTGACCCCCTCACCAACTTTATCATCCGTAGATAATTAATTTTTCGCAGTGTGACTTCGATTGAGCCCATGTAGCCTACTGTCGCATCTTAGGTAAAAAAGTAGGTCCCTTATAATTTGAATCAGCCTACTCTTTGACGTGAAGGCACAGTCGGAAATAATTAAATAAATGATTAGGAACGGACTTTTATTAGGCCTGTTAACATTTTAACGAGCAAAGCTTCGTATCTCAACTAAATGAACAATTTCTGTTGTCTCAGCCGCACGACAGCAGGCCATCGAAGCGCAAAGGCTCAAAGAGGAAGCGGAACGGGCCGCCGCTCTACAGGCGCAGCAGCTGGCGGAACAGCAACGCGTACATGCGGAGAACGTGGCGAGGCTTGAACAGCAGATGAGGGAGCAAATCGAAGCAGCCCGGAAGCAACAAGAGGAGGAGCTCAACCGTCAGCTGGCGGAGCAGCAGCGTCTTCTAGAGGAGGCTGCCAAGAGAGAGGCCGATGAGTTGCGTGCCAGAACGGAAGAACTTCAACGTCAGATTCAACAGAACCAAAACCACGGTGGCGGACGACGCCGTCGTCGATGGTACCGGTTCTAGAGTTTTATGACGAGGGGGCAGGGCCGTTTTAAGAAATTTTGGGGCTCGAGGCACAAACACTATAGGCTGGGTCTAATTCTAAGCGTAAGCTGCGTAACTATATGAGTCTCATCTAGAATGTACCCCTCCCCACCAGAAAATTTTGAATTTTTACATTGCTATATAGCCGAATTTTAAGCTGCCATTTTATCAAAATTCCTCAACTATTGCAGTCTAAGGCTTCAATAAAAATGTTAAAAATTATTCTTACAATTATAATAATTTTGTATCAGCTTCCACAATTTAATGGTAGCATTGTAAGCTGCGACCTTAATAAAATTACTGTATTATTTCAGTGCTGATAAAAAGAGTGGTTGAAAATTTTCATTAGTATAATATTTTTATTACCATAATAATTTATTTGCGTATCAAGTTCTGCAACTCAGTTCTGCTGCTTCTGGACCACTACCATTGCAGTATAATGAATAACTGCCAAGCCCGACTTTCTTGCACTAGAAGTATCTTATTCCCGTTGCTCAAAAAGGTAATACATTGCTGACCAGGACACAGTTAGGCCTATCAGAATTGTTACAAATGATAATGATGCTATTTTACTAACTGTTAGTTTTTCAAAAAGTGTTTGTCAAAATGCTCATTGTAATGTGATAGTATCCTATATTATATTAGAAGATTTTATCATTATGATCACATGATAGTGAAAAATATCACGGAAGCTTAAAGGTCTATAATTAGAGCTCAGGTAGGCTATTACAATAACGCAAACAGCAACTAGAAACTATTATTATTTGATCAAAATGTGAGGTAGTCATGCACTTCAAGTTGGAACTCCCCAGGAAGAAGCTTTTATTGAACACTGAACGTAACACGATTTCGGCCTCAATCTTTCAGTCTTAGAATTTTAAAGTTTTGCATTCATGCCTTCTATGTGCGTAGACCTAAGTGTAATTTTTTTTACATTGCTACTAATAGGCTATAGCTAGGCTAGTATGCATGGTGCTGACACAGCTAGCACAGCAATCTTTGTACTAAACAGTGTAAAATAAATGTAAGTTTAACTACGTCAAAGTTGGTATAACATGTTGCTAATTTGTTATGCAATATAGTATGTTTGTGTCGCTGCGGGGCCCCCCTGTTGCGCGGGGCCCTAGGCATGTGCCTCGCGTGCTTCGGTGTTAAAACGGCTCTGGCGCCACCAAGTAAATTCGAGTTGCCTTGCTCTGAACATTGTTTAGGACACTTAAAGCAATTAGAGTCACTTTAAATTTTGATTAGCCTATAACATAAACTTTTCAATTATACACATTTTTCAAAAAGGGGATAGAATGGTTTATCCCCCGCATAGTCTAGACGGGTATATTCTTTCCGGGGGATGGATTAATTCATCCCCCCGGATAACTTTAAGGGGGATAGAATATTACGTTACACCGGCGTTCTTTCACACTTGCTGGTCCCTTTATCTGGAATTCTCTCCCTCCTCATCTTCGTAACTCTTGTAGCGAGACTGTCTTTAGTTCTAAACTGAAAACTTACCTGTTTCCGAAATTCAATGTGCACTTCTGAGCTTTATGAGGAACAGCCTAGGGCCTAAAGTGTGGCTGGACGGTCATGGGCGGCGTCCATGCACTTATTTTAAAATCTGAACGCCGTCCTGCCACATATTGGTCAGCACAGTCTGGAAATGTAAGGGGCGCCTGGTCACTTATTTGTCCACACTTTGAGCACTGATAAGGATTGCAGTTTATTGTAGGCCTATTAGGCTATATTGTGTTGTAGTTGCATCTGAATGGTAGACTTTCCCTAGTTGATGGAACCTCGTGTAAAATACACTCTCCTCTTCTTTCTGCACGTGGGCATCCCCCCTCACCACTACAGAAGAAACGAAACAACACAAAAGAAATCCTAAAGCTAGTTGCAAGTGGTATCCATGCGCAGCTGGCCTATGAAGTTCTACTGTCTTCGTTTTCTCCATCCCCTGTCTACGAGGATTGGTTACCAGTGGCGGCGTTAGGGGGCTATGGCTAAGCCCCCTATAAAAGGCTAAGCCCCCTAAAAAGGTCCATCCTGGTTTTTTGACATATAAAAGTGACATATTCCCACGATAAGCTCGCCAAAGCTGAAAACACACACGAAATTTCGGTCGGACGACTAAAAAAGGTCATCAGAAATTTTGGCAGATGAAAAGATAAAAATGGAATATTTCCTCTGCCCTCTTCCTCCCCCAAACTGAAATCCCGGCGCCGCCACTGTTGGTGACCCGGTTTTCCATGCCATCAGATTTCCGAAACATAATATGGACTCATTATGACATAATATGTCATAATGAGTTCATATTATGTTTCTACAATGAACTCATTATGACATAATATTATTATGTCATAACGAGTTCATTGCAGATGTGGCAGTTTATACCCACTTCAATCGCACCTTTACTGCGCTTTGCAGCACTCTCTGACGTGCTGAAAAGGCGCTATGTCAAATCAATCAATAAATCGGTACGAACTCGAGATATATATATATATATATATATATATATATATCGCTCCTTCTCCTACTCGTATGCATGCACATCTTGTTCATAGATTGGATATACTCTGCTTGCAAAACTCAACCGGCGGGCCTGGTTTCTCCCATGATGTTAACAATGACTTGAATATTTATTTATTTATTTATTTATTTATTTATTTATTTACTTATTTATTTAAAGCACTTAAGCAGCGCCCCTTCGATCAATACCAACTACTCGGAAGCGCGCCTGACCCAACCTATGCTAAATAGGAAGTCTTAAAGCTATAGAGAAAAGATGGGGGTTGATTCCTGCAGGGCACGTGTGTTGTCGTCTATGTTTCCATCGGTCAACGCGATTGATGCGTATGGGTAAAAAAAATAACTGGGTGGTTGGACTATGATCCACTTTGAATTGGGGTGTGAAAACCAGATTTTTCTATGGGGTTCTAAGAAAGACTGGAGGATTGAAAGCCGGTGTCACGAAATAGAGTATCCCCCGTATTAATTGTATCCCCCCAAATTAACAAAAGTCGAAAAAACCGCTTCCGTGTGTATTTGTCTTTGCAAATTGATTTTCATCTGCTTTGTTTTCAACAATGACACTAACAGGTATGTTTATTCCAACTAGATAATTTGTTTTCCCCTGTTTTTAGAGCACTTAAAACATTTAAAACACTTAAAAACACTCAGAGTCACTAAATAAATTCGAGTTGCCTTTATCTGAGCATTGCTTAGGACACTTAAAACAATTAGAGTCACTTTAAATTTTGATTACGGCATAAATTTTTTTATTATGCGCATTTTTCAAAAAAGAGGATAGAATGGTTTATCCCTCCGGATAGTATAGACCGGTTAATTCCATCCGGGGGGATAGATTAATTTATCCCCCCGGATAGCTTTAAGGGGGGATAGGGCCTACTCCGTTTCGTGTCACCGGCAATTCTCACCCTGGGCATCGTTACGATTGCGCCGTAAAATTCGTTAAATCCGATTAGTCAAAAAAAATCATAAAATTGCCAATTTCGTTAAACTTATTGAAAGCACAGCATTCGAACAAAGCTAGCTGCACCACAGTCGTGAGAACAGCTGCAAGGCATGTGTACGGTTCGAGTAAAGAGTAGTCGGACACTGTAATCAGGACGCGAAGACGCCGCGTTATTACGGCGTTAATCTGAAGAAGATACGAGAGACCAATAATATTATAGCCTACTCCACCGCGGCATGCAGCATACTATATGTGATGCAGCCACTTTCAATCGCCAGCCGCCATTTTATTTGTCCTGGACTCGATCGCAGCCGGGATGTTCCTCAGGCTGCTACAGCTGCTGCCGACTCTGTTGAGGATGCGGAGAGATTGGGCGCGTGAGCATGCACGCACGCGCCCCATCCATTCATGCTGAAGAAAAGAGGCATGAAGAATAGGAAGCTAAGGATCGATATACGGAAAGTGTTTAGAAGCTAAGGATATACAAAATACAAGCCTCTCCCCTTCCTCTCCCCGGCATTGGCTACCATAGCTTATTCAATACGAGCTGTCCCTTCAATATAACAATGCAGGGCTGTTTTAAAGGAATTTTTAGAACTGCACAGCCTCGAGCTTTTTCTTCCCATCCTACATGGCAAATTAGGCCTACTTTCAATTGAATGACAATAGCCTTTTTCACTAGTTTTAACTGCACAGAAGTACTTCTATACAACTGCACAAATCCATTTAGAACTGCACATTTTGTGTAGAACTGCACGTTAAAAAAAGTCCTGTAACAATTAGAAATGGCTCAACGATGTCTATGGTTCAGAATTTCATACGTGCAACCTAATTATTATCAACCAAATTAGAACAACTGATCTAGCCTACGCTATACCTCTCCTGCAGGGCTGTTTTTAAGGAATTTTTAGAACTGCACAATCCCTTCTTTTCCTTCCCATCCTCCATGGTAAATTAAATTATTTCCAATCGGAGGACAATGACCTTTTCTGCTAGTTTTAACTGCACAGAACTTTTGACTGGAGTACGTGCTTCGACAGCTGCACAAATCCATTTAGAACTGCACGTTTTGTGTACAACTGCACGTTAAAAAAGCTCTGCTCTCCTGCTGGAAAAGTTTGACCGCTTCTTGCAGAAAACTCGATCGAAGAATGGGTTTCCTCTCAGACAGATTCGTCTCTACATAGGCCTATAGTCTATAGGCCTACATCAGAAAATTCTAGCGAGACTTATTTTTTCCTTGTTTAAATTAAACACTATAGAGCTAGGCTACCTCGTCTGACCGGGACTCAAGTGCTATGCGACGCATTTGAAAAGGACTTAATTCTATTATGTACACTAGTGTAGGCCTACAGCAGCGGTTGGTAACATATAGGGCCTGTCCGTTTTATATATTTTTTTATATAGCAAATAATGCCCTAACAATAATTAGAAAGTGCTTGTAACAATTAGATAATTACGTAACAATGGTGTTTCTAGAACAAAAGGAATAGCCATAATATGGAATTAGCCATTATCGAAACGTAGCCTAATACTATAGCCTTCATCATGGGCGATCAGATTGTAGGCCTAATAGTGTGTGCAGAAAAAACAGTTGTTAATAGAACGTCTATAATTATAGTAAACTTTCAAAACCGGCATCTTCCTCTTTTCCTCACACTTTCGTCATTTTAACTCTAAACATCATCACCCACCGTAGCGGTCCATCTGTCTGCCTGCAGCGCCTGTGAATAATCTGGTTTCCCGCGACTTCGCTTTTGTGGGCGCTGTAGAAGTCTTGATATTACGATTAGGCCTACACGTTTCACGTGCCAGTTTGTTGTGATTCTGTGGACTGGGCCTATAGTCATGGGCGGAGACTTACGGGGGACGAAAAGTCGGCCGAAGATTTTGGGCGAACGAATGGCTGAGACGCCGACGAAAAATTTCCATCTTTTTGCCAGCAAAACTTTCTGACGACCTTTTTTAAAGTCATCACCTCGTCTCGTCGTTTGTTGTTCACCGTGTGTTTCGTGAAGTATGTGCACGATGATACAGATTGGGGAGGCGACAAATGCATGGGCCGTCCCCCCACCGCATCCATCGAGGAGGACCGTCCCTCTGCCCCTCAAAGTCTTTGCCCATGGGCCCAGTTTTTCTTAACAGGAAGGTGGTCACCACGTTTGTTAAACCGAATCGAAATCTCTAACAAATAAAATGCTAAAGGTGTCAATGGCAGACAAAATGTGTATCGAAACAATTGATGAGCAAGGTTTGGAGATAAAGCTATAATCCACTCTGACAAACAGCGACTGCAGAGAAATCAAGAGCTAAGTTGAGAGTTAAGAAATGTGCCGTTGAGGAAAAGAGATGGCTAAATGCAATTGTTATGGTTTCATTGAGAAAAGCCAATGGCTCCAAATTTCCGGATTTGAACCCGATGGACTATCAAGTGTAGAGAGCTATGTGCTGGAGAGAAAGAGTGACAAGAGAATTGATGGTCGCTTTGGAGTTGTGAACACATTGAACACTAGTTGTGAAGCACTATCAAGTGGATTTGACATTTGAGATGTCCAAGTGATAAAATATTTCAAACCTATGAAGAAATCTGGCCATCGTGTAAATATAAATACCCTTTAAAACTAGATTTAAAAATTCTTAATTCTGATCAAGATATTGGCAAGAAACTGCAAGGTTACATGTGAAAACGTAAACTAAAAGGTAGTTTACAAAGTCTATATATAGTCATACAAGAAAAGTTCTTCAAAACTGTATAGCATCCCTTTACACGTCAAACCAAACTAAAATGCTCTTTTACTCGAAATTGTCAAATGCTTCTTTACTGTTGAAAAAATAAACTAAAATGCTCTTTACATAATCGGGGCGTTAAAAAGTTCCAGAATGCAAACGTTTCTTTACTGCCGAAAAAATAAAATGCAAGGTCTTTACGTAGTATACAACAACAATGGCTCTTCAAATTTGCCTAGCGCTTATTTACAGAATGTGATTTAGTGCTTTCAACGTTGTCAACATAATTCGGAATTGGTGTCCATAAATGTCAGGGCTGAAACAAATCCAAAAAGCTCTTTATGATGCAGTCTTTGAAAAGCTTCTTCATAACTGCATTTCACTTGCGACGTCTTCTTTACGTAGTCGATGAACATTGAACTTCCTCAGGATTGCATTGTACTTGCGACATCTTTATGTAGTCGATGGACATTGAACGTTCCTCAGGATTGCATTGTACTTGCGACGTCTTTACGTAGTCGATGAACATTGAACGTTCCTCAGGATTGCATTGTACTTGCGACATCTTCTTTACGTAGTCGATGAACATCGAACATTCCTCAAGATTGCATTCTCCATGCGACGTCTTTACGTAGTCGATGAACATTGAACGTTTCTCACGATTGCATTGTACGACATCTTCTGTAGTCGTCTTCACCTTTCCCATTCCCTACAATTGAGATCAATTCAAAGAAGTTAACAATAAGCCAAAGTTGATTTTAAGAGTTGCAATCTTTAAAAATGACTGCCTGATAGTCAAATGAGCCTGGACGCTTTAAATCGTGCAGCAGAGCTAAAGAAACGCTCAATTTAGTTCAGAAAGGTTTGCTTTACGAATGGCAAAAGGCAGTGAAACCAGTATGGTGATTTTGCAACATATGGAGCTCGATACATCATTTCAAAGGTCTTGTCTCAGGCATCAAAATGAAACAATTATTGCTATAGCTTTATTCTAACTCAAGATATAGGGCAAAAAGTGATCCAATTAAATTGATCAATTAATTACTTAAATTAATTAAATTAAACTAGATCTAAAACGTCTTTTTAACAATTTCTAAAACATTTTAAAAATTAAATTTCATGCAAATTATATAAAAAAAACACAAACATACTATTTACCTAAATATCTCTGATGTGCAGTTTCCGACTTAATGCCGATTTCTGCCTTGACGCCACAATTGCCCTCCAGGTCTTTGAGCCGTCTCTGCGAGTTCCAGGCTCCGATGGATGGATGGAAACGTCAAACCAAGCACGGTCGGATGATGAACCGTCGGATTGGCCGGATCAACCGTCCACTTGGTAGGTCGTGTAGCGGACTTTCGCAGTTCCACGCTTTGGATAACTACAAGAAATTCAGAAAAAAACAGAAAATCATATTAGCGTTTGGTGGTCAATCACATCTCAATGGTCACCATTTCAGCTGCCTGGACCGATCCATCGCTCATCTGGTAACGTTGACGGTGTTATATATCTCCATAATGAATGAATATAGTGCATTTTATCAAAAATAACGAGTTATGTATTTGAAATATATTTTATAACTTATAAGGCCTTAAAATGCACCGTCTTGATTGCCAAAATTAAAATAAACTTTATAAGTCTTTAACTTGCAGAAAGACGACGTGCTACCAAACTTGCCCCCCCATGGAGTTTACCGAAGATGGAGACGCCACCCACCGGTGACCTCGCGACCAGTGATGACCCAGTCGATCATTGTCCGAGTCTCCATGTCTCCCATGCAGTCCGCCATCACGTCTTCAGAGATTTGTATGTCGTGCCTTAGACTTTCTTGCGCCAGGCTCTGGACCCGCATACAACCGAATCAGAAATTATCACATGGTGTAATGTTAGCCTTTGTGGCTATTCCCATCGAGCTCCGAATGGCCAGCAGCATATCTGCCACAAGCAATGATGAAACGTTGGTCATCAGGGAGCTTCCATGGTCCATGTGGCACGTCTTCAAGTGCTCCCTCCAGGATGTGAAGGCCGGATAGTCTCACTTGTAAGCGAACCTGTGTGATAAAAAAATCATTAACGACGCCCTCCTCCTTTATCCAGGCTTGGGACTGGCACCGTCAGATTGCTAACAGTGGCGGAGTTAAAAAAATCGCGGGACGAAAAAGTCGGAGGGAGAAAAAATGAATCTGGCTTTGAACTGACAGTTTCGTCGTTCATTTTTAATATTTTAGTTTTTTATATTTTGAGTTTTCGTTCGATTCGTTCGAACGTTTTCTTTCTGTACGTACATTTCGAAAAAATGAAAAAGCGGAGGACCGAAAAAACCGAACGGAGGGACTTTTATAAAAAAGATATTTTACATTTTGATTTTTTATATTTTGAGTTTACATTCTGTTCGTTCGAACATTTTTTTTTGCCAACAGTGGCGTAGTTGAAAAAATGAAAAACGGTGGGACGAACAAGCCGGAGGGAGAAAAAATGAATGGCTTTGAACTGACAGTTTCGTCGTTCATTTTTAATATTTTACTTTTTTATATTTTGAGTTTTCGTTCGATTCGCTCGAACGTTTTCTTTCTGTACGTACATTTGAAAAAAAAGAAAAAGCGGAGGGGCAACAAAACCGAACGGAGGGACTTTTATAAAAAGATATTTTACATTTTGATATTTTGATTTTTATATTTTGAGTTTTCATTCTGTTCGTTGGAACATTTCTTTTCTGTACGTGTACATTTCGATTTTTCTATTATACGCCCCTTTTGAATTTTATCAGTTTCACTTTTTAGTTTTCAGCATTTTAATTTTTAACCCATTCATTTTATTTTTTACCTTTTCCCAGTTTTAATATTTTACCATTTTAATTTTTTATATTTTGAATTTTTATATTTTGAGTTTTCATTCTGTTCGTTAGAACATTTCTTCTGTACGTGTACATTTTGATTTTTCTATTATATGCCCCTTTTGAATTTGATCAGTTTCACTTTTGAGTTTTCAGCATTTTAATTTTTAACCCGTTCATTTTATTTTTAACCTTTTCCCAGCCTCCCACCCCTGTCCTCCAAGATCCAGTGGCCGTGTTGCTCCAGGTTCTGCCTCTCTAAAATTATCTGAAAGACAAAGAACGATATAGTGCAAAGAAGCAATACACATGCAGAAAACAACGATATAGTGCAAAGAAGCAATACACATGCAGAAAACGATATAGTGCAAAGAAGCAATACACAAGCAGAAAACAACGATATAGTGCAAAGAAGCAATACACAAGCAGAAAACAACGATATAGTGCAAAGAAGCGATATACATATACAGAACAATACCCTGCATGCAACCCACCCTACCTCGCAACCCAAAATGCCAAGATGACCACGAACGCAGACGATCGTAGTTGGAAACTCTCCATGCCTTTTCCAGGTCCACCTTCACGTCTTCCGAGCTCCGGCAGTCCTTTCTTCATGATCTGGATCTCTACAAGAGTGAATCTGAATGAATTTAACATATTGCAACGAAAACATTTCAGCTGCTCTTACCGTTAACCCCTCCTACCTCACAACCCATGATGACGCCTTCTCTCAGTCCATCATCCGGTCTTCAGAGCTCCGGCAGTCCTCCTTTCGACCTTTTGTCCTCCACGGTCTGGATCTCTACAAGAGAGAACCTACACAAATTAAACAGTGCATGAAAGGCAGATCACCCACTCTTACCGTTAACCATCCTACCTCGTGACCCATGCATGATGTCGAGATGACCTGGACGATCGTAGTCAGAAACTCCACGCCTTCTCCACCTTCCACCAGTCCGTCGTCAGGTCTTCCAAGATCCGACTACAAAAGAATTTGAAAGAACAAGAACTTAGGCAGTACCCGTTACAAGAACACAAAGCTCATACAGAAACACTAATATACAAGGACCTAGTTCATTAAAATCCTACCTATTCTGCATCAGCGTTAATTAATTCTATTTTCAGTCGTTTAGATAACCTACTGTTCAAGTTCTTTAGCCATGTATTCTCGTTCGACCCTGGCATCGTGCAATGATGAAATCTCGTCATTTTCTGGTCAAGACATGTATCAAGTTCCTTGTCCTAATGCCAAACTCCATCACACTCTTGTCAACAAATAGCTCAGTCTCTAAAGATCTCACCGTGCAATGGAGAACATCGTCCTGCCATCAGTTCCTAAATTATCATCGACTCGAAACAACAATTAGGACTACACTATAGTCAATTTCATGGACAGTCAATAGTCGCAATAGACGCTGACTGCATTGGTCCATCGCATGTGCATTACTTAGCTACATTACCGATCATCGCTCGATCAAACCATGAATTGCTCTGCGATGCCACGAGCTGTTGAATTCCGAAAATTATTTCATTTGGAGCCGACCAACTCCACTGACCCACAACGTTCATATGGTCGCGTAGGTTGATTTTGCCAAAGTTTTATAGAAGTTGGCGGCCACATGGAGTACACATTACACTTAAGTTACATTATAATTATTATTATTAAATTAAAGCAGATTATGGCTCCCTGTTTTTTGTCAATACGGGGTCAACAAGCATACAATGTACAACTTACCTATTATGGCTAGCATTAAATCTATTTTCTAAAATTTAAATTGATATATTTCGTTTAATTTTTAATTGCTATTTATTTTCTAGTTTTTAATTGTTATACATTTTCTAATTTTTAATTGCAATCTATTTTTCAATAAGTGCATCAATGAAGTCTATACAAAAAAGCAGCCTGCACATAGTATGCAGAAGACACAAGGGCCGACTAATATCAAAAGTGGGCATTAGGCTACTTGGACAAAATGGTAATTATAATGGTAGGTCATATTAGGTCTTAAGACGAAACAATAGGCCCAACACCATCAATACATAAATAACCATAAACCGACAAGAACAGGAGCCAGATAGAAAGCTAGGCTTGCAACTGACCTGGCCCCTATATCAAGATTGTATCTAATTATTACAGTTACATAAATAAGCAAATGACAGCAGTAATATAGTAACCAAAATATCAACATTAGGCCTAATAATATTTGTAATAACAAATAATAAAAATAGCAAAATAATTATAATAATAATAACCATTATAATGACAATAATATGCAATAATAATAAATGTTAATAATAATTAATAATAGATACCAAAAGACCACAATAATAAGAATACTATATCAATAATTAAAATCAATAAATCATGATAATAACCCCAGCAGGATAGATAAAAATGAAGATACTATGGGAAAGTAGAAGGGAGCTAAGCTGGCAACGAGACTAAAGGAATCTCAATGCAGCACGATATAAATCGGCCTATTGACAAACAAGGGAAACAAAAATCACGGATACAAATGGGCAGGCTGAGGGTAGTACAGTTTGGGGTCCTAATTTTGCTTACTTTCATTTTGTTTATCTGATTACTGCATTTTGTGTTTTCATTTTCATGTTTTCCCTTTTCCCAATCATTTTCAGCCCCATTTTCCCCCGTTCCAATTTTCCCCGTTTTGATTTTAGTTTCATTACCCTTTTTATTTTCAACCCAATCCCCATTTTCCCATCCCAATTTTCCCAGTTCCGATTTTAGTTTCATTTCTCTTTTATTTTCAACCCCATCCCCATTTTCCCATCCCAATTTTCCCGTTCCAATTTTAGTTTCATTTCCCTTTTATTTTCAACCCCGTCCCAATTTTCCCATCCCAATTTTCCCCATCCCAATTTTCCCCGTTTTGATTTTAGTTTCATTTCCCTTTATATTTTAAACCCTATCCCCATTTTCACATCCCAATTTTCCCCATTATTTCAATCTTTTTTACCATATTCAATCATTTAATATCTTTCAGTTCTATTACCAATTCTTTGATTTTCATAATTTTCTGTTTTTATTTCAGGGACAAACGGCTTAATGACAGGTAAAAGGGTTGGGGATCAGGGCACGCAATCCAATGGTCAGCTACATGAAGTATTAACCATTGGCAGGATATAAAAAATACAGGGGAAACTGACAAAGCAATATGCTAGGTCTAAAGGGACGGACAGAAAAAACATGTAAGCAATGGATCTGGAGATGGTCAGATTGGACTTGGGACTTTTATAAATCCTGCAGGATTAAAATAATAGCAGGCACGTTATTAGTAGGCCCTAATAATAGCAATAATAGTAACCCGAATAATAAAAGTAAATAATAATAATAATGATAATAAATGATAAGAGAAATAATAATGATAATATAAAACTTACAATTAAAAACTTAATAATAATTATAGTTATTTAATAATAAAAACAATAATGATATAATCTTATAATAATATAAATAATTTAACAAATTAGGCCTACAATAACTAATAATAAATAATATCAACTATAATAATCACAGCATGATAAACAACAGCTAACTTAATATGCAGGAGAAACATTTAAATTAAATAGCATGCTAATTAATAATCAACAGAGTTTTATTTCTTAAAAAACTGGGGCAACATCCCTAGAAGACGTAGTGACCAAGTGTCACAGCATGGTTAAGAAGACGTGCAAAAATTTTAAGTATAGAGATGACGTTCAAATATTTTATTTAAGTTACGTACAATTTACCTAAATAAGGCACCAACTGTTTAAATACTTCAATTATGCTACAAATACGCTACCAGCATTACTTAAATACGACATAATGTCCACACAGAACGAATACAGACAAAACATACAAGGGAAACAGGGAGACATTCACTGCATATTAATTTTAGAATATAATATTATTATAGGCTACCCTTAATTTAAGCAATGTGTCGCCATTCTGGCCGACAAATAATGTAAAATTTGGAAAATCATTGCCTATCTATGACCAGATCAACATTGGTGGTTAGCAGAGGCGGTCGTATCCAACTGAAATATTTTCGGAATTAAACCATCGATAGCATTGGAGAGAAATCTATCATTTGACTGTGCGACGAGCAGTAATATATCCAAGGACTGTACATGCAATTTATGCAACGCACTCAAACTTTAAATTACGACTATGGGCCGTGCATGAAAGGTGAGTATAGTGCAGTCCTAGGTAGTTTCGAGTCGATGATAATCTAGGAACTGTTGGTGGGACTCTATTGTCCATTGCACAGTGAACTATTTAGAGACTGAGCTATCAGTCGACGAGATTATGACAGAGTTTATTAGGGCAATTGACTTCAATCATGTCTTGACCAGAAAATGACAAGATTTCACTTCTGCACGAAGCCAAGGTCGAACGAGAATACATACAAGCCAGTACAGAACTAAAAAGGTCGGCTGTCTAGACGAATTAAAATAAAATTAGCATTAACGCGAATGCCAACACTTAGGCCAATTCGGCAAACAGGGGCTAGAATTACATAAAATGAACAATACTGAATAGGCTACCACTGAATACATTACATGGTGAAATTGCAGTATCGAGGACCATATCATACACAATCCAAACACTAACCCTAACCGACCCTCACGACGCTTAACCTGAACCAAACCGACCATAACGACGCATAACCCGACCCTAAACGACCCTCACGACGCCTGACCTGACCATAACCGACACACACGGTCCCCGATACTGCGATATTTACGCCCATCACATAATTCCTATAACCCACGCTATATCATAGGCCTAAGTGTGAATTATGATTTATGACTTAAAATTTAATTGTGAAATTTATATTATAGGCTAGCATTTGAACATAAATGAATTTCGAATTCACCCGTTTTGGCAGGAACCGGTCCGACGTCTTCGAAACGAACCGAAACTTCTCTCCACGTGCTGCGACCTTCGGTGACCTCTGGTTGTAGTCGTGTAGAGCTGGCTTCGGTCAAAAGTTTGACTTCAAATGAATTCAATTTAAGATTATTGTTCAACACTTCATTTTGAGCCACTCCCGCAATATTAAGCCAGACAATCGAACAGGATCGGCGGCGCTAAATCGAGACAGCCAATCAGCGACGTTGTTATTCGTCATCGATTGTGTCTATGGATTATACCTATTTTCAAACTTTTATAGCACAACTATTTCGAAAGCCTTAATTAATGCGAGCCTGGCCTAGCAAAAATAATGATAATTAGGGAGCTAAAGCAAGAATAATGATACATTAAGAATGAAGTTTCGTATTAATTATTAAACGGCTGCAAATTTCGCCCTTACGTAGGCCTAACGTAATCGTAGCCTAATCTCGAGACTTCTACGGCGCCCACAAAAGTGAAGTCGCTGGAACCAGCTTATTCACAGACGCTTAATCAAAACAAAATCGATAGGCAGCAGGTCAAGCCCGGAGAGTCAGGCAGAAGACAGATGGACTCAGTGATGACCGTCAGGGCTTTTTAACGTGCAGTTGTACGCAAAATGTACAGTTGTAGTACAGTAGAAGCATTTATGTACAGTTAAAACAAGCAAAAAGGTCATTGTCCTCCGACTGAGAGCAATTTACCATAGATGATGGGAAAGGAAAGAGGGAGTTGTGCAGTTCAAACATTCCTTGAAAACAGCCAAGGACAGGAGTGATGTGGCGACACATTGTAGGCCCTACCAGGCCTACCTGGTTACAAATTAATGCAGCCTAGGCTCGAACTTAGAGACCAACTTGCCGTCGGATTAGCCTACGAATCCAGATGAAACTCGTAGTGGCCAAAATTATAATACGTTTTGAGTTTTGACCACAAACAAAGGAGGCTTTGTCCAGCAATAATTCAGCCATCGTTTGGGTCGCAAGAAATGCATGTTTTGTAAGTAAGCAACATTTTTTAATCCCCAGCGATCACTATATTGCTTATGCAATCTAGTGTTTACCATCTTGGGCGATATTAAAGATGTAAAGAGGCTATCAGTGTTTTCACATTTGTCCGATTTAAGAGGTTTGAGATGTTTGTTAAATTATTGGCGTTTAGTAGTACTTAGTGAGTTTCGTTTATGACATTTCTGCCATGATAGCAGCGGCCTAACCAGGGCTGTGAAATGGTTGGCCTTTAAGTACGATTATTTTGCGGGGCGTGGTGGTGTAGTGGTGGCGTCGTTGCCTTGAAGCCGGAAGGTTCGAGGTTCGAATCCACCTCAAGTCGCCGCGTAGAGACCTTGAGCAAGTCCTTCACTCGCAATTGCTCAGCTTCGGCGTGAAACTCAGATGCAGTGTCCGCTCTGCAGTCGGGAGCGCCTCTGAGTAGATAGCTTGAAGGGGCGCTATAACAAGTGCACATACATACATACATACATACATACGAGTGCCCTGTGGTAGACCTGTAGTTACACTCATTGCAGAGAAAAAGGCAAGGTAGGAGTCGCCAGATTTAGTCTGTTGATGCATAGTAGAGTAAACGTGTACTTTTTGGCGTAGTAAATTATTCGATTTTTGCAGCATTTTTCTTTTTAATCAGTCCATCGGTCGAGGTTTATGACGGCTCGGTCGCCGATGTGCAGCGATTAAAAAGGATTAAACCATATGGCCGCACCAGAAATGGACAGAATAGAGCGCTCTGGCATACATCGATCAATAACCCAATAGCCTATTTCCGCAAAGGAAAGTAAGTAAGAGAGCGAGTAAGTGGTGCTGTACGTAAGCATTATAATTAGTTGAAAACCCGAGTATAGGAAAACCATCGTTTTAACGTTGTAAATTATTCCACTGGAGCAGCATACGTATTTTATCAATCCGACCAATCATTTTACAATTGGCTTATATTTCAATGACAATTATATTTTATCTAGCAAACAAAACAAGGAACATAGACTAGCACTGTATAAGCACAGAACCTAATCATAGCCTGATTATTTTGTCATCGTTAACGCCTGTAAAGGTCTAAAACAGATTACCGTACATGCTGTCATTTTGTGCCAGTTAATTTCTGCCGCTTATTCACACTTGTGTATGTTGTTTTCTTTAGCTTATTTAATAACAAATATTTTTCAGAAAATATACGTTTTCATGCATTCTTCAGCACTGATTGACTGACTTACTTTCGTGGAAAAATTTGGCTATTGTTTGACGTAGATCAGAGCGTTTTACTCTGTCCCTTTCTGGTGCAGACATATTGTTTACTCACTGCATATTGGTGACCGATACGCAGTGGGTAAACAAAACCTCTACCGGTAGATTAAGGTTTTTTATTTTCCAAGTACAAGCGGTGGAAAGCGTTCGGTTAAGGTACCAGTTGCCTCAGTTTGTGAGTTCGAATCCCGTCGCTGCCACGTAAATTTGAATGGCTAACTTACAGGAATATTGATGCGGATGAATTCATCGGCACCTCTTATATGATTGATATTTAGTTATGTAGCTTGCACCTTATGAATCTTTATATAATAATGTAAATGGCCTAGAGTTAGCTTGCCATTGAAATAACAAGTGTGGATGCTGTTTTAATATGAAATTAACTTAATAAGTTTGACCGAATAGTACAATTGATGTCTTCAAATTAAAAATAAATTGTCTGTGATTCTGTTTGACTTTTTAACAGGGAAATGGTGACTAAGATACCTTTTACAACGATAGTCAAACAAGAGATATCTGTCAAGTGCTTTTCAAACTGCAACAGTCCAGTGATTCTTCATGCGATGTTAATCTTTCCACCTGTTCGGGTACGTGGCAGTATATTCACAGCATCCAGCAATGTTTTGCTAGATCTTTTAACCAACAGATGTGAAGCAGAATTTACAGAACGCTTGGTGCAACAGGCATCTGCTTTGAGGCATTTCAGACCGAATTTTTGCTTAACCCGTTTAACTTGGAATAAAAAAAAATTTAACTCCCACCCACCGTGGAATTATTTTCCTGCACATTTTTCACAGTATTGCTGTTATAGTCATGCTAGGATTTTCCTGGATATAATCCAATATTTTTCTGAAATTTTTATGGTCACCACTCTCCCTAAAGGTATGCTTAATCTTCAATTCGGTGGTAGTAAATTGGGCAGTAGGACGTCACAGACGCCTTGCATGGCTGCCAATAGTTAATAACAACTTGCGATTATCTATTCATACTAAGAATTGTTACCGTACTGCTTTGTGTCAGATTGATGTTAAACGAAGAGTATTACGGTAAATTTTTTATTATGGATATATTTGTATGCAGTATAATTATGCATTTGTCAGATTTTTAATTTTTTTAAATTTTTCGTACTCGCTATAGCACCCCTTCAAGCTCACTACTTAGACACTGCATCGGAGTTTCACGCCGAAGCGCACGAGCAATTGCGAGTTAAGGACTTGCTCAAGGTCCCTACGAGGCGGCTTGAGTGAATTCGAATCTGGAACCCTCCGACTCCAAGGCACAAAACCAACCACTACACCACTGCTCATAAAGGCTACATACATGCTCACTTATTTACAACTTAAGCAAATCAGTATCTATGATGTGTGTTTGCTTTTTATGGTCAGGTACGTGGATGAGACTATCAAACACTGAAGCCCAAACTTTTGAGCCTACACATGATCCGAAAAGCCATTCATGTGTGAAGAATGCGGAGTGCGGCTCAAGTCCGAGGTATACACACCCATCACAGGAAGCTGCGCAAGAACGGTGACAAGAAGCCGTTCAATTGCGGTGACTGTGGCAGCAGTCTGGGTTCATAGATGTCACTAATGGTAGACCAGTTTTCTATCACATTGCTGCATCAGTTATTGAGCTAGATTATCATTCGCATCTATGGGTGATATTTGATTGAATTTTCAACCGAGGTCGGGCCAAGAGCACTCCTAAGTAGTCACCTTGAAGCGAAGCTCTTTGTAAATCTCCGTTATTAATAACCAACCAATCATTGATTTTGATTGAGCTATTCTTAATTGGGAAGACAAGTTTGGAAGTTGAAATATAGTTATATGCTCTTCCAAGAAAAGTCTTCTTGATTGCAGTAATAATATATAAGAGAATTTAAATTTATATGGTGCCATAGCACAACACCCACGGCCAAAGAAGATGACACTGTGCACAAGTTTGAAAATCACTGATACTAAGAAAGGTATTGTGCTGTAATTTGAATTGAAAAAAAGAGATGTCACTCGAATTTCGTCGCATGGTTCGAAGCATAGGCAGAGTTTTTCTTTGATCGTTTAATTAGGCATTTGTTTTTGTAAAAGAACGTTAAAATCATAGGCGCAACCACCCTAAGGGGCCCACGGGACGTGTCCCCTCCAACTTTTGAGTGGTCCCCTAGCTTTATTATTATGATCCCCCCCAACTTTTAGGATGTGATTCATTATGGTCCCCCCAACTTTTAGGACGTGATTGCGCCTATGGTTAAAATGGTTGCCAAATGTCTGATTGCTATGGACTTCAGGAATGTCTTACAATAGACTAGTCAGTGTTTCCTTCAATTAATTCGCTTTCGACTACCTAAGCGATTTTGTCTGTGTGCGTTCAGATTAGTGAAGTTTTGTTTGTGCTTAGTTTTAGTTATTGTTAATGAAAGCCTTAAGTTTGAGAATTACGATGTCGTTCTGAGATGCTAAGTTGTCGTCATGCTTGTGTGCTTATTTCTGTCTTCAGCTGTACAACGTCATTTGCACCAGAAGCAGCTCAACTTCCTTCGTGCCAATTGTCCCGTACTGTACCTTCAGCAAGGATGCACTGGAAGGTCATCAGTTCTCGCTTCATGGTATCCTGCCCTCCTTTCTGGGAGATGTGAGTACGCACATTCTTTTCGCTGACACCCCTCTGATGCAATGAGAATAAGTGACAGAAGGTGACAGAACTTAAGAAATAAAAAAAATTTATAAAACATTTTAACATTAAATTCAATCCGATCCTCGTAATGAGGTAACGGTAAATAAATAAAATCTGATGGGTTACTTCAAGAAGAAGCTCACCCAACCTGAACTCTTTAAGTCAAGTAATATAAACTTCAGGCGCTTGTAAACTGTGCAAGGGAGAAATGGATGAGCTCGAGCCGCAACTTTCAAGAATGGCGATTCCACCTGATGGGATCTGTGTCTGTCTGTCTGTCTGTCTGTCTGTCTATGGAATTTATATAGTGCCGCTTCAAGATAAATGTTCAGAGGCACTCTTGACCTAGACACAATCAAAGAGGAAGGTCTTGAGTAATTTATAAACAGAGTTAGACAAGTCCCACGGAAGGGAATGCAGGCCATAAGGGAGGCTTTTCCAAAAAGACGAACACACAAGCGAGAAGGCCCCCTTTCCTTTGGCTGTGCGTGCATGTGCATATAGCACGACTTCAAGAGCAAAGTAATCTTGCATTATCCAACTTCGAATACTGGACTCTTTTGATTAAATAGTCGTGTGACCACAAAGGAACAATGTTGCAGTCGATGATTTTGGTTTTGTGTTTTGTTATGACAGCCACAGATGTCAGCACTGTGACTCGAAGATGCTCGTTAAGTCTCACCTGAAGAGACACCTGCAACGACATGTTGGTATGTGAGGGACTTAAGTAACACATGTGTGTAGCGTATCACTTATGGCAGGCGTTGCCAGTTACTTAATTTGTCCTTCAACTTGGTGACCAGACCATTGGAAGACTTGTGTTTACGCTAGTTGTTACTTAGTGCTTACCGGTACTTATCCCTGTGTACGTCTATTGTCTACACACGAGACAATGCATCTCCTCCACTCGTCTCTGTTCATTGCCAGCTCCTTAGATTCATCCCACGACTCACATCTCCATACACTTGAAGTCATCTGTTCTTCCATTGTCTTCCCTTTTCTCCTTCTCCCGAGAGAAATCCATGGTATCACTTCTTTGACTTATCTATCTCCATCCATGCAAAGGCGTGCCCCCTGTACACATAATTTCTTTCTTTGGTGGTCATATCGGCCGCAACTTGGTAATAGTGATCAAACATTATTGCCAATAGAGATTGACTATCCTATTCTTCTTTTTGAGTTCTTCATGTTACTGTAATTGTTTATATATTCTGGGTTCAATAAGTGAATTGTAGAGTGCAGTATAGTTTCTAAATATTTTTCCGTGTGTTGATGCATACAAATGTTATTATTCTTTAGGGGAAGGAGTCGTGGAAGTGTGAGATGTGTGATCACTGGACAGCGTTGAAGGGCAACCCTACAAAGCACCTACGAACAGTTCACAAAGTTGAAGTCACGGCCCAACAGAAGCGACTCGTAAGGGTCGATAGGCACCAATATTTCAGATGATGCAGATCAGAATCTGCACTGAAGATTCTGTAAATAGTGAAAGCTGTTTGAATTTGATGACGGTGGGAACACTGCAAGTTCACGTTCACCAGTCATACTCATGTTTTATCATCAAGTACAGCGCCAGTGACAAAATGCCCTCGGGACTGACAAAACAGCGCCGGACAAACCCAACAGAAACCATCCACCGACAAAAGGGCACGGACAAAATCGTGCAACGGCCCAGAAAAGTATCAAATGTGAACTGGTCTTGTTGTCATGCGCTTAGTTTCTGTCGTATGGATGATAATACTTTCTCAACTTTATGCTCTTTCTCGACAATTTAATAATAATAATATTCGTTTTATTGAAAAACCAGTCGACATAACGCGACAGTTAACAAGCACAGAGGAGCAGTGAATAAAGTCTAGTAAACGTTTTTAAACAGCATCCGTGTTATGAAATTTTTATTGTTTTTATTGGTAAGTTCGAATGGATGCGGCCTAGGACGCAGATTGTATTTGTCAGGACGTCTATAAGAGAAAAATTTATGTAAAACATGATCTTTGTCTTTAATTATAGCTTTGAAGAGGGCAGCATCAGCAGTTCATTTATACTTGAAACATATTATATGCTATAGGCCTCTGTATTTACGTGTTCCTGTGCTTTATAATTCTAGTTTATGTGTATGTTAAATATATTCTAGTATGGGTTTTGCGTCTTTAAGTGCTTGCTCAATGTTTGGTTGATGGTACCTAATGAAGTTTATGAACATTCACGACAGTTTCTAATTTAAAAAGATTCTATTCTTATTCTTTGTTTTCTTGGGCAAGTTTCTACTATTGTCCAATTTTTGCATGCTTTCGTCTGCGCCCATTCGTCATGCACGCTTTTGTCACTGTGCGCATTTGTCTGCGCATTTTGTCCTGCCAACGGGGGTTTCAGCCCCTGAAATCGCCTTGTCTACGCCACTGCATTCTGAGCAACATGATGACAAAACGAATAAAAATTAAACACGTGGGACCAATTGACTAAAAAAAGGTCATCAGTTTTTCGGGCGAAATATCAACTAATTTTTACCAAAAAATTTTTCAAATCAACACTACAAGCGCCTAATCTATCTTTTGACTTTATAAAAGAATTTTTCAATAATTGATTGAAATAGCAACGGTGGAAGTACTAGTTGTACGATCATGCGGTATTGTATTTGTATATACATCTATGACTTCATTGAGTTTCTTATTGTGAAAAATATGATATTTAGAAAAGCATAAATCATACACTTTGTAAAACTACCTGTCACCGAGTCCTAAAAGCCTGGACGGTTGAATGCTTGACATGTCTCTTTTGCAGTTCATCTGCCTCGGTCGTAAACTGCTCGTGTGTTTCTGCTTTGCATATGACTCCACGTTTTGTTTAGTTTTGCATTGGTGTAAACTCTTATTCTTCTTTGTCTGAGACCTACAAACTAGGAATGACAATGAACTGCACCATTAATTTTGACAATGTAAACACAAAATCCAGTTCCAACCACACGTTCATTATGACTATTCAATAGTGAATTTTAATAGAGTTAATTAATGATTATAAATTCATTTTGGTTGTTGCTTTTGAAATTTGCTGGTGTGACCTCAGGGGCGGATACAGGAAATTTCGAGGGTGGCCAAAATTTAGGGGAAAAATTAGTTGATATTTCACCGGAAAAACTGATGACTTTTTTTAGTTATTTGGTCCGACTTGCCTTGAAATATATATATGTCATTTTCCCTGCCAAAAAACTGAAGCCTTTTTTTTAGTCATTTACCCACACTGTCTGGAAAATATACCATTGAAACCTACTGCTCAAAGCCTGTTGAAAGCTTGTTCAAACCTGATGGGGGAGGCCCACATTCTATGGACATTTCTCAATGGGGCCGGATTTGCCCCTGGATCCGCCCGTGTGACCTTTGGATTCATCAATAGTTTCTACTTGGCTAGAAGTGTCAAAAATGCTGAACAGCGCTTTAACTGGACCAAAGGAACACATGGTGGTGATTTTTGTCCCAAGTTTATCTCTCATATAATATCCACATGTACTTACTTTATTAAGGGTGACACACAGGTGGAAGTGGGTGGGAGCAGGGCTTTTTTAACGTGCAGTTCTACACAAAATGTGCAGTTCTAAATGGATTCGTGCAGTTGTAGAAGCACTTCCATCACGTTCCGTGCAGTTAAAACTACTAAAAAAATAGGCCATTTTCCTCAGATTTGGAGTAATTTACCATGGAGGATGAGAAAGGAGGGAAGAGGATGTGCAGTTCTAAAAATTCCTTAAAAACAGCCCTGGGTGGGAGAGGCCTTAGGTATATGTATATGAAGACATGGGCCTGTATTTGCCCTCTTCTAGGGCTATTTTCTATACAGGTAAACATATATTGCTTCTTTTCCGACTTTGGTGTTTCAGGCCTATAACAAAGACAGAGACATATTCAGAGAGTAATTAAGTCTGACACACGTGGAATTATTATTATTATGTCAGCAGTCATACTAACGCCAGAGAGCCTGAAACTGAAAATCCTGTTGGGAGGGTAGTCGATCAATACTTGGCATACAGCACCGCTTATAGACAGCCATTCAGCTGCTAGTGATGCAGCTGACGTCAACACCGGTGTTTATTCTAACTACCGGGCAATCCCTTGCTACGGCGGGCCAATTATATACCACGGCGGACTTTCCCGCCGGCTGTTCTATTTATAGCTCGTTTATAGCAGCACTTCTTTGTTGGTCGGTATGTCAGGTTTCTATGATAATTTACCAATGCAGACGTTTTGTCGAGCGAATGGACAGCTGAGGAAACCAGTAACCATATGTCACTAGGAAAGACCAACAGGCAGTGATCGACTCACCAAGTGAGGTAGGCCTATTGAACATCAACACAGAACTTATAGACGTAGGCTACGTTGTGGTGTCTGCCTTGGAGCAATGTCTCGGAAGGAACAGGCTGAGTGCACGTAACACTACATCCATATACACTTAGAAAGAAATTCAACCAGACATTTAATTGGTGAGTCCTCCTCTGGGCTAATGTGCTTCAGAAGAAATCTCTTGTCTCAGTAAGGCTTGCATGAGCGTTAAACATTTCAAGATAGCTAGATGATAGATCTATAGTCTATTAGGTATTACTGGTGCTTTATGAGGTCATTAACAATTTAACGAGGACTATAGGCTTATACTATTGTTATCAAAGGTCGTGCTATTATACATAATATTCTCTTGAACATGATGCATTTGCATAGGCCTATGTGTTGACATAAGTAAGTTAGTATGTACTTTACTGAACCGCCTGCAAACGCACTGCTGGAAATATATACACGTATAGTAGGGTTACATAAGCTATATATATATATATTATATATATTCGTTTTATTGAGAAAAGACAATCTGACAATAACGCAGAAAAAGTTAACATGAGTGATAAAGAATAATTAAAGTTCAAAGTTCGTTTAGTTAGTCTTAAATAAGCTAGTAAATATTTTTATATAATTATCGTGGAATAAATTGGGAGTTGTCCTTAAGTGGGGGAGTGAAGTTGTGTGCTCTAGGTCTTAATTGGTGAGAGGAGGGGGTCGGAGAGGAGGTAGGAGTTGGTGAAGTACGTGTTTGGGGTTGTGTATAATGGAGAAGAGGAGTTTTGCATCGGCTACGTTGGCAAGTTCGGAGACTGTTGGGAAGGTTTTGCTCTAAGTATAACCTAGGCGTTTAGCTCTTTTTAGGAGTTTTTCAAGGCGTTCTTTGTCGGAAGCCAGAGTGAGACCCCTGTGCCCAAACTCGCGTATTCTTATTATACACTCGTGTAAAACAGTACCTGCTCTCAAAACACCAATCAGTTCAGCCACACGTCCCCTGTTATTTCATGATTAACGACACTGCCATTTCAAAGATGATTGGTGTCACACTGCCACCACGCCATATAGGTCCCCGTGGACGGACCGTGCTAGCCCGAGATTTTGAATCTCTGTAAAGTCACCTTCGGGAAGCGAACCGCGGCCCGCGCGCTCTCTTTCACAGAGTTGCGACATACGCGCGGCCGGCGCTCTTACCGATGTAGCTAAGCAAGCCTCTCCCGTATGCATCAATAGAGCCGCTCAACCCACTCACAGGAAGTAGTAGGCCGTATAGCCTATGCTTGACAAACCGCATTGACCCCCGAAACCTGACCGGTCAATTGACTGATTTAGTAAAAACTGTAAATATTTCAGTGAGTGGACGATCTGCAATGTTGTCAAATTGCTGTAGCGTCCGATGCTGATCATCACTTTAATATTTACATAGATTAGACTAAGCTAATGCTACCGTGTGAGGATCTTGGGCAAAGGCCCCTGCCGCCCCTTGCTCACAATGATCGTTGTGTACATCAATGTTCTATCGAACGACCCTGTGTGTTTTTGAGTGTCATTCACTGAAAACAGCCGTATACATAACCTTACAATTATTAGGCTATGCATGCTGGGAGTCGTTGGGCCGAGCGAATGATTTTTTATAGAACCACGTCTGCGTTATTTCTCAGAAGCCGGTGAAAACCCAACCGTCTGTGCACTCATTGGACCTAATATGCATCTCTAATTTTATTCTTAGTATACTCATGCATCTGCATACGGTCTCATTATTTGCAGGTCATGAAATGCAATGACCCAAATAGGCTATAGGCCTATGCATTATGCAAATAGGCTACATAGGCCAGTAAGCACATATATCTAATGCATACATGTAAGCTTACACTGTACAGATATACATGCACACATACATAAGCATATAATATAGGCCTACGCATAATCTTACACACCTAAAACAAGCAAATACAAATTCACGCATACACAAATGCGTGGGTCTATAGGTTATATGTAGCCTATGTATAGTCCTAAACATGCATCGCATGTAGACCTATGCAATCATATGTACGTATAGCCTACGCATGTTTATAATTATGTACATGCGTTCAAATGACGTACAACACGCATCGTTATAAACGTAATCGTAATCTCGAAATTTCTACAGCGCTACTCGAAAACCAAGCGCGGGGCATCAGCCTATTCACGAGCGCTACGTTGAGTCAGTAGGCTCCCTCCCTCCCTCATCACACTGTGCGGGTGGGAAAGGTTTTTGGCCCTGATGAACATGAAGATTGTGTAGGCCGAGATCGCCGACCCACTATATATATATGTCCTGCCCAGGATCCACCCCGACCCTTGCGAAGGATTGGGGTCGATTGCTTCAAAACTGTGGCCGTGTTCATGTAACAGACAAACAAACACATAGACTTACTAATAATATATATATATATATATAGGCCTATATATATATAAGATAATGCAATAAAGTAAAGTAGTGGTGACTATAAACAGCTAGGCCTAGGTGCCCATCCGTCTGGTTATTAATGTTAAATGTTATATGAAAACTGAATAACCATTATGTCCTGCTGAAGATCTCGAAGTACTCGGAAGGATAAGTGCCGATCGTACTCTCGAGATTTCTACAGCCCCATAAAAGCGAAAGTCGCGGGAACCAGCCACAGGCGCAACCACCCAATGGGACCCACGGGACGCGTCCCCCCAACATTTGTGTGGTCCCCTAACTTTATTATTATGGTCCCCCAACCTTTAGGACGTGATTCATTATGGTCCCCCCCAACTTTTAGGACGTGATTGCACCTATGGAACCAGCCTATTCACAGGCGATGTTATAGCCTATAGGCCTACTCCTGCCATGAGGTGGGCCGCGGTAGTGTAGTGGCGGCGTAGGTGCCCTGAAGCCGGAGGGCTCCAGATTCGAATCCACCTCAGGCCGCCGCGTAAGGATCTTGAGCAAACCCGGCCTTCACTCGCAAATTCGCAATTGTTCTGGCGCTTCGGCGTTAAACTCCGATGCAGTGTTCGCGCTGTACAGTCTGAAACGCCTCTGAGTATAGAGCTTGAGGGACGTTGTTGAAATGGAGAAATAAAGAAATTATATTCGTAGTAAAAGATGATGAATGTTGTAATCTGCGTATACATAGACTAGTCCAATGCTGCGGCTCTACAGAGACACTCTTGGAAGACGATCGAGCCCATTCGTTGTCAACCTACCAGCGACAGCCATACGGTGACGATTGTAGGTGATTAAATCGTCAAAAATTGCGCAAATTACTCGCGGTTCTCCGGGAGTCATGATCTCAGTAATCCCAGAAACAGACCAGGTGGCAGGATTTAGAATCCAAGTAGTGCAGTCTTGTTGTACAGCTATTGTCCAAGTCTGAAAGTCTGCAAAAAAAGCATTAAGAAGCATCGCTGTACGTTATTCGATGTATCCAGAAACATGGCGGCCACGAGGTGTGGTCCCGTGTGGATAAAATAATCCTCGAGCACGTAATTCCTCGCAAGTGACGCTGCGTGCATCACAGAATCGGGTTAGGACGCATTAATCACCCGAATAGCCTATAACAGTCCTTTGTCAGAAAACAACTGAAAACTAATGAAAATGTCACATATATCCTCTAAACAAATGCTGGATGTGACCGGAAGAGTCGTCAACAAGAACCACTTGCTTTACATTAATATATGACGGAGGGTAAAGAATCGTCCCAACATAAAACCCAATATATTAGGCCTGTAGGCCTACTTGCTCTACATTGTTTTCGTGATTGCATAAGTTAGGTATTTCGTGTGAAATATCCAACTATATGAAAGCTAAACGTAACGCTGTTGTTGGTGTACCAGGTTCACCTAGGAGAATGGCAGACTCGGAGATATTCCGACAGCCTCAATGCCTCGTGGAATCTGGACCCGACGGGAAAATGACCGTCAACACACATGTCCTCAATCAGCTAAAGAGCCTCGACAAGGAAGTGGTCGTCGTATCCATTGCTGGTCCATATCGAACGGGAAAGTCCTACCTTATGAATAAGCTGGCTAGCCAGAACAAAGGTACCGGTACCATTATATTTAAAACTTGCGACTCAACTCCCGTGCTGGACTACACATCGGAAACGCAGCTTTTCTGCGTTGTTTTTGTTGCTAAAGTTCTTTTACCTGGATGGGATGCAAGCCCACAGCCGAACCCTCCTCCTTTAATCCTGGCTTGGGACAGGCACAGACTACCCTCCCAGGCCTCCCTAGGGATAGCCTGTGACGGAGATTAAAAAGGTGCAGAGATGATTATAGGTGGATAGCTACATGGAAATGTTACAATAGTCTTATGTGCTGAAACCTTCGTTAAATGAGGGATTTGACTAGGGTCTATGACAACAGAGGCCGTTACCCTGGATAGAAATTTGTTCGGCATATTACAGCACTCATGAACTTTAAATAAAAATCTCTTCCTACTAAATTAGTCTGGTCAGCATATAGCCTAAGACTAAATGATCACCACGACGACGACAATGACTATATTCACACTGTAAAATTTGCAGTGTAAATTATAGGCCTAATGATTGGGGTTCATAACTTCATATAGACACCGTTTTCAGCCGTCTGGACTACTGCTCCTCTCTCTCTCTCTCTCTCTCTCTCTCTCTCTCTCTCTCTCTCTCTCTCTCTCTCTCTCTCTCTCTCTCTCTCTCTCTCTCCTCTCTATGTATATACATGTATATATATAATTATATAATTATATGGCACATGGCACATACACACGGGTCCGCCTGAATTCCTCTGGCTAGGGTCCTTCGATCCGCAATTTCGCAGCACGCTTGGTTGATGGCATCTCTCGAATATTCCGGTGTACATAATTTTGTAGGCAACACTTCATAGTCGTTCTCTCTTCAACAAGCGTTTAGAGCCTTTCTTAATTAAGTCACATAAATTTTGATTATTTGCATAACGTCGTGTTTTACTAAACCCGTTAAGGCCTGTCAGGCTGTCTACATAATTTAAACAGAGGTTTTTAAAAAAATCCTCACAGTTTTGTTTTTGCTGGCTTTCCGGAAATCTGGATTTAAATGTATAATTAACCGAGAAAGACGATGTAACAGGACAGTTGAACAATTTTAAGACCCCTTCAGGGTGTCGCGCGTGACTCCACTTTAAATTTCTTTGTAGTGTTACTATACATGCACCTGTTTTGCCACCAAATAATATGACTTGATTTGATTTGATAACACCGTGTGAACGAATGACAAAAGAATTAACCCTACTGAGATAAGCTACTCGGAGAAAAGAAAGGTGAGGGGTTAACCAGGTCAAGAGGCTGGCCATCGGTAAGGAAAACGTGATGCTGAAAATGGGGGTTAGCAATAAGCAGGAGAGAAGGCTATATTCCAATGATAAATATATGGCAGACGAGACAGGACGGCGAGAATGATCGATCTTCTGTCGTTCTAGGAAGCATCGGGATTCTGAGAGTGTGCGTAACAAGTTACTATCTAGACACTATCCGAGTCGTAATGTTGCAAAAATTACGTTTATGAGAATGAATGACAAAACTTGCGTGTCATGCCATTTGCCCGATGTTACAGGATTTGCTCTTGGGTCAACGGTGCAGTCAAAGACAAAGGGCACCTGGATCTGGGTGAGGAATCACCCGATACACGCCGACAAGTACCTCGTACTGCTGGACACAGAAGGCCTTGGTAACGTAGAAAAGGTCAGCTATCAGTTCTACGCTTACTCATAATTAGAGCTTACTATGTCATTGACATTTTTCCACTCTGATTTGAAGGTGACCCAATAAATTCTTTGCTTCTTCGACATCTATTTTGAATTTTCGTTCGTCTCTCAAAATCAAAATAAGCAAGGAGCCTACTTTCTCCGCAGATTTCCATCCACCAGTGTCTGGTTCTATGGGCCACATTTGGTCGTCGCTGCTCAGGAATAAGCTGGTACCCTGCGCTTGGCTTTTGGGTGGCACTTTAGAAGAGTGGACATTGCGATTTCAATTGCCCTTAGCCGCCATTTCCGTCAATATCAATTTTTTAATAATTGGAGAAATCATGGCCTCGTTTGGTTCAATTGGTCGCACACTGAGAACATACCTCACTCTCAAGTCAGACAATAAATTGCTTATCTGAAGGTTCGTTTACAACAAGTTTTCCTTTGTGCTTGAATATTTAAGGTGTTCCAATCTCTTTGGTCAGAAATTCAATCATAGGCCATAATGGATACCGGTAGCCTATTATCTATTTCAATTCTCAAACTTAAGCAATCTATTCCACACAGTTTGCTAAAAAAATTAAACCAGTTAATTGACAATTATTCGTTCTCTTATTGATTTTGGCTGCATTTAGGCAGATGAAAACCACGACAATCAGATCCTCTGCCTCTCGGTTCTCTTGGCAAGCACTCTGGTCTACAACGTCATGGGCGTCATTGGAAGCGACGCCATTATGAAGCTTCAGTATCCTTTGCGAAGAATTGCAACTGCTATCTAGGCCTATACCTATAAAATACAAGTCGTAACAATTTAATGAACCAATTTTCTTCTTATCCACCCGACCGATTTTTCTCAATATTTACAAAAAATACTTTTTAGCATCACCGGGGAACACTATCGGGCTTCGCGATCCAAAAATCTTACCATTTCCCGAGTTTGAAACTTTTAATCTTCTTTCCGAAAGTTAACGCAATATTTAAGATTGGTCGCCGGAAGTTTCAGAACCCTTTTAAAAGAATCCATAGATTTATGACGTCATCACTTCTTCACCTCACTTTAAACGGCCGATTTTATAGCGCGCGCTTTCGCAAAATAATTATACTAAAAACGCTGATAATTATTATGAATGGTTGATCGCAAGATAATGACAATGGAAACCGGTAATTAATATTATACTGTGCCGTTGTATGTAGGCCATCTGGACATTATTTAGGGCGGACGGGTTTAGGCAAAAGAACCAAGATTCACCGACAAATGCCGAGCGAAACCGCCCCGCAGAGGCGGCTGGGAGATGGGTTGGGCGTAAACCCTGCATTTCACGGAGAACGTCAGGCCGGGTTGTGGCCGATGGAAGAAGGCGGGGTGAGAAAGGCAGAGTGGGAGCGGGGTCAGCGTGGCTGGGGACTAAAAACCGAAATTTCCCGGGCAACGCCGGGTAATTCAGCTAGTAGAATATAATGATAGAGGAACAGGTAATTTACGGAAAGATCCTATCATGTCGTTATATGAGTTCAATTTCAGGGAGTTGCCGGAAAAGTGTAATTAGATTTAGAATGATAATGAGATAAATTTTAAAAAATCTCATTAGGCCTATCATTCTAAATCTAATACATTTAATGTACATTTAATGTACATTTAATGTACGTTTCAAGTTGTTAGCCAACTTTTTAATTATTAGGCCTACTTCATTTTAAAGGTAGGCTCTATTGAGCATACAGCAAATTTAAAACACCTTTGCGATCATGGTCATAATATATAAACTGACAATAATAATAATATTTTGCCGTAAGCTACCGTACACGTAGGATATTGTAGGTAGGCCTACTTGTGGTTTTGTCCGCTTTCGATATGCAGAGCTGTACTCGAGGGTATACGCGGATATACAACGTGTACTCAGCTCCGGAAAAGTGGAATCGTGTACTTAGTTCCGGAAACTCACCTCAAAAAGAAAAAAGTAAAACAATTTCGAGAAATTAAATTTTGAGCAAAAAATAGTCGAAAATCGCAGAAAATAGTGGGTTTTTGCACAGCCGCGCCAGAACGAGCCAAAAAGGAAGAAAAGCGCAGGTGATGACTAAAAAATGTCGTCAGAAAATTGCGCAAAAAATCAATTTTTTTCGGCCGCGGCGTGTACTCACCTAAAAATTTACCAGTACAGCACTGTCGATAAGTATTTCGAAACAGCCGTAAAGTAAAATATGACAGTCAAACCAAGGAAAGCATGTTCTCTTAACAGGCTGCAAATAGTTTCGTCACAGAGCTGTCACGACATATCCAAGCTCGAAGCAGCACCGGGGACGGGTCGACATCCGACGATGCCAACTTCGACGTCTTCTTCCCCGATTTTGTGTTCGCACTCCGTGACTTTGAATTTGACTTGGAGATCGACGGAAGGGAGGTCAGTGCGGACGAGTACCTCGAGCTCAGTCTGACGATGAAGGAAAGTATGCGTCCGGTAGTAAAGACCTCCAATAAGATCCGGTCTTGCATCCGCAGGTACTTCAAAAAGAGGAAATGCTTCACGTTCGTCAGACCTATTGAAGGCAGATGTGTAAATCTGTATGACGTAACCGATGACAGGCTAGTTCCTGAGTTCCTGAGAGTGACGCAAGATTTACAGAACTTCATCTTTCACGAAAGTCCAGTTAAGGTGGTCGGCGGTAAAAGACTCAACGGAAGAAGTGAGCAGTAACCATACTAAATTAACACAGGAATGGTGGTATCCCGTCATTGGCGCACTGGACAAAATTACTGGACCATAGCGCGCCGTCAGTTGCGCGCCGTCAGTTGCGCGCTGCAAAATTTGCCAGTCAAATGCGAGCCGACGTAAGCGCGCAACATAGACTATAATGGCAAACTTCAAGGCACTTTCCACAAAACAGCAAAAATTCCTATAATCAATCCAGCTTCTGTTTAGCAAGAAATGTTTTCATCACTCAAGCTTCCATTTAATCATGAATTCTTTTCAGCAATCCAGATTCTGTTAAAGCAACAGCTATTTTTATCAACAGAGCTTCCAATTAGACAATATCTATTTTCATCAATCCGGGTTATGTTTTGGGCATGACCTCTTCATCAATCCACCTTCTATTTTAATGAACAATTCTTTTAATCAAGCCAGCTTTTATTTAAGCAATTGTTTTATTTTTATTATTTTTATTTTTAATCCATCCGGCTTTGATTTAAGCATGACTTTCGTTTATCAATCCAACGTCTATGTTAGCAAGAATCATTTTCATCAATCTAGCTTTCATTTAGGCTAATCTCAATCCTTTTCATCAGCTCAGCTTCTGTTTAGGCAGCAGCCGTTTTCAATGCATCAATCCAGTTTCCGTTTAATTTTAAAGAACAACGACAACTGTTTAAACGAGAATTAGAAAAGACTAATCGTATTCAAACTAAGCCGACGCCTACGAGCTATAGGCTACTGTAGCGTACCATATTGCCTTTGAGCGCCCGCTATTGTCGGTGCGCCTTAACTTGCGCCCAACCGACGGTTCGTGCTTTTGTGGCGCGCTTTTCTCCTGCGCGCTTATGACGTGGTATACACAGAAGCATAACATTTATTCATTTATTCATTAATTCATTCGGGGGTTTTAGCGCCTTGTCAAATGGTTTACTCAAAGACGCTCCAGATTCCAATAAGGTCAAAACGAATAGTTAGGGCTACATGTATGTGCCTAAGCAATTATGGAAGGCGTCGGAATTAAGGATTAACCGTTCGATGCATGTCATGACGAAGACACCGACAACAGTACTGATGATTATGGCATCAGCATAATCCTATGATGCTGATTATATGCACGCTACCGAGTTTATTAAAAAGCAATTTTTAAGCAATTTTGATGCTATATTTATGGATTTGATAACCACAACGTTGATTCTAATTACGACAACTGATTAACTATCAATACTATCAATACTACACGGTAACGAATGCTTTTCCAGCTAAGATAGTGTCTGACTTAACTTGAGCTGATAAATTCCTTGATCACTACAGATATAATTATGGGCTTTTTGGAACTATGTTTACACAATTATGACCGCACTCGATAAAAGTGATCAATAACTTAGCTAATGTTGTCTTACTATAATTCCTTGCATGGTTGCAGTGCTTGGTTCGTTGGTGGAAGTCTACGTGGAGCAGATGAAGACTGGAGTTTCGTACGTTGAGAATGCCGTGGAGACCATGGCTCGCCTGGAAAACAGCAAGGCTAAGGATGAAGCATCATCTCTCTACTACAACCTTATGTTGGAATCTTTGACAATGCCCGTCGATGATGATGCCGACTTCTCTCGTTGCCATAACAACTGCCTCCAGAAGGCAATCGATCTGTTCCTGTCTAAAGCTGTCTTCGATAACAACCAAAGCTTCCAGAGAGAAATGGACGTAAGCAGCTATAGGCCTAATTATTCCTGACCTTGGATTTGTTACTACCTGACTTTGGTAAGGAAATAGTCCTAATTCAAACAATGACAATGATTCATTCGACAATTCCGAATATGAGGGACTTATGTGTTCATTTCTACCAGTTTCCAATAATATTAATGCACTACGCGACTAAAGCTACCATTGATTCAAACGCATCTGTCACATACAATTCAGACGACTTAAGTCCATACAATACATCTATTATTCACAATTTCACACAACTATTTTCATTTAATAAGGAACTGTTTAACAGCAACTATAGGTTTGATCCCCAACAAGTATGGTGTTAATCGAAGTATTTTGCTATTGACTGAATATATATATATATATATATATATATATATATATATATATAATTAAAACCTAAACTTGCACCAGTTTCATGTTTTCAGTGCAAATACTAGAGTGAAATATCTTTTATTTGACACATAAAGTATAAATAAAATCCACAAATTGGCGGAGTTGTATGCATTCAAATTTGGTTCATTTATGCTGGACCACCCTGTAAATATTAGGCAATTATTAAACAATTGGAACCAGAAACTCATTAACATTAATCAGCATTTTCTTCAAACTTTTAAAGCATTTCATTCCACATTGTGACGATGCATGGTTCTCTACTAATATTGTATGTCTAATAAATTAATATATAAACTGAATGGATCAGCCTGTATTTCGAGATGTGTGCTAAGCCTTCAATGTAAACTCTGGTTCCAATTGTTTGACTCAGTTGCTATTTGGTCATTCTTTCACTCTTTCAATGTAAATGTATGGCCTACTCTGGTTCCGATTGTTTAACAATATTTTAATAATTTTTTAAATGATTAAAGTCTTTGATGTGTGGCAAGTCTTTTAAGTATAAAACTTAGTTGTTGTTTGGTCATTTCTTCACTCTTTGAATGTCCATGAATGCACTTCAGCAATGGATGACTTTTTTCTAATTACTGTCTAATAAAAATTGCTTTTTAATAATTAGTCCTTGATGTGTGACAAGTCTTGTATGTCTAACACTTAGTTGTTGTTTGGTCATTCTTTCAGCAATGGGGGTTATTGTCCGGGGGTAATTGGCACGAAGGTAATTGTCAGGGGAAATTGTTGGGGTTAATTGTCAGAGGAGCTAATTGTCCGGTGGTAATTATTGTCTTAGAACCCCACTTGCGGTCAAATATTGCTGCCGCACAAGCCCAGGTTGACCATTTATAGTGTCATTAAGTCTGCCTCAGCTGCTTGCTGTGTTTCCTCGACCACGCCTTCAGGTTCATTGTAATCATCAATGTGAGTAATTGGTGCAACAGTTCCAAAATGAATCCAAAGATACTCTGCACGTCATCTGTTATAATAATAATGACAATGACAATTTATATGGCACCGTAACTCAGCCATGCCGTTACAAGGGCGCCTAAGTTATAAGACTCTTCGACGCTGGGGTGGCCACGGGTTCCATTTCAGGCAGAATCCAGAGTAACAGATCATCACATCAGCATTGCGATGTGCCTTGCAGATTGAGAAACGATTCCGTAGAACATGACACATACGCAAATCAATTAATGATTTATCATTACATTTGCGAATGAGAAAACATTCCAGAGATCCTAGATGACTCATGTTTACATGTAGGCTACTATGACTAGGCTACTATCCTAGCGAAGCTCGAGTTTGTTACTTTGGTTCAACGGCGTAAATGTTCCTGATCGTTTACTGGTGGTCTAAACCAGTAATTATATATTTGAGTAAAGCGGTCACTTAAATAACAAAACTTTTAAAACATATTTTTAAAAACGTGCAACTTTTCTTTGATGAAAAATGAAATGTATGCTGTTCAATAATAATTATGTAAATACGTGTTTGAAATTCCATGTTGCCATGTGAAAGTATAAACGAAAACTGTCATTTTTGGCTTCAGACTACCGTCTACTACGAATCCATCAAGGAAAACCTCAAAGCTGGAAAATTCCAATTTTTCAATAATGACATCAGAGACATTGAGAACACCTACAGACTTCAAATTGGTCGCAATTGTGTTAAGGTATTTAGTCCTATAATAGGCCTATACACGCTTAATGTGCAGATATATATTTCACAGTTAAGCGAGTTCTAACAAAATAATGTCTAGTATAAATCAGTAAGTCTATCGGTAAAATGTAGCCTACCTGGCACCTGCAATGGTCATTTTACAAACGCTTACTGACAAGTTACGGTTTTCAAAGCCTTCAAATATCCTGCTACATAGACTTTAATCCCAAATCATATAGGAGTCACCTCTAATGTCATAACATTCTTGTTGTTTTTGATTAATTTGTTTTTATCTGTTATTTTACATACTTTTTTTTATCATCTATTGGATCTAAAGTCATTTTAGGGGCATATATTTAGTAGCCTACTTATACAGAGCGCATCCTCGTATAGGCCATGGGCGGAGACTTAAGGGAGGACAGAGGGACGGTCCCCTCCAAAGTTTGCGGTGGAGAGACGGGTTGCTTAATCCACCACATTATTTTAGAAATATTTAATAAATATCATTATAAATTTCTACAGTATTAGACCCTGCCACGGTTTATTCTTAATGACCAATTTTATTCAGATGACAGCTTGAAATGCAAACAATTATAGTGTGCACATGGGCGCCCGCACATAGGGGCAAGGGGGGGCACTTGCCCCCCTGGAAAATTGAAACCTATTTTTCTAACTAGGCTACTACTTTTGGGGTTTAAGAAATTTTTTCCCATTTAAATACTAATGTTACGAATGATACACTTCAGTGAAAATCAGAAATTTAAGTAATGAAATTAATCTCTTTAGAAATAAAGAAGCTCTTAATTTTCTGCCTTGAATTTTTTCAAGCTCTTGCTGAAAACGGTAACAATGACTTTTAACCCTTTTATTGAAGTCTTAAACCACGTCTCTGGGCACTGAAATCATGAGCAATTTTCTTAAAATGATAGCTGCAGTTACAGCGTTAAAATCTAAAAAATTTAGCAAAATTGAGAGGCGTTGCTGTGAAGTCTTAAACCATGACTATTGACATTGAAAGTAAGAAATTTGATTAAGATGACAGCTTAAAATGCTATTATAACTGTGTAGAAATTCAAGAAATGTAAACAATATGGGCATTTATTAAAGTCTTAAACCATGTCTTTCAGCAATGAAATTATGAGAAATTTTGCTGAGATGCCAGCTCAAAATGTTACTATCTCAGCGTGGAAATTAAAGAATTTAAAACAATGAGAGAGGGCACTTCTGAAGTCTTAAAGCCCGACTATCAGCATTGGAATTATGAGCAATTGAGTTAAAATGATCGTATAAAATGCTACAAATACACTGTATAAATTCAAAAAGTTTCGATGTTCGGGAGCGGGCACTCCCCAAACCTATTCGCTGCTCGGCGCTTCGCTCCTCGGCGATCGTCCTTCGGCCGCTCGTCCCATCTCCCCCAAATGCCAGGACCAAGTCTCCGCCTATGGTAGCCTATAGACCCACTACACGTATATGGCATAGGCTAATTGGCGTTAGTAGAAATGTTGCAGCCAAACGAGCACATAATAAAGCCATTTTACCACCCAGACACCAAGAATAGTTGTGTGAACTTGTGACAAGCCAAACGGATAACCAGCAATCTGCTTCGTAAAAGTTGTCAATGAAAACGACTGCAAGCAAGAGAACGACTCCAAGCAAGAGAAAGTAGACTAAGCGTACTTTTATCATAGGCCTATACCGCATATCCGCACTTTGATGTAGCCTAAAGTTATTTATGTGCAATTATGTAGCCAAGACCTAGGCCTATTCTCTTGCTAATCTTCGAAAGTTGGGTTACGTAGGTTAATAAATGTAGGTCTAATGGACAAAGTAGCTTCTCTATATTGATGGCTATTATATTGCGTTTCATAGGAATAGCCAATAGGCTAAATTATAGACCAATTGATGGTTTGGATTGCATTGAATATACACTGAATGCACATTGCAGATGCAGCACGTGCTCCACGAGTTCCTGCGCTCAAAGCAGACGGAAGAAGATGTCATACTGAAAGGCGACGAAATGGTCACAGAAGCAAAAAAACAACAGGAAGGTATTGGACTAGAATCTACCAGTGGCGTCGCCAGGATTTCAGGTTGGAGTGCTGCAAGCCTGCAACCCTAAGCCCTTCATCTCTCCCAGGGGCGCAACTAGAACGTTTTCCTTGAGGGCACTCAATTTGCAAACTGCGAGTGCCGAAGGCACAAAAACACATATAGGCCTATATATATATATATATATATATATATATATATATATATATATATATATATATACCGACACTAGTGGGTCTGGGGAAACCTAGTAAGCTCCCTAACGGAGTCTGGGGTGGAGCCCCAGAAACCAACGTGTTTTTAGCTGGTGACATTCAGGCTCCTTTTTGCTAGCTGTTTCTGAACGATACGTAGGCCTACAGTCATGCTTTTTTTAATTCTCCACATTGCAATAGTGGCATTTTAGGCTCGTCGTTTTAAAACGCGTAGGCCTACGTATAGGCCTATTCATATTTCATTTATTCTTCGACTTGAACGCCTAGTTGTAAATTATTAGGCACAGAACTGTGTTACCTATTAATATTTTAATGAGCAAAGCATCGAATCCCAACTAAAATAGTGACCAATCTGTTTTTGTTTCAGCCGAACGACCGCAGGCCATCGATGCACACTGGCTCACAGAGGAAGCGGAATTTGCCGCCGCTGCCGGTCTACAGGCGCTGCAGCTGGAGGAACAGCAACGAGCACATGCGGACAACGTGTCGAGGCTTGAAAAGCAGATGAAGGAACAAATCGAAGCAGTTAAGAAGCATCACGAGGAGGTACTCGATCATCGTTTGAAGGAACAGCAGCGTCTCCTAGAGGAGGCTTTTAAAAGAGACGCTGATCAGATGCGTGCTAGAATAGACGAACTTCAACGTCAGAATGAAGGATACAGAAACAGTGGCGGTGGCGGTGGTGATGATTGCACCCTCTAGATGAATACATCCGCGTCCTGCTGTTAAGAGACTCACTTAGGCCCTAAGTTTGTTGTCTGACAATTCCAAACTTGTTTACTATTTCTAAGATATATGTTTGCCTTGTGGGAGAGAGTTCTCAGTTCCACTGCATATAATTATAGGTTTTTAGGCCAGTAATCTTTATTGGAGCAGAAGATGACTTTCCAATTTTATAGGTCACGACTGAAAATGCGTTTACGATTAAGCTCTACATTAAGCCTGCCTTGTTTTGAAAATCGATGGCATGACGAACTTTTCTTTTCATTAACTGCCAACTGCACCGTTACTAGGCATCATCGTCTATAATGTCCGTTGTTTTGGTTTCATTGGGAAGAGCCAATGACCACAAATCTCCGGATTTGAGCCCAATGGATCATTATCAAGTGCAGAGAGCTACAAATATGCTGGAAAATGCCCAATTTGCGGCGGAAACCAAGAGCAAGACTTGATGGTCACATTGGAGTTGATATTAAAAGATTAATTTTACCGAGCTACAACACATTAAGAAGGCCATCAAGTCTATGGTCAAGAACTTTACAAAGACACTCAGAACAAGTGTGGGCACTATAGTGGTGGACACATTGAAAGCAAGTCGTGAAGCACTATTAACTTTATTCGAAAACAATTATTTGAGATGTGACTTAATAAAATTGTTTATTGCTGCTTTTTGCCGTGTTATGTTTTGGATCGTCTAAAAACAGTGGACTTACTTGAAGTGATTTAACTTTTGCTACAAATATTTTGGTAATATTTCGCTGTTGTACGTAACTATCAATTAGGCCTACCTTAAAACCTTATTTAGACATTCTTAATCCTGGCCAAGACATTGAAACAACTGTATTGGTTACTTTTTTGCCTATACTCTTTAGATATAGAAGCTAGCAAAACGAAAAAATACAACAGTTCCGCTGCCAATATTATCCAAGTACAAGTGAGAAAAAACAGCAACAGATTATGCAAATTATGTAATTTAGAGAAAATATGTCTTAACTAGCTAGCTACATCCAAGAAAACTGTCTTCAAGGTGATGCCGTGTGTGTCCAGCTATCCGTTTAGAAAACAATATAAATAGGCAGATTCATACATGTATATGGTGTTCAACAGCTTGACAGGAGACAGCGTCTAGCAAATTATTTTGAAGTTTATGCGTATAAACGTTTAAACAAAATGTACGTGAAATAGCGGAAATTCTGGATAATCAAGGGTCGGTAACTGCACTTTCAATTGAGAACGTAAGGGTATTTGCTCTTCTAGTGATAATCCCTCTGTATGATAATTAATTAGGCCTATAGGTTTATGTGCTGACCGAAAAGGTATGTTATACCAGATAAGACGGAAAAAATGATTTTTAAAAAATCCTTCACGGATACGATTGTGGTACGACATGACTCGAAGCATTAACTTCATAAAAAAGTAGGGCACGGTGGTATACTGGGAATGTTCGCTGCCTTTCAGCCGGAAGGTTGCAGGTTCGAATCCGCCTCAAGCCGCCTCTTAGGGACTTTGAGCAAGTCCTTCACTCGCAATTAGGCTGTAGTCGGAAGCGCTTCTGAGTAGCAACCTTGAAGGTGCGCCATAACAAGTGCACATAAATACAAACACACATATATACGAATAAATCAAATTTCATGCAACAGCAACAACTTGCACACAAAACACGACTATTTTGGATTACTATGCATTGCAAATTGTAGGCGTCCTTACGGCGTCATACGAATGGTTGTCATCATCATTGCAGTAGTATAGCTGCGGAAAAGGGAAATTCGAACGTATAAAATTATGACCTCAAGGTGGAAAGAAAATTTCAAGAATAGGCCTATAACCCAATACATCTGCGAGAACAGCCAGCATGAAATTGCAAAGCCTACTCGCCATGTTTAAACGTTTTGTTCAGAGAATGAACGCTGGATTTTAAACAGAAAAATACTGAATGGACCTAGAGTACGTGTTCCTTTTTAAGTCATCCTAAAGTAAGAATACGATACATAATAATTGTTCAGTTTCTGAGATTATCAGTAAAGGCTAGGAGGCGAAACTAGCGTTTCTTGCCACCAAATAGGCTTAAGATTGCAGGAATGACTGGAATAAAATGTCCCAAGAAATCAAGGAATCCGGCTGCACCATCTAACGAGCTCTTCCGTTCCTCAATCGACTTCTTCATGTCGTCGATCTCTTTGTTCATGGCCGATGCTTTCTGTTCGAAACCCTCCTTCAGCAACCTCTCCTGGTCGGCCATTTTCTTCGTCAGGAGCCGTTCGTATTCTTCTTGGATCTTCTTTTGGTCCTCAACACCCTGCCGCTGGAGGCGCTCGACGTGTTCATCGAAGCTTTTCTTTTCGTCTGCCATCAACTGTTCTTTCTTTCGAAGCTCTTCCTCTGCAGCCAGCCTCTGTCGATCGCTCGCTTCTGCCTTTTGCCTCTCCTCTGAAACAACAACAACACATAAAATTGTGATAAGATAATTCGACCCGGGCCACCATGGACTACTCTTGCGGACAACCCTTTTGACTCAACGCAGCGCTCGTGAATAAGCTGGTGCTCCACGCGGTGCTTTCGAGTAGCGCTTTAGAAATTTGGAGATCACGATTACGATTGGAAAAGTCTATGATAGATGATCATTGATCATGCATTATTGCTATAAACAAACTTTTGACAATCAATAGAATAAAAAACTGGAGTTAAAGCTTTTGATCTTTTGCTTTTGAGCTGTTGCCCTATGAATGCAATGAAAAATATTATTCAGGAATAAATAACTATAAAAGGCCAAATCTATGACCATGTGATTACATTAAAACGGACTTGAACAGAACGAACCAGTTCATAAATTGAATAAAAGAGATTAAAGCAGCTTTCATTTTCAGTCATAATCTATAATTGATAGCAATATTTTCCACCGAGTAATTTAACATAGGCCAACGTCAGATAAATAACAAAAAGGAAACAAAAACCTACAATATGCTCTTGCATAATTATACACTAACCTTCACATTTTCTGGCCTCTTCCGTAAGTTGTTCGTCTGCTCTCATGGCGGATGCAGATGTAGCTTCCTGCTGCTTCATGAAATCGCACAGAGCTTCTTCCGACTGTTATATAACAATCAAAAGACTTTTAGCTGTGAATTAACTAAGGTAGGCCTATAGGCCAAAGTTTAAAGCATTTTGTGTTCCTCTACCCCAGCAGTATGTATTTTATTTTGCTTCTGTTTCGTATACAGTTAGGAGCAATCGTAACACTATACAACCAGGCATTCCCAAGAAAATTATTAAAGGTTTGAGTGCACAAACACCTTAGTTAAACAATAATCTCTTGAAAAACCTAACTGTCGTCTTGCTTGAAATGTGATACGATATAAAACATGAGGTTCCTTATTATACATAGGTAAATGAAATAGATTGATGTGTTGTTGTTTCGATTCTCGATTTCATTTGCGCATACAATAGGTGAATTTAAATAACAACAAAATGCATACATTATACGTAGATGCGGGTGTACGTAAATAAACACACAGAATTTAACAATATGCTGACATGCATAGGCCTATATATTAACCGAGTACATAATTATATACGGAACCAATGGTACCCACCATGACTCCTTTTCCCGGGGTCTGTCTGTATCTCTGAACGAGGGAGTCCATGTCTGTCTTGTAACTTTCATAGCCCCCTGGACGAGCGTATTTTCCAGATCTGAAGTCATTTTCGATCGTCTGATGCAGAGAAGACAGAAGTGAATCGCATGTCCGTCGTGAGACCGTTGCGTTTTCGTCCACAAAACCCTGGTACGCAACGGTAACTTCTTCCTGCAGAAACAACACAAATTCAACAGGGGGAATGTTTGGCCTACCTCAGGCGATAGAAACGAACCTGCAAATTAAATTCCATACACACCTAAATAATACGGATATAGCATCACTGCGACTGCGAGGCGAGTGCAGTACATTTGCTGGAGCGTTTGTCTGTTCATTATGCGCTGAAGACCAAAACAGCGTAGGCTATACCAGAGGTTCACAACCTGTGTGTCGCATATAGTGTGTCACGAAGAATTGGTGTTTCGCGAATTCTCACAACATGACTTGCTTACTTTAGCAGTTCAACAGATTTAGGCTGTGATAATTGATATCATTCTATAGTCATGTAATCAATGATTCAAGGCGACAGATAAGCAGTGTTTAATCTAGACGTCTCTGGGGGGGGAACTTTCCCCCCCCCCAGGATTGACATTTCCCCCCCCAGAAAAATTTCACAAAATGTTATTGGTTTTTAGTAACTTTTTCATCGTTGTTTTACTTGAAGTGTTATACATGTAATATACCGTGATATTATTTACTATTATATGATTATAATGACATTATTTACTACTATTATATGCGATACTATCATGTTGCAATGAATATAACTTACTGTATATATTTAGATAAACACTATTTTTTTCTAACTAAAAACAAAGATAACATCTCCTCCAGAAAAATTTGTCAAAATGGTAATAGTATTTAGTTGCTGTTTAGTGTTTACATCATTGCATTACATGAACTGTTATAATAATATAACCGTAATATTATTTACTGCTACATGGTTGTAGTAATTATTTACTGTTATATTGTATGACAAAATCCAGCAAAAATGAGTATAATTTACTATTAATATTTGTACAAATACTATTTTAGTACAACTGAATGGCTATCAAGTGCTATTCTTCACAGTTTAAACTGTCAAATTTCAAAATGTTTTGGTCCTATTATCTGAACACCTGGTAAAACATCATTAGGCTACTACAAGACTAGTGGCTTCTTGATTTTGGTACCGGTAGTTTATTAGCTCTTGGTAGATTTGTGTACCATTAAATTAAATATGATTTCGGAAAGTATGTCCTGGTCAGCAACTCAGGGCCATATGGAGAAACTGGGATAAGCAGACAGTTTCTGATTACAGTGCTGAAAAGTCAGCTTATTTACTCATGTAAACAGTAATTCATTAGAATAACCCAGCAAGAGCAGAAATGAGCTGCTGAACACGATACATAAAGATTTTTTTATTGTAATTATATAATATATATATATTGAAATCCTAAAACACTTTTTTATCAGTACTGAAATAATGGAGTTATTTTTGTTAAAATGGCATCTTCAAAGGGTACCATTGCAATGTGGAAATTCCAAAAGTTTCTAATGAGTCACTGAAAAAGTACAGCTATTGTGTTAAGATAACACCTTAAAATACTGCCATTGCAATGTGGAAATTCAAAAAATTTGTAATGGGTCACTGAAAAAGTACAGCTATTTTGTTAAGATGACACCTTAAAATACTGCCATTGCAATGTGGAAATTCAAAAAGTTTCTAATGGGTCACTGAAAAAGTACAGCTATTTTGTTAAGATGACATCTTAAAATGCTGCCATTGCAATGTGGAAATTCAAAAAGTTTCTAATGGGTCACTGAAAAAGTACAGCTATTTTGTTAAGATGACATCTTAAAATACTGCCATTGCAATGTGGAAATTCAAAAAGTTTCTAATGGGTCACTGAAAAAGTACAGCTATTTTGTTAAGATGACACCTTAAAATACTGCCATTGCAATGTGGAAATTCAAAAAATTTCTAATGGGCCACTGAAAAAGTACAGCTATTTTGTTAAGACGACACCTTAAAATGCTGCCATTGCAGTGTGGAAATTCAAAAAATTTCTAATGGGTCACTGAAAAAGTACAGCTATTTTGTTAAGATGACACCTTAAAAAACTGCCATTGCAATGTGGAAATTCAAAATATTTCTCATGGGCCACTGAAGAAGTACAGCTAGTTTGTTAAGACGACACCTTAAAATGCTGCCATTGCAGTGTGGAAATTCAAAAAATTTCTGATGGGTCACTGAAAAAGTACAGCTATTTTGTTAAGATGACACCTTAAAATGCTGCCATTGTAATTTGGAAATTCAAAAAGTTTCTAATGGATCACTGAAAAAGTACAGCTATTTTTGTTAAGATGACACTTTAAAATACTGCTATTGCAATGTGGACATTCAAAAAATTTCTAATGGGGAGGGGGATTTGCCCCCTCCCCGTTACCCCCCCCCCCCTCAGTGCGCTACGCGCCTCACGAGCGTCCTGCGGACGCTCAATTGTCTCCCCCCCTCAGAAACCTCAATTCCCCCCCCAGCGGAGGGGGACTAGATTAAACACTGCAGATAAGTGACTGATTTTCTGTCCTCACGCTGTATCTTATATCACACACAGCAAGAAGAGAGAAGAAAGTAGATAGGTCTGGGCTATGTATACAGTTTATCATTATTATTATTTATTTATTTATGCTCCGAGGTATTTAGGATCCCTCAGGGACTTCATTGCTAACTACTGGGGAGATACACCCCCCCCACACACACACACACATTGGGGACACTACTTTGAAGCAGGAAGTCACTAGGTCTACTCAATCAAAGCATTATTATAGAATCCGGCTTGGACAGAAATACAATATCCTTTTTTCTGGTGCATATATATAAAAGGCAAATATAATAATGCACTACACCATATGTAATGGGGGATATGCTATTTATTATTATTACTAATAATATTATTATTATTATTATTATTATTATTACGATAGTAATAATAATAATAATAATAATAATAATAATAATTATTATTATTAAATCTGAATTTGTATTCTAAACTTGCATGGGTACTGCATAAATACACAATTTTATCAAATCCGGATTGGATAGAAATACAATATCCTTCTTCTGTTGCATTCTAATAAAAGGCAAATAAACATACGCTCATATGACAATAGGGGTGGTTGGTACTTGGTAAGTTGGTGCATAACTGTATTCGGTACCAGTGGGATTCTCGCTATGTTCCTTCCGTTTATGATTGCATCATCGCAATCGTAATCGCAAGCGTTTCGCAATCGTTAATATAATCGTAATCGTTAAAATAATCGTAATCGTTAAAATAATCGTGGTTGTTAATATGATCGTAATCGTTAATATAATTGCAATCGTTAAAATAATCGCGATCGTTAATATAATCGTAATCGTTAAAATAATCGTAATCGTTAATATAATCGTAATCGTGAGTATTATCGTAATCGTTAAAATAATCGTAATCGTTAATATAATCGTAATCGTGAGTATAATCGTAATCGTTAAAATAATCGTAATCGTTAATATATTCGTAATCGTTACTGCGGACACTGCATCGGAGTTTCAAGAATGACTTACACAAGGTTCATATGCGGTGACTTGAGGCGGATTCGAACCTGAAATCCTCCGGCTGCAAGGCGACGAACATACCCACTACACCACCGCGCCCCACAAATCTCTTGAACCGAACCTTTTTGCGAACCCTAGCCGAAGATGGCATAATCTTCAAATGTTCAAACTATGACTCGAAGAGTGGGATCAACTTTGCTCACACTTAAAAGGTTTATTGAACTTGTGATGTTGATGAAGATGGTTCTCTGCCCGTAGGCAGGTTCATTGGCTTTACACCCCTGGGGATGATATGAGTGAGGTGGTTTCCCGTTGCCTTCCCCACAGACAATGATGGGTAAGCAACTTGCCCAAGATCGCTCCGCAGCAGCTTGCACCCCTGCGTCCCACACGTGCTATCCCGAGATATCTAAATCTCCGAATGTCAACTCTCAGTCGGGGCTTGAATCGCAGTCCGTTGCAACCAACAGACGTATGCCGCTCTCGCTTACCGGTGTAGCTAACTAGGCTAGTTATTGGACTTGTACTGTTTGAAAAACTAATTACATGACCTTACAATTTTACATTGCAACGAATTCGAACAAATTCAAGGTATTGCCTACCATCATTCTCTGGTAGTAGATCTTCTCCGAGTCGAAGATGGCGACCCTCATGAAGTATTCGGCTGCGTCTCTTTCGCAGTCGTGGTGACAGTTGGACAGTTCGAGCATCGTTTCCGTTGGGAATTTGATGGACCCTCTGAACCTCTGTCTGTACATCTCCAGCGCCTCCCTGATCGCCCGTTCATTCTCGACCTTGGCTGTTGTCTCGACCGCTGACTCGATGCAAGGAACAGCTCCATTGCGAATCGCATCGACATAACAGCACACCAAGCCACCCAACACTACATGCACACAACATCATCATGACCTCACATTAGAAACACTAGGCGCGTTCACAGGAACTGTGACCTGTGATCTCATTATAATTGTATGGAAAATCATGCTACTTGCAATTTTTGTTAAATTTAGCCACGTTAAGAATGTACCGTTTGAATTCGTCACCGCAATATACCCATAGACGCGTTGCATTCCTGCAAGCATAATATAGATCTACCGACGAGTGTAAAAATTAATTTGCTATAACGCGACTGCATTGCAATCGTAAACAAACACTGTCCAATATGTACATGGGAGAAGTCTTTTGTAGCACATGACGTGTCAAGCGTGCATGGTGGCATTTGAAATATTGAGCGCATGAATCGCTGCTAAGAACTGCGTCTTTTCAATTCCTTTCGCAGTATTCTACAAATTCTTGCTCGCAATAAAGCATAATATTTCATCTTACTTTGTTGCAGTATTCTACAAATTCTTGCTCACAATAAAGCATAATATTTCATCTTACTTTGTTGCAGTATTCTACAAATTCTTGCTCACAATAAAGCATAATATTTCATCTTACTTTGTTACGCAAAGCGACTAAACCAACTGCCAAATTTAATCTAAACGCCGAACCATCAAATCCGTCTCTGCATTTAATCCAACTAAACAGTAATTATTATGGGATATAAAAATAACCTATATTATAGTGTCGTTAGTTGCATATTGGTTTGTTACATGGAGCAATATAATCTATCTTCGGGGCCACAGTAGAGTAATGGATAACACGCTGGCGTAGAGAACGAGCGGTAGCGAGTTCAAGCCACCGTTGGACGGACATGCTTTGTAAGCCGATATTAGCGCCGATTATTATTTAAGAGCGGCAACCGATTCCATTCCCTGGGTGCAGGTGCATTCTATGCCTCAGGCCCTCTGCACCCAGGGAATGGAATCGGCTCTCTCTTCGAGGCTCAATTTCACTTCCTTCCTTCAAAAAGCGGCTAAAAACTTACTACTTCTCCTTGGCTTTCAACCATATGGATCTTTAACTAAACTTTAACTTCCTCTGGCGGCTGACTATCCGCGCCTCAGATTCACATTTCGGTGTGACCTTGCGCGCGTTACAAATTTATTTAATAATAATAAATAATTATTATTATTATTATTATTGCAGGCTGTCTGTTCTGTTAGTATAGCTAAGATTTGTGTATTCTGTGATCTGCGTTCTTGTGAATTGTTTAAACTGCATAAATGTAGGCTAATGAAGGCTGTAACCGGTTGCGTTCTGTCGACCGGATTGTTCAATAAACGAAAATCATAAAAATTATCATATTTTATCTTTAATCATCAAATACGTTGGACTTGACTAATGTCAATTTTTCCGAATTCTGGAGTCAAATAGGTTGGAACAAACTAAGCTTCTGTAGATTTGCTGTGGGTGTAGAGTAGACAAAAGGGTACATTAACTTAGAATTGTGAGATTTTTAGTACAGGCCCCTATATCGCCTATTTTGCTTTATATTGTTGTTAATAACTGCTCCCATTAGGCCAATAAAGATATTTTTATGATAGATCATAAATAATGTCTGGTATTGGATGCTAAATATTTGTCATAAGCTAAATTATTTTCTGAAATTGCAAGATAATCAATTTCAGCATGTCGCGTCAGCGTCATGAGACCTATTCAGAAGGTCCCATATGGGCGCCCGCAGATATTTTTGCAGTGAGAAAAAAAAGCAATGACCATGGTCAATTTGTTCATTTACAGCTTGAAGAGTCCAAAGCAGGAGATTAAGAGAACATGTGTATTTTTCATATCGGTTATACCTGTGACTAATATTCGATATTGCTCCCAGGTTAGACTATAAATTGTGTGGTTCACCTTTTGTCGGCCTATCATTGACTCATCATTGGTGCCTTTGTGCAAAGAAATTTGTAAAAAAAACAACAAACCAGCTACTTAAAAATAGGTGTCAGTTTTCCAGAGGGGCTAGTGCCTCATTACACCTATGCGCGGTCGCCCATGTATGGCAGATCGATGAAATGAGATTTAAAGAAGATATTTAAATCCCAAACAATTTTTTGCAGGTCAAAATTAAGTCAGTACAAGAGTAAAATATGTAGGAACTTCACCGCTGCTTGCAATCTGCCAGTGTCAGTCCTAAGCTTGGATAAAGGAGGAGGGCGACACTAATCACCTTTGAAATAGCATTGACGTTAAACAGCAAACAAGAAAGATAAAATATGCAGGTCAATGAGAATGACCTGTGCGACCTATGGTGGCGCCGCAACTGAAGATAATCTTCTTTCGTTTTTGAATCTGAAAGCAACGATGCAGATGATGTTCAGACAAAATTTAATGTAAATCTACTAACGTCTTCCGTTTATGTTCTTTCCGTTGACCGTCTTGATGCGTCCGGATTCGAAGACGTATTTAAGGAAGACTTTTATCTGCTGGAGAAACTCCGGATTCAACTGTGAGTCGGCGACCGACTCCAGGACCTTCAACATCGCTTGGTCTTCGACGGGACGCGGGAAGACGAAGCACTTCCGTTGGGGGAAGAACGTCCTAATGCACTCCCGTGAAAGATTGTAGTCAGCAACTTTCCGCCCAGCACCTGCGTCGTTTACATGTAGGTTAATGAATGACCACAATTAATCGCCTTCCAATTCTTAGGTTTAGGTTTATAACAAGACTAGCCACGGCCGTCTGAATCACATCCGGCGTTGCCCGGAGCATTTTGTTTTCGCTCCACCCAACGTTCCCCGACAAAGTTCGCGTTGCTGCTTCATCAATCTCCGATAATAATCATTTTGCTGTTATTTTGGTCATGTTTATGCTTTTCTTACCTTCCGATCCTCAGTTCACGCTGGACATCATCATTTAATAATAATTATTTAAAATCGGCTTTCTATGTTGTTATCGACATTGCCCACGTGACACGTCGACGGATAGAAAGGTCGTCAGAAATGACGTCGTCAAAATCTCAAATATAGCCAAGACAGTGTGGTGTGAATGGCTTCGGACAAAATAATAATGCACGCGGCCGTTAATGGCGCGTCTCAATTCCGCGCTACCAGGTATAGTTACCATATCGAAATTTAGAATGTCCATAACTTGGGATGTAAAATGAATTGAGAGCTGAAAATAGTCGCGCAGACCTACAAATTCGCATTAGAAGATTTAAAAAATGTTTCGTCATTCAAACGCATGCGGTTTCGGAGCCCTTTTAGGATAGCAAACATACACAAAAACCCAGCCAGCCACAAATAAACTTTCTGCTTTATAGTATTAGATATCGGCCAAAATTAGATGATGAATTTAAGAACTTCTCTACTTCCGAAATAGTTGATTCAGCATGAAAATAAAACACCGAGTAGGCAGTCGTGTATTCTAACCCGGCTTCAGCCGAAGCGCATGGTCCAGATATTCGTCTTCAGTGACTGCTTTTCCGTCGATCTCAAGGTCAAGGCTGAAGTCACGAACAGCCCAGATGAAGGACGGAAAGAAGCGATCGAAATTCCCAGATTCATCATCGCTTCCTTTCGATTTGATCTTTATATGATCCGTCATTTCAGTCACAAAGCTAATTAGGAGATGCGGTCAAGGACAAAATCTTCAAAACTTACTCGGTTTTATTAATTCATAAATTCTGAATAAGATCGTATACAGGGTGGGCCAAAAAGTATCCCCTATGTTTTTGTGCCAATATATCGGACAAAAGGAGGAATTTTTAAATGAAATTTTACAGGCTTAGGGACTAAAGGCAATTCATATTTAGGCTACGTACAATGGCCAAACTTCACCGAAATATTTCAAACAGAACAAATGTTATATCACTTTTAGTGAGGCCGCACACTGTTTTTTTGACGATTCAAAAAATAACGCAACAAATAGCAACAGAAACGCAATTTTATTAAGTCACTGCCTGTGATACCCGGCGTTGCCCGGGAAAATGAATAGTTAATGTACATGAAATCGCTTCTTAAATCTGTATAGGCGCAAACTACCGCATCGAAATTTAAAATGTTCATGGATATCTCGGGTTTTAAAGTGAATTTAGGGCTGAAAATCGTCGCGCTGACCTACAAATTCGCATGCTACCCGGCGTCGACTGGGTAAATTTTGACTTTTCGCTCCACCAAACGTTACCCGACAAAGTTCGCGTTGCTGCCACACGACACTCCGATAATAATCATTATGATGCTATTGTGGTCATGCATGCTTTTCTTACCTTCCAATTTTCTGTTCACATTGGACATCATCATTTAATATAATCATTACTGCAAATCAGTTTTCTATATTATTATCGAAATTGACCACGTGCATAGGCGCAGCCACCCTATGGGACCCACGGGACGCGTTCCCCCAATTTTTGAGTGGTCTCTAACTTTATTATTATGGTCCCCCAACTTTTAGGACGTGATTCATTTGGCCCCCAACTTTTAGGACGTGGTTGCACCTATGACCACGTGACACGTCTACTGCTAGAAATGACGTAAGAGTGACGTCGTCAAAAGAGATTAAATATCGGCAAGAATAATGCAGCCTATAGTATCGTTACAGCCAGTGATTCCGTTAAGGTCTGAATTCTTGGAGTCATGGGCGCATCACATCAAAAAAATTGGAGTCCACGCCAAATGGATAAGAGTCATGGACTCCACACCCATCCATTTTTGGAGTCCCATCGGGCCATAGGCCAAATGTAAAAAATTCCGAATTTCTTATATTACAGGCGACAAAGGGCCCAACCAATAGGCCTATTATTACGTAGCCTACGCAAAAATTCGTTTTTTTACCCGCTCATTCTGTTGCAACTCGTACATTTTTGCGAACAGCCACATGCGTACGTAAAAATTAGCTCTAACCCTCCTCCGTTTACAAAAGTTCATTTAGGCTATATAGCTAAAGTCAGCTACAAAATTCATTCTACCGTTGGCTATTTTGTGTGTGTTGAAATCTAAAGTTGTCGATACCAATACAGAAAATACCAAGTCATAAACTTATAAATTACAGCCAGCTTCTCCAGAGGTAGGGTGAATTGAAAGGAAATATAGGCCTGTATCGTGGAATCGTGAAAGGTCAAGTAGGCCTAGGCCTAGTTTTTAAAATTTGAGAACAAATTAACAGCCATTTAGAAGCAAAAGCTGGTGTTAGAGCACAATCAGATTGCATCATATTGCATTAATATAATATTGACTGGAGAGCGTCTCTGACAGGGTTTCTTGTAGAGGCGTTATATTATGCAGCTTATTGAAATGAATGAATGAAGGCAGAGCCTGAGAGAGCTAAAATGCGATTGTCGTTAGTAATGACATCATTTAAAAAATAATCTGGGAAATTTTAGGATCGACACTATAGGCTATAGCCTATAACTAGTACCAATCTTCCCGACGATAATAAATTTTATACTTTCCAAGAAAAAAGATTTTAGCATTGTTGTACTTCTGTTAGTTTTCTTGATTTTAGGACCTATCCGACGACGATCATTACTTTTTAAGCCAGCTCATGGGAACGTTTGAACGCTAGGCCTATAATATCGATGACATGTCGATAGTTTAGGTCTAGGCCTGCATGTAGGTTATATGCGTCACTCACTGACAAAGAAATGAAATATTCATAAATAGGTCCTTGGGTCATTGCATAAATTATTCACCACTAACCAGTCAGTTAATACGCAATGCATAAAACTGAGACAGTTACACATAATGGACCCGCGGTATTTCTTATTGGTGCCCCATGGACGCATCGTTAATTTATTTGTGCGTCCATCCACAACTTCAGTGCGTCCATGGACGCACCGCAATTATTTTTGTGCGTCCGGCGTCAAAATTTGTGCGTCCGGGACGCACGGACGCACGTTAACGGAATCACTGGTTACAGCGTGTTTGGCTGTTTGCAGCTTATACGATCGTTAATGGCGTCTAAATTTCTAGTATAAGTTACCATAGCGAAACTTAAATGTTCATAACTCGGGTTTTAAAGTGAATTGAGAGCTGAAAATAGTCGCGCTGGCCTACAAATTCGCATGAGAAGCTAAAAAATGTTTCGTCGTGCGAGATGAAGCGGTTTCAGAGCCTTTATTGGGACGGACATACATATATACAGATTTGAGATTTATAGTATCATCATCATCATCATCATCAAAATCCCTGGGCCATGCCCGTAAGTGTCCGACGCCACTCTCTGTCTGAGTCTGTCTCGCGTCATGCTGCCCAGGTTCAACCAGTCCGGTCAGCAGGTCTGCTCCATACCATTAACATCTTGGAGCAGCTCGACCACCTTGTCTGACTGAAGAGAATATTGGGAGAGAGGCACGAAGGACAACCTGGGTCAATGCCCGTATGTGTCCCACGCTCTCTCCCCCGACTCTCTCCACTGGTCTGTCCTGACCGGGCTGTGCATGTCAGCTCCACATCATGACACCTTGAAGCATCTGGGTCGTTATGTCGCTTGTGCCGTGGGTTTTGGGGATTTCTATGGTCTTGGTCTTTTACTGCCAGTGTATCTCCACCCATCTGGCAAACCTTCCACATTTTATCCGGGCTTAGGACCGGCACAGGGAATTTGTTGGTTCCCTGTGGCAGAGGATGGATGCAGTTTAACGTCTTGCCCAGGACAAATTTATAGTATAGAGATCTCAAAATAATTATCAGTGCCGGTGTCACGAAATAGAGTATCCCCCGTATTAATTGTATCCCCCCAAATTACAAAAAGTCGAAAAAACCGCTTCCGCGTGTATTTTTTTGGGCAAATTAATTTTCATCTGCTTTATGTTGAACAATGACACTAACAAGTATGTTTATTCTTACTATATAATTTCTTTTCCCCTGTTTTTAGAGCACTTAAAACTTTTAAAACACTTAAAAACACTCAGAGTCACTAAATAAATTCGAGTTGCCTTTATCTGAGCATTGCTTAGGACACTTAAAACAATTAGAGTCACTTTAAATTTTGATTACAGCATAATTTTTTTTATTATGCTCATTTTTCAAAAAAGGGGATAGAATGGTTTATCCCCCCGGATAGTATAGACCGGTTAATTCCATCCGGGGGGATAGATTAATTCATCCCACCGGATAGCTTTCGGGGGGGATACTCCGTTTCATGACACCGGCGCCAGGATTTCAGTTTTGGAGGGGCTGAAGCCCGCGGCCAAATTTTCCATTTTCGCCGCCAAAATTTCTGACGACCTTTTTTTTTTTAGTCATCGACCAAAATTGTAGATATTTCAATGTAAAATAATTCGGATGGTCATTTTTTTAGGGGGGGCTGAGCCTCTTGTAGGGGGGGGGCTTAGCCCCCAGCCCCCCTAGCGCCGCCACTGATTGTTATCAAATGAACTTCATAGTGATTCACAACTTGTGCTCAATGTGTCTACCACCAGTTCCCACGCTTGCTCTGAGTATCCTTGTAAAGTTCTTGATGGCTCTGTTGATGTGTTCCAGAGTTAAATCTTTCCATATGAACTCCAATGTGACCATCGATTCTCTTAACGCTCTTGGGTTTGGCCGCAGATTGTTATATTTCTCCAGCATAGCTCTCCACACTTGATGATCCATTGGGTTCCAGAGATTTGGAGGCCATTAATTTGCCTCTTCTCAATGAAACAAGAACGTTAATATTGACATTGAGCCGAACTCCTTTCATAAACGACTTATTTCAGAACTCTCAGTAACTCTCAATTTCTGCGCTCTCACTGTTTATCAGAGTAAGCGGTGACTAGGCCCATAGGACCTAACCCTCAAAGTGTTTGTCTGTCATTAACACCTTGGCCATTTTCGTTTTTAGAAATTTGAATTTCGCTGTTTAAATTTTTTTTATTAATCTGAGTCGGACACATTTCTTATCTACCAACTTGATCTTCATCCTGTTTAGTGACTTCACAGAGACGTTCGGCTACGTAAGCTGGTACCCTGTTTCTTTTCTAAATAATAATAAAAAGGATTAGGCTATCGGACAATATTTATCAAGTTCAATTCATGTTTTTGCTATTTTTGCTGCGTTATGTTTTTGAATCTGGCCACATTAAAAGTGATATAACTTTGTTCTGTTTGAAATATTTTGATGAAATTTGGCCATTGTACTAAATATGAATTCCTCTAAGCCTGTGAAAATTTTATTTAAAAGTTCTTACTTCTGGCTAGGACTTTGGCAAAAACCCTTAGACGAGTTCTTTTATGACCCAACCTGTACATTTAGAACAACGGGCGAATACAAGCAGTGAATTACAATGGGACACTCTTTTAACAGAGCTTTATAAACGTGCAGTTCTTGACAAAAATGTGCAGTTCTAAATGGATTTCTGCAGTTGTAAAAACAATTCTGTGCACCTATAGAAATCTGTGAAAAGGTCATTGTCATCGGTTATATGAATGACATTAATAGGAAGGTCTTCTGAAAAACAGGAGCAGAAGAGACACAATAAATGGAAAGGGTCACGAGAAAAGGAAAAAAGTCACCATAAAAACAGAAAAATCTGAAAAGGAAAGTTTTCCATGGAGGACGGGAATGGAAAGAAGACGCTGCATGTGCAGCTCTAAAAATTTCTTTAAAAAACCCTGCCTTTCAATATAGTTTAGCAAAGGATACTGTAGGTCGTTCAGCGCCTGTTGAGCTATTGTTCCCATGCTGTTGTACACCATAGTACTACTCAACAGCACGGTGAGGGCGAATATCCAGATGTCATGATTCACATTGCCCTGAAACCAATAATGCCATGAAATCAAGAATGTGAATTCAGCAGTACCAGGCAGCGGGGGGTGGATAGCAAGAGTTTTAAAACCAGTTGTCTGGGTAACATTTGTGGTTAACAATAATTATTTATACCAATTCAAAATAATATTTATATACACGACTTTGTACGTCTATGGTGTACAACATAAAGCATAAAATCTATTAAATAATTATTATAGTAAGCCATTAAATGGCTGTTGGTACCTTTTCGACGTCTCCAAGTCCTTCGGTGTCCAGAAGAACCATGCAGCAGTTCTTGCGCAACGGGTGAGGCCCACACCAAACCCAGATTCCCTTTGTTTTTGACTGAACAGTGCTTCCCAGTTCAAAGCCTTTTCAGACAAAGACAAAGACCAGACATCATAGTTGGATGGATGGATGAATGAATGGATGGATGGATGGATGGATCGATAGATCGATAGATGGATCGATGGGTGGATAACATAGATAGACGAATGAATGAATGCACGCACGCATATAATATAATATAATATAATATAATATAATATAATATAATATAATATAATATAATATAATATAATATAATATATACTATGAATCGAACAACAATAATTATTATACTCCTTGTTTAGTTTCGGTAGGCTTTGAAAATTGAATCGAGTTCTGTATGTCAATCAATTTAACCTGAATCGATCAATAATTAATTATTATAAAAAAAACAGCCAATAAATCAACCATACATGTACAGCGCTTTTGTGAGATACATGTACGTTACCTCAAAAGATTCACATTAGGTTTCAAAACACATATATACATATGTGCATACATACATGCGCACATACATACATACATACATACATACATACATACATACATACATACATACATGCAAACATACATACATGCAAACATACATACATACATACATACATACATACATACATACATACATACATACATACATACATACATACATACATACATACAAACATACATACATACATACACACATACATACATGCAAGCATACATACATAGATATACACATACACATACACACACATATACATGCCTACATACATACATACATACCTATATGCATACATACATGTACATACATGCACACATACATACATACATGCAAGCATACATACATAGATATACACATACACACACATACATGCATACATACATGCACACATACACACATGCATACATACATACATACATACATACATACATACATACATACATACATACATACATGCATGCATGTATGCGTGCGTGCGTGCGTACGTACGTACGTACGTACGTACGTACATCCATACATACATACATACATACATAAATATATACATACATGCATACATGTACATACATATAGACAGACAATTACTGACCGCGTGTTTGTCCTGCCAGACGGTTCATCAGGTAGGATTTTCCAGTGCGGTAGAGTCCGACGATTCCGACAACGACGACTGGATCCGTGATCTTCTGGAGCATGGAAAGCGTTTCCTGATTCACTTCCAGCTGATCATCTTTACCACTTTCGATCAGGCATCGCGGTTTTTTCCACACGGACGCAAAACCATCATTTGCGGTCATGCAGCTGTGCGCCATTATATTGTCGATGGAGTTTCCTTCAACAGTGAGAAGGTGGTGTTCAAAACTGTAGGGTAGGGCCAAGCTATACCGGTAACAAACAACGTGGATTTTCCATTTGAGGGTTTCCATTTGGATTTTTTCTCTTTTATTTCTATTTTATTTCTATTTGGGGTGTTTTCCATTTTGTAGATATTTTCAATGGACATTGTAGTATATGTTAGTCCACCACACCTAACACCTACCTTGGATGCAGAGTTGCATTCTGATAAATCGAAGATGGATACTTCATAAGAGAGGTCACATAGGCTACGTATTATCGCATATATACTTAATATGTTTGACTAGAATTATTACTATGGCGATAAAGTCTAAAACATTTTCATTAATTTCATCAGATGCTTTTACCTGTGTGTGCTGTATGCTTGCGATGGCTTCCTCTAAAAACTGAACTTCATTCACTCTGACGATTCCTTTGACTTAACAGCCAAGGCGACTCGCGGTTTATATGATACCGACAGTTTTCGCAACCATGGGATGAGATGTAAAGCCCCACGTCAAGCCTATATCCGCAATCTCACAAATCAGAGAGCTTTAACGGAAAATCCGGTTGGAATGAGAAGGCGTACAGCGCCGTTTAGATACAGCCATTCAGCTGCTAGTGACACTGACGTCAACATCGTTTTTTTACCGGGTAAGCCTTGCTATACGGCGGATCAAGTATAAACCACTGTGGACATTACCACCAGATGTTCTATTTATGACTCGTAGGCCTATATAGCAGTACGGTAGCCCACTTTGCTTTGTTGGTCGTTCAGCGAGTTTTCTCTTATTATAAAGGCCGACGTTTTGTCGAGAAACTGTAGACTACAGCTGAGGAAACGAGGAACCAAACTGTCGCCAGGAAAGAGCAGCAGACAGTCGTCGACTCATCACGCGAACATCCACACAAACTAAAGACGCACGCTGCTGCGGTCTATGCCAGAGAGCAACGTCTCGAAAGGAACAGACTGAGTGCACGTAACATTGCATCTTTGCAAACTCAGAAATAAATTCAACAAGTCATTTGGTGAGTCCTCTTAGCCCTCTAATGCAGAGATACTCAACCGGTGAGTCGCGAATAGACCGGCGGTGCTTATTTTCACAGCATTGTGGGGCGCGGTGGTGTAGTGGTGGCGTCGTTGCCTTGAAGCCGGAAGGTTCGAGGTTCGAATCCACCTCGCCGCGTAGGGACCTTGGGCAAGTCCATCACAAGTCCTTCACTCGCAATTGCTCAGCGCTTCGGCGCGAAACTCCGATGCAGTGTCCGCTCTGCATTCGGGAGCGCCTCTGAGTAGAGAGAGCTTGAAGAGGCGCTATAACAAGTGCACATACAAACAAACATACAAACAATACACCGGTCGTTCTTGCATTGCACTGATTTTTGCTTACTTTAGCAGTTTAGCGGGCGTAGGATGTGAAAATTACTAGCATTCTATATCTATTCCATTTCATCGCCATCTGAAGCGACCACAATGTGTGCTTTAAAGGCCAAAATACCTACAAATCCTAATAAAATAAAATAAATTATATGACTCATTTTGCAGATGACGCTGAAATGCTAGCGCATGCAGTAGGCTATAACACGTTAGCGAACGTGCCGAATAAATCGTTACGAAATGCTGCTACAGTTTTGAAATAATGCGAAAAATTATATTTATGAAAAGAATATTTTGCGGATGACGCGTAAATGTGCCCTCTCAGCTTGTTTGCGTATTTAGAGCCAATTGCCAACCATTATAAACGTAGGTGGACAAAGTCCAGGACCTCCTGAGGCACCAAAGGTCCTGGCTTTTTTAACTGAAAATGTCCTGTACGTTTCCAGTTTTCCGATACAATAGTCTAATTGGACGTTTTGAGGGGCAGCGTTTAGTTTCGGCAATGGTTAACTGTCATTATTCCATGTTTTCATACTTTGCCTTGAACTATTAGGGAGGCTTGGACTATGTGGATAATTTATGGTAACTTTCATGCTTTTTTTGGTTTGCGGACGTTTCGTCAACGGACGATTCGTCAACGGACGATTCGTCAACGGGCGATTCGTCAGTGGACGACTCGTCCACTCGTGGTCGATTACAATACGAACTGACGAAAAGAATTATTGTTACATGGAAGTGGGATTGATGAAAATAAGTGTTCCTTATATATTCTCATGTAAAATAACTGTTAGAATCAAAAGAGCATAGACATAGGTCTATTAAAATCAAAGGGACGAATGAGTAGGGCATTGTCGCATTGGATAACACACTGCCAGAAAGATCAGCTATAGGTCTATACTGTGACCAGTTGTGTTCTGTCCACCGGATTGACGAATAAACGAAAGTTATCCATGCCTATGTAGGCATATATGAAATAAGATATGGAAATAAGGCGGAGGGTAACAATGGGGAAAACGGCAATGAACGGTCTGGGAAAGATTTGGAAGGATAAATACGTGAGTAGAGAAACAAAGAAAAGACTGGTAAGAGCACTGATCTTCCCAGTGGTCCTATATGGATGCGAAACATGGACAAAGACACAAGATATGGAAAAGAAAATCAACGCGTATACGAGATGTGGATTTGGAGAAAGATGCTAAGGATTTCATGGACGGAGAAGAGAACTAACGAATCGGTGCCCGCGGAGCTCGAAATAGAGAGGGAAGCGACACTGCAGCAAACAGCAACTTGGAGGAAATTGAGCTACTTCGGCCATGTGATGAGATCTAACGGCTTGGAAAAGGAGCTGTTGACGGCATGCGGTGAGGGAAGGAAGAGACGCGGAAGACCAAGGAAGAGATGGTTGGATGAGGTACAGGAAAAGTCTGGCATGAGCCTGGAGCAGCTAAGAGAGGCGACAAGAGAGAGGAGACAATGGAGAGGATACATCAAAAACTGTCGCCAGAGTTCTAAGAGCTGACGGCACCAGGTGACCAGATGATGTATGCATAGGTCAAAGGGGCGCGCTTTGTACAGTTAGCATTTCTGCTTTTTCTCTTTGAGTTCGAAACATTAAGGTGCGCGAAATCGCAGAGTTCACACTTTCATCGTTCCAGCTTCTATTTCAGTAACAACTATTTTTTCATCAACCCAACTTCTATTAAAACAGTATTTACTTTATTATGTATACCTCAGAATATTTAAGGAGCACTTATTTTCATCAGTCCGACTTAGGTATAACTGTTCTAGATCCTTCACCTCATCAGCACCTCGAATATGGAACAATCTTCCCTCTTACATCAAAAACTCAACATCACTGACAACTTTCAGGAATCAACTAAAAAAACTGAACTTTTTAAACAGGCCATCTTGACTGACTTTTCCCAGCTCCGAATACTTCTCATGAATAGTTGATACGGTTTTTAATCGATTTCTTACGAACCCATGGCACTTAAATCTCTATAATCTCCATCTATTTTATTTTTTCGAGGTAGACTATCTCAGATCCCTCGAGATTTCAAAAAAAAATTCCGGAGACGTAAAAAATTGCATTATTATTATTTTTTGCCCCGAGGTATGCATGATCCCTCGGGGACTTCAATACTATTGAGAAAAGCAGATTTGTCTGGAATGGACCCTATTCGTCAAGGTCCCAGTTGGGAAAGGTACCCCTAGAAGCGACATAGTTGAAGCGCTGAATCGATAGCGAAAGGCGTTGAAACAAATATGACGTTTCGCGGACGTCCCATGCAGTTGGAGTTATTATTATTATACATTTTAGTTTTTAGGCAACTGAGCGTAAATACATAAAAATTTCTGCTGGTCGTCTGTGGTAGTGGTTACAATAATTGAATCGTTTGCACGTTCGAAATCGCCATGATACTCTGCCATTATTATTGTTATTACTATTATTTTTTTATAATTATAATAATAATAATAATTATTATTATTATTATTATTATTATTATTATTATTATTATTACTATTATTATTGTATGATCGAAATCGACATACTATTCTGCCATTCTCGTATTGTTTTTTTTTCAATTAGGCTACTCATGACCTCGATGTGACAAATGGGCAACTGAGCGAAAATTACACATTTTAGTTTTTAGGCAAACTGAGCCTAAATACATAAAAAAATTCTGCTGGTCGTTTGTGGTTACAATTCGGGCCGTGCATTTGAATCGTTTGCACGTTCGAAATCGATACTCTGCCATTCTTGTAGGGCCTATTGTTTTTCTTTCATCTGTCGGCATCTCTTACTTACCACCTTCCCACATTCTAACCAACTCATACCATAACTCTAGTTTATACCTACCTTAGTTATAGTAACATCATCTGGAATTCAGCTTATGCCACTCAGTCACTCACTTAAGAAAACTGCAAATTGCACAAAAAGGCCATACGAATCATAACTAAATCTATACCTTTAACTCTAGTACTCAACCCTTATTCTTAGGCCTAACACTTAAACTATAAACTATAAACCCGCCTATACTTTCTCCACCTCGGTCCGTGACCTTGGCATCATGCTAGACCAGGAACTTACTTTTGTACCTCACCTTAATCGTCTCAGTCGCTCCTATTTCTATCAGCTGCGCCAGCTTCGCACTGTCGCTCGCTTTCTCTCAACTGGCGCTGTAACTACGCTTGTACATTCCTTTGTCTCAGTTCGTCTTGACTATAATTGCCTATCCCCTTTATGCTGGTTAGCCTGGTTTACCATCTGGTCGGTTATCTTCTCTTGACCGCATTCTACGCGCTACGGCGCTCCTCATTGGTCAACTGCACAAATTTGGTCACGTTACTAATTATATGCTGGAGGTTCTGCATTGGCTCCCTGTCCGTCAGCGCGTCGAATACAGGATCTTTTTCTTTGATATGGCGATGCCAGCTATAGGTCTTGCTCCAACATACCTACTTGATCTTTGTCGGCCTGTGCCAAGTACTCGGACCGGTCGGTATACCTACGCTCGGCTAATAGGGGAGTGCTCTTAATTGGTTCCGTTTGCTCGTACCTCCATCACGCAGGGTCGTGCTTTTTCTGTGGTTGGCCCGGTGGTATGGAATGCACTCTCACTTGAGTTGCGCCGGTTCCCTAGATCACTTTCTGACACATTCTATAAGCACTTAAAAACTTTCTGTGTGGCCGTGCTGGAGTCGGGAGCGCCTCTGAGTAGTGTCCTTGAAGAGGCGCTATATAAATACTTGAATGAATGAATAAATTAGACTATTAAAGCCACACGTAACGATGTTGTTGATTATGTCAGGTCCATATAGGAGAATGGCAGACGCGGAGGTAGCCCTACTATTCCGACAGCCTCAATGGCTCGTGGATTCTGGACCCGACGGGAAGATGACCGCCAGCACACAGGTCCTCGAGCAACTAAAGAACCTCGACAAGGAAGTGGTCGTCGTGTCCATTGCTGGTCAATATCGAACGGGAAAGTCCTACCTTATGAACAAGTTGGCTGGCCAGAACAAAGGTATGCAAGTGATTCTGTGTGGGTACATGCTTATAGAAAATGTTAGTGTTTTGCGATTGTGTTAATCAAGATTCAGGAATATCTCTTTTCCTGTATTGCGTTTTCTCAACATGTGACGCGACAACGACTATATCTGTGTGGTATAAATGTGTGCTGTTAATCCAGTGGGAGGGGTTCACCACTTCAAAGAGACCCCATACACCAGAGCAGGAAGATTCTAGCCTATAGTTCACAATAGTTCAAGAGTGCAAGCTTATTGCTCGAAAGTGCTAACTGTAGAACAGAAAATCTGACACGGCTGTCAGCTTCGAACTTTTCTTCTGGGGACTGGAACTATATCTTCCGGTATACATGAAAAACACTCTACAATCTATATCGCTATCTCCTCTTCAACAATCGTTTTTAGCCTTTCTTAAGTAACTAAATTTTGATTATTTGCATAACGTCGTGTATCATGAAATTCGCTGAGGTCTGTCTACGAAATTTAAACAGAGGATAGTAACAAATCCTAGTAATTTTGCCTTTTGGCTGAATTTTCGAAAATCTGGATCTAAGAAAATTAACCGAGGAAGATGATGGTTAATTGGTCAATTTTATAGGAACTATATGACAATAGGCCGCCTACTGATAATAATTAACAATGGGCTATTATGAAGGAACTATAGGCCTATAGCCTATTAATCGTAATCGTAATAGCGAGACTTCTACGGCGCCTACAAAAATCCTCAAAACCGAAGTCGCGGGAACCAACCTATTCACATACGAAATTTAAACGGAAGTTAGTAAAAAAAACTCGTAATTTTTGTGTTGACTGAATTTCCGGAAATCTGAATATAAATAAATTAACCGAGGGTGACTATGTAACAGGACAATTTGCCAATTTTTTAGAAACTATAGAATTAAAAGGACAGCTATTATGAGCAACAATAGGATATCATGTATACAGTAGTCATTTGACATCAGGAAACTAACTAGGAAGCAGGATATACATACTAGGAAAGACTTGAATTCATGTCAACATGTGACGCTGTGTGAACGAGTGACAAAATAACGAAAAGAGCATCCTACAGTAGTTATGGAAGGGCCAATTCTGGCTCAACGCCATCTCCTCAGTAATTGTGCTAATTATTCAAGGATAGAGTGCCGATTCTGGCTCAGCCACGCTCGCTGACCAATAGAATGTTTCCATTTGTCACGCCACCTAATTAATGACGTCAACGGAATTCCACCGGTATTTTAATTTCCCATTTTTGTATAACCAGCGCCAGTCTGTCTCATTCTCTGTCTGCGAATGTGTGTCCACTCTTGTAAATAAATTTGAATCTGACACCACCCACCAACTGCATACGTGACTCGTCGCGGGCGAGTTTTTGAACTTTATCATTAACATATAACAGGATTTGCGTATGGCGCAATTTCCTTTTAAAAATTCGGTGGCATTTATTCAGGACACTAGAGTTTGCTTCATGTGGTCCATTCCTAGCAACTCTCCCTATGGCGGACGAGAAAGTATACCGACAAAGGATGATCGATCTCCTAATGTCTTACGATGAGTCGAGATCGGAGAGAGTGCGTAACAAGTCTTCACTATCCGTATCGCAATGTTGTAAATGGTAAAAGTTACGTTTATGAGAATGCTAATTATGCTACTACTTGTGTCTCATGCCATTTGCCCGATGTTACAGGATTTGCTCTTGGGTCAACGGTGCAGTCAAAGACCAAGGGCATTTGGATCTGGGTCAGGAATCATCCGATATATGCTGACAAGTACCTCGTACTGTTGGACACAGAAGGCCTTGGTGACGTAGAAAAGGTCAGCTATCAGTCAGCCTAATCCAGCTAGGCCTACTCATAATTACAGCCCCTGACTTAGATTGAGGTTTCGAAACGGCTTATATGAAATACAACAATTCAGACAGAACTCATCACAATTTTGGGTGAAATAAAAAATAAAATCAGCTAATTAATTGGCAGATTGTTAATTTCTATTTGACAATTTGTCCTCCTATTTGACCCCATTTAGGGCGATGAAAACCACGACAATCAGATCTTCTGCCTATCGGTTCTATTGGCAAGCACTCTGGTCTACAACGTGATGGGCGTCATTGGCAACGATGCCATTACGAAACTTAAGTATCTTTTGTGCTGAATTGGTAGGAACAGATAGTTCAAGAAATGAGTTTATCATGTCGTTAGGCCTAAACGAGTTCAATTTCAGAAAGTTGCCGGAAAGGTAGATTAAGTTTTAAATGATGACAAAATAAAAGTAGGTTTAAGTTTCAAGTTCTTAATCAATCGTTTATCACATAATTTTTAAGGTATGATTTTTGTCACACCTTAGAGCCATCCGGAGTTTTAAGCAGTGTTGTGAAAGAAGTGAGGAGAAGTCTGTCGACATAAAAGAAAGGTTGCGATGATGTGTATTGTCCAAAAGATGAATTTCAGGTGTAGAAAAGAGGATGATAATACAAAGTATGGTTCTTTTGACAGTGACGAAGAGCCGATATAGGATAGGATTGTCGTACATAGTTGATATTGGCCAGGTGTCAAAACACGCTTTGGATCATGGTCCTAAAATATAAGTTGACAAATATAATTTGTCGTCGGCCTACGTGTGATTATGTAAATGTAAAATGTAAATGTGATCGGATTTTTATATACCAGGTAGCGGCTGTCTTATGGCCGCGACCCTAAGGGTGAGATCCTTCACCACCGCTCGCCCGTTTGAATGGACGCCACGTCATTAAGGTCCCCGTGGACGGACCGTGCTAGCCCGAGATTTTTAAATCTCTGAAATAGCCACCTTCGGGATGTCCACTTTTGATACGTATTGCAAGACAGTCGTAAAGTTTTTGTAGCAGTTAACACAACGAAAGCATTAACACTTAACAAGCTACATATAGTTTTGTCGCAGAGCTGTCAAAACATGTCCAAGCTCGAAGCAGCGGCAGCAACGTACGGCCGAAATCTGACGACTACAACTTCGACAGCTACTTTCCCGACTTTGTGTACGCCATCCGTGACTTTGGACTTGACTTGGTGATCGACGGAAGGGAGGTGAGTGCGGACGAGTATCTCGAGCACAGTCTGACGATGAAGCAAGGCACGCGTCAGGAAGTAAAGACTTTCAACAAGATCCGGGCTTGCATCCGCAGGTATTTCAAAAAGAGGAAATGCTTCACGTTCGTGAGACCCTTTGGTGGCAAGTGTAGAGATCTGGATGATATGGCCGATGACAAACTGGCTCCGGAATTCCGAAAAGAGACGCAAGATTTCCTGAACTTCATCTTTCACGAAAGTCCCGTTAAGGAGGTCGGGGGTAAAAGACTCAGCGGAAGAAGTGAGCAGTTACTAAATTAACACCGGAATATAACATTCATTCACTCATGCATTCATTCGGGGATTTTAGCTCCTCCTCAAATGGTCTATTCAGAGGCGCTCGCGACTCCAGCATGGCCAAATACAATTTCATAAGCAATTATAGAACGCGTCAGAGTGCGATTGAGGAGGAAGGATTTATGAAAATAGTGCGTTTAAATCTGATAATGGTCAAATGAAACAACCTCCTTCCGAAATAGAAGATGCATAGACGAAATAATTCAATAAATTTGAAATAGAAGCTGGATTGGGCAAAACAATTCCTTTTAAAATAGAAGTTGGATTGATGAGAACAGTTTCTCCTTATTTGCGTTTTCCATCAAGTCAGCTTCTGTTTCAGCCAAACAAACAAATCCTGCTTCGTTTTCATAAGCGATCTTTTCATCCATCCAGCTTCCATTTCTCTAGCGTGCTTTTGTCAGTCTAGCTTCTATTTTACTTAGACAATAAAACGTCGATTCAGCTTCAGTCATCAAGCGTTCGTTCAGTGGTGGCCTACATTTTCATTCATCTTTCATTAATCAAACCTTCTTTTCGCCAGTCCAGCTTCTATTTCAGCTAAGAATAAAGTCATCAATCCTGCATTATTTCATCATGATGTTCGTTCAATCAATCTCGCTTCTGTTTAAGGAGAAGCTTTTCTCATCCAACTTCTATTTTGCCAGATATTCACGGTTTGAATTGCATCAAAAGTGTCCGCTATCCTCAGCCATCAAACAATATAAGTACGATAAATCTTGCGATCATCAACTCTGAACGTGCAGTTCCATAGGCCTGTATATATGTTCCGCAAATGCAGATTATAGGCCTACACCGGTCCGTTATTGAGACTTTCAGCAGGCTCAAGAAGGGACGTTTTAAGATAAATTCCTGGCCGCTAGGCTTTCACGGGTCCCTAAACTACCTTAAACCCAGGAAGAAATTAGACACAAATTTCATTGAAATAATAAAAGTTCGGGCATGACTTGCGATATAGTGGCAGCAAGTGGTCTATTTATATAATTGCTTATAGTTGAGTGTATTGAATCTCTTACTAGTCGTTGCCGCTTCTAGATGTTCTCTAATCGCCCAGAATAGGCCTATAGCCCAAAAGTATGCGACGTCAATTATTCCGGATTTTTTCGGGTGAAAGCAAAATCTTGCCCCCACTGCTGAAATTTCCCCTACGCCTATGGTTGTAGTGTTTGGTTCGTTGGTGGAAGTCTACGTGGAGCAGATGAAGACTGGAGTTCCGTACGTTGAGAATGCCGTGGAGACCATGGCTCGCCTGGAAAACAGCAAGGCTAAGGATGAAGCATCAGCACTCTATTACAACCTTATGTTGGAATCTTTGACAATGCCCGTCGATGATGATGCCGAATTCTCTCGTTGCCATAACAACTGCCTCCAGAAAGCAATCGATCTGTTCCTGTCGAAAGCTGTCTTCGACAACAACCAAACCTTCCAGAAACAAATGAACGTAAGCAGCTTATTCCTGACCTTGGATTTGATGGTGCCTGACTGTGCATGGTGGACCAGTGGTGGTCCTACCATCTAGACATTTGACCTGCCTATAATTATTACTCTTGGCCTGCCTTGTGACCTGCCCAGAAATCTGAAATGTTAATAGCTCCCTTACATTCTATTTCTTCGACCTTCTGAAAAACTCCCATGACCATAGCACAACCTGCTGAAATTCTATGGCTGGCGATGTCGTTACTGCTACCTGACCTTACTAAGGAGTTATGCAAATGATGACAAACATTTGTCAAGAATTCGGAATATATACATGTATGTTAGACTTCTATATCCATGCTACGACTATCAAAATGTATTTATCACATAGTAGGTCTTCTTAGACGACTTAAGTCCATGTCGGGACCTAATCACAGCTTTCATTCACACAAATATTTTATTTAACAAGCAATTTGTTTAACAGTAACTAGGGTTGAGCTCCAAAAAACATATTGATTGTGCTTTTCCGAGGTATTTTACTCAATGACTGATTAATTGTTAGATAAGAAAATGAGCTAGGTGACCGAAGGGCTCGAGCGAAGTATGGACCCTACTGCAGGTCAGGCATGAGTGGGGAGGCCGGAAGTGTAAACTGTAAACTGGTCACCACAGAAAAAGCGCAATCTTATGCTGTCAAAGTTTCAGTCATCTAAAACTTTTATGTGCTAATCTTTCTGAGCTGTACCGGTAATTATGTCAACGAAATGCAGGAGGACATTGAAAAGACGTACAGGGAGCTAGTGCAGACGAATGAAGGCATCTGCCGAGACAAATGTCAGACTGCGTTGAAAGAACTCTACGAACCCATCAAGGAAAACCTCAAGGCTGGAAAATATACACGCAGCGGCGGATTCCGACTCTACAAGGATGACATAAGAGACCTTCAGGACACCTACAAACGACAAATTGGTCGCATTGGTGTTAAGAAGGTATTTATAATAATAATATACAGGTGGGCCATAAAAAAGACCACCTCCCTAAGGTTTTGCCACTCTCTTGGCCATAAGTAAGAATTCTAAATCACATTTTAGAGCTGCTTAAAGGCAATTCATTGATGGTTATGATGGTTATGTAGTACCGTAATTTACAGCCACAGAGCGCGCTGTAATGCCATCTGAATCTAGCCTATACACGAAAAAGGGATGTGCCAAAACAAAACAAAATCTGGAACATAGACTTTGTCAATAAAGAAATGACTGCAGATTGTCTCTTAGCAAGAGTAAGTAAGTAGGCTAAGTATATTTTTTATCGCACCAACTGCTATCCGCACATTGGTGTAAATATAGTTATTGATGTGAAAGTTTTGGGTATAGCCCTACTGTTTTGCCAATATTTGAAAGTAACTTAGGTTAATAAATGTAGTAGGCCAAATGGACAATAAATATCCTCGATTGGCCAATACATTGATTTGATGGCTATAGACCTAAAATCCTAAATCTTTTCATAGGCATATAAATTATATTGATGGTTTACATTGCGTTGCATTGCATATACAATGTATGCAGATGAAGCACGTGTTGCTCGAGTTCCTTCACTCAAAGCAGACGGAAGAAGACGCCATACTGAAGGCCGACGAAATGGTCACAGAGGCAGAAAAACAACAGGAAGGTATATATAGACTACGACCTATGTATATCGGCTATAGACCTACCATCATCGTGTACATGTAGTTTTTGAAAAGATAGAACATAGAAAATGTGCGTGCTGTAGCCTATACTTAATTACTTAATTTAGGCTTCATAACTCATGCAATGGCAAGTAAACCTTTGCATGAGATATAGGCCTACTCTTATTTTGATTTAATGCATAGTTGGAAATAATTAGGCACGGAACTTTGTTGCCTATTATAACATTATAACATTTTAATGAACAAAGCATCGTATCTCAACTAAATGCACGATTTCTCTTGTCTCAGCCGAAAGACAAAGAGCCATCGAAGCAAAAAGACTGAAGAAGGAAGCAGAACGGGCCGCCGCCCTACAGCAGCAGCAGCTGGAGGAACAGCAACGCGCACATGCGGAGAACGTGGCGAGGCTTGAGAAGCAGATGAGGGAGCAATACGAAGCAGGCCGGAGACATCACGAGGAGGTACTTGATCATCGTTTGAAGGAACAGCAGCGTCTACTAGAGGAAGGTTTCAACAGACACGCTGAAAAGATGGGTGCCAGCATAGAAGACCTTCAACGTCAGAATCAACAGAACCAAAACTGCGATGATGGTGGTGGTTGCACTATCCTCTAGGTCAAGGCGAATATATCCACGCTCTGTTGTTTAGAGACTCACTTATGTACTACGTTTGCTGTCTGACAATACTAAATTTCTTTGTTATTCTAAGATATATGTATTGCTTGTGGGAGAGAGTTCTCAGTTCTAGTGCATGCAATAGGTCTTTATCCTCCCTGGTCCAGCGGATGACTTTTCCAATTTTGTAGGCCACGACTAAAAAATAATCAGAAATATTATAAACACAAAGGACAAGAATATTAGCATTACAAATCTTTGCATTAATGGTGAGAGTGTGACAGATGCTAGTATCATATCTGAGAAATTTAATAACTATTTTGCCAATGTTGCTCAAGATCTTGTCAATAAGATACCTGACTCCACGAATACTATCCATACATATCTCAATCCACCAATTCCAACATCTTTTGCCATCTATCCTACTTCTTCTACTGAATTGTTATCAATTAATCATAGTCTTAAAATTTCTCATTCTTCAGGTCTTGATGAGATAGACCCAACTATTATGAGCCCCTTATTAAAACTCGTTGCTGACCCTTTGGCTGAAATCATCAATTGCTCTCTGTCTACAGGCATTGTTCCATCTGCTCTAAAAATAGCCAAGGTTATACCCATATATAAACAAGGTAATAAAGAAGAACGTATGAATTATAGACCTATTTCTATCTTGCCTTTTTTTCAAATTTATTGAAAAAGTTATGTATTCAAGATTATTTAATTACTTTACCAAAAAGAATATTCTACATGATTCTCAACATGGCTTCCAACCAGGTCACTCTACTTCCATGTCACTTCTCAATATCCAGGATAATATATCCTCTATAATTGATCGAGGTGAATTTGCATTGGGCATATTTGTAGACATTGCAAAAGCTTTTGATTCTGTTAATCATGCTATTTTAATTTCTAAATTATTTAATATTGCAGTAAGGGGTATTGCCCTTGATTGGTTTAGAAGCTATCTTGAAAATAGAATGCAACAGGTCTCTTGCAATGGTGCATTATCCAAAATCAATTTGATCAAATTTGGTGTTTCACAAGGGTCTATTCTTGGACCCCTTCTTTTCTCACTTTTTATCAATGACCTTCCTAACGCCTCCCCTCAGTGCCGGCGCTAGGGTACCGGAGGCCCACCCCCAAAAAAACCTTGAGGCCCCCTAAACCTTGAGCTGTCATTTTAAAAATTCTCATAATTGAAGTGCTGAAAGACATGGTTTAATAGCCTACTTCAATTAATGTTCTCTCCCAATTGTTTAAATTTTTGAGCACACTGTAAAGGTAAAATTTTAAGCTGTCAGCATAAGAAAATTGCTCTTTTTTCAATGCTGTTATTCGTGGTTTAGGACTTCAGAGTGTCGCCTTCCAATTGTTAAATTTTTTTGAATTTGTACTGCACAGGGTGCGGCCAAAAAAATACCCCATTACGAAAATTGCGATTTCTCGAAAACCGCTGAATATTTTCTTACAAATATTTTCATTCTTATTCGTAACATATTTTCACATATTATCTGAAAATTTTATGTCAGTATCTTTATATTTGTGATCATGACATCAGGCAGAAGAAGGAACTGCATTTTTTCAATTTAACACGGCATTCACGAAATAGAAAATCATAATTTTACATAAAGTAGCCTGCAGTGTGCCATAATAAGGTTTTCTTCGCCCATTAAAAGATCTTTTACATCAATCCACCCATTAATACGCAAAACAACCGTGTCTGGGTGAAGAAGAAAAAACCGATATCCATCCAAGCCGCCCGTTTGGTCGAGAGAGCCAAGTTCTCTCCCAACATCATGGTTTCTGCAGGTGTCAGCTATGAGGGCAAAGTACGCTTGCATTTCATTGGCGAGAAGGCCAAAGTCAATGCTAAGTACTACGTGGAGAATCGTTTCCTAAGCTTGTCGATGACTGTCACTGTCTTGGGAAATCAATTCACTTTTCAGCAAGATGGAGCGCCCGCTCACGGCGCCAAGCTGGCCCAAGATTGGTTAACAAGTCACTGTCCGGACTTCATCGACAAGGATTCATGGCCGCCAAATTCCCCAGATTATGAACCCACTCGACTATGCTGCATGTGGTGCAATGCTTGAGACTTACAACAAACTTCCCACAAAGCCAAAGAACATTTCTGAACTGAAAACTACGCTGCAAATCATCTGGAATGAATTGCCACTTGAAACCATTCAGAAGTCTGTTCTGGGCTTTCGAAAACGTCTGCAAGCTTGCGTAAAAGCAAACGGTGGTCACTTCGAACATGCATTGCACAAAACTTAACAGTTTTGCCTAATCTTGTCATTATCAATAAGTAAACTTGCGCTTTGTTACATTTCTGTTTTCGTCGCTACCGGTACTTTGTTACTTATTGCTGTTATTGCTGTCACTAAATGTCTGTTGAAACGAAAATAACATTGTTTCACTTCAGGGTTGCACCATTTTGGTGTTCATGAATAGAATTTCATTAGATTTAGCCAAGTTGTAGATAAATATGTGTCAAATAGACTGGCGAAGTTTTATAACAAAATATCTAGCGGTTTTTGAGAAATCGCGATTTTCGTAATGGGGTATTTTTTGGGCCGCGTGCACCCTGTATACATGTAGCTGCTGCATTTGAAGCTCTCAACCTAATAAAATTATTCACAATTAATTTCAGTGCTCAGAGACATATTTTAAGACTTCAATAAATTGTTTAATTTTCGATTTGCACACTGTAGCCTATTTGTCGTATTTTAAGCTGTCATCTTAACAGAATTGATCATTATGGAAAAACAATGGATAAAACTGAAGAAATTTATGATACTTATGAAATATTTATGAAATATTGGGAGAATATAAGGACTCCGTCCCCATCACAAATTGTGGGGTCCGTGCCCCCTGTCCCCTCTAAGCATCAGCCCTTGATTGAAGGACAATTATTGCTGTATTCGTTTGCGTAATATTATTTTGTAAGTTTTGTGTAACTATATAATTCGGTTCATAGTTTCAGGAATGAACAGTCATGAAATGTATAATTAATTGCCAGCTAAATTTAGAGGCCCCTTACAAACTTGAGACCATACAGTCCCAATGACAAATGGGGCCTATAGTATACACAGTCTTTATTTGGGGGGCCTCATGCAGGTTCTATCTTGAAGCTCACTAAATTAGTGCTTAGAATAAGTTATAAACGTTGTGTTGAGAAAGTAGACTCACCGTACTAGAGATATATGCAACACAATTTGGCTTAGTTTTTTTGAACCACGGTGTATATCCTTTTCATGTAATAAAGATGTTTTGTCAATTGTCACGTTAAGCAATAAAAACTGTGGTTATGGTTATGGTTATACGCTATATACAATCGCATATCTCTTATTTTTATGGCGATGAAATATTTGATGAAGTCTTAAACATGTTCATTAATTTTATCAGATGCTCTTACCTATGGCTTCCTCTGAAAGTTCAACTTCATTCAAACTGACGATTCCTTTTACCTAACAGACACGTACGGTAACTCGCGGCTTAGGCTATAGGCCTATAATTGTGACACGGACCGTTTTCTCAACCATGGGATGTAAAGTCCCACGTCAAGCCTATATCTGCAATCATACGAAACCAGAGAATGTGAAACGGAAAATGCGGTTGGGAAGGGTAGTCAATCCCAGGCATAGAGCACCGTTTGGATACAGTCATTCATTCAGCTGCTAGTAACACGGGCGTCAACACCGTTTACTCCACCGGCAATTCCTAGCTAAGACTGTTCAATAAAATTATAAACCACGGCGGACTTTCCCGCCGGATATTAATAGCTCGTGTAGCCTATTGCAGACACTTGCTTTGTTGGTCTGTCTGCGAGTTTTATCTCCTTATAAAGGCAGACGTTTTGTCGAGCGAATGGACAGCTGAGGAAACGAGGAACCAAACAGACTGTCAACCAGGAAAGAGGAACAGGCAGTCGTCGATTTCATCACGCGAACATCAACACAGAACTTAAGGTGCATGCTACGGTGCGCCGTATGTGGCAGCAGTCAGTCGTATTTTGCATAGATCGTGTGTTTCTTCAATTTTCAGTAGTTCCGCATGCTGTCGTCTGTCTGCTTTGAAGCAAAGTATCCGAAGCCACAGACTGAGTGCATGTAACACTACATCTTTATACACTCGGAACGAAATCCAACCAGACATTTGGTGAGTCATCTTATGCTTTTCCGCAGAATTCTCTAGTTACAGTAGGCCTAGAGCTTGAACGTTAGACACTTCAAGATAGCTATAGGCCTATATATTACATAGTCTAGTAGGTTATTACAGACGGCCTTTGAAGTAGTTTATTAGAATTTTAACTCGAAATATCCTATTTGTAGCCTACATGCTAACAAAGGTCGCACTGTGTAGACTGATATTGCAGTGTACACAAACTCCCGTGCTATATATCGGCCTACACTTCTGCATAGCAGTAGACCTACCGCCTACCTGCTCTCAAAACACCCAGTCAGTTCACCCACACGTCCTCACCCGTAGACCTATATATACATCAATAGTGCCGCTCGACCCACTCGCAGGAACTAGTGTAGTGCCTGACTGTCCTGACACCGCATTAAGCCCCGAAATGTCACCGGTCAACTGAATGATTTTGTGAAAACTTCAGTGGACGATCTGCACTGTATCAGTGGCGGCGCAAGAGGGTATATGGGGGGGGGGGCTAAGCCCCCCAAAGGCTTTCCGTTCTTTTACATGTAAATATGAAATATTTTCACGATTAGCCCTCCCCAAAAAGGTCGTCAGAAATTTTCGCGACGAAAATGGAACTTTTTTTCCGAGAATTCAGCCCCCCCCCAAACTGAAATCCTGGCGCCGCCACTGCACTGTATTATTATAATCATCCGATTTTAATCGTCATTTTAATCTTTAGACCTACATCGATTGAGCTAAGCCAGTGTAGTAATGTTACCCCGTGAGGACCTTGGGCAAAAGTCCATTACAATGATCGTTCTGCATGCGCATCAATGTTCTGTCGAACGGCCTTGTGGGTTTCGAGTGCATGCATCAAAAACAGCCGTATAATAATTACTATGCATGCTGGGTGTCGACGGGTCGAGCGAACAAACGTCGTGCTGTAATTGGCTAATTATCGTAAAAACACAATCTGCGTTAGTTTTCAGAAACCGGTGAAAACCCAATTATTGATTCGTCTGCGCAGTCATAGACCTAATATGCATCTCTAATTTCATTCTTAGAACCCATCTGCATGCGGTCCTATTATCTGCAGGTCATGAATTATTTATAATGCACCCAAGTATTGGCCTACATGTATGTATCACGCCAATACATAGGCCCGCAAGCGCACATGCATTATACTGTGCAGATACATAGGCTACGTACACGCATAGGTCTTCATGCGCATGCACGCATACATGTAAAGGCCTACTTAAATACAAACAAATAAAAATACACATGCGCAAATTATTTAGCCTAACACTAAGTCTATCATTCAGTGTTAAACGTTCAAGAAAACATATTAAAAATTTAATTAAGGTCCAATCTAAAACGTGTACGGTAAAGGTTAAAGAAAACATCTGCGCGTGTTGAAGGTTCAAGAAAATATTTAAATGTTAGTGATAGTGTACTGAGTTCATTTTAAGCGTTTCACACGTATGCTTAGAACACATTGTAGATTTGAATTTATTTAATATTTAATATGTTTTCTGAACACTAATCATCATTTTCTGTAACACTCATTTGTCTCTCAGCTAGCTGGGGTTATTGTCATAGTTGTCCGGAGGTTATTGGCACGGGGGGAGGGGTAATTGTCCGGGGTAATTGTCCGGGGGTTATTGACCTGTTAACGTCCTCGCTTATAAAATGGACGACTCTTAGAGGAAGTTCACTATTCCTCAGAAATGACATACACCCTCCCAAAAAAAGAAGAAGATGTTTACAATTGATGTTTTACTGTATAGCCTACATGCATTTATACTGCATAGATGAACGGTTAAAAGAGATGAAACACTATAGATAACGGTCGTCAGATTGGAAAGTTTATAGTTTACCAATTTACTGTCGCAATATTTGGACAGAGGCCAGGGCTGTTTTTAAGGAATTTTTAGAACTGCACAACTCCTTCTTTCCTTTTCCATCCTCCATGGTAAATTACTTCCAATCGGATGAAAATGACCATTTTTGCTAATTTTAACTGCACAAAACGTGTGACAGAAGTGTTTCTACAGCTGCACAAATCCATTTAGAACTGCACATTTTGTGTACAACTGCACGTTAAAAAAAGCCCTGACAGAGGCTTAAAAAGTTATTAGACAGCGAACATCAGAGGTTGCAATAAGGATAAAAATTTCTCGGACGGTGGTCGTTTGTCGCAGTCCCCTCCCCCAACCTCGATTTCCCACCCACGTAAAGCAGGGAGTCTAGGTTAAAAACTGCATGGTCCTTGCTTTATAATGTTTTCGTTATTGCATACGTTAGGCATTTCGCGTGATATTATATTCAAATACGAGAGCTAAACGTAAACGATGTTGTTGGTGTATACCAGGTCCACCTAAGAGAATGACAGACGCGGAGATATTCCTACAGCCTCTGTGCCTCGTGGATTCTGGACCCGACGGGAAAATGACCGTCAACACGCAGGTCCTCGAGCAACTAAAGAAGCTCGGCAAGGAAGTGGTCGTCGTGTCCATTGCTGGTCCATATCGAACGGGAAAGTCCTACCTTATGAATAAGCTGGCTGGACAGAACAAAGGTAGGCCTATATATACAAGTGGTTCTGTGTGGATATTATGCGAAGAAAATGTTAGTCTTACATACACACGCACACACGCACGCACACACGCACACATTACATATATAATTATATATATATATATATATGCGCTTTTGTTAATTAAGAATCTGTTTTTACTGAATCACGTCTCCTCAGCATGTAGGCTAAGTGATGACGACGACAACGACTACATTCAGTGTGGTTTATTTGTTGTATATGGTTAATCCAGTGGTTGTGGTTGGACACTTCAAATAGACCCTTGTATATATATATATATATATATATATATATATATATATATATATATATATATATATTTATACACTCCCTATCTCTCTGCCTGGTCTGGGTATATATATATATGTACACTCCCAATCTCTCTCTCCCTCGCCCTCTCCCTCTCTCCCTCTCCCTCTCCGTCTCTCTCTCTCTCTCTGTCTCTCTCTCTCTGTCTCTCTCTCTGTCTCTCTGTCTGTCTGTCTGTCTGTCTGTCTGTCTGTCTGTCTCTCTCTCTCTCTTGTGGCTGTTGTGGGCGCTGTGATATTCTCGAAGATTTACATTACACTAGGCCTACATTAGATAGGCGACACTCCGTAGGCCTATATCATTCTCTCTTTAACCGTTTTCAGCGTTTCGTCGCATAAATGTCGATTATTAATTTTGCGTTGTGTTTCATGAAATACGTCAAGGCCTGCCTATGAAATTTAAACAGGCTGTAGTTTAAAAAAAATGACTTCGTATTTGGTTTGGGCTGACTTTCCGCAAATCAGGATCTAAATTAATCGAGGTATAGACGACGTAATTGGCCAATTTTGTAGAACTATACAGGACTAGTAAGTTTCTCGGATGATTAGTCTAACAATAACCGATCATGGTAGGAACTTTGCCGAATAATAGGTATTCGAGAACAAGGAAGCTAACAAGGAAGAAGGATGTACATAGTCCTACTAAGAAAGACTTTGAATTCATGTCAACATGGGACAATACCAACACGAAGGAAAAGAAAGGAATCTTATACTGAGAAAAGCTATATTAGGGTCAAGTCAGGTGGTGAGGGGATACCCATGTCCTGAGGCTGCCTGACCATCGATTAGGAAAACAGGATGCAGAAAATTGGTTCGCGGACGTTTCGTCAACGGATGATTCGTCCACGGACGATTCGTCAACGTACGATTCATCAACGGACGATTCGTCAACGGACGATTCGTCAATGGACGATTCGTCAACGGACGATTTGTCAACGGACGATTCGCCAACGGACGATTCGTCTACGAACGATTCGTCAACGGACGATTTGTCAACGGACGATTTGTCCACGGACGATTTTTTAACGGACGATTCGTCAACGGACGATTTGTCAACGGACGATTTGTCAACGGACGATTTGTCCACGGACGATTTTTTAACGGACGATTCGTCAACGGACGAATTGTCCACGGACGATTCGTTCACGGACGATTTTTTAACGGACGATTCGTCAACGGACGATTCGTCAACAGACGATTTGTCAACGGACGATTTTTTAACGGACGATTCGGCAACGGACGATTCGTCCAGCGGTGGTTGAGTAAAAACAGATCGATGAAAAGAATTCTTGTAACATGAAAGTGGGATTAATGAAAATTATGTTTTACTTAAATGGAAGTGAGATTGATGAAAAGATTTCATAGCTTAAAGAGGAGTTTTGTGGTTAAAAAGAACATAGTTTGCATGGAAATCGTAAGAAAGAAGAGTTTTTGCTTCAATAGAAACTGGAATGATGAAACAAATTCTTTCCAAAATGGAAGTTGGATCTACGAAGGACGTGTGTCTACACGAAAGCTGGATTTATTCAATTTATTCCGTGGACGAAACGTCCGCATACGAAAAAATTAGAGTGGAGGCGGTTATGTAGGTGCATTTTCGTTGCCTTGAAGCTGGGTTCGAATCCATCTCAAACCGCCGAGTATAGACCCCGAGCAAAGTGAGCATGCCCTTCACTATAGCAATTGCTCATGCTCTTCGACGTGACACTCTGATTCAGTGCTCGGGCTGTTATCTCGAGCGCCTCTGAGTAGTAATCTTGAGGGTTGGCGCTATGCATAGTGCTCACACATATAAAAATTAAGCCTACCAATAATGAAAGAGATTGCGCTTCTCACGAGTCGTGTATAAGGACGACACAGGATAGTGTGAGGATAATCGATGAGGATGAGCTAAGATTCTGAGAGTGTGAATAACAAATCCGTGTCGTAATGTTGTAAAAGTGACGTTATGAGAATGAATGGTATAGCCTACATGTGCACGTACCATTTGCGTTTCATGCCATTTGCCCGATGTTACAGGATTTGCCCTTGGGTCAACGGTGCAGTCAAAGACCAAGGGCATTTGGATTTGGGTCAGGAATCACCCCATACATGCCGACAAGTACCTCGTACTGCTGGACACAGAAGGCCTTGGTGACGTAGAAAAGGTCGGCTATCTATCAAACTAATCCAGCTTGCCAATAATTAGAGTCGTGAGTGCCGACCTTACCCTGTCGGTGACAGTCTTCACACTAATTATGTAGTGACTCAATAGATCTCTTCTATCTACAACATCTGTTTATATCGCCTTCAAATTGAAATAAGTAATTTCTCCTTAAGTGTTTATTTTCATTCCTCAGTATGGGGATTAGACCTAGTCACCTATAGCAGGAACGTTGGGTCGTCAATCGCTCACAAATAGGCTGGTGCCATGCGCTTAGCTGTTGGGTGGCGCCACCATTTCCGTCAATACAAATTGAAAAAATCTTGGCCCCGTTTGGTTGCACACTGAAAACATGTATCACTGAAAATCGAACAATTAGAACTATAGTACCTGTATATATAAAAGTTCGCTTACAACAAGTTTTATAAGTGCTTGAATAATTATGCTGTTGCAATATCTTTGGTCAGAAAATCAATCAAATAATTACTTATTATTATTCTAGCAATTCATAATTGTCAGTTAAATTGAAGGAATCTATTCTTAACAAAATGGTAATTTGAAATAGGCCTGCATCCATTCAAATTGAATTCTTTGCAATTTTTTTAATCGTACAAATTAAATAACTTAGCCGTTAACCGTTAGCCTAACAGTACTGTTGTCCTTCCGTTTGGCCGCATTTAGGGAGATGAGAACCACGACAATCAGATCCTCTGTCTCTCGGTTCTATTGGCAAGCACGCTGGTCTACAACGTCATGGGAGTCATTGGCAACGATGCCATCATGAAACTTCAGTATCTTTTGCGATGAATTGTAACTGCTATCGAATATAATGATAGAGGAAGATATATGCCTGGTTTAAGGAAAGAGCTCATCGTGTCGTTTAATATAGTTCAACTTGAGGAAGTTGTCGGAAAAGTTTGAATGAATTTAGGATGATAAAAAAATTTGTTTCAAGTTGTAAATTAATATATTAGGCCTATCACTTAATATTAAATGGATTTGGTCAAATCCTGGAGATATCGTGAGCTTATTAAGCAGAACTTTAAATAAAATTAGATGGAGCGCCTTTGTATAATAGTTAGGTCGCGATTATGTGTAGGCTCTATGGTCCAAAAGAGGAATGTCAGATGTAAAAGAAAAGTATGATATTGCTAAAGTTGATTCTTTTGACAATGACGACAGGTCGATAGGCCCTATGTGTTGTTGATAGACGTGGTTTATGTCGACCAGGTGTTAAAACATGTTTATGATCATGCATGGACCAATGTTTAAGTTGACACAAGACCGCAGCCAGGATTTTATTTTGGGGTGTTTACTCGATCGTGAACAAGTCCACAAGCAACAGAATCAACTGACTAATGGGTTTGGGAAAAGCGTAGTGAGCTCTCATAGCTGGGCTTTGGCGGCCAATACATCACACATTGTAGTTCTTACATCAAGTGCTAGTAATTGCATTATTTTATTTACACATTGTTCATTTCGGGGGCGTTCAAACACCCAAAACACCCTAGCTGCGACATTGGGTTGACAATATTATAATTTGTCGTACGTGTGATTATGTCCACTTTCGAAAAGTATTTCGAGACAGTCGTAAAGTTTTGTAGCAGTTAGAACAAGGAAAGCATATGTTCACTTAACAAGTATATAGCTTCATCGCTGAGCTGTCAAAACATATCCAAGCTCGAAGCAGCACCGAGGACGGGTCGACATCTGACGATTCCAACTTCGACTGCTACTTTCCTGACTTTGTGTACGCCATCCGTGACTTTGGACTTGACTTGGAGATCGACGGAAGGGAGGTCAGTGCGGACGAGTATCTCGAGCACAGTCTGACGATGAAGGAAGGCAAGCGCCCGGAAGTAAAGACCTTCAACAAGATCCGATCATGCATCCGCAGGTACTTCAAAAAGAGGAAATGCTTCACGTTCGTCAGACCCATAGCTGGCAAATGTAGAGATCTAGACGACGTCACGGATGACAGACTACTTCCGGACTTCCGAAAGGAAACGCAAGATTTCCTGGACTTCATCTTTCGCGAAAGTCCCGTTAAAGAGGTCGGCGGTAAAAGACTCAACGGACGCAGTAAGTAACTGTTGCTGAAATTAGCACAGGAATATAATATTCATTCATTCAGGGTCTAAAACCTCTAAAGATGGGCTACTATAATTATACACCGTTTGGTTTACTTTTTTTATTGAACCACGGTGTAGACTTTGAGACCTATAATTATATGACTGCACTCGATAAAAGTGATCAATAACTTAGCTATTGTTGCCTTAACATAATTCCTTGCTCAATTGCAGTGCTTGGTTCGTTGGTGGAAGTCTACGTGGAGCAGATGAAGACTGGAGTTCCGTACGTTGAGAATGCCGTGGAGACCATGGCTCGCCTGGAAAACAGCAAGGCTAAGGATGAAGCATCATCCCTCTACTACAACCTTATGTTGGAATCTTTGACAATGCCCGTCGATGATGATGCCGACTTCTCCCGTTGCCATATCAACTGCCTCCAGAAAGCAATCGATCTGTTTCTGTCGAAAGCTGTCTTCGACGACGACCAAACCTTCCAGACACAAATGAACGTAAGCAGTTTATTTATGACCTTGGATTTGTTATTACCTGACTTTGGTAAGGAGTAGGCCTAATTCAAATAATGACAAGGATCTATTCAACAATGCCGAATATGTAATAATTCATTTCTATTAGTTCCCAGTGATAATTAATTAATGCAGTACGCGACTAAAGCTACCATTGACTTCAAAGGCATCTGTCTCATAATATTTAGACGACTTAAGTAAGACAATACATCTATCGTTCAAGCAAATATTTTGAACTAATAAGGAACTGTTTAACAGCAACTGTAGGGTTGATCCCCAACAATTAAATATATATCATGATATGCAGGGCGGGCCATTAGAAATGCGACAACTTTGATGCCTTATAGCTTGAATACTTTTTACAGGAGCGTCTTGTCCAATATATCAGATTGAACATAATTTTCCATTTTATCATTCTATAAAAAAAATATGTACAAAATAAACTGCAAGCTGGTCGACACAGAAAAAGCACAACCTTATAGGCCAACGGTCACAGTCTTACAGACATTTATAACTTTAATGCAGGCTTACCTAATCTTTCTGAGCTGACCGGTGTACCGGTAATTTTGTCAACGAAATGCAGGAGGACATTGAAAAGACGTACAGGGAGCTAGTGCAGACGAACGAAGGCATCTGCCGAGACAAATGTCAGACTGCGTTGAATGAACTCTACGAACCCATCAAGGAAAACATCAAGGCTGGAAAATATACACGCAGTGGTGGATTCCGACTCTACAAGAATGACATCAGAGACTTTGAGGACACCTACATACGACAAATTGGTCGCATTGGTGTTAAGGTATTTAGGCATATGATATACATTGCTTAGTGTGCAGATATATTTCACAGTTAAGCGAGTTCGAACTATAATGTTTAGTATAAAGCCGTAGGTCTATAGGTAAAATGTAGGCTATAGTATACAGTGGCTGAGCTACAATGGTAATTTTACAAAGACTTACTGACATTTTTCTGTTTTCAAAGCCTTCATAGCCTACTACATGGACTCTAATAACAAATCATGAGAGTTAGTGTACCCTAATGTTCTAACTTTCTTGCAGTTTTTAATTAGTTTGCTTCTTTATAATTTATTTTATTTTATTTGTTAATTATTTTACATAAGTTTTTTTATCCCCTATTGGATTTCAAGTCATTTTGCTTATAGAACGTAATCATCGTATAGGCGTGCACGTATAGGACCACTATGGCGTGACTGGCGTTAGTAGAAATAGTGCAGCCAAAAGAGCAAATTATAAAGCCATTTGAACGTCCATACTCCATAGGCTACACAATGAATGATTGTGTGGGAACTTGTGACATACCAAACGGATAGCCCAACAATCTGCTACCTAACGGTTGTCAATAAAAAAAATCCGACTGCAGATTGTCTCTTAGCAAGAGCAAGTAAGTAAGCACTTTTGTATCGTATGCCAACTGCATATCAGCACGTTCATGTATACCCTAAAGGTATCTATGTGCACTGACTGCACTCCTACTCTCTTGCCAATCATCGAAAGTTAGATTACGTAGGCCTATACACTTACCAATATAGGTCTAATGAACTAAGTGTTCATATCCTCTATATTGATGGCTATTATATTACATTTCATAGGCATAGCCTATAGGCTAAATTTTGTCGATGGTGTATGCAGATGCGGCACGTGTTGCTCGAGTTCCTGCACTCAAAGCAGACGGAAGAAGATTCCATACAGAAGGCCGACGAGAGGGTCACAGAGGCAGAAAAACAGCAGGAAGGTAGGACTATAGGAAGAGTTTGTGCAACAATAAACAAGCACTACAATTAAGCACCTGCGCAATGTGCGTGCTGTATATGCTCAATTAATTTAAGCCCTAACGACTCATGTAAAATCAAGCTAAAATTATTGCGAACTAGTCACCTAGCCTATATATATATATATATATATACATATATATATATATATATATAGGCCTATATATATATATAATTATTAGACACAACTGTTTGACACGAAGCACACCATCTAATTATTTTATCATCATCATCATCATCACCACCACCATCACCATCGCCCATGGTGTAGACATACGTTACCACAGTAAGAAAACAGTAAGAATAAAAAGAGCAATTGAGCAAAATAGAATATGTATATATACATAATTATATAGATAATTTCTAGCATATTTGACTGCAAATGACCTCTTATTTTTCATTCGAAAGACAAAAACATTCAAACCAGACACGAAAATAGGCCTATACTGAAAGAAAGTCAAGACTCATGGACAGTCAAATAATATCACCAAAGATCAGTTTCCGTGATTCACACTTAGCAGCAATTTCACTTGCAATCTGTGAGACACCAACGGTGTGAGGGGTTGGATGTACGTGCATGATTAAAACGCTCTTGACTAAGACTTAACGCTGAGAAGCTACGTTCTTAATATGCCAATCTACATGTATATTGAAACGGCTATTAGCAGCAGTCAGTGGCAAAGGTTGGGAAGGGCCATTCCAAGCTTCTCAGAGGTTGGGGAGACGCGTCTCGTGGGTCCCATAGGGTGGTTGCGCGGCTTGCGCCTATGATAATAGCCATTGTACGATATCGTGAGAGGGCCTACTATGAAGTTTACGAATTTTTATTGCAAGCATAACCCTATAGGCCTAAGCACTAACAGATCGTAGCGTATAGTCGCGCCATTATTCGGAATCGAACTATAATTTGGCTCGTCGTATTAAAACGTAGGGCTATTCTAATTTCATTTAGGCCTACTCTTTGACGTGAATGCCTATAGTTGGAAATGATTAGGCACGGAACTTTGTTGTCTGTTAACATTTTAATGAACAAATCTTCGAATCCCAACTAAATGACCAATTCATTTTTTGTTTAAGCCGAAAGACAAAAGGCCATCGAAACACAAAGGCTCAAAGAGGAAGCGGAACGCGCCGCCACTCTACAGGCGCGGCAGCTGGAGGAACAGCAACGCGCACATACGGAGAACATCTCAAGGCTTGAGAAGCAGATGAAGGAGCAATACGAAGCAGATCAGAAGCATCAAGAGGAGATACTCGATCATCGTTTGAAGGAACAGCAGCGTCTCCTAGAGGAGGGTTTCAAAAGAGACTCTGACCAGATGCGTGCCAGAATGGACGAACTTCAACGTCAGAATCAACAGATACAAAACCAAAGTGGTGGGCGTAGACGTCGTCGTCGTTGGTGGCAGTTTTGGTGATTGCATCATCCACTATATAGGCGAATGCGCCCACGTTCTGTGCTTAGAGACTCATTTAGATCTAAAGTTTTGCTGTCTGAGTCTGACAATTCCTAATATGTTTATGTACATGTATACGAGGAAGCGTGGCCCAACAAACGCGCTCCTCATTATTAAGGGCTGGTCCATATATTACATAGTCATAGACCTACGCTTGGAGGGGATAGGGTCACGGGATTTAGGCGGTTTGCGTACGGGTGCGTACGGGGGGAAGGTCTCGGCAAAATGTGCGTTCAGAAATAAAAATAATGACGTCCACATTAGCCTATTTATAACTCTGTAGGTGTCCGGACAATTCGGAGCCGGACAATTCGGAGATGGACAATTCGGACCGGACACTTCGGAGACGGATAATTCGAACCGAACAATCCGGAGACGGACAATTGGTGTGTTACTTGGTTTTGTCATTAAACGAATACAATATTATATAAGTTATGTTATTGTTTCGTAGATGACTTTAGCTAAATAGCTTTTGTAATAGGGGGGTTATAGAGAAGCCTAGTTGTACGTAGACCTAGGATTTTGCTAGTTAAGTGTTAATACTGTTCTCATTTACTTGCTGATTTATTTAGGGAGCTAAAAAGTAGCCTTTGTACTAGTAGGAGATGTCATTACGCGTGTGCCAAAGTGAACAAGATTAATTTGCCTTGGTGCTCTATAGATTGTAGGCTTACATGTGACTTATTCCCATACAATCATAGGCAAATTAACAATGAAGAGGACTTCAGAGCATGTCTCAATAGCCACTCGGATAATTACCTTTCACTTAAATCACTAATGGATGGACCAACCCCGACCAAACGTTCCACTTTACCCTAATCATCGAGAGTTCAACCGCTCTCTATTAAATAGCAATGATTTCGATTCAGGTGAACATCATTTCATGTCCCAATGCATGCCTTGCACTTGTAGTAGCCTACTCTTGATTTTTTAGGGCCTGGGTCAACACCTGTTTCTTCTATAAAAAATCCTAACCTTAATGCATATTGATAGTCGTAGTTTCCTTGGCAAACTTAATGAGATTGCAAATTTACTCGAGCATATATTTGCTGATATACCGGGTACTGGCCGTCTCGGAAACTTGGTTAGACGAATCATCGGTGAATCGAGTGCACATCCGTGGCTACAGCTTTGTAGGCCCTACCTAAACCACCGGTCGAAGTGGAGTATGGGGCTTTTCATAAAGGATAAAATTGACTATCAATCAGTGGAACTTAAAGAAATTGATTACACCACTATTCATATGAGACCCTAATCAGGGGCGGATCCAGAGGGCGCTGACAAAACAACCGCGTCATAATCGCCCATCGACAAAACAGCCCCGTCGAAACAGACCCGTTAAAACAGCTCCGTGAAAAGTTTAGTCATAGACGACAACGAAAAAACAGTTTCAAAACAGCTCAAATGTTATGCCAAGAGTCACGCAATAGATTATTAATGTAGTCTATTTGAAAGAAATGAACGAAATACTAGTAGGCCCTATGAAATGTTGAAATGTTTTAATCGCAAAATGTGAACGAAACTAATACGAGACTACTAAGGTTAAAGCGTTCTTGTATGACAACTGAAGGAAACTATTAGCATATGTTGAAATGTTTTCTTCTGAATTATGAACGAAGCTACTAACGTTAAAGCGTTCTAGCTTGTGTGAAAATGGAAACTATCTACAATAACCTCTAAATGTAGGTATGCGGACGTTTCATCCCCGGACGATTCATCCAGTGGACATTTCATCCCAGGACGTTTCATCCCCGGACGATTCATCCAGTGGACTGTTCATCCCCGGACGGTTCATCCACGGACGAAAATTAAAGGCACTGGTTCTAAATAAGTCTCATTAAAGAACACTTAAACCTATGAAACATGCAATAGGTTATAAAAAGTCTATAAAACTTGGAATTAAATAGATATCTTAAAATAACACATAAGCCTATTAAATAGATATCATAACAGCCAACACTAAGCCGTCGACACTTTAATAGGTGATGATAGAACAATAGAATATAGGTGATTCTGCACAGGGACGTTGTATTACCCTGCCGACTAATGTACAAATCATATTAATATGCTCTATTAACCGCCCGTGGATGAACCGTCCGGGGATGAATCGTCCACGGGATGAATCGTCCGGGGATGAATCGTCCACGGGATGAATCGTCCGGGGATGAATCGTCCACGGGATGGATCGTCCGGGGATGAAACGTCCGGGGATGAAACGTCCACGGGATGGATCGTCCGGGATGAATCGTCCGGGGATGAATCGTCCGGTGAAGAAACGTCCTAGACTCTAAATGTAAATCTCTACTGGAAGTTAGGGTTCATTATACTAGAAAAGCAACACATTTTAAAGAAAATTGTTTGTTCTTGCGCGACTTTGTTGGTAGCCTACAGCATGTGCTATTTTGACGGGGTTATTTCGGCGGAGTAAGCCGGAGTTCTTTAGTCGGTGAGCGATTACGACGGGGTTATTTTGTCTTTGGGCGATTATGACGAGGCTGTTTTGACGGGGCTATTTGACGGGGCTGCCCTAAAAGATAGGTATGAATTTTCTAGGGCTGTAAGTGCCTCCTATGTGCGGCGCCCATGGATCAGAAATTGAGAATTTTATGCGGCCTTGCAACGGCATCACTGTATTGCGGCGTTATAATTATGAATTGTCGTCATTATCATAACAGTAGGTCTAGTCGCTGCAGACAAAACAAAACGATCCGAAACGGTATATGACCTCAAGGCGCTAAGAAAAATCTTCCGACTAAACCAATAAATCTGTGAGTAGACCTACTCCTAACCAGGGCTTTTTTAACGTGCAGTTGTACACAAAATGTGCAGTTCTAAACTGATTTGTGCAGTTGTAGAAGCACTTCTGTACAGTTAAAACTAGCAAAAATGGTTGTTATCCTCCGATTGGAAGTAATTTACCATGGAGGATGGAAAGAGAAAGAAGGGGTTTGTGCAGTTCTAAAAATTCCTTAAAAACAGCCCTGCTCCTAACATGAAGTTGCAAATCTATAGTAAGCTTAAACGACAAGTCCAAGCATTTTTTTATATTAATTTTAGAGAATGTTCACTGATTTTAAACCTATATTATGTTCCATTTTAAGTCATCCTAAAGTAAGAATACGATAATAATTGTTCAGTTTCTGAGACTGTCAGTGTAGGCTAGGAGGCGAAACTAGCGTTTCTTGCTAGTGAATACACTGAAGATTGAAGGAATGACTGGAATAAATTTTCCCAAGAAATCAAGGAATCCGCCTCTGCCTCCAGACGAGTTTTTCTGTTCTTCGATCGACTTCTTCAGGCCGTCGATCTCTCTGTTCATGGCCGAAGCCCTATGATCGAAACCCTCCTTCAGCAACTTCTCCTGTTCCGCCATTCTCTTCGTCAGGACCTGTTCGCATTCTTGCTGGATCTTCCTTCGATCTTCCTCTGCCTGCCGCTGGAGGCGCTCGACGTGTTCATCGAAGCTTTTCTTTTCGTCCGCCATCAACTGTTCTTTCTTTCGAAGTTCTTCCTCAGCAGCAAGCCTCTGTCGATCGCTTGCTTCTGCCTTTTGCTTCTCCTCTGGAACACCAGCAACAGCAACACACGAAATTGTGATCATATCTGGAAGTCTATGATAAATGATCATGAATATTATTATTGCTGACTCTCATTTAGAATTGAACAAACTTTTGACGGTCAATCTAATTAAAAACTGGAGCTAAATCATTTGATCTCTGTAATGTTTGCCCTTACGAATGCAACGAGAAATATTAGACAGGAATAAATAACTATAAAAGGTCAAATATATGACTATGTGATTACATTAAAACGGACTTGAACAGAAGTTACAGAACGAACCAGTTTACATCAGTGGCGGTTCTAGACTTTTTAGACTGGGGGGGCTAAAAATTGCATTAGCCCCTTCCGTCCCATAGATGTATATGTTTACGCAGTTGAGTGTGTTGGCCCCCGTTGCCCGTTTCAGCAATATATATTCACATAAAAAATTGATACTAGGCTATCTGACTGACATTCCATAGGCCTAAATAGAATGATTTCTAAAGTACAATATTTATAATAAATGAAAATAATGAACGAATGAATAAATAAGTTTTCTAAGTTTTTCATTGCGCAAAAATTGTGTCCATGAGTTGCAGTTACAATGATGAATCAAGGACAGTGCAACAGGTTCTGAGAAAGACTCCTACCTCAATTCTATCTTTAAGGATTACAATTAAAACAGAAGAAAAATGTATAATGTTTAACTTTTATCAAAACCAATTTTTTGGCTTTTCTAAAAGACAGTACAAAGGGACGAGAGTTTGCTGGAAAGAACAGAGATGAGAATGCTGCGATGGATGCTTGGAATATCACTGAAGGACATGAAACGAAGTGAGGACATCAGGAAAAAGGTCGGTGTGGCATGCATCACTGACAAAGCACGGGAGACCAGGCTGCGGTGGTATGGACACGTAATGAGAAAAGAGGAGGGTAGCTGTGTCAAAAGAATCATGCAAGCGGAGGTATATGGTCGACGCAGTCGGGGACGACAGAAGAAAAGATGGGAGGACGTGATACAACAAGACCTGAAGCTGCTCAAATTGAAGAAAGAAGACACCGGAAGCAGAGACAAGTGGAGAAGAAGAATCCGAGTGGCTGACCCCTCGCCAGAGGGAGTAATCCTAGCCTGAAGGGGAAGAAGAAGAAAAGACAGTACAAAAGGCTTAAGAGGACAGTTTTTGTATGCCCTGCCAAAGTGTATCTAAAGAACGTTATATGTCATCTTCTGAAGAATCCACAGAGCACAAATGTTGCAGGTTCAACTTGTCTGTTGCATTGCATGCACTTGATTCATTATTGTAACTGTAACACTTGTTTTGAGCAAATAACTCATGTCTAAATAAGTTTACAAACAAAATAGCTTCAATTTATCTATTTGCAGGTTCGCAGAACACTTTTTCACCTGTCAGGTTGCGAAAAAGAACAGTAGTCTTTCTTGAAAATGATCTTTTTAATGTGATACCTCCACGTATAAGCTTAGTAAAGATTTTCTGGAGTACCAGCGTCATTCTTAGGCTTTCTTCCATAACAAAACTTGGTCTATATCATCTCATCCCACGTACATGTAGATTCATTGCCATTTTACATACCTGTTGTAGGATTCTTCACTTTCGCTCAGTGGCAACACTGCAGAGGACGTTACATGGGTCCTCTGTAGTCGAAGGGCAGCTATATTAGTATAGATAGACATGTGCTTGTGTCTGAGCACTCTCATTGAAGCAACAGTGCAGGGGTATGTGAAGGGTGATATTGCTGTATTACAGTACCAAAGCTTCACAGAACAGGATATAAGAATTAGTGAATTAGAAGACCTTGGTGCCAACTGCCAACAGATATTGTAGGCAATTTATAGCTGATTCAGTGTTAAACTGGGGGGGCTAACATTTGTATAGGGGGGCTAGGAAAATCTAGGGGGGCTAACTTTTCAGCTGGGGGGCTGTAGCCCCCCCAGCCCCCCCGGTAGAACCGCCACTGGTTTACATGTATAAGTTGGATAAATCAGATTAAAGCAGCTTTCATTTTCAGTCATAATCTATAATTGATTGCAATATTTGCCGCCGAGTAATTTAACATAGGCCTAGGTCAGATAAATAATAAAAGGGAAAACAAAAACCTACAATATGCTCCTACATAGCCTACACTAACCTTCGCATTTTCTGGCCTCTTCCGTGAGTTGTTCGTCTGCTTTCATGGCGGATGCAGATGTAGCTTCCTGTTGCTTCATGAAGTCGCACAAAGCTTCCTCTGACTGTTCCATAGCAATAAAAAAAACGGTTAGCTGTGGATTAACTGAAGTATAGGCTAATGCTCAAAATCATTTTGTGTTGATCTGCGCAGGTATAGCATAGGCCTGCGTTTTATCTTGCTTCTGTTTCGCATACAGTTAGGAACAACGGTAGCACCGCAACCAGGCATTCGCAAAAAAATTAATCAAAGTCTGATACTCAAACACCTTACTCAAACAATTATCTCTTGAAAACCTAACTGTCGTCTTATTTGATATTTGTTGCAATACAAAACATCGGGTTTCTTATTATAACCTACATACTACATAGGTTAAATGAAAACAAGTGCTGCTGTTTCGAATCTCGATTTTCTTTGCGCATACAATAGACCTATAGGTGAATTTAAATAGCAAAAGAATGCACACATTATACGCAGATGCGGGGGTAAGCAGATAAACATACACAAATATACTCACATGCATGCCATATATAGGCCTACATATTACATAACCGAGAACATAAAATTAACAAGGCTACATGGAACCATCGGTACCCACCATGACTCCTTTTCCCGGGGTCTGTCTATATCTCTGAACGAGGGAGTCCATGTCTTTCTTGTAGCTTTCATAGCCCCCTGGACGAGCGTATTTTCCAGCCTTGAAGTCATTTTCGATCGTCTGATGCAGAGACGACAATAGTGAATCGCATGTCCGTCGTGACACCTTTTCGTTTTCGTCCACGAAACCCTGATATGCAACGGTAACTTCTTCCTGCAGAAACAACACAAATTCAACGGGGGGAATGTTACCTCAGGCGATTGAAAAGAACCACCAATGAAATAATACTCTGTAGGCCTACACCAAAGATACGGATAGCACCGCTGCGAGGCGCCGTAGGCTTACAATATTGCCAACACGTGTGGCTGTTCATTGTTCAATGTGTTCATTATGCGCTGAAGTCGAGCGAAAACAGAGTACTATAGGCCCTTCGACGCACACAGTGATCGGCATTTCTCTGTTCCATTATAGTTAAGCGTTAAGCCGATTATATCTATTGCCGCTGGTTTACCGAAATTGAAACATAGGCCTACCACCCTCATCTATAGGCCTATCCCCTTTCTTCTATTTTATGTGCAGTGTTTGATCTAGGCACCCCGCCTTAGGGAATCGGGTTTCGGGCGGAGGGGAGATTTGTCTGGAATGGACCCTATTCGTCAAGGTCCCAGTTGGAAATTATCTTCGCTTTTTAATCCAAATACAATTTTTTATTAGGCTAAATTTATTGTTGTTATTATTATTATTATTATTATTGTTGTTGTTGTCATTGTTGTTGTTGTTGTTGTTGTTGTTGTTGTCGTTGTTGTTGTTGTCTAATCTGATTTTGTATTCTCAACTTGCATGGGTGTTGCGTAAGTAGACAACGTAGCCTATATTCATGCAGAAATAATTTTATATGCGTCTAATAGCTATAATAGCAAATTGGTGTAGTCTATAATAAGCATGCACACACACACACACACACACACACACACATTGGGAATTCTACTTTAAAGCAGGAAGTCACTATAGGTCTGCACAAACAAAGCAATTATTATGAATTCCGACTTTGACAGAAATACAATATCCTTCTTCTGTTACATATTAACAACAGGCATATAGAACAATGAACTACAATAATGGTACATAATATTATTGTTTTCGCAGTGGGGTTCCCACCATATGTTCCTTCCGTTTATGACTGAACCATTGTAATCGTAGCTTAATCGCAAACGTTTCGCAATCGTTAACATTATAATGCTAATAATTATTGTAATCGTCAATATAATCGTAGTCGTTAATATAATCGCACCGGTAGTTGTTGCCACGTATAGCCAATCCTTGCTTGCTTTAGGACCTTAGGTAAACACGGGGCGACTATTATGATTCAGCGAAATTCTTGCTGCATCCATATATCATCACACTGCCTTCGACAGACTGCTGCGTGTGAATTGTGAATACAGTGGCGGCACTGCTGTACGATTAATTTGAGCAGGTAGCGTCAGAGTCATGGAGATTATTATTCAGCAGGTCGAGGAATTTAGATCTAAAGAGGGTGTAAGTAGGCCTAATTCCACAAACTTTTTCGCAGGTCGTAAGGCTGATCAACAGTAAAAAATGGCCCCATGCGGCATAACAGTTCAAGCTATAGGCCCGAAAAAGGAGAACCAACTTAACTTTGCACACACTTAAAAGGTTTATTGAACTCGTACTGTTTGAAAAACTAATTACATGACCTTATATAATTTTACATTGCACCGAATTCAAACAAAATTCACGGTGTATACCATCATTCTCTGGTAGAAGATCTTCTCCGAGTCGAAGATGGCGACCTTCATGAAGTATTCGGCTGCGTCTCTTTCGCAGTCGTGGTGACAGTTGGACAGTTCGAGCATCGTTTCCGTTGGGAATGTGACAGACCCTCTGAACCTCTGTCTGTACATCTCCAGCGCCTCCCTGATCGCCCGTTCATTCTCGACCTTGGCTGTTGTCTCGACCGCTGACTCGATGCAAGGAACAGCTCCATTGCGAATCGCATCGACATAGCAGCACACCAAGCCACCCAACACTACATGCACACGAAATAGTCACCATCCATTTAGAAACACTATAATTATGCGCATTCACAGGACGTGTGATCTTAATGTAATGGGATGGTAAATCATGCTAATTACCTAAAATATTTTTACCTTGCCACGTTAATGATGCACCGTTTGAATTCATTACCACAATATAGACCTGCTGCATGCATGCATACATCGAGAGCTGAAAATCAATTTGCTATAACGCAACGTTATAATTATGGCACTGCGTGGCCATCGTAGACAAACACTTTCCATGGGATGAGAGGCCCGCAGATATTTTTGTTGCAGGATGGGAGAAAACACCATGGTCACGGTCAAGCTCTTAGCAAAAGCTCGAAAAATGCAAAGCAGGAAATTAAGACCAGAGGTTTTCATAGCGGTTTCTTTATGTAAATTTATCAGTTCACCTTGTGTTTCATTGGTATCATTAGTGCTTTTGTGCGAAGAAAACCAAAGCAGTAGTTTAAAAATAGGTGTGAATTTTCAAGGATGGGAGGTCAGAGCAGGCGCCCATAGCAGGTCGAGAAAATTAAATGTGAAGAAGTTATTAACAATTCTATAGAAAAAAATGGCAGATTCTATATATGTATACGGCAGGTCAAGTGTAAAATAGGCAATTGACCATGATGGCGCCGTCATCTTCTTTAGCTTTGGAATCTGAAAGCAGCGATGCAGATGTTTTTCAGACTAACTGTAGCCTAAATCTACTATGCGCTACTGAATCTGTGAGCGGCGCTATATAAATGTTCAGTTACAATTACAATTACTAACGTCTTCCGTTTATGTTCTTTCCGTTGACCGTCTTGATGCGTCCGGATTCGAAGACGTATTGAAGGAAGGATTTCGTCTGCTGGAGAAACTCAGGATTCAACTGAGAGTCAGTGACCGACTCCAGGGTCTTCAACATCGCCTGACTTTCGACGGGACGCGGGAACACGAAGCACTTCCGTTGGGGGAAGAACGTTCGGATGCATTCCCGTGGAAGATTGTAGTCGGCCACTTTCCGTCCAGCACCTGCGTCGTTTACATGCAATGAATTACCACAATTTTTCATCTGGCAATTCTCTCTCTGTTTAATTATATCAATTGCTCTTTTCGGAGTCAGTAAATCTATGTGCATGCACGCTGTCAGGATTAACGGTGACCTATACGATTTTATTCTGAAGGCTTCCATGTTTGCTGGGCCAACATGGGTCCCGCAGTCCGCAGATGCAACTTTGGCCTGCATTGTTTCATTAAACGTGACTGCGTAGGCATGCGTAGCAGAAACATTTTCTACTTGAATATTTAATAAATGGTAGCATCCATTAACTGTGCAGAAAAACATTCTGCGAGCCAAACAATCAAAGCTAAATCTTCTGTAGGCCAGTCTACTGCTGTAGAAAGTTATGTCTCACATCAAAACCACCATTTCATTTAAATTACGCGAATCGAACATCTCTCCAACAATTGTTAGGAAAGGCCTTTGTTCTTAAGTAGCTTATTCCTTTCCTTTCTTTCTCCTCCGTCAAGTGTTCACCGACGATGAGGCTCTAACAAAACTTCTCCAATTCGGCCGGTCTCTTGCGAGTTCTATTGCCTTTCTTAGCTCCAATCCTCTGTCGTCTATGTCCTCCAGTACGTTATCTATCCATTTAGTAGCTTATAACAGTGGTCAAATAGTTGAGTTCTGCCTGATCTGAGACCTTCATCTAGAGCACCTCTGATTTTATGCCAACAACTTGACATAGCAGGGCCTAATTATTGATTAGATACAGGGCAGCACATCTTAAGAGAAGACCTTTCACCACTTTGATTGCTTTGGGTCAATGGTCGATCTAATCGTACTTGTATGCATTGTGTCTCATACATCTTCTGTTTATTTGAACAGAACAGTTAGTAGCTGCATGCAGCATCGGTTGTAGATTCCAAAGACATGCTTAGGTTTTATAACAAGATATCGGCCAAAGTTAGATGAGTAATTAAGAATTTCCCTTCTGCTATGTACAGTTGATGTACGTAGGCCTACTATTGCATGAAAATAAAACACTGAGTCACGTATACCAACCGGATTTTAGCTGAAGCGCATGGTCCAGATATCCGTCTGCGGTAATTGCTTTTCCATCGATCTCAAGGTCAAGGCTGAAGTCGCGAACAGCCCAGATGAAGGACGGAAAGAATCGATCGAAATCCTCGGATTCATCCTCGCATCCATTCGATTTGATCTTTATGTGCTCCGTCATTTCAGTCACGAAGCTAATTTGGAGACGCGGTCAAGGATTAATTCTTCAAAACTTACTCTGGTTTTATTAATACTCAACACAGATCCAAAATATATATATATATATATACATAATTTTATATGCATGTACAATTGTACATTGTACATTTATGCATTAAAAAACAATGGACGATTACATGCAATGAAACACGATAATTCATTCTTTGTAACAGAACAACAAAGGATACTGTAGGTCGTTCAGCGCCTGTTGAGCTATTGTTCCAATGCTATTGTACACCATAGTACTACTCAACAGCACGGTTAGGGCGAATGTCCTAATATCATGATTCACATTTCCCTGAAACCAAGAATGTATACACTGCCTTGAAATCAAGAATGTGTAGGCCCTATAGGCCTATGTTAAACCCTGGGTCGCACGGGGTCGATGGTAAGATTTTTGCAAAGCAGTTGTCTGTAGGCTAGCATTTGTGGCTAACAATAATTATCCCAATTAAAAATATAATTTATAGATGCACAACTTTTAAAGTTTCTTTATCAATGGTGTACACTGTACAGACATAAAGCATGAAATCTAACGAATTATAGTAAATGACCGTTGTTACCTTTTCGACGTCTCCCAGTCCTTCGGTGTCGAGAAGAACCATGCAACAGTTCTTGCGCGAAGGGTGAGGCACACACCAGACCCAGATTCCCTTTGTCTTCGACTGAACAGTGCTTCCCAGTTCAAAGCCTTTTCAGACAAAGACAAAGACCATACATCATAGATGGATGGTTGGATAGATGGATGGATGTTTTAATGAATGGATGAATGGATGCATGCACGTCTGTAGGCCTATACTGTATCAAATAATAATTAATGCTCCTCCCTTAGTTTGCGTAGGTTTTGCAAATTGCCTGCAGCTCCGTAGGTCAAATCAATTTAACATGAATCGATCTATAGTTATTATGAAAAACGGCCATGGATACAAACATACATACATACATACATACATACATACATACATACATACATACATACATACATACATACATACATACATACATACATACATACATACATACTTACATACATACATACATACATACATGCTACCAGACAGCGTCGAGCCTTCTCGGTTGTTGGCCCGTCCACATGGAACGAGCTTCCGCTTGCACTACGCTTACTACCTCGGAATAATTTGCCTGCTTTCTATAAGTTGCTCAGGACCTATCTTTTTAGCTGTGGCTGGACTGGGAGCGCCTCTGAGTAGGCTTCTTGAAGGGGCGCTATATAAGTGTTTGGAATGAATGAATGAGTGATTGAATGAATGAATGAATGAATACATACATACATACATACATACGTACATGCAAACATACATACATACATACATACATGCAAACATACATACATACATACATACATACATACATACATACATATATACATACATACATACATACATACATACATACATACATACATACATACATACATACATACATACATACATACATACATACATACATACATACATACATACATACATACATACATACACACACACAATTACTGACCGCGTGTTTGTCCTGCCAGACGGTTCATCAGGTAGGATTTTCCAGTGCGGTAGAGTCCGACGATTCCGACAACGACGACTGGATCCGTGATCTTCTGGAGCATGGAAAGCGTTTCCTGATTCACTTCCAGCTGATCGTCTTTACCACTTTCAATCAGACAACGCGGTCCTTTCCACGCAGAAGCAAAACCATCATTTGCGGTCATGCAGCAGTGCGCCATTATATTCCCGATGGAGTTTCCTTCAGCAGTGAGAAGAGGGTGTTCAAAACAGTTGCGTAGGGCCATGCCATACCGTAGCAAATAAGGGGGTTTCCATTTCGGAGGTATATCCAATGATTATGATCGCAAAATACACATATATCAAAAGAACAAAAAAGTGTCATAAATTATATATCTGGGGGTCCGGACAATTCGAAACCGTACAATTCGGGGCCGGACAATTTAGGAGCGGACAATTTGGATGGGACAATTCGAAGCGGCGGAAAATTCGGATACGATGGACGAATTTTTGCTAAAAAATGCTAGAAATCGGATTGATTCATCTTCCTTCAGTAGACGTTGGATTGACGAAAATATTGCTGCTTAAATAAATGTAATCGGATTTTTATATAGCGGCTGTCTTATGGCCTCGACCCTGAGGGTGAGATCCTTCACCACCGCTCGCCCGTTTGAATGGACGCCATGCCATTTAGGTCCCCGTGGACGGACCGTGCTAGCCCGAGATTTTGAATCTCTGTAATTAATAGCCACATTCAGATTCGAACCGCGGCCCGCACGCTCTCTTCCACAGACGAGCGGCCGCCAGCTCTCTTACCGATGTAGCTAACGAAGTTGCATTGATAGAAATAATCCTTGCCTCAATGAAAGTTGGATTTAAGGAAGCAATTGTTGCTTATAATTCTAAAAGTAGGTTAGTAAGATACTAAGATATAAGTAGTATTCTCGGAAATATTTCTTGCCGCGATATAAATCGGATTGATGAGCATAATTATTTTTTTGCTCAAAGAGGAGTTGGTTAGATGAAATTTTACAAACATACATTGGTTTTAAACATGCACACATAATTTTGTACGAGAAAGATCAACTCAAACCACCGGCCCATGAAGATTGACTGCATAGGCCTATTATGCCTACACAAATTCCCATGGCTATGAATTTCGCATACGTAAACAGCACTTTGCTAGTTATTCGGGCTGGTAAATTCAAGCAGAACTTTTAAACTTTGAGCAAACCATTTAAAGATAGGCCCATGTAATAGGCCAAATATAGTACATGTATTTAGACTTCAGTATGCATAATATTATAGGCCGACGAAACGCCTACCCAAGTATATCCGGCATATAGGCTATACAATACAATTGAATTTCCCTAAGGTCGACAATGCCAAGTTTAAAAAACTATTCATAATTCTAAGGCGGACACTTCATATAACAGAGATGAACATCAGCTTGAAGAGGCGCTATAACAAGTGCGCATACAAGCAAAACAAAACAAACAAACATGTACAATGTACATGTACGAGTACTGCCTACATCAACATGTATAGCCTACATCAACATTGTATAGCCTATGCATACGCATACGCTATATACAATCGCATATCTCTTATTCTTATGGCGATGAAATATTTGATGAAGTCCTAAACATGTTCATTAATTTTATCAGATGCTCTTACCTATGGCTTCCTCTGAAAGCTCAACTTCATTCAAACTGACGATTCCTTTTACCTAACAGACACGGTAACTCGCGGCTTATAGGCCTATAATAATTATTATGACCCTGACCGTTTTCTCAACCATGGGATGTAAAGTCCCACGTCAAGCCTATATCTGCAATCATACGAAACCAGAGAATTTGAAACGGAAAATCCGGTTGGGAAGGGTAGTCAATCCCAGGCATAGAGCACCGTTTGGATACAGTCATTCATTCAGCTGCTAGTAACACGGGCGTCAACACCGTTTACTCCACCGGGCAATTCCTAGCTAAGACTATTCAATAAAATTATAAACCACGGCGGACTTTCCCGCCGGATATTAATAGCTCGTGTAGCCTATTGCAGACACTTGCTTTGTTGGTCTGTCTGCGAGTTTTATCTCCTTATAAAGGCAGACGTTTTGTCGAGCGAATGGACAGCTGAGGAAACGAGGAACCAAACAGACTGTCACCAGGAAAGAGGAACAGGCAGTCGTCGATTTCATCACGCGAACATCAACACAGAACTTAAGGTGCATGCTACGGTGCGCCGTATGTGGCAGCAGTCAGTCGTATTTTGCATAGCTCGTGTGTTTCTTCAAGTTTCAGTAGTTCCACATGCTGTGGTCTCTGCTTTGAAGCAATTAACGTAGGCCTATCCGAAGGCACAGACTGAGTGCACGTAACACTACATCTTTATACACTCGGAAAGAAATCCAACCAGACATTTGGTGAGTCATCTTATGCTTTTCCGCAGAATTCTCTAGTCACAGTAGGCCTAGAGCTTGAACGTTAGACACTTCAAGATAGCCATAGGCCTATATATTATATATAAGCAAGCATGCATACATGTAAAGGCCTACTTAAATACAAACAACTATAAATACACACATACGCAAATTAGTGTTAATGACTTCATTTAGCTTAATACTAAGTCTATCATTCAGTGTTAAACGTTCAAGAAAACATATTTAAAATTTAATTAAAGTTCAATCTAAAACGTACGTGTAAAGGTTAACGAAAACATCTACGCGTTTTGAAGGTTCAAGAAAATATTTAAATGTTAGTGATGGTGTACTGAGTTCATTTAAGCGTTTCACACGTATGCTTAGAACACATTGTAGATTTGAATTTATTTAATATTTAATATGTTTTCTGAACACTAATCATCATTTTCTGTAACACTCGTTTGTCTCTCAGCTAGCTGGGGTTATTGTCATGGAGTAGTTTTCCGGAGGTTATTGGCCCGGGGGAGGGGGTAATTGTCCAGGGGTTATTGACCTGTTAACGTCCTCGCTTAAAAAATGGACGACTCTTAGAGGAAGTTCACTATTCCTCAGGAATGACATACAACCTCCCAAAAAATCAGAAGATGTTTACAATTGCTGTTTTACTGTATACATACATTTATATTGCATAGATGAACGGTTAAAAGAAATGAAACACTATAAACACTATAGATAACGGTCGTCAGATTGGAAAGTTTCTAATTTACCAATTTACTGTCGCAATATTTGGACAGAGGCTAGGTTACAATAAGGATAAAAATTCTTCGGACGGTGGTCGTTTGTCGCAACCCCCCCTCCCCATACCCTCGATTCCCCACCCACGCAAAGCAGGGAGTCTAGATTAAAGACTACATGGTGCCTGCTTTATAGTACTTTCGTTATTGCATAGGTTATGTATTTCGCGTGATATATTCAAATATGAGAGTTAAACGTAACGATGTTGTTGGTGTATACCATGCAGGTCCACCTAAGAGAATGGCAGACGCAGAGATATTCCTACAGCCTCTGTGTCTGGTGGACTCTGGACCCGACGGGAAAATGACCGTCAACACGCAGGTCCTCGATCAACTAAAGAGCCTCGACAAGGAAGTGGTCGTCGTGTGTATTGCTGGTCCATATCGAACGGGGAAGTCCTACCTTATGAATAAGCTGGCTGGCCAGAACAAAGGTAGGCTATACAAGTGATTCTGTGTGGATATATGCGAAGAAAATGTTAGTCTTACATACACACGCACACACACGCGCACGCACGCACACATTATATATATATATACATGTATATATATATGCGCTTTGTTAATAAAGAACCTCTTTTTACTGAATCACGTCTCCTCAGCATGTACATGTACATGTAGGCTAAGTGATGACGACGACAACGACTACATTCAGTGTGGTTTATTTGTTTATTTATTTCAGCATTCGTATAGCGCCTCTTCAAGGTAGGCTACTCAGAAGCGATCCCGCCCAACCACGGCTAAATAAAACAGTTTTTAGGAACAGAGCGAAGTGACTCCTGGGAATAAAGCGCAGCAGGGCTTTTTTAACGTGCAGTTGTACACAAAATGTGCAGTTCTAAATGGATTTGTGCAGCTGTAGAAGCACTCCTGTCACAAGTTCTGTGCAGTTAAAACTAGCAAAAAGGCCATTGTCACCCGATTGGAAGGAATTTACCATGGAGGATGGGAAGGGAAAGAAGGGGTTGTGCAGTTCTAAAAATTCCTTTAAAACAGCCCTGAAGCGCAGTGTAGCAGGGAGACCGTTCCAAGCTGTAGGACCTGCAACAGAGAATGAACGACGCTGTCGGATAGTCCGTGAGCGGGGAACCAGAAGCTCAGCTTGGTTCGCCGATCGAAGGGTGGATCGACGCTGAACTCCCAATGTGGAACAGCAGAGTTCTCGAAGATACGGTGGAGCTAGTCCTTCAATGCACCGCCTAACCAACGCACATACCCTGTATGCAATCTGCTGTGGAGAAAGGAGCCAGTGTAAGACATCCCGCATATAGGATGAGACATGGCCATATTTTGGGATATGGCCAACAAGTCGCGCGGCAGAGCGGAGGACCCGTTCCAGGCAGCCAAAACGGTCAGCCGGTAGTCCATGATAGAGGGTGCTGCAGTAGTCAAGGCGGGAAACTACGAAAGAGTGAACAAGAGTAGAGGCAGCACCAGGGCTGTGTTTAACACAGATCCATTTGGTGCGGTGCACCGAATGCCTCTGAGCCAAGTTGTTGCTATTGACCAAATGTCTTATGCGAGTGCAGCGAGTCTCAGCGTTACTTAGGCCAAAACGTTTCGTAAATTTAGTAAGTGTACGAAAACATTAATTAAAAGTGTAGCTACCATAAAAGTCCTATTATAGGATGATATAAATTTCTTTATGATATGCTTATTTACACGTGGCCGTAGCTTTAGGCAAACCAACGGCGGCTCGAATGACACTATACCTCTGCGTTAACACTTTGCGCCGACACTCAAAGAACCTTAAGCACGGCCCAGGGCAGCACTAAAAGACAGAGAGCGAGAGACCACCTTAAGCTAGCGCAAGTGGTAGTAACAGCTTCGGCATAGCAGGTTTATATGCCGAGTGAAAGTTAGCTTTTGGTCTAAAATAATACCAAGGTCCCAAACACAAAGTGAGAAAGTAATCAGAGGAAACTCTAATGCAGTGGTGTAGTCCTAAAAAATGAAGTGGGGGGACGCCTGGACATTGAAGTGGGGGGACGCCTGGAAAATTGAAGTAGAAACTGTAGCAAAAAGTGCAATTTTGCAAGAATTTTGCAAAAAGTGGGGGGACGGCGTCCCCCCGCGTCCCCGCCCCACTACACCACTGCTCTAATGCTAAGGCTTTCATGTCGATTTTTGCAAGTCGTTGTATATATGTATACGGTTAATCCAGTGGTTGTGGTTTGACACGTCAAATAGACCCATAATATATATTTATATTTATATCATCATCATCATCATCATCATCATCATCATCATCATCATCATCACCATCATCATCAATGTCCATGGGTTCATAACCCGTAGGTGCCGACGCCACTCTCTGTCTGAGTCTGTCTCGCGTCATGCTACCCAGCTTCAACCGGTCCGGTCAGCAGGTCTGCTCCATACCATTGACATCTTGGAGCAACTAGACCACTTTGTCTGATTGAAGAGAATATTGGGAGAGAGGCATGAAGGACAACCTGGGTCAATGCCCGTATGTGTCCCACGCTCTCCCCCGACTATCCACCGGTCTGTCCTGACCGGCCTGTGCTCCACATCATGACACCTTGAAGCATCTGGGTCGCTCTATCACTTGTGTCGTGGTTTTTGCGGATATCAATCGTATATATATATACATATATATATACAATTCGTTCACGGACGATTCGTCAAAGGACGATTCGTCAACGGACGATTCGTCAACGGACGATTCGTCCACGGACGATTCGTCCAGCGGTGGTTGAGTAAAAGCAGATAGATGAAAAGGATTCTTGTAACATGAAAATGGCATTAATGAAAATAATGTTTTACTTAAATGGAAGTGGGATTGATGAAAAGATTTTATAGCGTAAGGAGAGGTTTTGTGGTTAAAAAGAACATAGTTTGTATGGAAATTGTATGAAAAAGGAGTTTTTGCTTAAATAGAAGCTGGAATGATGAAACAAATTCTTTCCAAAATGGAAGTTGGATCTACGAAGAACGTGTGTCTAAACGGAAGCTGGATTTATTCATTTTATTCCGTCGACGAAACGTCCGCATACGAAAAATTAGAGTGGAGGCTGTTATGTAGGTGCATGTTCTTTGCCTTGAAGCTGGGTTCGAATACATCTCAAACCACCGAGTATAGACCCTGAGCAAAGTGTGCATGCCCTTCACTATGGCAATTGCTCATACGCCTCGGCGTGACACTCTGATTCAGTGTTCGGGCTGTTATCTGCGCCTCTGAGTAGTAATCTTGAGGGGACGCTATAACAAGTACTCACACATATAGACCTGCCACTAAAGAAAGAGATTGCGCTCCTCACGAAACTTGTATACGTACGGCACAGGATAGTGTGAGAATAATCGATGAGGATGAGCTAAGATTGTGAGAGTGTGAATAACAAATCCGAGTCGTAATGTTGTGCAAGTGACCCATTGAGAATGAATGGTAGGCCTATACATTTGCGTTTCATGCCATTTGCCCGATGTTACAGGATTTGCCCTTGGATCAACGGTGCAGTCAAAGACCAAGGGCATTTGGATTTGGGTCAGGAATCACCCGATACATGCCGACAAGTACCTCGTACTGCTGGACACAGAAGGCCTTGGTGACGTAGAAAAGGTCAGCTATCTATCAAACTAATCCAGCTTGCCAATAATTAGAGTCGTGAGTGCCGACCTTACCCTGTCCGTGACAGTCTTCACACTAATTAGGTAGTGACTCAATAGATCTCTTCTATCTACAACATCTGTTTATTTTGCCTTCAGATTGAAATAAGTAATTTCTCCTTAAGTGTTTAAACTGTTTATTTTCATTCCTCAGTGGGGAGTTTGTACCTAGCAGGAAAATTCATTCCTCAGTGGGGAGTTTGGAAATAGGCTGGTGCCATGCGCTTATCTGTTGGGTGGTTCTCTAGAAGTTTGAGGTTGCGATTTCAATTATGGCAAGCCGCCATTTCCGTCAATATAAATTGAAAAAATCTTGGCCCCGTTTGGTTGCACACTGAAAACATGTAAGTCGAACAATTAGAACTATAGTACCTTTATATAAAAGTTTGCTTACAACAAGTTTTATAAGTGCTTGAATAATTATGCTGGTGCAATCTCTTTGGTAAGAAAATCAATCACATACTGAATTATTAGGCCTATTATTCTGTCAATTTCTAATTGTCAGTTAAATTGAACGAATCTATTCCTAACAAAATGGTAATTTGAAATAGGCCTACATCCATTCAAATTGAATTCTTTGCAATTTTTTAATCGTACAAATTAAATTACTTATAGCCTAGCCGTTAACAGTTAACAGTACTGTACGTTATCCTTTCGTTTGGCCGCATTTAGGGAGATGAAAACCACGACAATCAGATCCTCTGCCTCTCGGTTTTATTAGCAAGCACTCTGGTCTACAATGTCATGGGCGTCATTGGCAACGATGCCATCATGAAACTTCAGTATCTTTTGCGATGAATTGTAACTGCTATCGAATATAATGATAGAGGAAGATATAGGCCTAGTTTAAGGAAAGAGCTTATCGTGTCGTTTAATATAGTTCAATTTGAGGAAGTTGTCGGAAAAGTTTGAATGAATTTAGAATGATAATAAGATGTTTGTTTCAAGTTGTAAATTAACATATTAGGCCTATTACCTAATTTTAAATGAATGGATTTGGTCAAATCCTGGAGATATCGTGAGCTTATTAAGCAGAACTTTAAATGAAATTAGAAGGAGTGCCTTTATATAATAGTTAGGTCGCGATTATGTGTAGGCTCTATGGTCCAAGGGAGGAATGTCAGATGTAAAAGAAAAGAATGATATTGCTAAAGTTGATTCTTTTGACAATGATGACAGATCGATATGTGTTGTTGATAGACGTGGTTTATGTCGACCAGGTGTTAAAACACGTTTATGATCATGCATGGACCAATATTTAAGTCGACACAAGACCGCAGCCAGGATTTTATTTTTTTTACTACTCGATCGTGAACAAGTCCACAAGCAACTGAGTAATGGGTTTTGGAAAAGCGTAGTGAGCTCTCATAGCTGGCCTTTGGCGGCCAATACATCACACATTGTAGTTCTTACATCAAGTGCTAGTAATTGCATTATTTTATTTACACATTGTTCATTTCAGGGGCGTTCAAACACCCAAAACACCCTAGCTGCGACATTGGGTTGACAATATTATAATTTGTCGTACGTGTGATTATGTCCACTTTCGAAAAGTATTTCGAGACAGTCGTAAAGTTTTGTAGCAGTTAGAAAAAGGAGATCATGTTCACTTAACAAGCTACATATAGCTTCATCGCTGAGGTGTCAAAACATATCCAAGCTCGAAGCAGCACCGAGGACGGGTCGACATCTGACGATTCCAACTTCGACTGCTACTTTCCTGACTTTGTGTACGCCATCCGTGACTTTGGACTTGACTTGGAGATCGACGGAAGGGAGGTGAGTGCGGACGAGTACCTCGAGCACACTCTGACGATGAAGGAAGGCAAGCGCCCGGAAGTAAAGACCTTCAACAAGATTCGGTCATGCATCCGCAGGTACTTCAAAAAGAGGAAATGCTTCACGTTCGTCAGACCCATAGCTGGCAAATGTAAAGATCTAGACGACGTCACGGATGACAGACTACTTCCGGACTTCCGAAAAGAGACGGAAGATTTCCTGAACTTCATCTTTCGCGAAAGTCCCGTTAAGGAGGTCGGCGGTAAAAGACTCAGTGGGCGAAGTAAGTAACTGTTGCGAAAATTAGCACAGGAATATAATATTCATTCATTCAGGGTCTAAAACCTCTAAAGATGGGCTACTATAATTATACACCGTTTGGTTTACTTTTTTATTGAACCACGGTGTAGACTTTGAGACCTATAATTATATGACTGCACTCGATAAAAGTGATCAATAACTTAGCTATTGTTGCCTTACCATAATTCCTTGCTCGATTGCAGTGCTTGGTTCGTTGGTGGAAGTCTACGTGGAGCAGATGAAGACTGGAGTTCCGTACGTTGAGAATGCCGTGGAGACCATGGCTCGCCTGGAAAACAGCAAGGCTAAGGATGAAGCATCATCCCTCTACCATAATCTTATGTTGGAATCTTTGACAATGCCCGTCGATGATGATGCCGACTTCTCCCGTTGCCATAACAACTGCCTCCAGAAAGCAATCGATCTGTTCCTGTCGAAAGCTGTCTTCGACGACGACCAAACGTTTCAGACACAAATGAACGTAAGCAGTTTATTTATGACCTTGGATTTGTTACTACCTGACCTTGGTAAGGAGTAGTAATTCAAATAATGACAAGGGTCTATTCAACAATGCCGAATATGTAATAAGCGTACTTATAATTCATTTCTATTAGTTTCCAATGATAATTAATTAATGCAGTACGCGACTAAAGCTACCATGCATGGACTTCAAAAGCATCTGTCTCATAATATTTAGACGACTTAAGTAAGACAATACATCTATCATTCACGCAAATATTTTGATTTAATAAGAAACTGTTTAACGGCAACTGTAGGGTTGATCCCAACAATTAAGTATATATCATTATATACAGGGTGGGCCAGTAGAAATGCGACAACTTTGACGCCTTATAGCTTGAATACGTTTTATACGAGCGTCAATCAGACTGGGGTAGAGGGGGGCACAAGAGTAGACTGCAAGCTGGTCGACACAGAAAAACACAACCTTATATAGGCCAAGAGTCACAGTCTCACAGACATTTATAACTTTAATGCAGGCTTACCTAATCTTTCTGAGCTGGTGTACTGGTAATTATGTCAACGAAATGCAGGAGGACATTGAAAAGAAGTACAGGGAGCTAGTGCAGACGAACGAAGGCATCTGCCGAGACAAATGTCAGACTGCGTTGAAAGAACTCTACGAACCCATCAAGGAAAGCGTCAAGGTTGGAAAATATACACGCAGCGGTGGATTCCGACTCTACAAAAACGACATCAGAGACTTTGAGGACGCCTACACACTTCAAATTGGTCGCATTGGTGTTAAGGTATTTTGGTATATAATATACACATGCTTGGCGTGCAGATATATTTCATAGTTAAGCGAGTTCTAACTATAATGTTTAGTATAAAGCCATAGGTCTCTTCTTCCGGTGTCTTCTTTTCTGCTCAAACTGAAGAAAGAAGACACCGGAAGCAGAGACAAGTGGAGGAGAAGGATCCGAGTGGCTGACCCCTCACCAGAGGGAACAATCCTATAACCTGAAGGGAAAGAAGATGAAGCCATAGGTCTATAGGTAAAATGTAGGCTATAATATACAGTAGCTGAGCTGCAATAGTAATTTTACAAAGGCTTACTGACATTTTACTGTTTTCAAAGCCTTCATAGCCTACTACATGCATGATTTGTTATTAGAGTCCATGGACTCTAATAACAAATCATGAGAGTTAGCGTACCCTAATGTCCTAACTTTCTTGTAGTTTTTAATTAATTTGCTTCTTTATAATTTATTTTATTTTATCTGTTAATTTACATAAGTTTTTTTTTATCACCTATTGGATTTCAAGTCATTTTACTTATAGAACGTAATCAGCGTAGCCATGCACGTATAGGACCACTATGGCGTGACTGGCGTTAGTAGAAATAGTTCAGCCAAAAGAGCAAATTATAAAGCCATATGAACGTCTATAGGCTACACAAAGAATGATTGTGTGGGAACTTGTGACATACCAAACGGATAGCCCAACAATCTGCTACATAGCGGTTGTCAATAAAAAATCTGACTTCAGATTGTCTCTTAGCAAGAGCAAGTAAGTAAGCATTTTTGTATCGTATGCCAACTGCATATCCGCACGTTCATGCTATAACCTAAAGATATCTATGTGCAGTGTGCACTCCTACTCTCTTGCCAATCATCGAAAGTTAGATTGCGTATGCCTATACGCTGACCAATATAGGTCTAATGAACAAAGTGTTCATATCCTCTATTATATTGATGGCTATTATATTACAATTTCATTGGCATAGCCTATAGGTTAAATTATGTTGATGGTGTATGCAGATGCGGCACGTGTTGCTCGAGTTCCTTCACTCAAAGCAGACGGAGGAAGATTCCATACTGAAGGCCGACGAGAGGGTTACAGAGGCAGAAAAACAGCAGGAAGGTAGGACTATAGGAAGAGTTTGTGCAACAATAAACAAGCACTACAATTAAGCACCTGCGCAATGTGCGTGCTGTATATGCTCAATTAATTTAAGCCCTAACGACTCATGTAAAATCAAGCTAAAATTATTGCGAACTAGTCACCTAGCCTATATATATATATATATATATATATATATATATATATATATATATATATATATATATATATATATATATAATTATTAGACACAACTGTTTGACACGAAGCACACCATCTAATTATTTTATCATCATCATCATCATCACCACCACCATCACCATCGCCCATGGTGTAGACATACGTTACCACAGTAAGAAAACAGTAAGAATAAAAAGAGCAATTGAGCAAAATAGAATATGTATATATACATAATTATATAGATAATTTCTAGCATATTTGACTGCAAATGACCTCTTATTTTTCATTCGAAAGACAAAAACATTCAAACCAGACACGAAAATAGGCCTATACTGAAAGAAAGTCAAGACTCATGGACAGTCAAATAATATCACCAAAGATAAGTTTCCGTGATTCACACTTAGCAGCAATTTCACTTGCAATCTGTGAGACACCAACGGTGTGAGGGGTTGGATGTACGTGCATGATTAAAACGCTCTTGACTCAGACTTAACGGTGAGAAGCTACGTTCTTAATATGCCAATCTACATGTATATTGAAACGGCTATTAGCAGCAGTCAGTGGCAAAGGTGGGGAAGGGCCATTCCAAGCCTCTCAGAGGTTGGGGAGACGCGTCTCGTGGGTCCCATAAGGTGGTTGCGCGGCTTGCGCCTATGATAATAGCCATTGTACGATATCGTGAGAGGGCCTACTATGAAGTTTACGAATTTTTATTGCAAGCATAACCCTATAGGCCTATGCACCAACAGATGATAGCGTATAGTCGCGCCATTATCCGAAATCTAACTATAATTTGGCTCGTCGTATTAAAACGTAGGGCTATTCTAATTTCATTGAGGCCTACTCTTTGACGTGAATGCCTATAGTTGGAAATTATTAGGCACTAAACTTTGTTGTCTGTTAACATTTTAATGAACAAATCTTCGAATCCCAACTAAATGACCAATTCATTTTTTGTTTAAGCCGAAAGACAAAAGGCCATCGAAACACAAAGGCTCAAAGAGGAAGCGGAACGCGCCGCCACTCTACAGGCGCGGCAGCTGGAGGAACAGCAACGCGCACATACGGAGAACATCTCAAGGCTTGAGAAGCAGATGAAGGAGCAATACGAAGCAGATCAGAAGCATCAAGAGGAGATACTCGATCATCGTTTGAAGGAACAGCAGCGTCTCCTAGAGGAGGGTTTCAAAAGAGATGCTGACCAGATGCGTGCCAGAATGGACGACCTTCAACGTCAGAATCAACAGATCCAGAACCAAGGTGGTAGACGTCGTCGTCGTTGGTGGCAGTTTTGGTGATTGCATCATCCACTAGGCGAATGCGCCCACGTTCTGTGCTTAGAGACTCATTTAGATCTAAAGTTTTGCTGTCTGAGTCTGACAATTCCTAATATGTTTATGTACATGCATACGAGGAAGCGTGGCCCAACAAACGCGTTCCTCATTATTAAGGGCTGGTCCATATATTACATAGTCATAGACCTACGCTTGGAGGGGATAGGGTCACGGGATTTAGGCGGTTTGCGTACGGGTGCGTACGGGGGGAAGGTCTCGGCAAAATGTGCGTTCAGAAATAAAAATAATGACGTCCACATTAGCCTATTTATAACTCTGTAGGTGTCCGGACAATTCGGAGCCGGACAATTCGGAGATGGACAATTCGGAGCGGACACTTCGGAGACGGATAATTCGGACCGAACAATCCGGAGACGGACAATTGGTGTGTCACTTGGTTTTGTCATTAAACGAATACAACATTATATAAGTTATGTTATTGTTTCGTATACAGATGACTTTAGCTAAATAGCTTTTGTAATAGGGGGGTTATAGAGAAGCCTAGTTGTACGTAGACCTAGGATTTTGCTAGTTAAGTGTTAATACTGTTCTCATTTACTTGCTGATTTATTTAGGGAGCTAAAAAGTAGCCTTTGTACTAGTAGGAGATGTCATTACGCGTGTGCCAAAGTGAACAAGATTAATTTGCCTTGGTGCTCTATAGATTGTAGGCTTACATGTGACTTATTCCCATACAATCATAGGCAAATTAACAATGAAGAGGACTTCAGAGCATGTCTCAATAGCCACTCGGATAATTACCTTTCACTTAAATCACTAATGGATGGACCAACCCCGACCAAACGTTCCACTTTACCCTAATCATCGAGAGTTCAACCGCTCTCTATTAAATAGCAATGATTTCGATTCAGGTGAACATCATTTCATGTCCCAGTGCATGCCTTGCACTTGTAGTAGCCTACTCTTGATTTTTTAGGGCCTGGGTCAACACCTGTTTCTTCTATAAAAAATCCTAACCTTAATGCATATTGATAGTCGTAGTTTCCTTGGCAAACTTAATGAGATTGCAAATTTACTCAAACATATTATTTGTTTATATACCGGGTACTGGCAGTCTCGGAAACTTGGTTAGACGAATCATCGGTGAAACGAGTACACATCCGTGGCTACAGCTTTGTAGGCCCTACCTAAACCACCGGTCGAAGTGGAGTATGGGGCTTTTCATAAAGGATAAAATTGACTATCAATCAGTGGAACTTAAAGAAATTGATTACACCACTATTCATATGAGACCCTAATCAGGGGCGGATCCAGAGGGCGCTGACAAAACAACCGCGTCATAATCGCCCATCGACAAAACAGCCCCGTCGAAACAGACCCGTTAAAACAGCTCCGTGAAAATAGTTTAGTCATAGACGACAACGAAAAACAGTTTCAAAACAGCTCAAATGTTATGCCAAGAGTCACGCAATAGATTATTAATGTAGACTATGTAGTCTATTTGAAAGAAATGAACGAAATACTAGTAGGCCCTATGAAATGTTGAAATGTTTTAATCGCAAAATGTGAACGAAACTAATACGAGACTACTAAGGTTAAAGCGTTCTTGTATGACAACTGAAGGAAACTATTAGCATATGTTGAAATGTTTTCTTCTGAAATTATGAACGAAGCTACTAACGTTAAAGCGTTCTAGCTTGTGTGAAAATGGAAACTATCTACAATAACCTCTAAATGTAGGTATGCGGACGTTTCATCCCCGGACGATTCATCCAGTGGACATTTCATCCCAGGACGTTTCATCCCCGGACGATTCATCCAGTGGACTGTTCATCCCCGGACGGTTCATCCACGGACGAAAATTAAAGGCACTGGTTCTAAATAAGTCTCATTAAAGAACACTTAAACCTATGAAACATGCAATAGGTTATAAAAAAAGTCTATCAAACTTGGAATTAAATAGATATCTTAAAATAACACATAAGCCTATTAAATAGATATATCATAATAGCCAACACTAAGCCGTCGACACTTTAATAGGTGATGATAGAACAATAGAATATAGGTGATTCTGCACAGGGACGTTGTATTACCCTGCCGTCTAATGTACAAATCATATTAATATGCTCTATTAACTGCCCGTGGATGAACCGTCCGGGGATGAAACGTCCACGGGATGGATCGTCCGGGATGAATCGTCCGGGGATGAATCGTCCGGTGAAGAAACGTCCTAGACTCTAAATGTAAATCTCTACTGGAAGTTAGGGTTCATTATACTAGAAAAGCAACACATTTTAAAGAAAATTGTTTGTTCTTGCGCGACTTTGTTGGTAGCCTACAGCATGTGCTATTTTGACGGGGCTATTTCGGCGGAGTAAGCCGGAGTTCTTTAGTCGGTGAGCGATTACGACGGGGTTATTTTGTCTTTGGGCGATTATGACGAGGCTGTTTTGACGGGGCTATTTGACGGGGCTGCCCTAAAAGATAGGTATGAATTTTCTAGGGTTGTAAGTGTCTCCTATGTGCGGTGCCCATGGATCAGAAATTGAGAATTTTATGCGGCCTTGCAACGGCATGACTGTATTGCGGCGTTATAATTATGAATTGTCGTCATTATCATAACAGTAGGTCTAGTCGCTGCAGACAAAACAAAACGATCCGAAACGGTATATGACCTCAAGGCGCTAAGAAAAATCTTCCGACTAAACCAATAAATCTGTGAGTAGACCTACTCCTAACCAGGGTTTTTTTAACGTGCAGTTGTACACAAAATGTGCAGTTCTAAACTGATTTGTGCAGTTGTAGAAGCACTTCTGTACAGTTAAAACTAGCAAAAATGGTTGTTATCCTCCGATTGGAAGTAATTTACCATGGAGGATGGAAAGAGAAAGAAGGGGTTTGTGCAGTTCTAAAAATTCCTTAAAAACAGCCCTGCTCCTAACATGAAGTTGCAAATCTATAGTAAGCTTAAACGACAAGTCCAAGCATTTTTTTATATTAATTTTAGAGAATGTTCACTGATTTTAAACCTATATTATGTTCCATTTTAAGTCATCCTAAAGTAAGAATACGATAATAATTGTTCAGTTTCTGAGACTGTCAGTGTAGGCTAGGAGGCGAAACTAGCGTTTCTTGCTAGTGAATACACTGAAGATTGAAGGAATGACTGGAATAAATTTTCCCAAGAAATCAAGGAATCCGCCTCTGCCTCCCGAAGAGTTTTTCTGTTCTTCTATCGACTTCTTCAGGCCGTCGATCTCTCTGTTCATGGCCGAAGCCCTATGATCGAAACCCTCCTTCAGCAACTTCTCCTGTTCCGCCATTCTCTTCGTCAGGACCTGTTCGCATTCTTGCTGGATCTTCTTTCGATCTTCCTCTGCCTGCCGCTGGAGGCGCTCGACGTGTTCATCGAAGCTTTTCTTTTCGTCTGCCATCAACTGTTCTTTCTTTCGAAGCTCTTCCTCAGCAGCCAGCCTCTGTCGATCGCTCGCTTCTGCCTTTTGCTTCTCCTCTGGAACACCAGCAACAGCAACACACGAAATTGTGATCAGAACTGGAAAAGTCTATGATCGATGATCATGAATATTATTATTGCTGACCCTCATTTAGAAATGAACAAACTTTTGACAGTCAATAGAATTAAAAACTGGAGCTAAATCATTTGATCTCTGTAATATTTGCCCTTAGGAATGCAGTGAGAAATATTAAACAGGAATACATAACTATAAAACGCCAAATCTATGACCATGTGATTACATTAAAAACGGACATGAACAGAACGAACCAGTTTATAAGTTGGATAAAACACATTAAAGCAGCTTTCGTTTCCAGTCATAGTCTATAATTGATTGCAATATTTGCCGCCGAGTAATTTAACATAGGCCTAGGTCAGATAAATAACAAAAGGGAAAACAAAAACCTACAATATGCTCCTACATAGCCTACACTAACCTTCACATTTTCTGGCCTCTTCCGTGAGTTGTTCGTCTGCTTTCATGGCGGATGCAGATGTAGCTTCCTGTTGCTTCATGAAATCGCACAAAGCTTCCTCTGACTGTTCCATAGCAATAAAAAAAACGGTTAGCTGTGGATTAACTGAAGTATAGGCTAATGCTCAAAATCATTTTGTGTTGATCTGCGCAGGTATAGCATAGGCCTACGACCTACGTTTTATCTTGCTTCTGTTTCGCATACAGTTAGGAACAACGGTAGCACCGCAGCCAGGCATTCGCAAAAAAATTAATCATAGTCGGATAGCCTACTCAAACACCTTACTCAAACAATTATCTCTTGAAAACCTAACTGTCGTCTTATTTGATATTTGTTGCAATACAAAACATCAGTTTTTTTTATTATAACCTACATACTACATAGGTAAATGAAAACAAGTGCTGTTGTTTCGAATCTCGATTTTTTTGCGCATACAATAGGCCTATAGGTGAATTTAAATAGCAAAAGAATGCACACATTATACGCAGATGCGGGGGTAAGCAGATAAACATACACAAATATACTCACACGCATGCCATATATAGGCCTACATATTACATAACCGAGAACATAAAATTAACAAGGCTACATGGAACCATCGGTACCCACCATGACTCCTTTTCCCGGGGTCTGTCTGTATCTCTGAACGAGAGAGTCCAGGTCTGTCCTGTAACTTTCATAGCCCCCAGGACGAGCGTATTTTCCAGCCTTGAAGTCATTTTCGATCGTCTGATGCAGAGAAGACAGAAGTGAATCGCATGTCCGTCGTGACACCTTTTCGTTTTCATCCACGAAACCCTGATATGCAACGGTAACTTCTTCCTGCAGAAACAACACAAATTCAACGAGGGATGTTACCTCAGGCGATATTAAAACGAACCACCAATGAAATAATACCCTGTAGACGTACACCAAAGACATGGGCGGAGTTTATCAGGGGCTAGGGAGGGCTAAGCCCCCCCCAAGAAAACCCAGATTCATTTTTTTACCGTGCAAAAGGTATCTTTTCCCGGGCTTACCCCCCCAGAGGGTTTTAGCCCCTCCAAGAACGGAAACCAAACTCCGCCCATGACCAAAGATACGGATAGCACCGCTGCGAGGCGAGCGCCGTAGACCTGCAATATTGCCAACACGTGTGGCTGTTCATCATTCGCTGAAGTCGAGCGAAACAGCGTAGTATAGATCCAACGACGCACACAGTGATCGGCATTCTCTGTTCCATTGTAGTTAGGCTGATTATATCTATTGACTATTGTCCCTGGTTTATCGAAATTGAAACATAGGCCTACCACCCTCATCTATAGGCCTATCCACTTTCTTCCATTTTATAGTGCAGTGTTTTATCTATAGTCACCCTGACTTAGGCAATCGGGTTTCGGGCGGAGGGGAGATTTGTCTGGAATGGACCCTATTCGTCAAGGTCTCAGCTGGAAATTATTATTTTTCCCATTTTAATTCAAATACAACTTATTATTATATTTATTATTATTATTATTATTATTATTATTATTATTATTATTATTATTATTATTATTATTATTATTATTATTATTATTATTATAAAGATGCAAGGACCTATGGAAACCTAGTAGCACCGTAAACGAATTATTATTATTATTATTTTTTTTTTTTTTTTGGTGTAATCTGAATTTGTATTCCAAACTTGCATGGGTGCTGCATAAGTAGACAACGTAGCCTATTAATGCAGAAATAATTTTATATGCGTCTATAGCAGCAGTTTCCAACCCGTGGCCCGCGGGCCAGAAGTGGCCCGCAGCATCTCAACGAATTAAGAAAATATATGTAAAAATTGACAATTTGGACATGATAGAATATATAATTTTTTCTATTACAAATTATTTTATTTCGACGTTAATAAGTCGCATCAAACATCTTATTTTGATTCAATTATAACGATTTTATATGCCTTTAGTTAATTAAATTTTAGCCTCGTGGCCCCTAATGTCCTTCAACTTAGAAAAAGTGACCCGACAGTCAAAAAAGGTTGGGAACCACTGGTCTATCATAGCTATTATAGCAAATTGGTGTAGTCTATAATAAACATGCACACACACATTGGGAATTCTGGTATAAAGCAGGAAGTCACTAGGTCGACACAAACAAAGCACTTATTATAAATTCCGGCTTGGACAGAAATGCAATATCCTTCTTCTGCTGCATACTAATTAAAGGACAAATAAAACAATGAATTAAGTACGTAGGCTATGTGATGCCCGGGATGGTGGTACATAATTGTTTTCGCAGTGGGGTCCCACCATGTTCCTTCCGTTTATGGCTGAACCATTGTAATCGTATAGCCTAATCGCAAACGTTTCGTAATCGCTAATATAATATGATCTTAATCGTTAATATAATTGTACAATCGCACCGGTAATTGTTACCTCGTATAGCCAATCCTTGTTGCTTGGCTAGTTAATTAAATACGAGGTGGCTATCATGATTCAGCGAAATTCTTGCTGCAACCACACATCATCACACTACCTTCGACAGACTGCTGCGTGTGAATTGTGACAGTGGCGTCACTGCTTTAGGATTTGAGCAGGTAGCGTCAGAGTCATGGAAATTATTCAGCAGGTCGAAGAATTTAGATGTAAAGAGGATGTAAGAAAGTCCACAGACTTTTTCGCAGGTCGTAAGGCGGATCAACATGTTAACAGTAAAATGGCCCCAATGCATAACAGTTCAAGCTATAGGACCCAAAAAGTAGAACCAACTTTGCTCACACTCAAAAGGTTTATTGAACTTGTAGGCTACTGTTTGAAAAACTAATTACATGACCTTATAATTTTACATTGCACTGAATTAAAAAAAACATTCACGGTGTATACCATCATTCTCTGGTAGAAGATCTTCTCCGAGTCGAAGATGGCGACCTTCATGAAGTATTCGGCTGCGTCTCTTTCGCAGTCGTGGTGACAGTTGGACAGTTCGAGCATCGTTTCCGTTGGGAATGTGACGGACTCTCTGAACCTCTGTCTGTACATCTCCAGCGCCTCCCTGGTCGCCCGTTCATTCTCGACCTTGGCCGTTGTCTCGACCGCTGACTCGATGCAAGGAACAGCTCCATTGCGAATCGCATCGACATAACAGCATACCAAGCCACCCAACACTACATGCATACAACATCATCACCCTACGTTAGAAACATGGCATCGACATAACAGCACACTAAGCCACCCAACACTACATGCATACAACATCATCAGTTCATCACCCTCTGTTAGGAACAATAGGCACATTCACAGGACCTGTGACCTTACTACTGTATAATGTTATGGTAAATCGAGCTTATTGCTTGCAATTTGTATATCTTGCCACGTTAAGGACGAACATTGTACCGTTTGAATTCGTCACCGTAATACAGGACTTATAATAATTATTATAGACGCATTTACAGGACCTGTGATCTTAATGTAATGTGATGGTAAATCGTGCCAATTGCCACCAAGGGTGTACCGTTTGAATTCATTACCGCAATATAGGACCTATATACAGGCCTATACATGTATATAGACGAGCTGTATGCCTGTATGCATAAAATATTCGGAAGAGTAGAAAATTTAATTTGCTATAACGCAACATTATAATCACGGCACTGCATTGCCATCGTAGACAAACACTTTCCATGGGATGAGTCGCCCGTAGATATTTTTGCAGGATGGAGAAAACACCATGGTCACGGTTAAGCTCTTAGCAAAAGCTCGAAAAATGCAAAGCAGGAAATTAAGACCAGAGGTTTTCATAGCGGTTTCTTTATGGAAATTTATCAGTCCACCTTGTGTTTTATTGGCATCATTAGTGCTTTTGTGCGAAGAAACTTGTTAAAAACCAAAGCAGTAGTTTAAAAATAGGTGTGAGTTTTCCAGGGTGGGGAAGCAGTGCGGGCGCCCATAACAGGTCGAAGAAATTAAATGTAGAGAAGTTATTAACAATTCTAAAGAATTGTTGGCAGATCCTAGGCAGGTCAAGTGTAAAATAGACAGTAGCCTATGTCAAACTGAGACCCATGATGGCGTCGTCATCTTCTTCATTTTATTTATTTTTTGTCATTTTGCTGTTGTGATTTGCTGATCTCTCTGAATAAACAAGTTTGATTTGATGTGATTTAGCTTTGGAATCTGAAAGCAGCGATGCAGATGTTTTTCAGACTAACTGTAAATCTACTAACGTCTTCCGTTTATGCTTTTTCCGTTGACCGTCTTGATGCGTCCGGATTCGAAGACGTATTGAAGGAAGGTTTTCGTCTGCTGGAGAAACTCCGGATTCAACTGTGAGTCAGCGACTGACTCCAGGGCCTTCAACATCGCTTGGTCTTCGACAGGACGCGGGAAGACGAAGCACTTCCGTTGGGGGAAGAACGTTCGGATGCATTCCCGTGGAAGATTGTAGTCGGCCACTTTCCGTCCAGCACCTGCGTCGTTTACATGCAATGAATTACCACAATTTTCCATCTGGGAATTCTCTCTTTATTTAATTATATCAATTGCACTTTTCGGAGTCAATAAATCTATAGGCCTTGCATGCACGCTGTCAGGATTAACGGTGACCTATATGATTCTATTCTGAAGACTTCCATGTTTGCTGGGCCAACATTGGTCCCGCAGTCCACAGATGGAACTTTGACCCGCATTGTTTCAAACGTGACTGTAGGCTATAGCCTAGGTAATTAGGCATACGCAGCAGAAACATTTTCTACTTGAATATTTAATGAATGGTGGGCCTAGCATCCATTAACTGCGCAGAAAAATATTCTCCGAGTCAAACAATCAGAGATCTTCTGTAGGTCAGCCGACTGCTGTAGAAAGTTATGGCTCACATCAAAACCACCATTTTATTTCAATTACGCGAATCGAACATCTATCCAATAATTGTTAAGAAACGTCTTTGTTCTTAAATAGCATAACAGTGGTCAAATTCAGATGAATTCTGCCTGATCTGAGACCTTCATCTAGAGCACCTCTGATTTTATGCCAACAACTTGACATAGCAGGGACTAATTATTGATTAGATACAGGGTAGAGCATCTTAAGAGAAGACCTTTCACCACTTTAATTGTTTTGGGTCATTGGTCGACCTAATCGTACTTGTATGCATTGTGTCTCCTACACCTTCTGTCCATTCGAACAGTTAGTAGCTGCAGCATCGGTTGTAGAATCCAAAGACATGCTTAGGTTTTATAACAAGATATCGGTCAAAATTAGATGAGTAATTAAGAACTTCCCTTCTGCTATGTACATGTAGTTGATCTAGGCTACGTAGGCCTAGCATGAAAATAAAACACTGAGTTGCGTATAGACTAACCGGATTTTAGCTGAAGCGCATGGTCCAGATATCCGTCTGCGGTAATTGCTTTTCCGTCGATCTCAAGGTCAAGGCTGAAGTCGCGAACAGCCCAGATGAAGGACGGAAAGAATCGATCGAAATCCTCGGATTCATCCTCGCATCCATTCGATTTGATCTTTATGTGCTCCGTCATTTCAGTCACGAAGCTAATTTGGAGACGCGGTCAAGGATTAATTCTTCAAAACTTACTCTGGTTTTATTAATACTCAACACAGATCCAAAATATATATATATATATATACATAATTTTATATGCATGTACAATTGTACATTGTACATTTATGCATTAAAAAACAATGGACGATTACATGCAATGAAACACGATAATTCATTCTTTGTAACAGAACAACAAAGGATACTGTAGGTCGTTCAGCGCCTGTTGAGCTATTGTTCCGATGCTGTTGTACACCATAGTACTACTCAGCAGCACGGCGAGGGCGAATATCCAGATGTCATGATTCACATTGCCCTGAAACCAAGAATCTAGGCTATGCACTGCCATGAAATCAAGAATGTGTATATTATATGTTAAGCCCTGGGTCGCACGGGGTCGATGATAAGATTTTTGCAAAGCAGTTGTCTGGCTAGCATTTTGTGGTTAACAATATCCCAATTAAAAATAGAATTTCGATGATCATGAACAACTTTTAAAGTTTTTATCAACGGTGGGTGTACAGACATAAAGCATGAAATCTAATAAATTATAGTAAATGGCCGTTGCTACCTTTTCGACGTCTCCCAGTCCTTCCGTGTCGAGAAGAACCATGCAGCAGTTCTTTCGCAACGGGTGAGGCACACACCAGACCCAGATTCCCTTTGTCTTCGACTGAACAGTGCTTCCCAGTTCAAAGCCTTTTCAGACAAAGACAAAGACCAGACATCATAGATGGGATGGATGGATAGATGGACGGATGGATAGATGGATTTAAGGATTTTTAAATAATAAGGATTTTTAAATAAATTGCGTGATTTTTAATTTTACGCGAAAGATCATAATTTTTAATTTTACGCCTAAAATATATTATATGTATCAAATAGTTATGTTCCTTTCTTAGTGTGAGTAGGTTTTGCAAATAGGTCAATCAATTTGACCTGAATTGATCAGTAATAATTCTATTAAAACAGTCAACCATAGATACCGCGATCAGATGCGTCATATTAATTTCGTAATATAGGCTATGCACATATTAATCATACACAAATGCATATACACATGCATGCATCCATACATACATACTACATATCATACATATATACACGCATACATACAAACATGTATACATACATACATACATACATACATACATACATACATACATACATACATACATACATACATACATACACACATACATACATACATACATACATACATACATACATACATACACACACACATACATACATACATACATACATACATACATACATACATACATACATACATACATACACACATACATACATACATACATACATACATACATACATACATACACACACACATACATACATACATACATACATACATACATACATACATACATACATACATACATACACACATACATACATACATACATACATACATACATACATACATACATACATACATACATACATACATACATACATACACACATACATACATACATACATACATACATACATACATACATACATACATACATACATACATACATACATACATACACACATACATACATACATACATACATACATACATACATACATACACACATACATACATACATACATACATACATACATACATACATACATACATACATACATACATACATACATACATACATACATACAATACATACATACATACATAAATACACACACAATTACTGACCGCGTGTTTGTCCTGCCAGACGGTTCATCAGGTAGGATTTTCCAGTGCGGTAGAGTCCGACGATTCCAACAACGACGACTGGATCCGTGATCTTCTGGAGCATGGAAAGCGTTTCCTGATTCACTTCCAGCTGATCATCTTTACCACTTTCGATCAGCCAGCGCGGTTCTTTCCACGCGGATGTAGAGCCATCATTTGCGGTCATGCAGTGCGCCATTATTTTGTCGATGGAGTTTCCTTCAATAATGAGAAGGGGTGTTCAAAAACAGTAGCGTAGGGCCAAGTCATAACAAATAAAGGGGTTTTCCGTAATGGTTCCATAATGGGGTTTTCCATTATCGGGTTTCCATTTCGGGGATATTCCAATGGACATTGTCAAAAATACACAGAAATCACAAGAAATAGTTGGGAAAATGTCGTAATTACACATCTTGGGGGTAGAGGGTTGGGCCGGGCAATTCGGAGCCGGACAATTTGGATGGGACAATTGGGAGCAGACAATTTGAAGCAGCGGAAAATTCGGAGCCGAGCGACGAATTTTTTCCTTAAATAGGAATTATAGGATAGAAGTGGATTGATTAAAAAATTCTTCCTTCGATAGAAGTTGGATTGACGAAATATTGCTTCTTAAATAGAAGTTGCATTGAGAGAAATAATTCTTGCCTCAAAGAAATTTGGATTTAAGGTAGCAATTGTTGCTTATAAAGTAGGACATATTAAGTAGGATTCTCGTAAATAGTTTTTGCCCAGATATAAATTGGATTGATGAATATAATTTGTGGGGCGCGGTGGTGTAGTGGGTATGTTCGTCGCCTTGCAGCCGAAGGGTTGCAGATTCGAATCCGCCTCAAGTCGCCGCGCAGGGACCCTGGTCAAGTCCTTCACTCGCAATTGCTCAGCGCTTCGGCGTGAAACTCCGATGCAATGCCCGCTCTGTAGTCGAGAGCGCCTCTGAGTAGAGATGAATATAGAGCTTGAAGAGGCGCTATAACAAGTGCACATACATGTACACACACACATATAATAATTTTGCTGCTCAATATTTAGGAGTTGGTTATATGGAATTAAGCTGAATTTATGGACGCAGCAATTGTTGCTTAGATACTATAGATAGACGTTGAATTGACAAGAATATAGGCCTAATTCTTGGCCGCTCTGCGTTGTCTGAATTGTCCGGCTCCGAATGGCTGCGCTCCGAATTGTCCGCTCCGAGTTGTTTGGTTCAGAATTGTCCGGTGAGCCATGGTTGAGAGGATAGTAGATCTAATTCAGCTTTTATCTACTGATGTCGAGATGGGACGGTGTCCGGACAGACAGACTAATTGTAAACTAATTGTAAACTAATATCCCATATCCTACATTGTTGTCTAGAATCCACTATATGGTCACTATAGTCACTGACTATTTCATGCTATTCTTTATCCTTCAGTCCACATTACATGCTAGATCCACTTGTATTCCCACTTCCTCTCATCTGTCTTGATCTTGTGAATGCACACTAACTCTCAATCACTTTTATTTTTCCTTATAGCTCTTACTTCTTCTCTCCATTCTACTTATGAGTTAATTTACATTAGCTGCAATCATGATACTCATTCCTGTTAGTGGGTACCTAGGCTAGCGGGATCGCTCCCTTTCTGGGTTACCCTTTCACAGGGATCATTTACCTTTATCTGATGTTATTTGGTTCGATGTACATTGTGCATGCTTATTTTGTCAGTTTTGTTGATTTGATATTATGTTTCTTTGATCTCTTTGAATAAACAATTTGAATTTGAATTTGAACACTCAACATAGTGGCATTTTATCTGTGCTGCTATAAGCTTACTTCTCACGTCGTTAATCAATGCTCAAGGCCACAGACGATATATTAGTGTTATTGACCATTGAACCGAATAGTGCATGTAGTAGATCTAAGATAGGCCTAAAAGTTAAAACGATACAGTATAATATGTTAGATATAACGATATAGTAGCCTATTCTAATATGTCACGATGCAATGCAATAACACGGTACAGACCTATACAAAATAATACAAAGCAGAAGAGTACAATTCAACAGTAGGCGTATACAATGACCATAATTATGTGTGTAGCCCTACAGTGGGTATCGAATGGTCATTTCGATTGGTATAAAATGTACATAATTTACAAGGGTCTAAAAACCGACGCACAAGTAAAATCTATGGGCAGCTGATGAAACGAGCGAGATCCAGGGCTTTTTTAACGTGCAGTTGTACACAAAATGTGCAGTTCTAAATGGATTTGTGCAGATGTAGAAGCACTTCTGTACAGTTAAAACTGGCAAAAAGGTCATTGTCCTCCAATCGGAAGTAATTTACCATGGAGGATGGGAAAGGAAAGAAGGGATTGTGCAGTTCTGAAAATTCCTTAAAAACAGCCCTGGCGAGATCTTCATTCGGGAAGAACAAGTAAACATATATCCGGGTTTCTGAGATATTAAAATGTAAACGTATGCGCCTGTAAAAGGCCATATAATACTCTGATGTTATACAGCGACCGCATACATGTAATTATACAATAATGGCCTCAACCATGCTCATTTTCGATTAATTGATCGGGTGTGGTCCTTCACCACAGACACTATAATTAAGTGTGCTTTTACTTGTACGCATATAATTATGCATACACATGTATACATGCATACATACATGCATGCATACAAACATACATTGATTTTAAACATGCACGTATATGCAAGAAAGATCAACTCAAACCATAGGCCCATAAAGATTGACTGCACAGTGCATATGCCCACACAAATTTCCATGGCTATGAATTTTTAATACGTAAACAGCAATTTGCTATTTATTACGGCAGGTAAATTCAAGCAGGCCTTTTAAACTTTTAGCAAACCATTTAAAATAGGTCCATGTATTTGACCCAATAAAGTATTTAGACTTCAGTATACATAATATTATAGGTCAACTAAACGCCGACCCCAACATATCCTGCATATACAATACAATTGTATTTTCTTATGAGGTCGAACAATAGCCTACCAAGTTTAACAAACTATCGATAATTCGAAGGCGGATAGGCCTACTTTATATCGATGGCGCCAATATAGTTTACACGTAGGCCTACGTATAGGCTACAATCGCATATCTCTTATTATTATGGCGATGAAATATTTGATGAAGCTTTAAACAATAAACATGTTCATTAATTTTATCAGATGCTCTTAACTTACCTCGTATGTGCTGTATGCTCGCGATGGCTTCCTCTAAAAGCTTAACTTCATTCAAACTGACGATTCCTTTCACCTAACAGACACGGCAACTCGCGGCTTATATGACACTGACCGTTTTCTCAACCATGGGACGTAAAACTCCACATATGCCTATGTCAGCAATCATACGAAAACCAGAGATTTTGAAACGGAAAATCCGGTTGAGAAGGGTAGTCATGAATAGCCTACCAGGCACTGAGCACCGTTTGGATACAGTCATCCAGCCGCTAGTAACCCTGACGTCAGCACCGTTTCTTGTATACCGGGAAAACCTCAACTATTGCTAAGGCGTATCAAATAATTATATACCACGGCGGACTTTTCCCGCCGTGTGTTCTATTTATAGCTCGTGTAGGCCGATAGCAGCACTTTCTTTGTTGGTCGGTCTGTCAGGTTTCTCTGGTTAGGTCTATTTATAAAGACGAATTGTCGAGCTGAAGAAACGAGGAACCTTCTGTCCGCAGGAAAGACCAACAGGCAGTCGTCGATTTCATCACGCGAATATCAATACAGAACTAACGGTGCACGCTGCGGTCTCCACTTTGAGGCAACGACTTGGAAGGAACAGACTGAGTGCACGTAACACTACATCCATGTACACTTAGAAAGAAATTCAACCAGCCATATTTTGGTGAGTCCTCTGATGCCTTTCAGAAGAATTCTCTTGTCACAGTAGAGCTTGAACGTTGGACACTTTGATAGATATAAAATAATAAATTAGTCTATTGGGTTATTTACTGACGCCTTCTGAAGCAGGTCATTAGCATTTTAACACGGAATGTTCTATTTGTAGACCTATAATTATGCTAACAAAGGTCGTGCTATAATATTATGCATTTGCAGATGTGTAGACTGATATAGCAGGGTGCCCAAACTCCCCTATTATATCGGCCGACGTACACTCTTGTATAGCAGCAGGAGGTCTACCGCTTACCTGCTCTAAAAATACCCAATCAGTTCACCCACACGTCCTCACTGTCCTCACCCGTAGGCCTATAGGCCTACATCCATGGTGAGAATTGCCGGGGGATTGTGGGGTTTCAACTTTCAACCCCAGTTTTTCTTAGAATCCCATAGTAAAGTATGTTTTTCACATCCCAATTCCAAGTGAATAATGATCTAACCCCCAGTTATCTTTCCAAAATTCGTACACTGTAGGCCTATACACAATATCCACTCGCAGGAATCAGTATTACAGTAGGCCTACCTGACACCGCACTAAGCCCCGAAATCTCACCGGTCAACTGAATGATTTTGTGAAAACTTCAATATTTAACATTCAGTGGACGATCTGCACTGCAGTATTATAGTCATCCGATGTTTATCGTCATTTTAATCTTTACATTGATTGAGATATATATTGAGCTAAAAAAAGCCCCTTACTGAAAATAATCGTTCTGCGCATCAATGTTCTGTCGAACGGCCTTGTGGGCTTTTGGGGGCCATCCACTAAAAAGAACCGCATAATAATAATAATGATTATGCATGCTGGGAGTCGGTGGGTCGAGCGAACAAAGTCCACGTTGAATAGCCTATAATTGATTAATTAGGTAAATTATCATAAAACCACATCTGCGTTAGTTCTCAGAAACCGGTGAAAACCCAACGAATTCATCTGCGCAGTCATTGGATCTAATAGCATGCATCTCAATTTTTATTCCTAGTAACCATCTGATCTGCATGCGGTTTTAATTATCTACAACGGTCATGAATTGCATTGCACCCAAATATAGGTCTATGTATCACGCCAATAGATAGGCCCGCAAGCGCACATGCATTAGGCCTATAGTGTGCAGATATACGTGCACACACATATTATTATATATAATATATAAATGTATATATATATAGGCCTACATAAGCATACACGCATACATGTAAAGGCCTACTTAAATGCAAACAAATATAAATACACACATACGCATATACATGTATGTAGGACTATAGGCCTATATAGCGTGCCGACTATGGGTCGGCTAACTCAATTTTGTACAATTCTTTCAGTGAAAGTTAAACATTTTCATAAATAGCAAAATAGGCAGTGGCGGTTCTAGGATTTTTTAACTGGGGGGGCTAAAAGTTGCCTTAGCCCCTCCCTCCACAAAGGTGTATATGTTAATACTACTGAGTCTTTTTACTCCCCCCCCGTTCGCCCGTTTCAGCATTCTATAAACATGAAAATTGATATATCTGGCTGCTATTTCATAGGTCTAAATAAGAATAATAATTAATTTATAAATTACAAATGAATTTTTGAAAATAAAGAATAAATAAATTTATAGCAATTGTCTGTCAGACAGTAGGCATAGGTCTAAGCTAAAAATAAAGGATGCATGCAAAATATAAAGAAAATTGGAAAACACGATAAAACTGAAGAAAAAACGTAGCTTTCCAGAAAAAACAATAGTAAAACCAAAACGGTTGTAGCCTACTGTGCTTTAAAGTGTCATTATTTTTCCTAAGTGGACACGAATTTCAAACATTTTATTTGATTATGGAATGGATTGCTGTAGTTGTCTGTGGCTGGGCTTTGCTCAGATGCATTCATGCATGCATGGAGATGCATTCCATCGTAGTCTCAAAACTCTTCTTTTCAGCCGGGCTTGGGTCGGAAGCGCTCCTGAGTAGTAAACTTGACGGGCGCTATATAAATCTCCAAAATGAATTAATATAGTGCATTTTAGAAGAATAATGAAGTATATATTTGAAATATATTATTTATATCTCATGATTGTCTTAAAATGCACCATATTGACTGTCAAAATTAAAATAAACTTTAGAGTGCAGTGAAGATATACTGCCAAACTTGCTCCTCAACAGATGCCCAGAGGTCATTCGCTACCGGTACTATTAGACCTGGGAGTCGACCCCAATAAGTCGACCCCAGTCGACTTGGTCATCCCAAGTCGGGTCGGGTCGTTTCTGCTCACCGCAACTGACCCCAAGTCGAATTTTGTAGATAGAAGTCACTTGAAGTTGTTTTTACCTCAAGTCGGCTTAAACCGACTTGAGACACAAACATAGTTAAATTTGTCACTTCAAACCAATGATCGTGACCACATTTAAGCAGCTTTTGCTGCCTAGTGTGTTTACAAGAATGAATGAGGCCTTTGCTAGACAGATACTTTGGCTATAGGGTATACTGATTATTTTGCCGGTAGGTTATCGTGCAGACTGCCGTCTGCGATCTATTCATATAATTTGCAATTTCATGCTTAAACGTACGCTTAGGCATACGCTTAATTAAAATGGTGAAACAAAATGTTACTAACCCACGCTTTACAGAGCAGCATCTACGAAACATTGCAGCAGATGAAATTCATTCATGTCAATAATATTGATCTATGGAAAGTACCTCTGTTGCCAACAAACATTGAAGTCAATGTGTTGTTTAACTAACTAAACGTTAAACTGGGGGGGGTAAAATGTGCAAGGGGGGCTAGGAAAATCTAGGGGGGCTAACTTTCCATCTGGGGGGGCTGTAGCCCCCCCAGCCCCCCCGGTAGAACCGCCACTGAAAATAGGAATTAAGAATAAAGAATTTCTTGAAAGAACGTAATATTTTACGAATATAATATTCGTTGGCAGTTTTAATATTCGTTAATATTCGTGAATATTTGAACATCTTAATATTCGTAATATGCGTAATAAGCTACTCAATCTAAGCTCGCGGCCTTGCACGGGCATGTGGAAGGAGAGAGAAGTAGAGGAAGACAAAAACAAATTTGAATGTACAGCTATAGCGTCAGAGAAGACCTGAAGGAGATGGATATTAGCATGAAAAGAGCAAAGGGCCTCATCAGAAGCAGTGGCGGCGCCAGGATTTCAGTTTTGGGGGTGGGGCTGAATTTGCGGCTGAAAATTTTCCGTTTTCAGTCGCAAAAATTTCTGACGACCCTATTTTTAGTCATTTAATTGGTAGAAATCTCGGAACAGTAGCCTATAGGCTAACACGGTCCTTTTTCATATCCGCCAAACTGTCTGGCAAACCTCGTGCGTACCTTTACGGTTAATTTTGAGGGCCAAAGGGGGTTAATTGTGCAAATATTTCATTTTTACATGAAAAAATGGATGACTTTTTAGGGGGGTTTAGCCCCTCCCTAGCGCCGCTACTGATCAGAAGTAGAGAAGTCTGGAGAAGTCACGTATAGGAGCCTCGTCGTCGTCATAGGACTGACGGAAGAGAGCAAAGAAAGAAGAAAGATAGGCTACGATTGCAATAAACTATGGCAGCAAAACCCGAAGTGTATAGGCCTATATATAGGGTAATAGATTGCAATCGGATGCGAGATGGATGCAATGCGAACGCAATTTAAGATTAATTTCGTCCCCATTTGGAACCCACGAATCACCAGGGCTGTTGCAGTACTCGAGGGTATACGCAGGTTTACAGCGTGTAGCCTACTCACCTGACGTTTTATGCCGCGGTTAGCGTTTTTCGGGCGAAAAGTCGTATTATGAAAAGCATCTGAATGATCTGATGACTGAAAAAGTTATGAATAAAAGATTTTGATGAATAAAAAGAAATCGTCGTAACATTTTGCAACAAAAGTCCATTTTCCCGGCCGTAGCGTGTAGGCCAGTGGTTCCCAACCTTTTTTGACTTGAAGGCCATTTTTTATATGTTGGAGGACACGAGGGCCACTTTTTCTTAGTGGAAGGACATAAAGGGACCACAAGGTTAAAATTGCATTAACTAAAAAGCATATAAAATTGTTATAGTTGATTCAAAATATAATGTTTGATGTTATTTATCGACGTCAAAATAAAATAATTTGTAATAGAAAATAATAATGTGTTCTATCCTGTCCAAATTGCTAAATTTTTCATATGTTTGATAATCCTTTGAGAGATGAGGGTCATTTTCTGAGGCTTGGCGGGCCATTTTCTGAGGCCTGGCGGGCCACTTTTGGCCCGCGGGCCACGGGTTGGGAACCGCTGGTGTAGGCCTACTCGCCTCAAAATTTACCAGGACAGCCCTGGTGTAGACTCAAGTTGTTTACAAATAATAGATAATAACTGTTAGTAGGCCTATATAGGTCAGAGCCCAATCATAATTATGGAACTCCTTACTTCCTGACGTAACCTCCTTCCTGCTTTGAACAGTTTCAAGAGAGCTCTTAAGTTATGCATAATAACAGAATGATTATCATGAAGTGTATTTTTTTATAACTTGTTGTCAACTACCCTAGTAACTTGTGATTTGATTCAAGTACCTTTCAATTTCCTCCTTTGTTAATAAACCATCTGCCCTTACTGTTCTGGCTAATATGACCTATATCGCCAGTGTGATCACTTCCTTATAACAATGGCAGTTTTTGTTCTTCCACGACTGTCTAGCAGCACTAAGTCTTAGCGTATACGTGGTTGTTTCAAGATCATTAGTCTATAAGCTTAATCATGGGCGGAGTTTGATTTCCGTTCTTGGAGGAGCTAAAAAAAAGAACTTGGGAAGAACTTGGGCTTTGTTGAAGCTGAGACTTGGTCCAGAACGAATTCATGAGTCTGCGCCTTCTTGTAGGCTAAGCCCGGGAAAAGATACCGTTTACACGGTTAAAAAAACTGAATATGGGTCTTCTTGGGGGGCTTAGCACCCTTTAGCCCCTGATAAACTCCGGATATGAGCTTAATAATATATATAATCTGTTCTGTTCATATAGTTTGATATACCCCTCCACCGACGATTGATATTGGGGTACCCCTGATAGCATGACTTGTCCCTTTGGGGCTTCCTTTTAGCGCACAAGCGGATATGATCCCTTTGTTTTACGATAAGTTGATTATTCTTTCTATTTTCCATGCAATTAGTCATTAATGGTTGTTATTTTGTTTATATTCAATGTGCAACGGTTGCATGCAGCCTTAATAAATGGTTATTTAATTTTATTTGCCATATATAATAATTAGCTTTATTACTTCTATTTTTTATTATAATGTTTTCTAGTTATATATGCAACAGTACATTTGCAAATGGAGATTAAAGATATAGTAACCTAGCTAGGTTACTTACTTACTAATTTACTAAGCTATAATCAAGAATTAAATACTTTTAGGCATGTGTATTTATGTATATTGTATAACTTTGTGCGCGACAGTCCTAAAAGCTTCGATTTAGATAGATAGAATATGCAGCAGGCCTGCAATGCAACTTTGATTTGTTAAAGCAATTCACCCAAACGCAAGGTTGCGTATTATTATGGTAGAAGTGCACCTAAAATATTTAACTAATAAGCAGAAGCGGATTCAATATTGCTTACGACAGCTTAAGTGGATCAACACCGGTCATTCTATATACACTGCTTTGCTGTTAGATAATAGATCGCCTATAGAAGTTAGACCTAAGTGCTGTTGCCTATAATATGATGTCATGACATTGGACTATGTCTAGGCCTACGCGGTTATAGGCCAACATCCGCACGGTGAAACAGCTGACGCGTGTTTTCCTTTTAATGTAGACATACTCTTAATATATTGTACACGCCTTGAGTGTTTTCTAAGTGGTCAACGTCCTGAAACTACATGTATATATATAGCCACAGAGCTGCGAGATTCAAATGCCTCCACAATCGATGCATATTCAAAGATAGCCTATAATTATCAGTTTCATTAGTGTACGGTACGTTTATAGGAATATTAGAGAGCATTAAATCCCTCTTTGTCCTTAACGATGTCCAAGGTCGTCAGGGCCAACACCCAATAAAAACAACCGTCAAACTAGCATGGGCGGAAACTTGGTCTACCACTTGCGGGGAACGAACGAGTGGCCGAAGGAAGGACGCGAAATTTTGGGGGAACGAATGGCTGAGTCGCCGACACAACTTTCTATCTTTTTGCCGACCAAAATTTCTGATGACTTTTTCTAGTCATTTCGTCATATGTTGTTCGAAGGGGATCTCTTCTTGTTATAATTATATCGTTATAACGTCGTCACCAGTGTGTTTGTCAAGTTGACATTTAACGATTAGGGGGGGGACAAATGCATGGACGGTACCCCACCACATACATTGAGGGGACCGTCCCCTCTGTCCCCCAAAGTCTCAGCCCATGCAAACTAGCACTGAGATTTAGCATTGGGATCGATTTAGGAACAATGGTACGTAAACACTCTGCCAAGAAGAGCGCACCGATGCGAGATCGCCTCTAGCTGTATGGTACACCCTTCCAAAGTTAAACCCAACCAGGATTTGAGCATCATTGCACATGTAAATCATTAGACCGTTGATAGGGTTTATGTGCATTGTGGACTACTCTCACGGACAACCCTTCTAACTATACCCCGCAGTCGATCGAGTCGATCGATCGAGTCGATCATAACTCGGCCAAGTCGAGTCGATCGAAAAATCGTCGACTCGATCGACTTGCAAGTCGAGTCGATCGTGAGTCTTGCCAAGTCGAGTCGATCGAAAAATAGTCGATTTGCAAGTCGAGTCGATCGTGAGTCTTGCCAAGTCGAGTCGATCGAAAAATAGTCGATTTGCAAGTCGAGTCGATTGCGAGTCTTGCTAAGTCGATTCGATCGTTGTTTCATCTACTCGACCCGACTTAGAAATATTTTACCTAGGCCTACTATTTCTTGAAGTCTCAAAGTGACCTACATGATATAATGACGTAATTCAGTTTTTGCACACAAGTTCAGCTAATGAACCTTTTGGCAGCTGGCGATTTCTGTTGTATTCGTGTGCATTATATCATGTCTGCATGATTGACCTTAGCATAACGCAACACGTAGGATTACACTCTACAGTGTTTCCATTTTCTTTGGCTCATGCACCAGTGTAAATATATAAATTCACTGAGAATACGAAATTAGGCTTATTGTTACGTCACACCAGGGCCGGATTAAGGCATGTTCAACATGTTCGGCCGAACAGGGGCCCCCACACTTTAGGGGCCCCCCACACATGCGGAAAAATAATTTTTTTGCAAGAAAAATTTGAATATTTTGAGCAAATTTCGACCAAACGACTAAAAAAAGGTCGTCAGCCATTTTAGGAGGGGAAAAGCGGTATATTCTACGGAAATTTCGACCAAACGACTAAAAAAAGGTTATGAGAATTTTCGGCCGAAGATCCGCAAAATGTTCCCGAACAGGTCCCCCACATTTCTTAATCCGGCCCTGCGTCACACAGATTTATGACACAGATCTACTATCGTATAATTTCATTTTAAGAGCATATAACTGCAGATGGTGAGCAAGAGACAAAACTAGGTCAAGTCGATCGAGTCGATCGTCGGCCGAGCCAAGTCGATCGAGTCGTCGAGAGGTCGGCGAGTCGACAAAGTCGATCGAGTCGATCGTCGCACGAGCCAAGTCGATCGTAGCCCACGACTCGATCGACTGCGGGGTATACTTCTAACTCAACGCAGCGCTCGTGAATAAGCTGGTGCCCCGCGCCTGGCTTTCGAGTGGCGTTTTATAAATTTAGAGTTTACGATTACGATATGCTATTGCAAGCAGCATGGTTCCTGCTGTGGCCTGATATCGAATTGCGATTCATTTTTGCATGTGATCAGTTTATTCAAATTTCAAACATATGTCTACAGAAATGAGCATTTTCTAGAAAAATTGTAGCGAAACTGAATGAATTCATTTAACTATTTTTTTTGTTATCGACATCAAAAATCATAAGATGAAATCTGAGGTCCAATAATTTTATTATATCATGGACAATAGGGGCATATTAATACCTTTATAATACTGCTAGTTTGTTCTAGACCTACATGTACGTAGGTCTATACACGCTGCATCGATATTCGCCAGCACATAGGCTTATTAAAGTAACCAAACAATGTTTATCAAACAGTTAAATTAACCAAATTACTTTTTAATAGCTGAAAAGGTTCGGGTTTTTACGCAGTCCCTGAGCGATCTGTCCGAAAAGGTAGACCTGTCGGAAATAAGCGGGTCTGCGACAGGGCTGTACTGGAAAATTTTGAGGTCAGCGTATACACGCTGACCAGGAGAAAAATCGAATTTTTTGGGTGCGAAATTTCTATTGACCTTTTTTAGTCTTTCGCTCCGAATTTCATAAAAAATATGCCTAAATATCCTTTGCCTTGTATAGGCCTACCCACACTGCCTTTGCCTTGTATACCCACACGCTCTCTTTGTGAGGTGAGTATACGCTGTATACACTCGTGTACACTGGTTTTCGGCGGTGAGTGTACGATGCGTTTTTTCCCGGAGGTAAGTATACGCCGTATACCCACTTATAGGCCTACCCTTGATTACAGCCCTGCGGGTGCATGAGCCAAAGAAAATGGAAACACTGTAGAGTGTAATCCTACTTGTTGCGTCATGCTAAGGTCAATCATGCATGCAGACATGATATAATGCACACGAATACAAAAGAAAGCTGCATCGGATTTTATAATTTTTGCCTATGATAGCTAACAGACCGTTTTCTCAGCCACGATAGGCCTACGTGAAAACCCACGTAGACCTAGTAGGGTTGCCAACTTTCGATTATGAAATTTCTGGACGCAGTGCGAGCCCCCCACGATTTGTGGCGATTAGTATCCGGCCACCTTGGCGGAGCACCTTATACATGTATATAATATATATATATATATATATATATACCTAGGCTATCCCGTCTATACAGCCTCAAGCGGCAGAGGGGCCTACAAGAGTGAAACTCAGTAAATTATCATCCTTTTATGTAGGCCTACCCTGTAAAATATGTCACATTTGGGATTTAGGCCTATACTTAGAAAATGTGAAAATATGCAAGGTACAAGATCTGTATCACAGTATCCTTGTATGGATACCATGAAAGTTATAGTGGAATGCGCACAGAAAGTACAAGAGGAATATGGTTTCATCGACTAGGCCTAGTAGGCCTATAGCAAGATTCAAATATCAATAATTCTCAAACGTGAAGTACATTATTTTTCGTTCAAATCTATACTTCTGTTCACTTTGCTTGCAATGCATTGAGCAGAAATTTCTGCTCCGAAACATAATTATAAGAAATCTCCATTGTAAGATTGATCGACATACATATATTTCTGGACATTACTCTCACACACAGTTCAGCTTTTACCAGTTCAAACCTCATCCGGTTTCATTTATCAGTCCACATATTTTTTTATCAATGAGAAAATACCTTCAACATGTGCATTACTGATTGGAATTTCTCAAATTATATCCAACCAGTTTCTTGAAATTTGGAGCATCACATTTAAAAAGGAATTCTACCCAACATTTATCGACTTTTGGCCTTGTCTTCAGTTTTGGAAGAACTTGTCTTAACAGTGGCGTAGCCAGGAATTTTTCATGGGGGTTGTTTTTTCTGCCTGGCCGAATACCCTATCTGCGACCAACCCAACAGTATTACAGTAAATAAAAAGGAATAAAGTAACAAAGGGAATAAAGTAAGAAAAACATTTGTTACTACAGGCAATTGTTTGGTTTTTCTTATTTAAGTGGATAAATAACCTTTTAAAAAACTTTTTTCCTAGGCCAAAGGGGGGTTTAACCCCCGAAACCCCCATTGTATACGCCACTGTGTCTTAAGATGCAATGTACGTTCCTTGTACAAGTCATCTCCCAAAACTGTAATTCCACGTGTGCCAATTAATGTGTTCTATCGAAATGTTGAACGAAAAATATCCTCAAGACTCACTATTTTGATTTCTTCTGGAACATCATTTTCAAAATCGAAACACTGATTCAAGTAGGCTAATAGGCCTACTCGTGTCTAGACATTGAGTTCATCTTTCTTGTTCGAAACAATTGGCAAATCTCAGACTCTTACAAAATTTTATTAATAGATTACGGTATTATATTTCAGGAAAGTTGGTCTTTGTTGAATGGTGCAACTTTTCAATTTTTCTCTATTCATATTATTTCTGGACATTACATTGTCCAGAATGACCTTCCTATGTTTTCTGTACGCGGGATGCTATTTCTGGACGATCCAGAAAAAATCTGGACGGTTGGCAACCCTAAGACCTAGGCCTATATATGTCAGCAGTCATACATAGAAAGCCAGAGAACTCGAAACAGAAAATCCATTTAGGACGGGTAGGCGAACGATCGGTGGAGTTTAGACTGGAGAGTCATTCAACTTCTAGCGACGATGACGTGATCACCGTTTATACCCCCGAGCAATCCCTTGCCCCTAAAGCGGGTCATCTGAACCACGGCGGACTTTCCCGCCGGATGCTCTAGTTTATTTATATCAGGCTGGTGGATCACGTGGTTTCGGCTGAAGCCTCTTGTGTGAAGGTTTACGACTCCTAGAAAATGGCTTAGGCCTATATGAAAGAAATTCTGATGACGTATACGTGTCTTGTGGCCACACTAGTCTATATATTTTGTATTATACTCTTGTTTCCTGTTCTTTCTGCTGCTTCAACCAGGGGCTTCTATCCCCCCTAAGCAGCCGGGCGCAATCCATCTTCTTCTTCCCTTTTCTGAACCGGCCTTCCTCTATGTATGCAACATAATGTAATAGCGCATGCATGCCCTCCTCTAGTGTGGGAATGAAGGTTTGTTTGGAGGAGGACAAACGAGCATCCAGCAGACGATCGCCGAAGCATGTGTAGCGCCGAGAAGGGACCTGGTATGGGAAGGGAATGTGCCCCTCCCCATCAGAAATTTTTGCGATTTTCGCATTGCAATTTCAGCATTTTAAGCTGTCCTCTTAGCAAAATTTCTTTACTATTTCAGTGGAGGAATTGCTGCCAAAATTGGGCAGCCATATGTTTTGCATCCTTGATCAGTGTACGCTCGAGAGCGTTACATAAATTTTTAGAGCGCAATGCAATGCAATAAAATTCAATGTAGGTCCTACATTGTAGCCTATTTTGTAAGCCCTTGTAATAATGATGTTGCTTTACTAAGTGTCCAAGGACTAAATTTGACCATCTGAAATATGAAAGATAACATTGGAGAGAAGCCATATTTAGTTGTGCAAAATAGTATTTGTATTAATACTATTTTTTTCAATTTTAATATGATTGTAGCCTATTTTTTATTAAAATAGTAAAAACGTAACTATAATCATGTAATAGGAAATTTTTATTATGGTATATTATAGCTGTTATAGCAGTTCATGTAATTCAAAAATGCAGAGAGTAGCCTAACTTAAAACTCAAAGTGTATACATTTTGCTAAAAACTATTAGGCCTACCATTTTGTCCAAATTTATATGGAAGGGAATTATTTTCTAGGGGGATCTTCCTCCTAGTGATGCCTAGATTGAACGCTGCCCTCGATGTCCGACCTTCCCCCCCCAACCGACGTGAATTTTGGCTGTCTTCTGATTTCACTGGGCGCAAGCTGCGCCCGCCATGTATAGGGATAGAAGCCCCTGGCTTCAACGTCACTGGACAGCTCACATAGAAAACTCTGCATAGTAATATATATATATATATATATATATATATATATATATATATATATAAGGTCGTTGATTTGTTTGCATGTATATTTATAATCTTTCTTCGGGCATTTTGAGGATCACCGTATACCCTACAGAGACCTTGAAATTGAATCAAAGGATGTCCGGAGCTTGCACGATGCTCGTTGGTCCAAGGAGGCGTTTATTGCCCCTGGATGGGAATTAAATTTCTCAGTTTCACTGTGCGTCGCAGTATCATTGTTACTTTTGTGCGAAGAAATTTTTTTAAACACAAAATGTATGGTAGCCAAAAAGGCGCCAATTTTCCATTGTGGCGCATGTGCCCCTTATCTCTATGTGTTGGCGCCCCATAACGTTGCTGCTGCATTAGATATTAGGTCTATACTTGAGTGTAGCCATTGCTCAAGGTTTAATCTAGGGGTGTCATTATAAAATAGACGTCTCTCAGAGGAAGTGCACTGTTCCTCAGGAATGACATAGGCCTACCCCTGCCTAAAAAAAAACAGAAAATGTTTAAAATTGCTGTTTTACATGTTTACATGTAGGCTATGTTGCATAGATGAACGGTTAAAAGAGATAAAACACTAGATAACGGTCGTCAGATTGGAAAGTGTAGAATTTACTAATTTACTATCGCAATATTTAGACAAAGACTAAAAGGTTATCAGAAAAAAAAACATCAAGACATGTCCCCACAGAGGTTATGATAAGGGTAAAAATTCCTCGAACGCTAGTCGTTTGTGCCCCCCCAACCCTCTCGATTCCCCACCCACGCAAAGCAGGGAGTCTAGAATCTAGATTAAGCACTGCATGGTCCTTGTTTTATATTAGCCTACCTGTACTTTCGTTATTGCATAAGTTAGGTATTCCACGTGATATATTCAAATACGAGAGCTAAACGTAACGATGTTGTTGGTGTATACCATGCAGACCCACCTAAGAAAATGGCAGACGCAGAGATATTCCTAGAGCCTCTGTGCCTCGTGGACTCTGGACCCGACGGAAAAATGACCGTCAACACACATGTCCTCGATCAACTAAAGAACCTCGACAAGGAAGTGGTCGTCGTGTCCATTGCTGGTCCATATCGAACGGGAAAGTCCTACCTTATGAATAAGCTGGCTGGCCAGAACAAAGGTAGGCATATATAGGTAATTTTAGGATACATGCGAACTAAATGTTAGTCTTAAATATATATTCAATCATATAATTATAGGTCTATTAATCTATTATATATTATGTGCTTTTGTCAATTCAGAATCTCTTTTCACTGAATCTCATGAGCATGTATAGGTGATGACGATGACAACGACTATACATTCAGTGTGGTTTATATAAATTGTGTTGTAGGCCTACTGTTAATCCAGTGGTTGGCGTTCAAAACTTCAAATAGCCAATAGACCTTTATATATATATATATATATTAGGGTGTCCCACGATTGCACAGGAAAAATATTTTTCTTGAAACTTGAAATGCAGTCCCTCCAAAAAGTTTCCTTATGGTCCTATGATAGTACCTGCCAAATTTCTGGACATTTTGAAAATATTTAGAGGCCGCTCAAAGCTCACATATAATATGTGTAAGTTGTCACAAATTATACGTGCGACATATAGGCCTATGAGTTTGAAATTTTCGGAGGTCCACACTTTGATCCCACTAGCGTGCTTATGTATTGCTTAATAACCTTATATTGCTCTGAAATACTAAAATCTACAAATATGCAACCTTATTGTATTTGCGAATGAGGTTTTTCAAGCATAAGGACGACAGTTAAGCTCTCGAGCAAACGAATGATGTAAATGTCGTGCACTAGGATTGCAGGTCGCTACCTCCACATGGCAATCATCAGTGGAGTAGAAATGAATAAGGTTAACAGATTGTCAGTCTGATTTTTCTCTAGTTGGTGGAAGTAGCCTACAAACATGTTGGTGTGCTAAAGTTGACCTCTGGACCAGGACAGGAATCAACGGTTGCAGTTTGAACCTTTTGAAGTCGTGAAAGTGTGATGCATTAGGCCTAATTATTGGCAAATGCTTTGAGACAACGGCTTTCAATAACTGCATATTAAATAGAGTTTGCAATGCCTTGCACCCTTCTACATCAGCCATCAGTCGTAACATCTTGTTAACATCACAGAAATCTTTTAAGTCCAGTTGCCTGGTGCATTCTTTGTGTCCTTGGTAAAAATTTGTCCATCAATGGTCTGTAATTAAGCTCTGCAAGCCATTTAAAGATGAATGCTCCAATCTGGTTCACCATCAACCAAACCCTCGACCAATGCTACTGCAGTCTGCATCTAACAAATCATAAGAATTCATTACTGAACAGCTTTAGCGTGGCCATACTCGAAATATGACTATCAAGAATTTTCAAAACTCTTGGTATTCATGGTTGGATTGAACAATTCGGTAGCATTTCGCAAGCCTGTTGCCATCACAGAGCAAGTTGGATGGGTAAGGCAATATAGATCTAATTGCTTTATGATGGAAACGAATCACATATACAGTTGACGACCGTGAATTACAGGGCATCCAACCCAAACAAGTCTCAGATTTGTGATTGACATCTACAGTCAGGCGGTGTTCTCATGTAGAGTCACTGCTCTCTTTGAATTAATCCATAGCTTTATAATTCTGGCAATGCTGCTCTAGATGACAAGTCTGAAAATGATGCAACATCATTCTTGGTATACCAGCACCTAAGATATAAGAGATAGCAATTCTCTCTGTTCTTTCAGTGAGTTCTCATTAATGTGGAATAACGGGGTTATCTCTTCCTAAAAGTTTTTCCCAAACCATGCTGCGTTCAAATATAGTTTTCTCGATCTTTCGGTGAAAGAGTGGCGAGATAGCCAATCGTATAAGACCACGTGTGATTTTTCATAACGTTGGTCTGTGTAAATGACTGTGCTGAACAAACATGACGCAGCTTTGATACAGAATTTCAGCTCAACGATAACGAAGAACGTAGATCGGAGACAATTTCTCGTACAGGTTGTCGAAAAACACAGGCACATGTTTTCTAACCACAATTGTGACAATCTTGTTGACATGTGTAAATGTAGAACGTAGAACTGAAGAACAATTTGAGTGCAGTGATGTAGAATCAGCAGATCAGTATGAGAATAGTAAAAAAATAACGGTCCAGACGTTGATTTGTTGTGTAGCTGCATGGGGTGTGCAATTAAAACTTTACTGTGTGGTCCTAGGACAAATAGGGGTTGAACCTCACAGCCCCCTCAGAATTTCTTACTATGAAGCAGATGAAGGTATGGAGGAGCTAAAACCACGACTTGTTACATTATCAAGAGTTTGTAATGACTACTCCCAATGATTAGTTGTGTGTGCACTGATATTGTGTCCAAAGTTCAAAAATCTCAAATTTTTCTCGATTTTGCATTTTTTGAGCATAAGACTATGCCCAAAATATCCATTGTATCCAATAAAGTTAAATACCTGTTAATTCTACCATTCACGAGCTTTCCAAGGGTAGTAAATTTGTTATAATAGGATCAACGATTGGGATATAAAGGCATTTAGAAGTTGAACACATCAGGCGCAAATTATGCCAATATGGGTTAAATTTGGGCGGCTTGAGCCACCCCTAAATATTTTTTTAGTGTCATAAAACTTTACAGGTGTTATTATGGGACCATATGGAAACTTTTTAGGGGGACTGCATTTCAAGTTTCTAGAAAAATATTTGTTGGGACACCCTAATATATATATATATATATATATATATATATACCAGAGCAGGGAGATAAGGCTATAGTTCAAGATTCTAATTGCTCTGAAGCTCTGGCTGCAGAACAGAAAATGTTAAACAGCTATAGTCTATTTTTCGAAACTTCCTTCTCGAATTAGCGCCAGTGAATAAGCTGACCTCTCTCTCTCTCTCTCTCTCTCTCTCTCTCTCTCTCTCTCTCTCTCTCTCTCTCTCTCTCTCTCTCTCTCTCTCTCTCTCCTCTCTCCTCTCTCTCTCTCTCTCTCTCTCTCTCTCTCTCTCTCTCTCTCTCTCTCTCTCTCTCTCTCTCTCCTCTCTCTCTCTCTCTCTCTCTCCTCTCTCTCTCTCCTCTCTCTCTCTCTCTCTCTCTCTCTCTCTCTCTCGTGGGCGCTGTAAAATTCTCGATGGTTTACATTATATACATAACATTGCATTACACACATGATTACATTATAAGGCGACCCTCGAGATCTAGGTTATATATTATCATTCTCTCTTCTTCAACCGTTTTCAACCTTTCTTAAGTCGCATAAATTTCGATTGTTTTCGTTGTGTTTCATGAAATAAGCTGACGTCAAGACCTGTCTACGAAATTTAAACCGAGGTTGTAGTCTTGTAAAAACGAACTCATATTTGGTTTGAGCTGACTTTCCCGAAATCAGGATCTAAATTTACCGAGGCAGTCTAGACGATGTAATTGCCAGGCCAATTGACTAATTTGTAGAACTACATAACTATAACAGGATCTCGGATTAATAACAAGAGGCGCTCATGTAGGAACAATACCGCATAGATATTTGAGAACAAAAAGACTAACAAGGAAGAAGGAAATACATTATACACAGACCTAGGAAGAAAGACTTATGAATTCATGTCAACATGGGACACTTTGTACAAGAAGGAAAAAAGGGGAATCCTATACTGCGAAAAGATAGACCTTAGAACAGCTAGGCTTACTTAGGGCAAAGACAATTGGTGGTAGGATAACCAGGTCAGGAGGCTGGCCATCGATAAAGAAAACAGGATGCGGAAAATGGGAGTTAGCAATAATTAGGAGAGGAATCGGCGAGTGCATTTCGATGCCCTGAGGCTGGGTTTGAATCCACCTCAAACCGCTGAGTATATGGACCCTGAGCAAAGTGAGCGTGCCCTTCACTATAATAGCAATTACTCATGCGCTTCGGCGTGACACACGCAAGGCCGTAGCCAGGATTTGATTTCGGGGGGTGTTACACTCACCAATTTTCCTTCCCAAAAAACTGATGACCTTTTTTAGTCTTACGGCATTAATCTCTTTTCTCCCATTTTTTCATTTCGGGGGGTGTTTTCATAGTTTTATATCATGTTTTTACATCATGTGCTCGTAAACGCATTATATTATTTTTCATATTTTCCATTTCGGGGGGTGTTCAAACACCCAAAACACCCCCTAGCTACGGCCTTGGACACACGTGTCCGCACTGTTATCTGGAGTGCCCCTTGAGGAGTAATCGTGTAGGGGCGGCGCTATGACAAGTGCTCATAAATATAGACCCACCAATGATGAAAGAGATTACGCTCCTCACGAGACGTGACGGACGACACAGGATAGTGAGAATATTCGAAGACGTTGAGAGAGTGTGAATAACACAAGTTAGTCTCTACAATGGTTGCTGCCCGCTTTTCAAATTGCCAGTGGCGGCGCCAGAAGTGTCTTTTGGGGGGGGTTGAATTTTTTGGGGAAAATTCGTTTTCGGTCGCCAAAATTTCCGACGACCTTTTTTTAGTCATTTGATCGAAATCTCTTCGAAAATTGGTCCTTTTTCATAATCTCCGCCAAACTGTCTGTCAAACCTCGTGCGTGCCTTTACGGTTAATTTGGGGGGGGCCTAAAGGGGGTCAATCGTGCACATTATTTTATTTTTACATGGGAAAATAATGGATGGCCTTTGGGGGCTTAGCCCCCCTAGCGCCGCTGCTGCAAATTGTTGATGGGGATGCTGTAGGCCTACGGTGGCTTAGCGCGAACTGCAAACGCTAAATAAATAACACACTAGTTGCTACGATCCGAGTCGTAATGTTGTAAAAGTGACGTTATGAGAATGAATGGTATACATTTGCGTTTCATGCCATTTGCCCGATGTTACAGGATTTGCCCTTGGGTCAACGGTGCAGTCAAAGACCAAGGGCATTTGGATCTGGGTCAGGAATCACCCGATACATGCCGACAAGTACCTCGTACTGCTGGACACAGAAGGCCTTGGTGACGTAGAAAAGGTCAGCTATCAGGCAGCATAATCCATCGAGGCCTATCAATAATTAATTAGAGTCTATAGTGCCGACCTTAGTCACCTTACCCTGTCCGTGACAGTCTTCCCCTCTAATTATGTGGTGAATTTATAAATCCATTCTTTCCACAACAAATTTTCTTTCATCTCTCAAATCGAAATAGGCAATTTCTCCTTAAGTGTTTAAATATTTCCATTTCTCAGTGTGGGGTTTAGAACTAGCAGGCACGTTGGGTCGTCAATCGCTCGTAAATAAGGTGGTGCCGTGCGCTTGGCTTGTGGGTGGCACCTTAGAAGTTTGAATTAGATCTGTACGATTTCGATTATTGCAAGCCGTCATTTCCGCCAATATAAATTGACAAATCTTGACCCCCGTTTGGCTGCACACTGAGAACATGCCTCACTCTTAAGGTCGGACAATTAGAACTAGTCCCATATCTAAAAGTTCGCTTACAACAAGTTTTATATGTGCTTGAATGTTTATGCTGTTGCAATCTCTTGGGTCAGAAAATCAATCATATAATTATACAATGAATAGCCTATTATTTGTATTAATTCCTAATTATAAGCTCAATTGAACGAATCTATACTTAACAAAATGATAATTTGAAATACATCCATTCAAATTGAATTCTTTGCAATTTTTTTAATCGTACAAATTAAATCACTTAGCCGTTAGCAGTTAACAGTTGTCCTTTCGTTTGGCCGCATTATTTTAGGGAGATGAGAACCACGACAATCAGATCCTCTGTCTCTCGGTTCTATTGGCAAGCACGCTGGTCTACAACGTCATGGGAGTCATTGGCAACGATGCCATCATGAAGCTTCAGTATCTTTTGCGACGAATTGTAACTGCTATTGAATATAATGATAAAGAAACAGGCAGTTTAATTAAGGAAAAAGCTTATCGTGTCGTTAAAAGAATTCAACTTGAGAAAGCTGTAGGAAAAATCTGATTAAATTTAAATTGATAAATAAGATAAGATGTAGGCCTATGTCTCAAGTTGTAAACTAATATTTTATCAGGGCTGCATAATTTTAAATGAATGGATTTGGCTACACATCGAAGACATCGTGTGCTGACTAACAGAACTTTAAATGAAATTAGGAGGAGGCTTCGAGGAGCTTGTATGCAGTAGGCTATGCATAGGCCTATTTGGTCGCCATTGTGTTTAGGTATGGTCCAAGACAGGAATGTCAGATATTAACAGAAAAGGATGATAATGCTAAAGTTGATTCTTTTGACAATGACGACAGGCGGATATGTGTTATTGATAGTCGAAGTTGATATCGACCATGCAGTTAATTGTTAAAACACGTTTATCAGGGCTTTTTCAACGTGCAGTTGTACACAAAATGTGCAGCTGTAAATGAATGTATGCAGTTATAAAAGCAATCTTGTGCAGTCAAAAATCATTAGAAAATGTAGCTGTAGCCGGTTTCCCACGGAAGAGCGAAATGGAACGGAGAGCCTGTGCAGTGAAAAAAATAAGCAGGAAGGGGAAATTTTCAAATTTCAAGTGAATGACTAAAAAAGGATATCAGATTTTTTGCCGGCGACATGCGACAAGTTTTGGGGAAAATTTTCAGAAAAAGGTCATGAGAGATTTTCGCCAACAAACCCACACTAGAAAAAATTGCTGGTTGTGCAATGTGCATTTCTAAAATTTCTTTAAACAAGTCCTGACGTTTATGATCAATTATGGCCCTAATATATAAGTTCACAATTATTGTAATTTGTCGTACGGTAGGGCCTACGTGTGATTGATTATGTCCACTTTCGAAAAGTATTACGAAACAGTCGTAAAGTAAATAGGCCAATAGCAATCAGAACAAGGAAAGCATATGTTGACTTAACAAGCTGCATATAGCTTCATCGCTGAGCTGTCAAAACATATCCAGGCTCGAAGCAGCGCCGGGGTTGGGTCAAAATCTGATGATGCCAACTTCGACTGCTACTTTCCCGACTTTGTGTACGCCATCCGTGACTTTGGACTTGACTTGGAGATCGACGGAAGGGAGGTCACTGCGGACGAATACCTCGAGCACAGTCTGACGATGAAGGAAGGCAAGCGCCCGGAAGTAAAGACCTTCAACAAGATTCGGTCTTGCATCCGCAGGTATTTCAAAAAGAGGAAATGCTTCACGTTCGTCAGACCCATAGCTGGAAAATGTAAAGATCTAGACGACGTCACGGATGACAGACTACTTCCGGAGTTCCGAAAGGAGACGCAAGATTTCCTGAACTTCATCTTTCACGAAAGTCCCGTTAAAGAGGTCGGCGGTAAAAGACTCAGCGGAAGAAGTGAGCAGTTACTAAATTAACATCGGAATATAACATTCATTCATTCATTCATTCATTCACTTATTCATTCATTCATTTTTCATTCATTCATTTTTTCATTCATTCACTCATTTGGGGTCTAACGCCTCTGCGAAGGTCTATACTGTAGTATTTGGGACCTATAATTACTGCACTCGATAAAAGTGATTAGGCATAATAACTTAGTTAATGTTGTCTTACCATAATTCCTTGCTCGGCTGCAGTGCTTGGTTCGTTGGTGGAAGTCTACGTGGAGCAGATGAAGACTGGAGTTCCGTACGTTGAGAATGCCGTGGAGACCATGGCTCGCCTGGAAAACAGCAAGGCTAAGGATGAAGCATCATCCCTCTACTACAACCTCATGTTGGAATCTTTGACAATGCCTGTCGATGATGATGCCGACTTCTCCCGTTGCCATAACAACTGCCTCCAGAAAGCAATCGATCTGTTCCTGTCGAAAGCTGTCTTCGACAACAACCAAAGCTTCCAAAGACAAATGAACGTAAGCAGCTTATTTATGACCTTGGATTTGATGGTACCGGTACCTGACCTTGCCAAGTTGTAATTCAAGTAGTGACAAGGATTTATTCAACAATTCCGAATATCCCAGTATGCCAGACTTAGGCCTATATAGGCCCTATGTTCATTTCTATCAGTTCCCAATATATGCACTACGGATAAACTAAAGCTACCATTGACTTCAAACATCTGTCACACAGTATATCTAGACGACTTTGCATAATCTGTCATTCACACAAATATTTTTTTATAAGGAACTGTTTAACGGCAACTAGTAGGCCTATCGAAGTATTTTACTATTATAACTGAATAATCCCTAGATAATAAAATAAGGAAGGGTAAATAAGCAGGACACATGCGAAGTAGGTTATAGGACACAGCCCTATATGGCAGAACGGTCAGGGTGGGATGGGTGGGACCTGTGGGGACGGGGCGGAAGAGTATATAGACTGCAAGCTGGTCAACACAGAAAAAGCACAACCTTATACAGTCACAGTCTCACAGACATTTCTAACTTTGATTATACTTAAACTTTCTGAGTTGGTATAGCCTACTGGTAATTATGTCAACGAAATACAGGAGGACATTGAAAAGACGTACAGGGAGCTAGTGCAGACGAATGAAGGCATCTGCCGAGACAAATGTCAGACTGCGTTGAAAGAACTCTACGAACCCATCAAGGAAAACCTCAAGGCTGGAAAATATACACGCAGTGGTGGATTCCGACGCTACAAGAATGACATCAGAGACTTTGAGGACACCTACAAACGGCAAATTGGTCGCATTGGTGCTAAGGTAGGCCTATATAATACACGCTTGATGTGCAGATAGCCTATAACATTTCACAGTTAAGAGGGTTCTAACTTCTAACGAATGTTTAGTTTAAAATCTAGTTTATCTAAAATGTAGTCTACCTGCAATTGTCATTTTACAAAGTCTTACTGACAAGTTACCTGTTTTCAAAGCCTTCATACTGTAGCCTATAGGTTTCGTATAGGCTACTCATAGAAGCATGGACAGAGTTTAGTTTCAGTTCTTGGGGGGGGGGGCTAAAACTTGACTTGCCCTCCTGGGTTTCGGGCGGAGGAGCGATCGCCGAGGCGCCGAAATTGGAGGGTTTTGGGAAGGTGATGTGCCCTCCCCAAACCGAATTTTTCTGTATTTCTACGTTGCAATGGGAATAATATATTATTTTGATCTGCTATCTTAATAAGAATCCTCTATTTAAGAGCTGATAAGAGTGATGAGTGATCTCAGATGTCAATATATAAATTCATAATGATAGCCTAACGGTTTCTTATTGAGTTTAAACATTATAGACTTTTTTTAGTGGTACCATATCAATATGTCATCTTAGTGAAAATTCTATTATTTCAGTGCTGTTTAAAAAGAGTGGTTTAAGATTGCAACAAATATATACAGGGTGGCTCAAAAAAAAACGTACCACCGGGGAAAATGCGATATCTTCGCAGCCGATTGGGGTTTTTCTGCGAAAATTTCACAATTTGAAGGGGAATGAATATACAACAATCCCTGAAAGTTTCATTTGAAACTTTTCATGTTTGCAAAAGTTACAGCTGTTCAAACTTAAAATTTCGTTTTTTCAATTATCCGGAGAATCATGCTCCAATACAAGTGATTTCATTAGGATGTTTGGCAAATTACAACACACACACATTGATGATGATGTCATACGACCTCACTATGAGCTGTAAAGAAGCTGTTTATGAAGCAATCTGCTGGTATTTGGTGATATTTTATAGATTAAGGTCTCAATTGGTGAACCCAAACAATGAACGTCATGGGCAAAGTTTCTGCAAAAGATCAAATGGGAACTCGGACTTTGCATGAACAGAGACTGAGACATCGCGTGATCATAGCAAAATACCCAGTGAAAAGTGGAGCCTGAGCACATTGAAGACTATCTGCAAACGTGTTTATGTAACGAAGATCAGATGTCGGAAGAGAGGCAGGAAGTGGTCGCTTGATCTGACGGAAAAAGCGCGATTTTCACGAAATTCGCTTGGTAATCGAAAGGTCAAGTTTGCAAAGCAAATCGTGGTTTCGGCATCAGATATGCCGGCGTGTGTTGCGGCTGCAAGAAAAGACTGCAATTAATCCCATTCAGTAGGTTAGATGTCAAACTCATCATTGAACTCGCTTACCCAGACTCATTGAAGACCAGGTATGCTCTAACATCTGGTTTTATTATGCAGCAGGACAGTGCGCCTGCTTGCTCGCACGGCAAGGTTGATTATGATGGCGCTACCTTATTGACATCAACTGAAGTAAATGCATTGGCAAAGATGATTTACAAACTCGCCAGACCTTAACCCTCTTGTTTATCACGTCTGGGGAGCTATGCTGGAACGCTGCAAGACATTTAATCCCAAGTTGGAGAACATTGGCCAGCTGAAGCAAGTCTTGCTGCTAATGTGGGGTCAGTTGCCGCAGGACCCGACCAACAAGGCCATACTGAGCTTCACAAAAAGAATTTGAGCTTGTGTTAAGGCAGGGAGTGGACACTCTCATTATACCTTACAATAAACTGCAAAACGGAATGCTGAGGTCGTAGTGAAAAGTGATATCATTTGACTTGGAAATCTACAAGTGACGTCAATTTTCCGCGGATAATTGAAAAAACGAAATTTTAAGTTTGAACAGCTGTAACTTTTGCAAACATGAAAAGTTTCAAATGAAACTTTCAGGTATTGTTGGAAATTCATTCCCCTACAAATTGGAAAATTTTCGCAGAAAAAGTTCGATCGGCTGCGAAGATATCGCATTTTCCCCGGTGGTACGTTTTTTTTTGAGCCACCCTGTATATTATTACAATGACATTTTCTTTATGTATGATGCTTTGCAACTCAGCTCTGCTGCTGGACTATTATCTATATAAATAAAGAGAAGATTACGTCTGTCTGTCTGCATGTCTGTCTGTCTGTCTGTCTGTCTGTCTATCTATCTGTCTGTCTGCCTGTCTGTCTGCCTGTTTGACCTGGATGCATTTAAACAGTTTTGAGCTTTTCACTCCAAACCTTCACTGCTGTGTCGGTGTGGGCACGAGCCACCCCGTGGAGGGTTGGCGAATCCCACCATGGGGCTAGGGTGGTGGGGGCAAAACCCAAAAAATTTTCCCGGTAAAACGCAGTTATTGATCTGAAACTTTCTACCTAGACAGAGGGCCAACAGAACGACCCAGTGGAGGGGTTGGCGAATCTCTCCCACCATGGGGCTAGGGTGGTGGGGGCAAAACCCAAAAAATTTTCCCGGTAAAACGCAGTTATTGATCTGAAACTTTCTACCTAGACAGAGGGCCAACAGAACGACCCAGTGGAGGGGTTGGCGAATCTCTCCCACCATGGGGCTAGGGTGGTGGGGGCAAAACCCAAAAAATTTTCCCGGTAAAACGCAATTATTGATCTGAAACTTTCTACCTAGACAGAGGGCCAACAGAACGACCCAGTGGAGGGGTTGGCGAATCTCTCCCACCATGGGGGCCAGGGTGGGGACGAAAACTCAAACTTTTGCAATACCCATTCCGTCGCCATAGTTTCACAGCTATTCACCCGAAACGTTGCAGCTAGACCGAGTACAACCGGGGTCACCTAGCCCCCACCCAACACACACCTTGGTCCTTAGGGCCGGGTCGGGCAGGACATTATTGGGTGAGGGGTGGGCAATGGGCATTTCCAGAAAACGTAACTATTGAACTGAAACTTTCTACCTTGATAGAGGGCCATCAGGACCACCCAGGGGAGGGGCTGGCGAATCTCTCCCACCATGGGGCCAGGGTGGGGGGCGTGAAAGGCCTCATTTTCCCTTTTTCACCGGTATGCATTTCCAATTTTTTTAGTTTTTCACTCCAAACCTTCACTACTGTCGGTTTCGGCATGGCAGACACGGTGTACGAGTTGGCGATCGAATCTGCACGACGATAGGGGCCACGGTGGGGGCGAAAACCCTCATTTTCACTTTTTCACCGGCATGCATTTCCAGAATATTTTTTAGCTTTTCACTCTAAAACTTCACTAATGTGTCGGGGTGGGATGGGTCTGGGTGGGGTCACTGGGGTGGGGATGGGTGAGTGAGGTGAGCTTGAAAACCGAACAGATAACCAACAACCTGCTACGTAAAAACGACTGCAGATTGTCTCTTATATAGCAAGAACATAAAAGTTACATAGGTGGCCCTGCTAGCGGGACTTTGGTCCCTTTAGGCCCTCCGTTTGTATCCCAACGTACAAATGTAGCACTGATCTGAAATTGTAACATGTTATTGTTTTCTCTTAGACCTACATGTATCTTTTAGCTGTGGCTGGGCTGGGAGCGCCTCTGGCTGGCTTCTTGAAGGGGCGCTATATAAGTTTTCGGAACGAATGAATGAATGAAGATATTAGCCTACATTTAATAGGCATAATATTATAGGCTTATATTATATTTATGGTTTATTTATTGCATTATAATTTATATACAATGTATGCAGATGCGGCATGTGTTGCTCGAGTTCCTGCACTCAAAGCAGACGGAAGAAGACGCCATACTGAAGGCCGACGAAATGGTCACAGAGGCAGAGAAGCAACAGGAAGGTAGGACTATAGGCCTATAGGACAATACATGCCTACAATTATCGCAAAGGGTTTTTGCATCAATAAACTATACCCACACTTACACAATGTGCGTGCTGCAGGCCTATTCCCACTTAATTTAAGCCTTCGATCATGACTTTTGTAAAATCAAGCAATAGCTTAACTATTGCGACCTAGGTACATGTATAACGGTTTGACGCAAAGCAGTCTTTAGTTAGTGTGCACTGTGTAGGCTATGCTACCATGAGAAACGATTCTTATAAAAAAATAATTAGGCCTATAGTTTTATCATCTTATGTGGGCAAGTCGTGAAGAAGTTCGGTTCCTTCCTAATCATGCAGGTATCACGGTCCCTGCAATTCCGAAAATAGTAAACTAGTGCTCTGCAATGCATGCAAACACGTGCTCTACAATTCTGCATCGCTGTTAATAGTCATGGTATGATGGTACCATATGGTGAGATAGCCTATATTCCTACTTTGAAGTCGACGAAGTTTGATTGTGAGCTCAACAGTGTGATGATCGACCCTATATATAGTCCTAACCATCAACAGACATAATTTATAGTCGCACAATTATTCGGAATCTAACTAGTAGGCCTATGTCTAACTGCGATATTATTTGGCTTGTCGTATTAAAACGTGTAGGCCTACGTAGACATATTCTAATTTCGTTTAGACTACTCTTTGACGTGAATGCCTATATATATTTAGTTGGACATTATTAGGCACAGAACTTTGTTGCCTACTATTTTAATGAACAATTAAAGTTTCGTAGCCTGTCTCAACTAAATGAACGATTTCTCTTGTCTCAGCCGAAAGACAAAAGGCCATGGAAGCACAAAGACTCAAAGAGGAAGCGGAACGGGCCGCCGATCTACAGGCGCAGCAGCTGCAGGAACAGCAACGCGCACATGCGGAGAACATCTCAAGGCTTGAGATTCAGATGAAGGAGCAATACGAAGCAGCCCAGAAGCATCACGAGGAGGTAGTCGATCATCGTCTGAAAGAACAGCAGCGTCTCCTAGAGGAGGGTTTCAAAAGAGACGCTGACCAGATGCGTGCTAGAATAGACGACCTTCAACGTCAGAATCAACAGAACCAAAACAGAGGTGGTGGTGGTGGTGGCTGCACCATCCTCTAGGCCAGCGTTTCCCAAACTTTTTGGGCCATGGAACCCTTCGTGTCCTAATATTTTCTTGCGGAACCCCAGTCTCAACTAAACGTATTAAAACACGCATAGCACCTGAGAAGCATAGGCGTACAGTACTAAACACGCGCAATTGTAGAAAGTTTTCCCATAGGAAAAATTAAATTGCACTGTTTTGAAAGTCACAACTCGTGGATCACAACCGATCTACTGGAAGTACATGACATTAGAATGCGAACCGCCCTTGTTCATGGGCGGAGACTAAGTCTACAACTTTTGGGGGACGAACTAGTAAGGCCGCGAGATTTTGTGTGGACGAATGGCTGAGTCGCCGACAAAATGTTCGAAAAAATTTCTGACGACCTTTTTTTTAGTCATCTGGCCGAAATCTCTAGGAAAAAAACAATTTTCCCTGTAAAAAAGTTGATGACTTTTTTAGTCATTCATCGTATCATCTATGAATGCTTCACGTAGGCCTAATATGAAACTACACATGTTCAATTAACAGAAATTAAAAAATCTGAACATAAAAAGATATTTATAAATGAGTAAAAATACAATTTAAGGCAGCTAGTATTGAGCAATACATTCGATAATTTATGTTTTTATAAATTCATCACAGTTTCAAGGCAATAAGTTATGAAACAACAAACATTTAAATGGAGCGTATCAGTCCAATTTTATAGTACAAAATTATATTTTATGATTTGATGATAGCGGTATATATTTTATTATATTTGTTAATATTTTATTGGGATATCTCTCCCGAGTCTGTTGTCAGGACTCAGTTGTCAAGTTGGCAGAGCAGGGCAACACCTCGAGCAATCCAGTGCTCTTCAGGTTTATCGCTTGGTAGCAGCATGGCAATGACGAAGTTGGTGGAGTGGCCAGTAGTTGAGAGAACTCCACGGCGATCGCTTGTCTTATACACAGGCGCTGTGTAGATTGGCTTCTCTGGAAGATCCGACTTCTTGCATGGCTTCAGCCAAATCTGCAGTGTGTAATAATAATAATAATAGTAATAATAATAATAATAATAATAATATCGTTTATTGAACAATCCAGTTGATAGATCCAACCGGTTACAGTACAGTGTAATGCAGTTATGCAATTGAAACAATTCACAAGAACGCAACTGACAGAAGACATATTAGTTATCTTAACTACTAACAGAACAGACAGCCTGCAATACACGGTGCTAATAGCAGCCTACAAGCACGTCCAATGAATACACATAGTCACAGCATATCACTTCTTACTTTCACAACCTCATCAGCTTGATATCATCATTTCAATCTCTTGTCAAGACTCACTCTTTTAAATCCCATGGCTTAGCATCACTCTATTTTGGGCATTATAGCAAACATACATCCACACCTGCAATTCCGATTGACTGATTTTATGTGCTTAATGAGTACCTTAAATTAATCCTTTAAAATAAATGAATAATATACAGCAAACGTTTGTTTGCGAACGAATTTCATTATTATATATAGGCCTATACCAAATTTCACATATATGTTTTAAGAAGACAAAGTACCGTAGTATTAACTTTTTCATGTCACCTAAACTTTAGTATTAATTATCGACTCATTATTTCATTTGTACTTTACACAAAAACTATTCGATAATTGGTTTTTACACAGAGAGTACAGTTTGCATTAAGATAAAGAGAAAAAAAGGTTTTCGACAAATCTACAATAGGCAATAAAGTCTTGAATGAAACAATACTCACCACTGGTACCGGATCATAAAGGAGTTTAGGATATGATTCATTCAGAATTTTCAACTTGTTATCCCAACGGGCACCGTCCAAAAAGAGACCACTGATATATGCACCTATTACAAAATTCTGCAAATTAGCTACACATTTCCAATAAAAAAATTATTTATAAAAATCAAAATTGTATTGACCATAATTGCATTAAATAAACACTAAAAATGCTTAAATAAGTCTACCAAAGAAGAAACAAAAAATGCGACAGCAATCATAACCCATTCCCTTATGATCAGTTCATGTTATAACATAGTCCGTATTCTAAGCTAAATTCTAGTGTATTAAAATTTATTACACTGGAGTACTTAACAACCACGTTTGCTCAAAAGAATATCTTTCTTATGTTTTATCACTTAAAAGCTGCAATAAATAATAATAATAAATAATAATAATAATAATCTGAGTCATTGATGTGTTTTACAACGCATAAACTGGTAACTGTCAAATGCGTAAAGGCTCATGGTAGATAGATATCTGAAGTTCTTTAAAATCATTAAGAAAAAAGCCAACATGTCGCTCTTTTAACTGGTTACGTACCATCATCTGCTGCTGTTTTGTGGTCCATGGTATCCAGGACATCATAGTCAAAGGTCAACAGATCAATTGGGATTACATATTTGCGAGCATAGTTCTGTTGTACACCGGTCAGAAAGGCTTGCGTAAAGAAGAACCCCGAAACCCAAAAGGTGGCTGGCGCTCCCTTGTCATACCATTCCTGAAAATATGGTACGCAATCATAACATATCTGCATATGACATGCAAACAAACAGTTATGTATCATACCGGTGCATTATCTGTGATAAAAAAATATACAAAACGAATAATAGAAAAACAATTAAGAAAACGTGATGTATTGCACACTCTTGTGCAATATTGGGAATTGAAACAAAAGTTTGCAAAATAATGAAAACTGTTATTGTCAATAGAAATCTTTCTTTAAAATTGCATATCTTTTATGGTAATGTAGGATATCAATTCTTGTTGTTGTGGCTAGATTAGAGTAATAACCAGCCGGCCATTCAACATCATCATACACAGCCGTTCATTCTCTGTGGTTGGTCCAACAACCTGGAATGGACTTACCTAGACTATGCGACACCTCCCAAACTGTTCTCAATTTCAAAAACTGTTGAAGACTGTTTCTCACTTGATCTCGGCCGGGAGTGCCTCTGAGTAGGTACCTTGAAGGGGCGCTATATAAATTCTGATTCATTGATACAGCTTCACAAACATTTTCATAACAAAGATATCACTGATAATAGCAGTATCGGAAATGTCTGCAGAGGTACATGGCTAACCTGCAAGAACTTGAGTCGTGCGAGGAAGTCATTGATGTAGCTGCCAAGAGGCTTGAGTGACGGATATGACTTCTTCATCCACAACCCGGGAATCTTTCCCTTAAGAATGCTACTCACGACTTCTTCCAGCTCAGCCGACATCACCACTAGACCCTGTAGTCATTAGCAACAGAATACCAGATCCAATTAGATCACGTGCAAGATTTTATACCATGAACATGATTTTAAACCATTTATGAACTTTGAATACATGTAGACAGCATAGCAGCATGCAACGAAAGGGAATGTTGAGTGGTTTTGTTTTATAGCTTTATCGCTGCTATTGCTGGCGTGATACAATAAGAGGTAAACTGAATTCATGTTTACATCATTAGATTGCATTTTCTCGGATACATGGTCCTGCGGTTGTAGGATTTCTCGTCTGACACAGGCATTTGATCAGAGATATCCAATAACAGAACATGCCTTATGATCCAATCATGTGTAGGAACTCATTTACCAAATCCTATGATGGATCCAGGTTCAGTTGATCCATATGACCTGCTATTCAATAACAGTCCTCTAAGAAATCAGCCTGTTCAGTATCACTTTGCTTGAACTCTGCCCTGCTCGAACTTATACAGTGCCAGTCCCAAGTCTGGGAAAAGGAGGAGGGCAACACTAATCATCCTAGATCTCACACAGCATCATTCACAAAGCAACTGAATTTTTAATATTTTTTACAGAAGTGAAAAATGCTGTAATTGGCAATCAAGGACGCTTACCAACTTCAATTTATTTAAGTTAAACTGTGGAATAGACAAGGTTTAAAGTGGGTTGGAACGTGTGGGAATGGCGTTCCCACTGCCATGGAAATTCTGGGATTGCGTTCCCACTGCTCACCATGTATGGAACCATTGAAACATGGACGTTCCCAATAAAACTTCATCAGCGTTCCCATTGCTTACAGCTGGCGTTCCCACTGCTCACCCCAAGGCCGTAGCCAGGATTTGATTTCGGGGGGTGTTTCACTCACTAATTTTCCTTCCTCAAAAAACTGATGACCTTTTTTTAGTCATCCGGAATATTTCGGGGGGTGTTTTCATGGTTTTATTTCATGGTTTTCACATCATGTGCTCGTAAATGCATTATATTATTTTTCACATTTTCCATTTCGGGGGGTGTTCAAACACCCAAAACACCCCCCTAGCTACGGCCTTGGCTCACCCAAACCACTTTAATCACTGGGAATAGAGCAACGAAAGCCACAAAATCAAAAATTCAGTAACATTACAAGACCTATATCAGACAAGTGGCAATACGTGCCTTGATAGCCTTTCGCACACTCTGTAGACTTGACCTAATTGTGCTCAAGAGTTTGTTGAATCGACCCATTTCCTGGACGAGCACAGTATTCATGCTCTGCTTGTAGGACGTCGGGTATTTGAGGAGTGCCATGACTGTGTCGTAGTCAGGAGGGAGTTTGTTCAGGATATCAGCAGCAACGTCGTATACGGTCTGATCAGCGGATGCTCCCATTCCAGATGAAGTCTTAGCCTAATAGCATGTCAAATTAATTTAACCAAGTAACACAATTAAGGGTATCGCATCTAATAGTCTATAAAGAGCCTCTCGCAGAATAACTATTCAGAGGCACTCTTAGCACGGAAGCCCCAGGGAGTGAAAAAAATAAACGTCTCTAAAGAGACCTTTGAGAAAAAGCAATCCATAGTTTAGCCGTTAGTCAGAAGGGAAGGTCATTCCATACGGAGGGACCCACCACAGCAAATACCCAGTGTTGGACCAGAGTAGTATTCACAGCCCCAGGAACAAATAGATCAAGTCGATCTGTAGAGCACAAAAGACAGAGAGATGAAAAAAAACAATAAATGGTAGTCTAACATATCCTCATAGTAGTATAAACCAGTGATAGTAATAATAACTATTATAGAAACTATTTATAGATATTCTACTGATAATAATAACTATTATAGATATTCCACTGATAATAATAATAACTATTATAGATATTCTACTGATAATAATAATAACTATTTACAGATAGTAAGTTCTACTGATAGCTCAAAAACTAAATATTAGCACTCGATATTATCGAGTGCTAAGTGCTTCAACACGACTGATATCTGGAGCATCTTTCTTTAGTGAGCAAAACATCCTTAACACCTGGTGAGCCATAAGTTGTAAACCGCTCCTTCTTCTGATAAACTTTACACCTGAGCTTCCAGGTAAAAAAATATATTTAAATATAAGTACCTGAGGTGCTTGGCACATGCAAGGAATTGGTGATTGACAATAACGGAAAAGTCTCTTTCCCATAATCTGGAAAGCAAACTTATAAGGAATGGTGAGGGAAGGACAAGGGAATTCAAAGATGTGGTTGATTACTCTGTAAACCACTGCCATTCAGTGTCCATACTAGAACCTGTACATTGTACAATGTAGACTGAACGTTTCTATTTACCTGTGTAAGGAGAACGTTGTTAAACATCTGTCTGGTTTCCCATTGGTCTTTAGTGATGTCAACATTTGCATGCATTCCAAAGATGTTTGGATGGGGACTAAACGGCAAGGCCTTGATGTACTCAACGTAGGATTCATACTGTTAAAGAAATATCAAGTGGCAGAACAAAAACAAAACAATTAGGCAGAATCAAAAGGTACTCAATGTAGGAATCACACTTGTTTAAAAATAAAAATGACAGGACAATACACAGAACAATAAGGTGAAACAATTATTTCCCACGTACTGTTTTTAAGCTGTCAGAACTACAACTCAACAGAATGCTGCAGAGAATGTGTAATACACATTGTGTACTTACTACTAGTGTGAGCACCACCTGTCTGGGCTTTAATCTATCTTAATTGCTACTTAGGAATTGTGATCTTCCATAGTTGCGATGCAGATTGTCATCAATGTATACTAGATGTGCTGGGCAATCAGTGACAAGGTAAAAATTGAATTGGACACTGTATGTTCATTTGATTAGTATTAGCAATAATAAATAAAATTCCAAGATTGCAGTCAAGTGCTATTCCAGCAATAGAGCAAAGCACAGCGAGAATGCAAAAAATTGGAGACTATGTAAAAATTTCATCTGAACAAATAACACTCGACTAAAAAAACTCACAATGTTCACTTAAACATTATTGAAGAAAACGAAGAAGACAAGGAGGCAAAATACTCTGTTTTAATTACCATAATATGGCTCTGGCTTTGACTGTGTACACATATTATGTACATATATTATATGCACACAGTCAAAAACCAGGGTGAGAATTGACGTGGGGAGTTGTGGGGTTCAACCCCCTAGTCTTTTTAGGACCCCCATAGCAAAGTCCTCATTGCACACCCTAAAAAGCACTCACTGGTCCGACTGGCGGTGCATAGTAGACGCCACTCTCGTCAAACTTGTAGCCTTCATTGTCAATGATATCACTGCAGTAGAACTTCGTCAGTATGGTTCTCAGTGTCCTCCGATCCCAATCGTCTGTCACTCGCCCTCCGTAGTTGCACTCGCCCGTCAGGTATTTCAGTGCAGCAAATTGGACGTCCTGCAATAATGAGAAACATTACAGTGTCAGCTTCTAATTGGTCTCTAACTTGTTAAGTCTTCCAGAATAAGAATGAAGCAAAAGGTTTTAGTTAAGTTAATCTGCAGAAACTGATCACGCTTACGTTTCCTAAATGCAGAAACAACATATGTGAGGGAAAACATGGATAAATTACAGTTTAAGTTAAGCATCCACTGCTGGCTTAGTTGGCTACATTGATTCGAGTAATGCCAGTTCGCATACAGATCATGGTTTATTTAGTAGCACCCATTTAAAAAAGCAGCAGTGGTTAAAGATCACCCTATATCATTTCACTGATAATTAACAAGGTTGTGTACACACCTTAAAGGGGCGCTATATAAATTCTGATTGGTTGAGGCCATATGGTCACTACAGAAAAACCTGTCCATTAACATGCATAAATTGAAAGCTTAGGAAGCTTTAAATTTCCAAATGCTGAAGTAAAATAAATTGACGGTCATGCTAAAAATTGCAATTACATACATGTATGGTACTAAATAATGGATATGACAAAATTTTGCAATAAAAATTCAGCTGTTTTATGACATCATTAATCCTAATTAGTAATTTATATATTATTTAAATGTCAGACCATATAAACCAAAGTGCAGCATAAATTGTTAGTCATTAAAAGAACATTATTTATATTGGAATTTGGATTTAGGATTTTGTGCAGTTTTAAAACATAAATTGACATTGATTGGATATAGAAATAATGTACATTTGTTTATCATACTATGCCTGTACACCAAAATGCGGATAGTTACTGGTGTATTAAAGAATATTCTTATCTTATCTTAATAAGCTCAATCAATCAGTTATTATTTGATATAATTCCAATTAATCTAGAAAATGATACACCTGAGTGCAAATAGAATCAGATTTAGACTGATTCGCTTTCTATCAACTGTAAAGTTACAGGAAAGAAGTTGGAGGCATTCAACCCAGTTGATTTGCTTCAAATTACAGAAAATTATTATAATAAACCATTCACAATATTGCACAGTTTTTAAAAGCATTACTACCCAAAAGGGATAATTTATAGATTGACCTTAGATTAAGATTAGAGAAAGGTACTTACTGGATACTGGTTGAGGAACATGGCCAACTGTCGAACTGAGATACGCAGATCAGTTTCATTGAATTCATACGGGATATTCCATCCAATAGCTCCAAACTTTCGACGCTCTTGAATCAGCGCGTGAAAGAAGCACAGACCAAACAGCAGCTTTGTCCATGCTTGCTGAAGTACAAGCAAAGCAGCACATAAACAAAGCAGCAGCACAGACAGCATTTACTCAAATTCGCAACGAGAGATGACCATGACGGCAAGCGGCCAAGGTTTGTAATAACTTGGACTTTTCTGATCCTAGAAACATAAGCAGAGCTTCGTTAACCTCTGACTTGCACCAATACGATTCGACTCATTTGCCTCTGATAAGCTACCAAATATACTGTTATATTTTGATCGGTCTCTCACATTTGATGAAGCCTGTAAAATTAATGCTACATTCTCTAAGAAATACTACACAAGAGCCAACACAGTCTAATCTTACTTCAAGGCAAAAGGTCAAGAAAAAATCTCCAAAAAGGCCACAGATCAGAAAAAATATTCCTCTGTTCTGGTGATTCTTTCAGCTGTTTACGTGAGCCGATAATGGCTACAATGGAGAACAATTAGTTCTAACTAAAAGGCAAAAATTATCCAAGGTAATATTTTTATTGATTCCTACCATTGACATTGAAATGACATTGGATGATTTTTGCCTTTTTAGTTCTATGTCTTCTCAAAAGTAGCCCTACAATTGCTGAGCAAACAGATAAATAAAAGTATCACCAAAATAGAACAATATCTGGCTGAGCTGTGGCCTTTTCCACAGATTTTCCTCAGCAATTGACCTTTTAGACCATAAAGTAACCTTGGACTATCTTCCATGCAGTAGCCTCGTTTCCTTCCACAAGTAATCCTTACCAGGACGATAAACATAAGAATTAGCCAATTTCAACAATAATTGACCGAAATTATCCAAATCGAACTAGTCGTTCCTTTTCATGATAAAAAGTGCAAATTGAGGATAGACATGCAAGTTCCAATTAACAAGGCTGCGTGCCTACTATGCCTAGTCCTAGTAATTTAAGGTGTCTGTATGCATACTTGTATTCTACTTGTATTCTAGTACAGCAATAGCATTCTGTGTAATCTTGCACATTTTATTATTTTCACGTAAAATTTCTACAATGCGCATATAAAAAGATATTATCCATTGTCACATGTCTGACCTGGTTGTGAACTGCATTGAAGAACTCGTCATCAGATATCGGATCCATGATATACGAGCGAAGGAGATTGAATCGAAGGCCTTTCGGTGGCTCGTTCGTCATCTTTATCCCATTCTGAAGGATGGCAACTGGAAAAGCTGTGGAGGGGTAGCTGGTCAGCCAAAGACGGAAATCCGGGTGCGTCTTTTCTGGGTTGAGGTCCTACAATAAGAATACCAGCTCAAGTTTCACGACAAACATATTATCAATCAATATCATTTGTCATGCGCATAATTATGAGAGGTGAAACTCATTGGAATACCATCTAGATTTTGGGACTCATTGGACAGGACAATACTATGTGTATTAGATAATAATTATAATAGAAGTCATTGTTATACATAATTCATTCATTACGTGCTTAGACTTTAAAAAAGCTTTATGGCATTTCTCTGCCTTTGCTTTCCCAGTGACTGAAGAGTATTCTGTTGTCAATTCCAGAGCATTTTTTCGCAGAGCTTCTAAGAAGTTCCCTGAAAAGGTGCCATATTATTCTTCAGGGCAGGCCACATTTACGATACTGACTGGGAATCAATGTATAAAAATAACTAGAAGGTTGAGAATGAAAAACTCAATCCAAGCAGGGCTTAAGTCTAAATTTTGTTCATGTTTCTCTTTTATACAGCCAAAACCTCCAAGATTGATTAAAAAATGGCAAGTCACAAATTCTTCATTGATTATAATTAGTTTTATACTAAACTAATATAATTATAATATAATATTAATTAGCCATTTCTATCTTCAGTCCATATTGATAAGCATATAAAAATAACGAATATACTTGCAATTATAAAGGATTGCAATAATTATGGTTGCAAAACATCTGCATACTTCACAGATTCTTTCCAGAGTAGGCATCCAAGATGGTGCCAAGTGGCAATTCTGAAGTGTCACCCAGGTGCCCTCCTTCACAGCCTTCTCAATCATCCTCTGCGCAATAGGCCCCTGACCTTGACCCAGGGATAGCGATTCAAACTTGCCAAATCCAAATCGCTGCAACAAACAAAAAACATTGACAAAATTTGTCCACTTTCAAAACTGTGAAATTTGCAAAAAAAACTTTAAAAGTTAATTAGTATTAATAGGCAATGCATTGTAGAGTCACTCCTAAATGTATATAAATATACTGTAGTCATTAGCTTCTATCAGTAACTCAGTGAAGACAATAGCTTAAGCAAGTAATTAATTAATATTGATATTTACATAATGTTAGATCATTGTCACTAAGCCAATTGAAAACCTGAAACATTAATACAGCATGTGAGATGTACAGATGCATAGAAACAGATGTTCAGATGAGCATCCATTTTACTTGTATCTTCTCTTTCAACAGTTACATTTAAATATATGCATATACAATTTTAATACGCATAATACTATTTGAAAATATATACTCATACACTTATGCATATCCTTTATATACACATGCATAATTGCATATAGATAAAAATATCTCACTGGTCCCTGCAAGACAAGTAGGAAAGGAACCACACAAACTCTCATCCCATTTTTTTGCTTCCCCTCTTAGATAAGCTCTATACATTCAGCACAACACAAAGAAAAACTACTAGAGAAATTCTTCCATGATTTAAGCAATAGAGGTTACCATATCGTCGGCAAAACGGAGGAGAGCAGCTGCAGGGTCAGCTCCCGGTGAGAGCACAAATATGAGCGGTGACATAGTATTGCTGTCAGCGAACGAACCAGCCAGGTCGAAGGGTGGTGGATCAATGTACTTCTTTCCAAGCTGGTCCACCACGAATTCAGTCACCGCAGGGATAACCTTGTCCGGTCTGATGACGCGAAGAACGATCAAGCGTTGAAACATGCCGAACTTCGTCTGGTAGATGGGTGGCAGAGGTGCATGATGGGGTTCCTGGGAGACAAAGTTCAGTTCAAAAACATTGTATGCGAATATTCCACTGACAAATTTTGTTCCAATGTTATTAAATACCAATGCATGTACGATGTTCATTGTCCTTTTGAATTAAGTGTGGGGCATGGTGGTGTAGGGGCATGTTCCGCGCCTTGGAGCTGGAAGGTTGCAAGTTCGTATTGACCTCAAGCCACCGCATAGGGACTCTGAGCAAGTCCCTCACTCACAATTGGTCGTGCGCTTCGGCATGAAACTCCTATTCAGTGTTTGCGCTGTAGTTGGAAGTGCCTCTGAGTAGCATCTTGAAGAGGCGCTATAACAAGTTCTCATACCTACAAGTAGTGCTTATCTATTTGCCCACTGTGATGCATGAATATTGAATAAACATGTCCATTGTTATATTATTTTGCAATTACAATACCTTAATTAACTGATTGCTCTTCCCAAAATCTCTTCCTTCATTGATGCACATCCATGCATTCTCTCCATCTATTAATCAATTCGTCAATCAATTCGTCAATCATCAATCTAATGTCAATTATCAGCCTGTCAATTCTGCTTTCATTTCTATCAACACCAATAAACTGCAAATAAATCAAAAGTTATGATCTTATTTTCTTAGAAAAAGGTCATACTTCATAACAGATCCACCATTGAAAATCATTATCATCATCATCATCATCGAAATCCTTGGGCTAAACGCCCGTAGGTGTCCGGCGCCACTCTCTGTTTGAGTCTGTCTCGCGTCATGTTGCCCATCTTCCACCAGTCCGGTCTGCAGGTCCATACCATTAACATCTTGAACCAGCTAGACCACCTTGTCTGATGAAGAGAATATTGGGAGAGAGGCACGAAGGACAACCTGGGTCAATGCCCGTATGTGTCCCCCGCTCTCTCCCCCCCGACTCTCTCCACTGGTCTGTACTGACCGGCCTGTGCATGTCAGCTCCACATCATGACACCTTGAAGCATCTGGGTCGCTATGTCACTTGTGCCATGGTTTTTGCGGATTTCAATGGTCTTGGTCTTTTACTGCCAGTGTATCTCCACCCATCTGGCAAACCTTCCTCATTTTATCCGGGCTTAGGACCGGCACAGGGAAGTTGCTGGTTCCCTGTGGCAGAGGATGGATGCAGTTTAACGTCGTGCCCAGGACCAAAAATCATTATGCAAGCACAAAATTCCATACTCTGTCCACTAAGCCATATATATCACAACTTTACCTACTAGAAAAAAGTCCTACCAGGCTGTCATAGAAGATTTTCCACTCAGTTTTGAATGAATCGAACTTTGACCTAATGCCATTGAAGCTCGTTAAGTCGTCAAGGCGACAGATTTCATCCCACGACTGGGTTGGCAGCCATGTTGTGGGATTAGGGTGTGGGTTGTCCAGTCCAACACCGCCTGTGAGCAGAAACCTCCACTCCTCCTCCTCAATCTCATTGTTCTGTTTGAGGATGTTAACACTCAAGAGAAACGAGAAGAGCAGCTGGAAGAATTGACATGATATAATGTAACAGTCTGATTGCGAAACACAACCAACATATTAACAGGTTCTCTGGAGCCAATCTGACCACAATGCACACTGCACAGCAAACAGCAATACAGAGAATGACTTCAGTCCCAGTGTGACTGCAATAGCAAACGGTCCTTCTTTTCTTCTTAGCTTGCCTAGATACCTTAAACTTGCTAAAACAAGCTTCATTACAACACAAATTCTGATATAACATGGTCATGGTCCCATAAAATTAATTTTGACCAAAAAAGACACTATTTTATGTATCCACTGATCATGTATTTCTGCCATTAACTATAACTGAAACTAAAACTGACCCTACCTTTCAAGACACTGGTCAAGATGCCTGAAACAGACAATCTTCCTGTACCAATTCAGAAAGCCGAAAGGCCTTTCTGTTTAAAAAAACAGTGTAAAATGCACTTCTCACATAACTCGGAACATAAATACGTGTGCTCACAGTAAACAGTTCCGTACAGTATCCTAGAAGCAGCTTGCTACCAACGATGCCAAATTTAAAATTGTCACAACTACTAGCTACAAGATGGTGATGTCATAAAGCGCTGACCAACAGTGTTCACTGACCTTGTCCTTCTCAAAGAGTGACCGACAGATGTTGCAGTAGAGCGAGTAAGTGAAGTGTTTACGCAGACTCATCAGTCGATCTGCGAGCACCATCGTCTGCTCTGCCTTCTCGATCGACAAAAGGAAGAGGTTGATGAACCAGACGAGAGAGTACTGATACATTGGGTCGATCATTGCCAGCTCGACTATTGTGAAGAAGAGGACCTTACAGTGGACGGCGATTGGTTTGTACCCCTGTCGAGCGACGTTGATCTGCTTCTCAGTTTCCTCTGCAACTGCCTGCAATATAAATATATTCATAAGATAATTAGTTTTATACCTTTCAACACACCCAGAGTTTAAGTACAATTTGTGGGGCATGATGGTTTAGTGGTGGCTTCGGTGCTTTGGAGCTGGAAACTTCCAGGTTTGAATCCACCGAAAGCCTCCACGTAGGACCTCGAGCAAGTCCTTCACTACTCGCAATTGCTCAGGCGCTTTGGCGTTAAACTCCGATGCAGTGTCCGCACTGTAGTCGGGAGCGTCTCTGATTAGGGAGACCGAAGAGGTGCTATAGAAAATGCGATAAATTAATAAACTAATGGAAAATTGAAGTATACAAAAGCATTACAAATTTATTAGCAATGAAAATTTCCCAAAATGCAGCATTTCTTTTTAAGCAATACATAGGGCTGAAATGCAAGGAGCAATTTCATTAGTCCAAGCAGGAGGAGACTACTGGCTTTGTAATCAGGGGATCACTTCTTCAGTAAATGATAAGCAATAATAAGAAAGGTCACATATGAATGGGCGTCCATGAATCCCAAGAAGCAGGAAGTCACCATTAATACAGTTGAGCAGAATTGCAGGCAAGATTTAAGGTAATACAGTGAACTGGATGAGGGACCTTTAGGGCGTTTACAACAATATGCATATCCAATTAACGTAAGAGCTTTTAAATACACAGCAAAAGAAATGTTTGTGGCTACAAGCCAACATACCTGCTTGAGTGTAATCTCGTTGGCCAGCACTTTTGATGATGAAAGAATTTTAATAGCACTTTCATCTTCTAAGATATTTCCCTGTGATGATGATAAAACTTCCAGGATCTTATCTTCAACCTGCTTTAGAAGTGCCTTGTTCTCAGCACTTGCGATAATGAGTGCATTTCTCTCTTCCTCAAGTTCTGGACGCTCTCTCGCCACAACAATTCCCAGTAGCTGATCCTCAAGGCCCTCGGGAGTGATCATAAAATTCAGCAGCGTCACTTTGACCGCAACTTCCGGGTAGTAGTGTGGATTTCGAAGTTTCGTTGTCATGTAGAGTCTGAAGTCAGGGCTGTACTCAATGGTACTGTCGCCAAGCTTGATGCACAGAGTACCACTCTGTTTGAAAGTTTGCTTCAAGAGGATTGGCTCAAGAATTGGATCGATTTCTTCACCAATGTTCTCCAGCAAAAGCGGCATTCCCATTTGGATGGAATTATCGAGTATGCGCACATAGTCAGAGTCGGAAAATTTGATGACACGCAGGCCAACGGGTTTCTCCATGTTTTTGATAAACTTATTCGCCTGTCCCTGCGGATCGATCATCAGTGGCCAGCGACGAGCATTGCTGTATACAAAAGCAGGGCAAAAATCATCATGCTGGTCTATTTAAATGTTGTCTCCGATTATTTCTTTTCATCTTATTTTCATTTACCAATACATTGTCCTGTGTGCAGCTCCAGTACTCAGTTGCACATTACAGTTTTTTCATTTTGTTAAAAGTGTATCATGCCAGTTCTAGTAAAGAGTAAATTATAAAAATGATGACAAAAAATGTAAAGGACCGAAAAAATTAAATCAAAATGGAAATAAAAAAAACAGAAAATGAGGCAAATAGTAAGTGCATTAAAACACCTAAATGACCATTCTCCAGCTTTCTTCAAGACAAAAACCGTCTATAAAAAATAGTTGAAATCATGTAAAAAAAACATCAATAGACCAAAAAACATATATGCCTCATAATGACATTTACAAACATTAAGAAGAAAAGTTTAAGAATTTCCACATTTGCACTTTACCACAAACAGCTAACCTGAGGATAATTCCATTGTCAATGGAAAAGCTGTCTGTTGGAAGACCAAAGATGTTCCATCGGCGGATAGTCACAGGTTCCCCAAGGGTAGCGATCAGGGAAAACTCTTCCGAACACGGTATTTCTTTTTCTTTGGTTGCAGTCACCCATCTGTGGGTCTGCTCCTGTTCACAGATACTTATTGTGCTAAACAGACAGGTATTGAGTGCACAAACATATCAAACAGTCATAAGCACAAATCATACATCGGCTACAAAAGCTAATACAGTACATAGTCTAATTAAATAACCAAACAACAACAACAAGACAGTCTTTAAAAATTCTCAGTAAATAATCAAGTAATTTTTTGCATATCGCAACCTTACCGAAATCTGCTCTAAAAATGTACGAAGTACTGCAATATTTTGCAGGAAAAATTTGAAAGAGAACTGTACACAGGTCTTTCCTTGCAACATTTGTTTTTGTTATTACCGTACTGTATTACATATGGCAAATTGAGATTATAAGACTTTATTGTTTGAATAACTGCAAGAACTTGGAATTAATACACTTAGCAAACCATAAGCATATAGCAAAAGCAGGGCAATATATCAGGATCTGGACCAGTGGATCTGTACACATGATAATGGATAGCATAACGACTATCGAAAGACTAACTCTTGCTAACACCTACATGTAACTAGCGCATAAAATTTAAATCTACACAATATGTGTACTAAACAAAATGGCAGTTGTCACAATTCATCAAGTCAATTAAGAGTTTTGACGAGCATTTTTGAACTGGGGAAATCGACTCAACTTGTTCTCAGCAAAAACTAAGAGTAGAACTTTAAGTATAAATTAGTCTGGGAATAGGTGCCAGTTGTACAGCCATTTTCGTGCATACGGGTCGAAACGTTCTCTGGATACAAATGCCTTTGAAGTTACTTCCAAGGGCCTAACAATAGCAAGAGGGTTCAAAGTGATGGCAACTCTAACGAAAATTATGCTGCATGCAACCAAACTAATGCTAAATTTATATCATTATGTGTACCTTAAAGTAAACTTACACTTCGGAAGTTGGAAGTGAAAGCTCCAAGGTAAGCCACCACACCAGATGAAACCAGGACGTCGCCGGTAAGGTTGATGTACTTATGGCCAAGGTCAAGGGCCGCCTGGTGCCATCGTGACTGCTCTCCGCCGAGACCTCCGATCAACTTTTCCGCTCGATCAAGCTTTTTGCTGCAGAGGTCAACCTCGGCTTCTAGGACGACCTTCTTCTGTTTGTTGGCCTCGAGGACATCCTCCAACTTTGCAAGCTCTGCCTGAACCTGACGAAGGACAGCCCGCTTCTTTTCAAGGTCATTCATAGCGGCTGTAAGCAGGCGCTGTGCCTCTGCCAAAGCCAACTTCTTGGGAGCAACAATCTTGGCAACACTAGCACACACAAAAGTCAACAAATAAATGACTAAGTAACCTTTAGAAGCCAATCCCATCACCCTACCACCCCTTATGTCTCGACTGGTCACAATAGCTGAATTGTCCGACGTTAGCTTGTTTAGCACGTGTACAAGCAACAAAGGTTTTTAAATAATGACTAAATACTCAGATGCGTGTAACACAACACAACACAACACTATTCAAGTTAACCATTAACAGATTTAGCATGTTAGTATCATAACTGAACAGCAGTAATTAATATAAAAAAATGAAGTTGATGCTGAAAGTGACAAAATAATATTAATAATACTTAACTTCATTAATTTAAATTGACAAGTATGCAGCAAGATACTATGATACAGTAGTAGCAGATGATAACAAGTCTAACAGAAATTGAATTTGATTTTATAGCAGCCTGCAAGGTGCATCTGTCCTGCCACTCATTTCAGTCACACCCCCAGAAGGCTGAGTCAGTGTTATGGGGCAAGCGGGCTATCGAACCGGTGTCCCTCTGATCTTTGTGCGAGGATATAACCATTCAACCATCTTCCCCATTTTACGTGCTGGTATGTACAACAACCCTACACTTGCTCTCGAGCTCTTTGCATTTACTCAGACAGTTGACAATACACATGTAAAGATACCGACCATGCTTTAGAAATTGACTGAATTACAATTATGAAAAACCATATCTGACACTGTCTAGTCCAGACCAGAGTCATAGCAGTAAGTTGAAGCCCAGAGGACAGACAGAGAGAGATGGCTCAGTGATGAAGGAGTGGCTTGTCAGATGGATATGGCACAAATAATCTAAAGAGCACATATCCCAAAAGCTCTGCATGCACAGTATGAGAATTGTATAAAAATAACTAAGGGTCAGACGTTGATTTATGTGGAGCTGGGGTGTGCAATGAAGACTTTACTATGGGTCCTAAGAAAGACTAGGGGGGACTAACATGAACCCCGCAACAACCACGGCAATTCTCACCCTGTGCATGCACAATTTTGCACATCAATCTAACTTATATAATTTAAACCAGTGGAATTCAACAGAAACAGGATCAACATAACTTCCTTATGTACGCTGAATGATCACAATGATAACAAAGAAAGTTAAAAATAATTGACTTACACATCATATTTCTCTATGGCCAGAATCCATCGGCATAGACCTTCGCAGGCAGTCGACGCAACCTTGATTCTTTCTGGATCGAAGTCTGGGTTTGTTATGTACTGCGTACGTATCTGCTTTATGACTGCTGGAGGGATGTTGTCCTGAATACAGAGGCAACAAGTACTAAGTTCAATATATTCACTTGGTGTGTATGCTACTCTATGGCACAATTCCACTAATATAACAGTTTGCAGAAGTATGTTAAAAGATGTTCACCCATGCATACAACACAGCACAAGGAAGTTTTCCAGTACCAAATCAATCAAATGAAATGGCTTTACCTGTTCTAGTACAAATTCAGAGTTCCAGTGGGAAAGAAAGCTGTAACCACAATAATATATATCCAGAATGTCTCTTCAAACCAATTCCCTAGAAGTGTTTCTAAACGGACAACGCGAAACAAAAACATGATAGGAAAGAAAACAACAAGGATACCATTATTGGTTTTTAAAATCTGTCCTTACAGAACACAGAAATGACAATGTAACACCAAAATCACAAATACTTGTTGGTCGCTAACCCAACATGTACATCAGAATGTTAACCCTTTACCGACCACAGTCAGTAAATGGTATGGCAAATCCTATACCCTTGGTCGGTAAAGGGTCAATGTAATTTCAGACTTGACCTTGCTTCAATGCAACAGGTCGTCATTGTTGACCTGACCTAGCCTGTGACCTTGTTGACCTGACCTAGCCCTGACCTTGTTGACCTGACCTAGCCCTGACCTTGTTGACCTGACCTAGCCCTGACCTTGTTGACCTGACCTAGCCCCTGACCTTGTTGACCTGACCTAGCCCTGACCTTGTTGACCTTGACCTAGCCCTGACCTTGTCGAACTGGACGAGTCCTTCCAGAAACTTTGCATCAGCGAGCATTCGAAGCGCCGGCTTCCAGAAGTCATCCGTCTTCTTGCCGCTGGAAATGTCCGTGGTACGGTCTGGTTTGATTCCTTTCAGAACACAAACTGCCTCGACAGTCATCTTGATCATGTACGGAGGATTCTTCATCGTTTTTACGATTGAAATGTCCTGTACATGTATTCATACTCTCGCTGTAATATAGCTTTAAAGTACCATGCTATGATAATATTGTAAGATCCAATCTACAGAGCAGTGGTTCCCAACCGTCTTTGACTGTAGGGCCACTTTTTCTAAGTTGGAGGACACGAGGGCCACTTTTTCTTGGGCCACTTTTTCTTAGTTTAAGGACATATGGGGCCAAATGGTTAAATTTTATTAACTAAAAGCATATAAAATTGCTATAAGTGAATCAAAAGAGAATATTTGATGTTATTTACAGAAGTAAAACTAAAATAATTCGTAATAGAAAATAAGTGTGCTCTATCCTGTCCATCCTGTCCAAATTGTCAATTTTTTCATATATTTTCGGTGATTATTTCAGAGATGAGGGCCATTTTTTAGGCCTGGCGGGCCACTTCTGGCCCGTGGGCCACGGGTTAGGAACCACTGCAATAGAGTATTGTATACTTGTTACATGATCTATGCTGTAATCTGTAAGAATGCAAACTCAAAGTGATTGCTAATGTGCGGAATGAATCTAATTCGCTACAGGTATTTAGAAAAGTGCAGTCATCAGAGTTATAGTGACAATTTCGTCGGATCTTTAGAGCTGAAGCACAGATAACTCAACAACTGTTAACAAAATTGTAATTCGACCATGTGCATGTTGCATCCTTGAATGCTCCGTGTTTCAACTTGGTCAAGACAGCACCAACACGAACTCAATATCTCACACTAATGTATTTATAAATCGTCATATACAATACAATACAATAATTAATGTAAAGTTCCCATTTACCACAGCAGAACAAATAAGTACTGCTCATCCGTTATTTCCTTGTAGGCTTTTGATCCATCAGTGGATGAATGAATCTGAAAGAATCTGGACTTGCAAATAACTCGTAACTTATGCCAATGCTAAACGCAACTGCCTGGCGACAGTACAATGTGCATGAACGTGGTTGCAAAGACACGTGCAAGTGAATAACTAACTTATCCATAGTCACCATACCCTCAATCATTGGGTTACTGGCCATGCATGCCACCGAATATGATGCTCAATTGAAGCACCTTTAATTTTTAGAAACTTACTAACCTTTCAAGTTTTACAGATATTTTAGCAGACAAAAAGTAAACAAAATATCTAAATGGATCAACAACGGTCTGTAAGTAAGTAAGTTAGCAAGGAGGCAAGATTAGACTGACCGCAGGTGTGAGTGTATTAAGAGCAGCAATAGCCGCATTGAAGATGGGCATCGCTTCCGCCAGTCTCGCATCGCATTCGACTTTGATAGCAGAGGCGGTCTCAGCTTGACTGTTGGCAATAGATTCATCAGCCTTCACTTGCTGTCAATCAATCAATCAATCAACAAAAACAATCAATATCCCACAGAATCTTTTAATTAAGGAAACTAAAATAACCTCGCAATGCATCTTTCCTTCTTTTGCACAAGTAAATTTAGTATGTATGCATGTATGTATGAGCACTTGTTATAGTGCCCCTTTAAAATTTCTGCTAAAAGGTGCTCCCGACCACAGCGCGGACACATGAGCAATTGCGAGTGAAGGACTTGAACAGGCCTCTACACGGCGGCTTGAGGTGGATTCGAAACTGCAACCTTTCAGCTCCAAAGCACAGAACATACCCCTACACCACCGTGCACCACAATTGTGTAACAATACTAATTAATATCTCTCTCTTAGTGGTGACCATAATCAGATGCGATAGCTTTCTCTTTAAAGTTCAGAGGGTCTCAAAAGCAGTAATGCAAATGGCCAGACGCAAACATACAAGCCATGCCTTTTCAACTTTTGCAACTTCAGCTGACTCCCTCTCTATCTGAAGCATGGTAGCATCATCCACTTCTCGACTAGCTACCGAGCCACCTATAGAAAGCAAGCTATTCAAAGACGCACGCTGCATGTGCTGGTCAATTATGGTCACCAATGTGATAAATGCAATTAATTAATGAACCTTTTCGACTTTTGCAACTTCAACCGAATCCCTCTCTATCTGAACCATGATAGCATCAACTTGTTGACTGGCTTCAACCAGCTGCGGCTGCAGGTCGTTGAGCTGCTTCTGCATCACTGAAACCTGCGACTGCGCATCCTTCAGTTTCTCAAGACCAACTTCATAGCGAGACTTGGCTATTGTCACCTCTCTAGAAAAACAAATTAATACCATCAAGTTAGGTTTATATGTTTTAAATTAGGCAATTTATATTAATTAGGGACATGCTCATTTATAACCTGTTTTCATTTTCTTTGACACTTTTCTGCAAGCGTTTGAAAACCATTCACTTTGATTGTGGCTTGGTGCTGTCAGGTTCCGGAGTGCCTCTGAGGAGTTTCTCTTGATGTGGTGCTATGTAAATTCATGATTGCAATGATTACGATTTGCATAATCACATTAAGACTAGCAAATTTATATAAACATTTTAAAATTTGTTCAAATAATTTTAAACTTTGCAAACTAACTTTATATCTGCCATTAAAAAGTTATGATATCATAATTATATGGTAACACAACTGTAAAACTTAATGAAAGCTTAACAATAATTTTGCAATTCAAAACAAAAATGATGACATGAATCGGATGAGTTGCTTGATGCTGTGGACATGACACTGGCAAGCATGAATGCAGTGAGTTTAATCAACAGAACTGTGAGTAGTTAGAAGTTTGGGAAACGCTGGTATAGTGTATGCAGAACGCCTACAATACCATAAACCAACTCAACCAAACAATCCCCTGAGACTGGTAAATGACTATCAACACAAGCTCAAAGTTAAGAAAGGGCTCCCATAAATCACCTGCCACATTTGCATTTCATATGATTACCAAACCTTAAGTTTCGGTCAGGCTTAAAGTGTGACTGGACGGTCACGGACGGCGTCAATGCACTTATTTTAAAATGTGAATGCCGTCCTGCCACTAATTAGGACAGCACAGCCAGGACAAGTAAGGGGCGTCCAGGCACTTCTTTTTCTACACTTTAAGCACTGGTTTCAAAAGTTGATTGCATAATTTACTGTGATAAAGTTCTAGTGTACACTATGAACTCATCCTCGAAGCCGCTGGACACATAACTAAAATGTTCATCCGGTTTATCTACCGCGATGAATGCTGGTGATCATCTTACTTGCGTTTGAGGTCGAGTAGTGACTTAAACGTGCGGATCAGCTCCAGGTAGGATGTTGGAGTAACGTAGTTGTGTCTGTCCAGCTCAGCCTTGAACTGTTCAGACAGCAACCGGGTGGACTGATGGAATTCCTGGCACATGTCGATGCAGCCAGCGCGGATGTGGTCCAGCAGTTCGACTTCACTGAGAAAGCGTGTTGCTACGGCATGTAGCGCATCATCTGGCCATGTCTGGTTAATAAAAAATAATATAGACAATAAATATATATGTATAATAAATCAACGTCAAATTCAAGATCAAGTTCAGTGTGAAGTGGAAAATTGCAGCAAGGCTGCATCTGTGATTCTAATCCCCATGAGCCGTTGTAGTAAACTAGAATATTCATTACCAATGATTGAGGAGTGAGGACTGTGGTTATAGCTGGTAATTCCAGATCTAACTGGGTGCCGGTATTTTTAGGAGTTCCACAGGGATCAGTCCTTGGACCCCTACTCTTCATTCTGTACACGGCTGATGTTACTTCTCTGTTTCCAAGTCACTCTGCTACTGGTCACCTCTTTGCTGATGATGTTCAAGCCTATGTTCATGGTTCTCCCTCTACTCAACTCATACTAGTTCGCCGTATTGATTCACTTTCTCATGATTTGCACCTGTGGATGTCTTCAAATCGCCTTTCACTCAATTCCAACAAAACTCAACTCATCTGGCTTGGCACTCCCCAGCAAATTAAAAAATTGACTTTTTGCTTCTATCTCAGACCTTTCCTCAATTTACATTTTCAACTTCTGTTCGTGACCTAGGTGTCACTCTTGACTGCTCGCTGACATTCTCAACACATGTAACCAACCTTACTTTCACCTCCGTCGTCTCAGGTCCATTCGCAGATCTGTCTCCCTTTCAACCATGACATCAATAGTCCATGCTTTTGTCTGTTCCAGAATTGATTACTGTAACTCCCTTCTTATTGGTCTTCCAAAGGTCCGCCTATCTCCCATTCAATCTGTCCTTAATGCTGCTGCTTGATTAATTGCGCGCCTTCCTAAGTACTCTCATATATCATCGTTCATGATTAACCAACTACACTGGCTTCCTCTCTCTGCCCGCATACAATATAAAGTCCTTTTTCTGGTACTCAAATCCAAACTGGGTCTTGCACCGATGTATCTCAGTGATCTCATTCGTTCTCCTCTATCAGCATCTTCTCATCGACCTCTGCGTTCTCTGGACAGGGCTGACTTGTTTGTTCCACGAGCTAGGACCACTTTTGCTCAAACTCGATCCTTCACCATCATTGGGCCCTCCTTGTGGAATTCTCTTCCCTTCACTCTGCGTGGGACTCTACTTTCAGGATCGTTATCTACATCTCTCTCTCTTCTTAAGACCTATTTTTTCTCTAGGGGTTATCGCACTGGGAGCGCTACTGAATGGCCTTGGTTGTGAGCAGCGCTATATAAATTACTAATTACATTACATTACATTACATTACTGTGGCTGTTAAGAGCTCACAGTAAATGTGTCATTACAGTTTCTTACTTATGCATAGCACAGAAATTGTTTTCCAAGCTCAGAACAGCCTCCTAGGATATGAATCTGACAGTGACTCAAGCACAATTCTTATTGCCTTGGAAACTACAAGGACATGAATCTGACTGTGACTCAGATAAACTCTTATTGCCACTGTAACTACTATGGCACAGTGGTGTAGTCCTAAAAAATGAAGTGGGGGGACGCCTGGAAATTGAAGTGGGGGGACGCCATGGAAATTGAAGTAGAAACTGTAGCAAAAAGTGCAATCTTGCAAGAATTTTCAAAAAAGTGGGGGGACGGCGTCCCCCCGCGTCCCCGCCCCACTACACCACTGCTATGGCATGAATCTGAGTGACACTGGTACACTTCTTATTGCCATGGAAACTACTTGGACATGAATCCGACATGAAACTCTGAATACCCTGAATTTTAAAAAGGTCATATCCGACCAAAAAAGACTAGAAAAAGCTAGATTCAGAATTTGTCTGAGAAATACACGGATTTACGAATAAATCCTATATTTCGACCATTTTAGTCTTTTGACTCAGATACACTTCTTATTGACACGGAAACTACTATAAGAATAGACAGACCTGGAACCAGTCTATAGTGCAGCAATTGACAAGCGACGGAAACTTGCGGAGTCGATTGCGAAATGCATCACCGATGGGACTCATTGCGAGAACAATGTGAAGCTGATCCCTGCAGCGCTGTATGAACATGTTGAAGAGGGCGACTGGACTGCCATCCGTCTGCTTTGTCTTCTCTTTTTGTCTAAAACAGCCACAATTATGGTCAGCGTTTAACCTAGACGTCTCTGGGGAGGGACAGGGGGAGGGGAAATTCCCCCAAGAATTAATTCCCCTCAAAGAAAAACATGATGAGGTGCTGTATACGTGTAAATATGTAACATTCCCACCCCCAGAAAAACTAAATGTGCAACAATTCCCCCATCCCCCCGAAAAATCGACAGGGCTTGTGTACATGCAGAAAGATTAAAATCCAAATTCTTCCCCCCCCCAAGGCAGCGTGGAACTAGACTAAATCCTGAATTATGATATATATTTTTTATATATCCTTGTTTATTAAAACCCTCAGTGACAAACCACAACCAGTGACAAGAGATGAATAATAAACATAAAAATGAGAGTCAGTCAGAAGTTATCATCTACAAAGTAATCTAGAGGAATATAGTTAGTGTCATTTTTACCAGGGTTTGAAACAGTGTGACCTGGGGCACAGGTCATAAGAGCAGTGAACCATGGGAGGGAGTAAACATTGCAGAACATAGAGCAGCAACACTAAAATAAAATCCTGCTCATCAGAATAACAACTTAACAGTAACTGTCAGAAGAAAAGCAGCACAATCATGATCGTTAAGCATTAGAAATTTATGTAGCACACTCATAATCATGCGACCCTGGCCCAACTATAAATGCAGACACAAAAGTAAGAAACAGAGTTCTAACATTTAGTAAAAACATATGTTTACCATAATTGTAATTGTAATCGTACATTTATATAGCGCCACTTCAAGAGAACTCCTCAGAGGCGCTCCCGACCTGACACCAAACCACAATCATACCTTACCATCCTTGACAATTTCATGGGAAACTTTTTAAAAGAACTGTTTTTCGGTACCTGTCAAGTATACGCATCTTCTCACACAGATCCGCTCTCTCATCCGCTGGATAAAGATTTGGCACCTCTCCAGAATTTAACAGGTTGCTAATATCCTCCAGAAAGGATTCTTGCTTTATCTGTGAATACATGCAAGCAAGCACAATTCATCACAAACTGCATCAGAATATATAATCATATATATATATATATATCATATATTTTATATATTATATATACAAATAATTTTATATATAAATACAGAACAGTGGAGAATGCACAAGTACATGTAAGAGATCACGAGACAGACATTTGATTCAGATACAAAATGTTTCATACAAAATAAAATTACAGCCCGTAACCACTAACATGCAAAAGAGTGCATAAATATATTTTATTGAAACATATCAAACAGAGTCAGCTATCAGAAAGAAAAAAAGTAACAATCACAGATTTTGATCTTAAATTTAGAGCTTAAAGAGAAGGCTGGTATGGTGTTAACCTGAACATGGAACCAGTATCATAGGCATGACACCAAGTCACCATGACAGCAGTTTACCTGAGTCACCATGACAGCAGTTTACCTGAGTGTCGGTGAATAGAAAGACTCCGTTAGCGTCAGTTGTCGTAACTTTTCGCAGAATTGTCTTCAGATCTTCACGCCATTCGTACGCTCCATAGCTCTTTGTGATCTCAACCTAAGAGTTGAATCACTTTACATCATAAGACCGTTGGGTGGATTTGCTTTGTAGGCTGCTATTAGCGCTGATTATTGCAGGCTGTATGCTCAGTTAGTATAGTTAAGATTTGTGTATTCTGTGATCTCCGTTCTTGTGAATTGTTTCAAATGCATAATTGTACATTGTAACCAGTTGTGTTCTGTCAACCGGATTGTTGAATAAAGAGAATATTATTATTATTATTATTATAATTATTAGTATTATTAAACAGCACGCTAAAAAGAAGTTCTGATAAACTGAACTGTTATACCAACATTTATCATTTATGCCAAACTATCGTTAAATATAACATTACATAACAATAGCAGATTTATATTGAAAGAAAGATGTCATGCATGCCAATATTCATGAAACAAAAATCAGCCAATGACCTGACCTGGAATAGGTCGTAGTCCGCCATGTGAGCAGCAAGTCGTGTCAATGACTGTCGACCAGAGCCACCTACGCCGACGAGAAGGGCGTGGCTCCTCGGATGTTTGATGATTCGAGCAATCCGAGACACATGCTCGATTGCAAACCTTAGAAATTGAAAAACAAGCAAAACTTTAAGCAACTAGTTGAACATTTTACACCTATATAAATTTTGAAATGAATGAATGAATATAGTGCCCCTTCAAGAATCTACCCAGGGGCGTTCCCAGCCCAGCCGCAGCAAAATAAAAAAGACTTGAGAGAATTTATAAACGAAGTTTGATTGGTCCGACGTAATAAATGTAGCTTTGAAGGGAAGTTATTCCAGATGAATGGCCCCACAACCGAGAAAGCTCGGCGTTGTCTGGTAGCCAAGCGAGCCCAAGGAGTTGCACCTTCATAGCAGAACAACGAAGAGCGCGACGTGCATCAACATCAGGGACTGGGTGACAAAGATCGCGTATAGGTATAAGATGGAGCGCAACCAAGGATGCAGTGTGAAACGCGAGCAGCAATCGATACGAGATACTATGTCTGTGGGGTACCATCACCTTGTTCATGGGCAGCAACAACCAATCACAGCAGCAGCAACAGAAAAGGGTGACTCACCGAAACATGACGAGATTCATTGTCTTCTTGTTCATTGTGTTGAACTCTTCTAAGAAGCCCTCAACAATGTGACCGAGTTTTTCCATGTCGAGCGCCTCCAGGTAGTTCTTCTGGTTGTCCGACAGGTCGGAAAAGTCACAGAACATAAGACTACGGAGGTCATCCTCGACGACCTGTCCATCTCCGTCAAAGTCAAGGTGGATGAAGAGCTCGTTGAAGTCCTCCTTCAACGTCGATCCAATCACCTTCTTCGTGAAACTGAAGACCCATCCACGATCGTTGTCATCCACCAAACGATCGTAGAAGACACGAAATGCCTAAACGAACAAATTAATAAAACATGCTAATTACTGTTATTATTACAAGTAATATTAAATGTGGCATCACACATTGAAACCAGTATTAAGGTGATTTTACAACATATTGAGTTAAATGTGGCGTAACACACCAAAACCAGTATTAAGGTGATTTTACAACATATTGAGTTAACGTGGCGTAACACACCGAAACCAGTATTAAGGTGATTTTACAACATATTGAGTTTGATTTTTCATTTCATACGTCTTGTCTCAAGCTTCAAAATGACACAAAGATTATTGCTCTAGCCTTATTCTAACTCAAGAATTTATAAGGGAAAAAGTGATTAAATTTAATTAATTAATTAGCTTAATTAAAACACAACAATATGCATATCAAGAGCATTAAAATAGCTGTGAAACATATCTATTTTAACTAAATAAAATAAAAGAATTCTTAAACATATTTTTAGATTAAATTCTGCACAAAAACCGAAAAACACAAACGTACTATTTCCTTAATTATTTCTGATGTGCAATTTTTGACATACTACTGATTTTGGTTTGGACCACACATAGTCCATTTGAAAACAAATATATAACAGAACAGTGAGCACACACACACACACATCGCTGTGCATATTGCATATGCTTCAAATACATACAAAACTATAGTAGCAGCACAACTGACCTCGTGAACCCAGAGTCTTTTCATGCTCTGCGGACTCTTTGTGGTCTCGGGTAAGGACAGTGTAATGCCCTGAATGACACGACTAAAATCACGCAGGTTGAACAGGTAGTGCGACTTGGCTGGAGTAGGTAGGAGGAACTTCATAGCCTCCAGGTAGAGTGCAAGTGTCCCAGCGACAATCTGCCCAGCACATTGTTCAAATTCTTCGTTAAAGCCTCTAAAAGAACAATAAATTCAAATCAAAACAGAATATCTGAAATTACCATGAATTACCACATGAATATCTTGTAAACGTAAGCTCCAAATTTCTAAACCACCACTCGAAAGATAAGTGTAGGGCACCAGCTTATTCAAGAGCGCTGATTATGAACAGAGTCGTGGGGCATCGCCAGAGACACACACAAAGCCCAGATGCCTTACCCTGCTCAAGGAAGATAGACACCGGATAGTTAGGTCACAATACTTCATTTCTCTGACAGTCTTCCTCCTCTCTTCTCAAAACCTGCTTCTTCTCGTACAGCCCTGCACACTGGGAGCACGCCTCTGAATGGCTCACCCTACTAGAGGCGCCTTACAGATGCTCAAATACAATACAATACAATACGAAACTCACAACTGAAGTTTAATCATACCCCATACAAAGTAAAAAATTAACAATTTTAGAAGTGATAACAAGTGAAAATTTGGTCCTAGTGGCCGCAATTAAAGCTCGACACCCAACTAAATAGCTTGGTGTACCATAAGCCTATATTATGGGCTGACATCAAGGCCGTAGCCAGGATTTGATTTCGGGGGTGTTTCACCAAAATTCCCTTCCTAAAAAACTGATGACCGTTTTTCCAAAATCTTCACAAAATGTCACCAATTAGTTAATTCTATTTTTACAATTTTCTATTTCGGAGGGTGTTTTCATGGTTTTATTTCATGGTTTTTACATCATGTGCTCGTAAATGCATTAAATTTTTTTACATTTTCCATTTCGGGGATGTTCAAAACACCCAAAACACCCCCTTAGCTACGGCCTTGTGGGCTGTATAACAAATACAAGAACAGATGAAAGTTGACCATTACAAAGTCAATTCTTGCGAATAATGGGAGTTCAGGGCTGCTTGACATACTTCGATAAGATGTGCCAGTCCATGAGGCTGCGGAAGATGGTAACCATGGCAGCTTCATCAAACTCATTGATGGTGAGTGTGTTGAAGTGGCGAAGAAATCTTGGCGTCACCGGATTACGTCCACCACCTGCACGAGCAGCAGCAGCAACAGAACACAATCAGCACAATCAGAAATTTAAGACAAGACCGTCCCAAGTATCTTGTTTGAAGTGCATTGTTGCATAGAATATGACGTAATAATAAAATCGAAAGCAATGATGAAAAGAATTTTAATGATGATGATGATCATGATCATCAGATTCATTGAAAGACAGAGATCAATGGCATTAATATCACGTGATTAGTATTACGTGATTAATATTACATGATTAACATTACATGATTAATATTACATGATTAACATTACGTGATTAACATTACACGATTAGTATTACGTGATTAATATTACGTGATTAATATTACGTGATTAATATTACGTGATTAATATTGCGTGATTAATATTACGTGATTAATATTACGTGATTAATATTACGTGGTCAATATTACGTGATTAGCTTGTGATGAAGTACAGTATATTGATGTTAGGGGCTGTCCATAAATGACGTAACACACCCTAGGAGACGGGTGGAGTGCGTTACGTCCCTTACTAGAGATCATTAATTATGACTTTTGTGTTGACGCGTGACAAGAGTGGTCAAAAATCATCCTAAATCGCATGATGTCATTTATAGACGACCCTTTAGTTGTCAAAAGCAGTAGCAACACTATTGCAGTATTCACAGGCTGCTCAATGAAAATTCTATTCATAGAGTAGTCAAGGTATTATTATCATTTATCAAGTGTATAATTATGTATGTTTGGACTGACCTGGTGGGCCCATTGCAACAATTATCTGCAGGTCAAGTAAATGGATCGGCGTGCAGTCCTTAAGGTCATACCAGTTACCGTGGTCCAGCCACTGGCGTAGAAGCTCAATTGGCGGCTGTGCCCCGTACGTCTCACGAACAGGCATGTTCAGATCATCCACAAAAACAACCTAGACGCAAAACCATCACCAGCATGTACAATAAAATTTAAATCAAGCAACATACTTGCACAAACATTATAAGTATACTGACACATTTGAAATATTAACAGTAGCTTGATGATGATGATGATGATGATGATGATGATGATGAGTTCTCTGCCCGAAGGCAGGTTCACTGGCTTTTGTGCCCCTGGGGATGAGATGAGAAGGTGGCTTCTCGTTGTCTTTCTCACAGACAATTGTGGGTGAGCAACTTGTCCAAGGTCGCTATGCAGTGGGTTCAAATCAAATCAAATCAAATCAAATTTTATTGAGTCGATTCAAAATAAACATACTATTATCACAATGCATAATATCTTGATACATATAATGAGACAGAAAAATAGACAGGAAAGATTTGAGGTGTGCATTGAGCAGTAGATAATAGAGCAGTGTAGAGAGAAGAAACGACTCGTGGAGAGAAGAAGCAGACGCTTATCTAGTCGTCCCCACATTATAAGGTACAAACAATAATAGCATGAAAAAGTAGGAAGAATCGATAGGTGAGTCACATGTTAGGTAAATAACTTAATTAGAGTCTACATAGAATCAGTTGATTTAAGCAGATGTTTTTTATATGTCGACTTAAAAGAATTAAGAGAAGTAATGGAGCGGATGTTGGAATCAATAGAGTTCCAAAGTTTGGTGCCTGAGAATCTAACAGTGTGTTGTTTAATGTTAGTATTGCATGAATTGAGGTGTATATTTAAACGTGATCTAGTGTTATAGCTGTGAACAGAGGCATTAGTTATAAAATAGTCCTTAAATAGACTAGGCAGTAATTGATTCTGGTGACGGTGCATAAATACTGCCAGTTGGAGTTTGAATAGGTCATAAACCGTTAGCAATTCAAGATTTTTAAAAAGGCTAGCAGAGGCAGCCAGATAGTGGGAACCAGAGATAATTCTAACTGCACGTTTCTGTAATAGTAGGAGAGGTACAAGGTGGGTTTTGTATCCCCCAGCCCAGATGATAACACCATAGTTAAGATAAGGTAAGACAAAGGTATTATAAAGTGTTTTGAGTGTGGGGAAGGGAAGAACATTTTTGAGCCTGTTAATTATTCCAATAGATTTGGCAATCTTATTCTTGACAAGGGTAATGTGGGATTTCCAATTAAGGTGCTCGTCAATGATCAACCCCAAGAATTTAGTCTGAGATACCCGGTTAATAGGGATATTGTTAAGAATGATACTTTTAGAAGGTTCTTCAGGGATCTTCTTACCCATACTAGAGAATATAATGTAATTAGATTTTTTAACGTTAAGAGATAGGGAATTAGCATTAAACCAAGCAGATAAATGGAGTAGTTCAGTGTTCATGCTATCAAACAGATCATTTATATTGTTAGAAGAGATGAAGACTGTGGTGTCATCCGCAAATAGATAAAATAGGAGCTTAGTAGAGCAATTACATATATCATTAATATAAATTAAAAAGAGCAGAGGTCCCAGGATGGATCCTTGGGGAACCCCAAAACTTATGGTGGCCAAGTCCGACGTCTTTCCCCGATAGGTTACCAGTTGGTGTCTATTGGATAAATAAGATTTAAACCAATCTAAGGCAATTCCTCTAATGCCATACTGGCCGAGCTTATCAAGTAAAATATCATGTTTGATAGTATCAAAAGCCTTAGATAAGTCCAGGAAAACACCAATAGCTGTATTATGGCTATCTATAGCATCCGATATTTTGTCAACAACTTCAAGGATTGCAAGAGTAGTAGAGTGTCCTTTCCTAAAGCCAAATTGAAGTAGATTTGAACCTGCGACCCTTCGGTCGCAAGCCACAGAAAATACCGCTACACCACATTGGTGACAGTGACTTGTGCTTCTGAAGCATCATTTTGCCAAAGGATGACTCTGTCGTTGTGATGTTTTCATCACAGGCTTGAGCTGTACGGGATTGGCGCCGTTGGTAGCTGCCTGATTTGTCTTGTATTTGTTTTCTACATGTCGTGTTTTTTTTATATATGCTTGTATTTAACCAGAGTGTATTTTGCAGCTGGTACATTAAAGAATATACTTACTTACCCACTTACTTACTTACTTACTTACATACCACGTCCCACATAACAGTAGCCTATACACATCTAGAAATAGATTGTAAATAAAAAATTACAGAGTTATGATGCCCTTAAGTAAAAATACTATAAATTTACAGTATATAGTAAATTACAAAATTATTGCAAACAAGATATGTTGCTATACAGTAAAAACAATTTTAGTCTGAAAATGAACAATTTAATAATGAATGACAGAAATGGCATCAAACTGGTTAATTCAAAAAAGAATGCTTGCCGCCTTAAATCCAACTGGTGGCCCATAGAATCCTTTTTTACGCTTGTCAAGCTTCGACATAACGATTATCTGAGTTTGGTTTGCACTCGTCTGTGCTGAAAAGTTGAGTATGCTTGGCTTGTAGACACGTTTGTCCATTTGTCTCAACAAATAGTCCTACAATTTAAAAACAGCATATTTCCAAGAAAGCAAATCAGAGCGAGTTGTGATAAGTCTAATATATCTTGGACAGACACAATAATAGGGTACATACAAACTAGCTTGCAGTTAGACCACAACACAAATATAAGGCTATAGAATAGCAATTGCAACATACATGACAGCTGTGTAAACAACTCTGAACACAGGCTTTTAAATTGCCTAAACTGAAAAACCTGAAGCACAATATTTGGAATAAATATCACCTAAAGAAATGCTCCCAAATTATAATCAGGAAGGCTTATTTATATCTAAACTAAGGTCAGACATAATATGTGCATAACAAAATTAATAACAAGACATCAATTCTGGAATGAATAAGTAAGTAAAGATCTTCACTATAGTCAGACCATCTTTCTGCCAGAATAAGTTACCCAGCAGTCTCTGTGTGAACTTCTTGGTCTTTATTGCGTCTTTTCTGTAAGCATTGGAAAACTATGCTTTTTGCTTGTCGTTTGGTGCCATCAGGTTGAAGTGGCGCTGCATAATTATTCATGATTTTGATATCAATTAATTATTCCTGAATATGATATCAATTAATTATTCATGATTTTGATATCAATTAATTATTCATGAATATGATATCAATTAATTATTAATGATTATGATATCAATTAATTATTAATGATTATGCTATCAATTAATTATTCATGATTATGATATCAATTAATTATTCATGATTATGACATCAATTAATTATTCATGATTATGATATTAATTAATTATTCATGATTATGATACCAATTAATTATTCATTATTATGATATCTATTAATTATTCATGATATGATATCAATTAATTTACAGCATAATTCTAAAATTACGTCAGACCAGTAAATGGTCAGAAAAGATACTGAACTTACAATAATGTAAACACTCTTTCCTGTTCCCGTCGGACCAACGAACAGCGTTGACTTCTGGTGGGTGATAAGAAGATTCATAAGATACGTGTAGCGCACTGTGTCCAATGTCGGCACAATGATCTCGTTGTAAAGCGCATCTTTAGGTATCGGAGGATATTTACTGAGGCGGTCGGACCATTTGCTCCACCATTCGTTACCAGCTTGATCAGCAGCGCTAGCGCTGTCTGTGCCAAGAAACTGGTATCTATAGATACTTTCGTCATCTGGATATGAAATCTTGAGGTGTTCGTATGATGATGTCCCAGTTCTTTTTTCCATTCCAAGCTTTTGATACGTCTCATCGCTGATGTCACCCTAAATGATGAGAAAATCTTGAAATTTTTTAAAAGTCACTTGCTATAAGAACGAGATGGAAATGCAATGTGTCTAACTGCAACTATGCTTTAAAAAATATTTAACAATAACAATAACAGTAGCTTCATGGGCGTCCCCTCCACCACATCCATTGAGGGGGCCGTCCCCTTGGCCCCCCCCTAAGTCTCCGCCCAGCGGGGAAAGTAACTTGGACAATCCTTAGACTACCGACAATCTCTGTAGTTCCATAATGGACCATCAGTATTGCAAGATTCAGTACCCTGTCAAGAAAAAGAATCTCTTTCCCATCTCCATATGCCAATCCCTCAATTTGACAGGACTCATTTCAATTATCAGTTCATTAATTACGACTTGCCTTTTGATAGCTTCTCAAAGCAGCTAAGTTCCTACAAGTCTCTATCCTATTTTTGAGTACCGAGAATGTTTGAACGCTCCCTTTCAGCTCTTCTGAATTTTTTAGCTGTTTTAAGACACAACTTTTGAGATACCTTTAATACTCAATTTCATAGACACTCAATTTCATGGAACTTTGAGATGTTTGTAAATGTGGTTTTAACATTCCAGATACTTACATTTTTAATCTTTCCCTTTAACACTTTAGCAACAAGTTCCATTGGTTTCCCAGTCACTTTTAGAATACTCGGGTTGTTAAAGTGTTAAGCCAATAACAAAGGTCCACTCTTACCACACCTATAAGCACATTTGATTCTTTGCTGCATCATTTCATGATGATAAAGTTAAACTTTGTGATTGAGTAAGTAAGTCAGAAACCAACCTTGATGAGCTCTCGTACAATTAAATCAAATTTGGCATGGCCATTGGCATCACAACTGCCTCCGAGAGACCAGGTCAATGCAAAGAGAAAAACGCCCTGTGTATCAAAGTATCAACAACAACAACAAGAGCATCACAGAAACATCATCTTAGTAACACAACCATTCTCAAAATGGTTATCACCATCTGTAACATCATCATCATAATAAATAGTACAGTCATAGAAAAGAGCATCATTTTTAATAAGTCGTGAGCACTGTTAAACCAAGGATCGCTGTCATCGTGCGTACATAATTTACATCAGCAACAATAAGAATATCAGGTGACAACAAGTAAGTGATTCCATGTAGAATCTCATGCCAGATTGTAAAAAACAGACTTCGTGGTGATACTCAAAATCTGACACACTAAACCAATGGTCTACATCCTATGCCCCAAATATAATGACAAGGCACTACCAAAAGCAGACAACCAAATGCAGAAAACATTTGGAGTGAAAAGGTAAAAACATGTGAAAATGTATCCCGGTAAAAGAGAGAAAATTAGGGTTTTCGCCCTCCCCACCCTGGCCCCCATGGTCGTAGAGATTCGCCAACCCCTCCACCGGGTGTCCCATGCCCACACTGACACAGTAGTGAAGGTTTGGAGTGAAAAGCCAAAAAATGCAGAAATGCATCCCGGTCAAACAGCGAAAAATAGGGTTTTCGGCTCTCCACCCTGGCCGCCATGGTTGCAGAGATTCGCCAACCCTCCACAGGGTGTCCCATGCTGAGACCGACAGAGCAGTGAAGCTCAAAAATGGTTGAAATGCATCCCAGTCCAAGAAAGTGTGACAGACAGAATCTTCTCTTTATTTATATAGATTTGGCTCTACCTCCAGCTTCGTGATGAGTTTCTCGTCCGGTTCAGTACGACTCTCTTCTGATTTATATTCATCAGTTAGACATTCGATTAAATTCATCAAGCTCTTCACGAGATTAGAGTCGGTGGTCGGCGATAATTCCTTAAACATAAATTACACGTAAAATCACTGACTCATGTTATATTGTACTAATGTAGTTACACACGCTATTTTTTAAACATTTTCACTAATTTAGCTCACATATCACCAAATTTTGCTCAATCTGACTATCTCTCAAATCAATCTGACTATCTCTCAAAGTAGTCTTCTCTTTGCCGTGTTTTGTTCACATAACCTTTCTTTTCATATATAACCTAACATCACCAAGTACCTTAGGGACCACCTAACAGGACAACATGCACTTTGTGATGATATTTTTACCCCCCTCGTCATGTGTCAGCATAAAATTCACATGATTCTAGTAAGAAACCGTCACAAATGTGTGACCATCTCCCCCCAGGTGCGTAACATCATTTATGGATGCTCCCTTAGGCTAATTTCTACTCTACAAATATCAACAACTTTGGAGTCCAACCTTTGCCTTGCGGCGCACGAACGCAATGCAAGGATCAACAAATCTCTCAAACAAGTTGCTGATGATAGTCTTTGAAGCATCACTCAGTCCAAGTAGATTTGACTTCAGCCACGATTTCACCAGAGGGCGCCAACCAAGTGAAGACGGCTCCATATAAATCATTCCACACCGCGACACCTTCAATGAAAAAATCAAGAAACTAGTTACGGGTGGCAAGATAAAATTGAACAAAGTTGCAACACACTTCAGAGTTCCATAACTATAGTTTCCCAGTAATCATGTAGTCGTGAAGTTTGAGCTGACAGTGTTGGTAAACATCAATCTAATATTTATCACAACAACCTTTGTTTATGGAATATCCGAATATCATAGCCTGGCTTTGTAGGGGCGGTTGCTGAACATAAAATCTTGAGAGCCCGTTTCTAATAATTCTGTAAAGTCTATTCCAAACCATCTAAAACGAATCAGTCGCAAAAATAATCCTGAACGTCAGAACATTGCTGAACTCAAGATGCTGACGAAAGCGGCCATATCGTCTGGCATCAAAGCATTCATTATTAGCTTTACGCTAGACGATTAGAGGAGCTATTTACCTTACTAAATCAAGGATATTTTACTTAATACTCAATACAGTACAATGCAATACTCATGTACTCAAACAAGTAATAATAGAATGGGAATTGAGTTCAGTGGAGATTAATTTAAATTACAGTGGCAGGTGAGGCAACTTCAAGGTCCATTGGTTCAAAGATAAGGTTCATTTCATTTGGCATTTGGATGATCTCTCCGCTCATCAGGCAGAGTTTCTTGTTGTCATCAAGCACAGTGTTCATACTCTCGATCCAAAGCGAATCAACCGGACCATCGAATAGCAACCATTTACGGTCTGGCGTCTGCAAAACAATAGAAGATTAGAATCATACAGATCATACATGCATGTATAACTGTATTTATATGGACATTTATATGGGCCTTATGGGGCCTTACATTAAACCTCAAGATGGCGCTTAACGTAGCTACCAGACAGTTCTAAGCAAGTGTGACATTGCACAATTTAGTCACTCAGTCATCAGCCAACTATTCATCAACCCATTCAGTCAGCATGCTAGTCATTCATTCATCTCCCAAGTCAGCTAGTCAGAGTTGTTCACTCATTTGCCAAGTCAGTCATCCATTCATCTCCCAAATCAGCCAGTAAGTTCCTCAATTACCTGATTAGTCAGATATTCAATCACTCATTCATCTGCAAGTCAGTCAGCCAGTTGTTTTTCATCTGCAGAGCTGGCCAGCCATTCATTTGTCTGTCCGGCCAGTTATGCATTCATCTACAAAGTCAGCCACTCAGCTGTTCATTCATCTGAAAAGTCAGCCAAGCCAGTCAGTTGTTTGTTCATTCAGCCATTCGTTCATCTGTCCAGACAGCCAGTCAGTTATGCATTAATCTACCAATTCAGTCACTCAGCTGTTCATTCACATGACAAGTCAATCAGTTCATTCATCTACTTGACTAGCCACCAGGCTAACTGAGTATCTCAGTCAGCCAGTCAAGTATTCATTAATCTGCACCATCAGAACCAGACCTGAGCATTGGCAAAGTGGCGGAAAGAAACAGCGAGAACTCCATCCGACCATTCGTGTGACACAGGATCAAAGTTTCCGTACAGTTGACCCATCGTGATCGCCTTTGGATTGATGATTGTGTACTGGACTTTATTCTCCTCCATCAGACCCTGAAGAATTGGTACAATTCTAATAATTATAGTACTACCAGTAGTTTTCTTGTAAATTCCACAGCCAAAAAATTTAACCATTCAATTTGAAAGTAAACACCAAGAAGCATCATCTGTAATCATTTAGTCATTCAGATAGTATCTGCACCATCATATCACAGTTGATTTACTCCCTTGCATCACACGCCTGCTCACAACTCTTTCAAACACATTGATATCTATCTGTATCATCTCCTGGTGACTGACTGTACTCCCTCTGATTCACATTTGGGTACGACCTTGCTCGCATTACAAATTTATTTGACAACAACACTGAACTAAAAAATTTTTAAACTTTTCAAAAGGCTTTTCAAATGCCTTGTCCAAAACCTCAGACAGTTTAGTTACCAAAACATAACGCCTCATATAATCATGTTCACTGATGGCATACATTTATGTACTGAATTATGATGAAGTACCTTTTCAAAAATCTTTTTCAGCGCTTCAGCCAAAACCCGATAAGCACTTGTTTTGCCACCAAATGGCTCCCCAACAATCATAAATCCGTGCCTGACTATCATCATTTCATATATCTGTCACAGAAAAATCAAAACAAATTCATAGTTAATAATGCAAAGCACCAACACAGCTTAAGCTATTGTATCCAGCTACATCGTACAACAATAGTGTGCTAACTGAATAAAATTTCTATTTAACAATTCTAGACAAAAACAATATGAACTGACACCGTAGTGTAACTTGAAATTAGTAAACGATTAAAGTCTAACTCTTTTTTATAAGCTACTCATTCCTTTCTTATTTTCGTTTGTCTACTTTAAGTTCAAAAATGTGTTTTTCATTCTCAATTTAGTTCTTATGCATGAATAGACAATTATTTTCATTTTAAGTTTAGTCATGAAAATAACACTACCGATCATAGACAACAACTTAGGACCTTTTAATTCACTTATTTCACTACAAGTAGATAGCAAATTTGGTGCAGAATGCTCTAGTTGTTTCTAACACACATGTATAAATGATTCAGAATGATTCTAGATACAATAAACTATTACCATAAATTGCAACTTTGATTGTGGTTTGGTGTCAGGTCAAGAGCGCCTCTGAGGAGTTCTCTTGAAGCGGTACAATATAAATGTATGATTACAATTACAATTACAATTGACCTAAGATATTATTCTTTACAGTTACCATTTAAACTAGGGAACAATCTACTTTCCTTTAAGAAAATATTTATATCTACTAGCCTGTTGGATTTTCTGTATAAAGAAGTCTGTGCATTGCAAATTCATCTCAGCACATGACTCCACAATGGCCTCGTTGAGGATGACGTAGTCAGGTGTTGGCAAGACAACTCCAGGAAAGAGATCGGACGCAATTCCATTGAATAGCGGCAAGTCATGGTTGAGGAACTTGGGCAGATTGACATCGACGATGGAACGCAACATGAGAATATCCTCATTCTCATCGGGATACTTCAGCTATCAACAAAACATCTCTGAGTAGAGATCTTGAAGGGGCGCTATATAAATTTATGTGATTGATTGATTGATAATATGCTAAGAAGATAAATAGTTTGAAACTGATTGCAATTGAATGTAAACGTACATGTTTTAGCACAGAAACAATTATGGCCTTGACATCACTTATTTCTCAACGAAACAATGAAATGAGATTTTTCACCACTGCTGCCCATGTCGCCAATGTAGCTAACCAGACCAGTACAGTGAGCTGCTAGTGATTGACTGTAGACTTCATTTAGCACAAGTACATTCGTGGTCAATAAATAATAAATGCTGAATACATAGTATTTGCATGGTTCACATCGAACCCGCTTAATAGCTAAAGCATAAAGGCAGAAAACTAATCAGATAACACTTCAACAAACAGCATATTTGATTTTTCATAATCCAAGATGTCTTACAAAGATCAATATATCTAATAAGACCTGCCTTCAAGTTGCCAGCAGCAATGAGGACAGACTTGACCGCCCTCATGCCATAGTCGTAATGCGGCTGGGATGAGAGCTGCTCCGAGCAGAGACGATACGTGGCGACAATCTTGACCGCCAGAGGACGTGCCGTCACAAATCCACAAGAATAGAGGCTGATCTCAGCAATCATCGCATAATCAGGAACCATCATGGCAACTGGTCGAAACAGAGCCTAAACAGAGCACCAACAATGTTACAGCCATTACCCCAATGGCAAGGCATCACTTGTAAGCAACTATGTATTTAAGTGAACATCATTTATAGTACAATCTAAGCACCTCTCAAAGGAACTTCCTCCTTAATCCAAATGATGAACGATTTCATTAAGAACAAGTGCATTATTTCCATTTCTTACTGTGAGGCACGGTGGCCGTAACGTGGAGAGTACTGGTTCAATCCCCATCCGAGGCGGTTACTGTGTAGGGACGTTGAGCAAGTCCTAAAGTTACTCACAATTGCTCTGCAATACAAATGTAACTGCGCCGTTGAGGTGTGCGTGCACTTCTGAGCCTTGTAAGAAGGGCAATATCAAATTTCAGTTGTATTGTATTGTATTGTATTTCTACAAGTGGAACCCAACCAAAAGAGTCCCACCAGGAGTTTACACTAACACCATGTTCAGATCAACTTCAGTCAATGCCCCAGAATTTAGGCATGGTGAAAGACCAATGAAGTCTGCAGCACATGGTTGTGCTCACTGACCACCATGCAGTACAGCAATCAGAAGCAGCCGCAGCTCCTTGGCTGATTTTAGAACCAAAACAAGATTGACAACGAATGCCACATAAAGAACTAGCCTCACTGCCTCACTGAATCCATGATTTCCCAACTCAGAGGACATATCTAATTCTGGAGTGCAATAACTTCCAAAGGAACCCAGTTTGCATGCTGCAAGAAACACCTCTGCTCACCAATTATGGCAATTACTTAGCTGCTAAGTTTCTCCTTTAAATAGAGATTCCAAACAGTAAACAAACCCGCAACTTCAAAAATGCATAAATCCATAGCAGATTTACAAAGTAACTACATTATGCAAAATTGAACACAGGAGGCCTATCTAAACAACCTTAATGCAAAACCAAAAACAGACAACTTGGCAGTTGGACACCTTGAACATTTTTTACATTTAATAAGCTACACTGATCAGCACCTTGTCAGTGTAATCATATACATGTACCATACAGTGTATTGAGATACCAGATTCGTAGCACCAACAATACACTTATTGATGGTCTTCTTCTTCTATCAGACAAACAACAGCATTAAGCAGCCAACCTTCAGATTGTCTGGTAGTTCAGTTCGACCAGCGTATCCTGGATTCATCGTAATGAAAACAGAGCAGGTTGGATCAAGCTTAATGAGCGTACCCTCAAACAAAAGTTCGTCCGCTCCAGAATTAATACCTGGCGGAGAAAAAGCATAGAGCAAAGTAATTCACAAAAAAATTGGGCTCTTTGCCCAATAAAGTATTTAAGCCTCACTGAATCCATGATTTCCCAACTCAGAGGGCCTATCTAATTCCGGAGTGCAATAACTTCCAAACGAAGCCAGTCTGCATATATATAATTATATATATACAGACATGTATGCACATCAATGGATAAAACAAGTGCCTAGAGAAGTCTGAAATCAAGCAATAATCTAAGAGATTGAGCATAATTCAATAACCAAAAAACCTAGCAAATATGCTTTTCATCTGGTCACACACGCATGCATGCACGCACACACACGCACACATCAGCAAACGTACAAGGATTAATACAGATAACACAATGACAAAATGTAAAATCACAAAAACCATGGACTTCGGCATGCATCTGAACAAAGAGCTGCAAATGAGCTCTACTTTAAATGAAGGCCATAATGTAAATCTTCGAGAATTTCTCAGCGCCCACAAAAGCCACGTCAGGGAGATCAGCTTATTCACCGGCGCTGTTGTTCAATACTGCTGTGGTCTGTAATCCTAGAACTTTCATTTAGATTAAAATATCTGACGATTGCAGCTCCAACACCTACAGGCTGCTCTAGATTTCTGATGTGGAAACCTTGGTTAATATGATGAAAACATAAGTCCCAGCATATACAAAAGAACAAATTATCCTATAAAACAATAGAGAAGCAAAATGAAAATTAAAGAAATCAGTATACATGTAACTAAACCAGAGCAGAAGCCTTACCTCTCTGTATAGTAAGAATCTGCTGAGCAACGACAGACAAGACTTCAAGCTCAATGCGATTGAACTCATCAAAGCATGACCATGCTCCACATGATGCGAGACCCTAAACAAAAACAACATTGTTTGACCAATAGCACCCAACTCCTGGCCACAACTAAGCTAAGGCCACAACAAAAGTTATTACAATTGCTGGATTTAATATTAAAATAAGAGCTGGGCATTTGCTGTGATACATCCATCCACATGGAAAGGTCTTCCCTTTTTCTATGGTCTAAGCTCATATCTGGGCTCTTCCTCGCTTCCTCTTGCTCTCTTAAGACATTTCTTTTTTCTCGGGTTTCTGTGCTGAAAGTGCCTCAAAAGAGTCTATGCTTCAAGAGGAGCTCTATAAATGTTTAGATACGATACAATACTAAAACAGATCATGGTAACGTACACTTGCAGAAATGTAAGGGCTCATCCATAAATGATGTCATAAACCTTCACCTTGAAGAATTTTCCAAGGGCGATATAGTCCAGTCCATCCGAACAGTTGAAGACAACACACTGCTTTGCCACAGCCTTTGCCAAGTCCTTCGTTGTTTCCGTCTTTCCAGTTCCAGCTGGTCCCTCCGGAGCACCACCAAGGTGCAGATGAAGAGCACCAAACAGCGTCCTACCATACAAAGCAAACCGCTTTTCATAGCACACTTGCTCCGTATAATTTTCAATTACTTCATTTCATTTTAGAGATCATTTATATAGCTCCTCTTCAAGACCATCTACTTAGAAGCGCTCCTGTCCCAATCCCGGCTAAAGAGAAGAGTCTTAAGAGCAGAGTAGAACGTGGTATCCAGAGCTCTAGGCATTACACATAGTTCCACAGGGAGCCCATTCCAGATTGCATGGCTAGTGACAGAAAAGGTATGGTACTGCATAACCCGGGGTCAAGCAGCTCAGCTTGCTTAGAAGAGCAGAAAGAGAGTCATGTTGCTGGACACATAGATGTGATGTTAAGATTCAGGACATTTTTGACATGCATAGCAATCTCAGAAGTTTTTTTGAATTGCTGCAGAGTAACTACAGGTAAAAGCACAGCCGAAAATGTAGCCAGTATGTGCTCTCAATTTCTTACAACTATATCTGTACATATATTGTTTTCTTTTCTGTTTTTAGGATCTTCTTTTTGCTGCCTTAGCTTTGAACTCCTAACAAACTTCTATATAGTGATGGGTAGCACAATGTGACACACTGATCAATTTCCATAATTTAATTTTCAAGATCATGGAGAAAGATTTTAGCCATCAAGAAATAAGTAGGGTTCATCCTGGCCGCAACACATTGAGCACTGAATTCATGGATAAAATTTGAACAAGTAAATGATCGCACGTGCAAATGGAAATCAGAGACGTAGGTAAAAATAACCAATCGCAGAACCTGTAGCATCGATCAGTCAGCGGAGTGATGACGAGCCTCAGAGTATTGCCGAGGTATTCGTAGCCATATTTCAATTCTGAATTAATCATGCTTGTCCTCATATGCCCTTCCTGTCAAAATATCCAACCCAACTACCGTAAAACTGCAGTAGATGTAGTAAATCATTCACAAATGCAATGCTGGCATTCTGATAATATAATCCAAAGACTTCGACTGTTTTATGATGCACGACAGTCCATCAGCAACAAAAGTTTTTTAAAAACTCTTTACAAAAGCTGCATGCTGTGAAACAATAAAGTATTTCACCTGATGCAGGAGAATCAAGATTGCAGGCTATCAACAACCAGGGTTTAAAGTGGTTGGGAACGCGTGGGAACGGCGTTCCCACTGCTCTCGAATTTCTTGCCTTGCGATCCCACTGCTCACCATGTATGGAACCCTGGAAACATGGACGTTCCCAATAAAACTTCATCAGCATTTCCACTGCTCAACCAAACCACTTTAACCACTGTCAACAACAATATCATGATAAAGTTTCAGTCTGAACATATGAGCTTCGATAATCGGCTTAATAAGGATACATGAGATTAGAAGAGATTAGATGCGTGTTCATACCTCCCAGTAGTACCTCATCTGACTGAGCCAGTCAAAGTCGCTCTCAGACGAGACCTTGTTCTCAACGAGCGTTGCGAGCACGTCACGAGCGTGTACGTCGAGCACGATCAGAGCCTGCAGCGTGACACGATTGAGCTTAGACAGCTTTCCACGCACGATCTTAACGATCTCTTCAATCTGCTTGTTGTTGACGTCCAGATACTCTTCCATTTCCGACTGGCCCTTTGAAATCGATTCGTGAACAAATGTAGTCCAGAATTTCTGGGAGACGCAGAGAACGGCCTGACCAGGCCAAACCTTCACCCACTCGCCCCTCTGGGAAGTTGGGTAAGCAGCAATTGCCTCACCTATGACCTTCACAGACAACGAATCAAAGCATAATTAATGCAATATAGCATAATTTAATTTTAAAAACCCGCATAAAAACATTTGCAGCCTAAGCTCACATAAATCTACATATGGTCTCATTATTTTTGAATCTGAAGTCCAGGGCTTTAGACTTATTTTTTACCGAGGGAGCCCAGTAGAGTAATGGATAACATGCTGACATAGAGAGTGAGAGGTAAGAAATTCGAGCCCCCATTGGGCGGACATGCTTTGTAGACTGCTAATAATTACCTGTGTATTGCAGATGTCTGTTCAGTCAGTAGTTAATTTGTTAACTTGTTAGTTAAGATTACAGCATAACTTGTACATGTAATGCGCAGTGCGTTTGCAGGCGTTAAATTAAAGAAAAATTATTATTGTTATCATCATTATTTTTGATGAGTTAGGAAACATCGTGCATTACAATAATAAATCAAAGTTATCCTACCTTGTGGATAGATGCGACCATGTCTGCCTCCAACTCGAGTAACCACATTTCCACCTGACCTCTGGCCTTCGACGTGGCAATAACGTCCTTGAGCTGGATAACCTCTCCCTCGCTGCTCTTCATGTGGGTGATGTCAAGGGTTTCGGTGAACTCCAGCCGGTTGATGCCTTCGAAACACTTCTTCAGATGCGGCTGAACTCTATGACCAAACAAACAAACAAACAATGCACCATCAGTCAATAATGCAATTAATGTATTCATCCTTTCATAATTGCTTATGAAAGGATGCTGAAGAGCATCTTTACATAACGGGTGTATTGTATTGTATTGTAAATGACCATTATATATGTACAAGCTGTAGTCGGAAGCGCCTCTGAGCAGAAATCTTGAAGGGGCCTATAATAGCAAGTGCTCATACATACATTTATCAAGTGCTTCTCTCATCAAAAGCCATTCAGAGGTGCTCCCAGTGCGATCGACCCCCTTGAGTGTACTAAAAATACATAGTAAACTGATCGCTTAATCATCAAAGGTGGCCAGCAGAGATCAATTGTTTTGCCAACCGTGTCGGATCTTTTGTCTCGGACAAGATTTCCAAAAGTTCATCGTTTGACAGAAAGAAGAAGCGTGGAAAGAATAAGCGTTTGCGCTCAAGGTATTCGTTCAATCCCTAAAAAGATAAAACTGTCAATGACAAATATTCACCAACATCCGACAATCTATCGTCAACACTAACAGTGGAATGTAAATGTACTCCATTTTAAGTAGCAATCGTTGTAAAGCCTCAACCCTTATGCTCAGTTTTCAAGAAATTGATCTCGTTGAGATCCTTCACCACTGCTTGAGCACTTGTTTGCATATGTGAAGTGCTATTCAATGTTCTCCTTGCATAGATGGTGCTAGCTCGAGATTTTAATCTCTGAAATAAACAACTTTGAGAGGCGATCCGCAATACTCATGCTCTGCGACATGGTGGTGCGTGAAACGCTGTCTACGCTCACTCTCATCGATGTAGTTGCGAAAGCAAAGTCATAATCAGTATCATATCATCGTAACAGTAACATAACCCACATAATCTTCAATCATCGTATCATCGTCACCATAACCGTCATATCCATCCCTATCACCTCCAATGAACCAATAGCACCAGATATATCACCGTGATCATCAGTATCATCACCACACCATCAGAGCCATCACCAAAGTCTACCAGCATCATTATACCATAGTAACTACAGCAACAGTTATCACAATCATCATTGTGAGCGTTGTTTACCTTATTCCATGACTAATACAATCAGCCTCTTATAATTATAATCATCGATGCTGTTGTCTTCGCCGTCAGCACAGTATGTTGACAACTTCACAGGCATTGCTATCTCTATCACCATCATCTTTAAGTTGACAACTTCACAGGCATTGCTATCTCTATCACCATCATCCTTATGTTGACAACTTCACAGGCATTGCTATCTCTATCACCATCATCTTTATGTTGACAACTTCACAGGCATTGCTATCTCTATCACCATCATCTCTATGTTGACAACTTCACAGGCATTGCTATCTCTATCACCATCATCTTTATGTTGACAACTTCACAGGCATTGCTATCTCTATCACCATCGTCTTTTTATTTCCTACACCACCTCACCTTTTGAATGAGATCAAGGAGTTCACTGGACTTCTTGAACTTGTCCAGCACTTTCTCCACTTTTAGGATTGACAGGACTTTTGGGTCAGCATGCATGACCTTCAGGATGTCACGCCACATCTTGTCCACAGCTGCAAACCGTCGACCCTCATCCGGCATCTGGGCCATGATGTCAGGAGAGTTGAAGATCGGCTCAAGATAGAGCCACGTGGCTTGCACGCTGATCCACTCTTCAAGGATGGCTCGCAACATCAACAGGTTCCTCTCCCACTCCCTAAAAGGCAATGGTATGGTCAATTCACGTATTTGCTTAAACTCTCTTTCTTCAAGCGTATACAATACATGTCTGAAAAACTGCTCACCAAGCTTCCTTGCAAACAGCATCAGATTACAGCTACGGGAGCGTTTATTTAAGTTCATCAATGCAATTGTGTCATTAACTAAGACAAAAATGGTTGATTGAGACTTTCAGGTCGCTTGCCCACATGTTCCAGACATGTGGGCCATGCATGTATTTAGAAAGCCAAAAGCCTTGTTGCATTTAAAAGCAGTTTAAAATGTACTTTTAACAAGGTAAAATATCCTAGAAGTAACCTGCCTCTGACAATATAATATGCATTGTCATAAACACAAATGCAATTTCTTCATTTTCTGACTGATCCATCCATCCATCTCTAGTCTTTTTCCATACATCCAGAAATCATACCTTAATACCCTCATCCAGTGCCTAAAGTGTGGAAAAATAAGCGCCTGGACGTCCCTTACCTCTCCAAAAGAAGTGCCTGGATGCCCCTTACCTTTCTAGTCTGTGCCCGCCAATAAGTGGCTGGACGGCGTTCAGATTTTAAAACAAGTGCATGGACGCCGTCCATGACTGTCCAGGCACACTTTAAGCCCTGCCCTCGTCTATCCTTTTCTTTTTACAACCTTCCTCCTTAGATGACATCTGACTAGGCCTTCCTAGAAACTTGGCTTTAAAAGCAACAAAATTCTTATAATTTATTTCACAGGCTAAGCCTGATTTTACATTCCACTACATGCCACACTCACTTGTTACACCATTTTCATTCGTTACACCAACTTCACACCTCACACCATACTTCACTTTCACACTACACTTCACTTTCACACCATACTTCACTTTCACACCAACTGCACTTCAACTGACATTCAGTTCAGTTCATTTCGCTCAGACAAACCTGGTCTCTGTTTCAAACGGCTTAATAAACAGCGATCCCTTCATCGTCTGAGTCTTGATAATCTGATCGTCTAGCAACATCTGAATGTCATCAACTGCCGACAAAATGAATGTTCCTGACTCTCGATACGGCAGAATGCTGAAATCAATCTGACACATACAAGCATCAACATGTGCTGCATATAATTTTATTAAGTGCATTGCTGGCTAACAATTCAATCAGACAAAACTTCCAAAAAATTAATTAAATCAATTCAAAAGCACAGTAATTACTGTAAAAACTGCACCAGAAATGAGGTATGCTGAACAAGTAGTAACCAGGGCACTCAGTAGCTCTATTGGCCATGTGAAAGAGATACATAAATCAAAGATTCCCGTTGTACAAGTAAAACGAACAGATTATGCAAGCAATTTTTGCATGAATCTTAGTCACTGACTCACGATAAAATCAAAAGACAGGGAAGGTCAGATTCAGCTTCAGTACAGGATCACGAGGTCAGATAGGCAGTCAGTTTACAAAAGCGGTATAGATTTTTAACCCTTCACCGACCAAAGTGTAGCAAATGGTATGGGAAATCCAATGCTCTCGGGCGATAAAGGGTTAATTGAAAAGTACTCACTGCCTCCCACTCGGCTTTCATCTTCTTGAGGTTGGTTTCGAGCGCATGCTCCTTCCCTGCACCATCTGCAATCGACTCAAACTTCGGCACAAACTCCTCAAGACCCATAGTCAGCACCTTGGCTAAAGTCATCTCAGCCGTTGGCAGGATCTCGTATCCAACAATCTCGGACACCAGGGCCCAGTGTCGGTCTCTCATTCCGGGGTTGAACAGCGTCTGGATGATTGGCATGTTTATCCTGAACTCCTCAACACTGTTTCTCGTCTAAACAACAAAGATTTACCATTACTTAGGTACCATCGAATACCGTACTCGAGTACTCGCTATGGAATAAAATTCAATAGATGCGAACATGCTGTCCGAAAACCAACCAACAACACAAAAAAGTGTTTTCAGGATATCTTCACGAGGTGGACCAAGACATATCAATGAGGTTGGAATCGGAGACAGGTCAGGTCAACATTTGCTCTTAGCCAAAACCTGACAGAAGCATTACAATGAATTAGATTAGACAAACAAAAAACAGTTTGTTGGAATTGGCTGCTAAATTGTCATGCAACATTCATATTATCTTGTAAAGATAGAATATTTAGAATACAGATAAACTTTAGCGACCAAAACAACCTGCTCATGTAAGAAAAATCTTTCAACTTAGTAACAAAGGCAACATCGAAATACAGCTGCAGAGCATTTTATAAATATTGTAAGAAAACAATTACATTCTTTATTTTGATACAAACATTTATTTAAATGTCAATGAACAATTGCCAATTCCTTAACGGGAACATCATATGTATTCATATGAATGGGTGGCATATGTCCCACCACATGGACCATAAGCGGGACACGTAACACCCATATGGCAATATTTTTCCTTATGGGCATCACATAAACAAATCTCTAATGCAACACAAAAAACAAGTCCAAGTCAGTGGTCTCAAACTCAAGTCATCATGTGGGCCACATTTTGAACCTTGGTTCAGATCGTAAAAGAACTGCAGAATCAGTTTTTCAGGTTTCTTTCTTTAACAAATAAAACACCAGATTTCTGTCACGGGCCACATGTTCAAGACCACTGGTATAAATCAACAAAAGTGAGATATAGCATGAAATGTTGAACTTCTCACCTCCAATGCCATCTGCCTTGCATTTGGAATCTCAGTAAAACCTTTCTCCAGCTTGTAGAATGTTCTAAAGAAGTTTCCAACTTCTTGCTCAACAACGTCTGGGATTACGCCCTCCCTCGGTCCGTTCATCCACATTCTAAAAGAACACTGCTACCGGTATACCATCACAAGCACAAGAGAGGGTTCATCAGAGTGAAAGTAAAGAGGTTTAATTTTGTGGAAATTATTGTTATTGATTGTGTATTTTCCATCATATTATTAATTATCATATATTAATTTATTAATTCAAACTGTTAAGTATGCAGTAATAATTATTACATGATATAGTATCAGTGGATGCAAACAAACTTAACAGCGAGTCGAATAGAACTGTATGACAGCATACATGGTTCTCATCTATAATTATTCATTCAATAGCCCCCTAGTTCTAAAGCTAAAGGTTGAGCCTACCATAAGGGGTAGCGGACATTGAACCTGAGTCTTTCCAAGCTTTATTTCAGGATGTTACTATTCAACCATCTCTCCATCTCAATCCTGGCAGCATCTAATGCACTTGTAAAGCATCAATCACTAGTGCATCAAAATAAGCCACTATTATTATGTCTTCGTTTATTATCAATCGGGATGACAAACCGCAAACCATTACAATGCAGACAAAATACAAGTAGACAGTCAATAGGAGGGTTTGAAGGGGCGGTGCGGTGGCTGATTGGTAACACGCTGGCACGAAGATCAGAAGGAACCGGGATCTAATCCCGGTGGCCCCTTAAGGTTGACTCAGCCGCCACTCGCCAGATGGGAGTGTGAAAATGAGTAGCAGTGTCACTGCGCAGGTAACCTTGGGTTCGGCGGAAAGACCTGGCCACCTACCGCCGATGTATGGCAATTGCCACCTAAGGGCTGATGGCTTAACACCGGGGATCAGCACCGGGCCCAACGCTCGCAAGCGAGTATGGGCAAAACAAAAAAAAAAAAAAAAGGAGGGTTTGAAAGAAGTTTTAAGTCATGCTGATTTCTACATAATTAGTTGTTTATTAACCAATGTTATTCATCAGATTTATTTCTTTTTAGACAGGCTTTTAAAGAGGATCATAGGTATTTGATCAAATCAGCACACAGAAGATCTGGATCAGCACCAAGAAGATCAAAAAATCAGTTCATGGAAGTTAACTCAGAGGCTATAAGTCACAGAAGGACATTGAGCAAGTCCTTCATTTGCAATTGCTCATGCACTTTGGCGTGAAACTCCGATGTAGTATCTACACTGCAGTTGGGAGCGTCTCTGACTGAGTAGAGAGCCTGAAGGGGCGCTATAGAAAATGCAAAAAATAAAGAAGTGAATGAATAGAAGGATAATAAATAGAAGTATTTTTACTGCTGGCAATACAAAAGAAAATACTACAAACGTTGTTCAGGCAAATAATTAATCGTACTCGTATTTTTTCTTGTAGTCGACCATCGTCTGATAGAGCTGCAGGATTGGCTTGAGGGCATTCTGTGCTTTTATTCGAGTGGGATAAATCGACGTCGGCCAACGGAATGCCTCCTCCTCAGCATTTATAGCGTCTACCTGCAAAGAATTTTCATCGCCATCGCTTATGTCATCAGGTATGGGCAACTTCTTTTAAAAACGAACACCCTAAGATTTTCAGAATGGCTCAGTGGCAGTGTGCCAATCGTGGGCAAATTTTTGCAGATTCATTTGCTCTAGAAAATATGGCACTTGGATGAATACTCACTTAATAACTGTCAGCATCATTCTCAGCAAAACAATGTCATAAAAATGAAACGTGTACAACAAAATCGACTTCATTGCAAAATTGCATTAAATGCAAAAATAATCAACATACAACATTTGGAAAATAATGATTCGTCAACTTCAAATAGCCAACTTATAAGAACTTGAATTACTGCTGAATGGATAATCAAAGATGGGAATCGTAATCCTAATCTCGAGACTTCTACAGCGCCCACAAAAGCCAAGTCGCGGGAACCAGCTTATTCACATGCGCTCAATCAAAACAAAATCGATAGGCAGCGGGTCAAGTCCGGAGAGTCAGGCAGGCAGATAGATCTGACGATTCTCATGTAAATGAAAACACAACAAATAAACTGCATACTGAATCTGTTCAGAAAATTATAAATACATTATCCCATCTCAATACAGATACCAAAATTCGAAAATAAAAGCCAAAAACAGAAATGACCCACCTTGTCTCCTGCTTCTATGAGTTTAGCTTCAAGGACTTGAGCAGTAGCTAAGTATTCCTCAACCTGAGCTACATCCCCATTATCTTTAAGGTTTTCAATCTGTCGCAGATAACTCTCAAGGTCTTCATTGAAGCGGCCACATTTCATCTAGAGAGGCAGATGAAAAGGAAAGAATGTCACAACCAAACCAACTCAACTTAACTCATTTTCAAAAAGTAATTTTTTGTACTCTAAAATATATTACAATCCAATTTATTCTGCAATTTAGTGCATTAAAACTTGATCCGAATAGTTTTATTTCTCGCATTAGAAAGAACGCCCCTTCAAGCCTCTACTCAGAGACGCTCCCAACTACAGCGCGGACACTGCATCGGAATTTCACACCGAAGCACACGCAATTGCAAGTGAACTTGTTCAAGGACACTACATGGCTGCTTGAGGTGGTTTCGAAACTTGAACTCTTTGGCTCCATAGGTACCTAGCCCATCACTACACCACCACCCCCCAGCTATAAATGTTACAAAAATAGTTTAATTTAATCATGCACAGCATCCTGCACTGATCCATCCACTCCACCAACTTTTAATTTATCTCATCCAGAACTCATTTGGCATATCTTCATACAGCCTCTCACATGAAACAGTGGTCACAAATAATTAATCCAGTGCCTTGCAATTACCTTGTAAGTAGTGTTTTAGAAACTTAAAATCTCATGATTATGTTTATAACACAGATCACAAATCCAATCCAGCTGTAGTGAAACAGAGGTGTGTACTGTTAGACACAAAGAGGAGCTAAGAATTCAAAGCATTACTACACTCCATTCAAAGAATTTCTTAATAAACATCAGTCAGTTCAAACTTCAGAGTAAACAAAACCAGTTCATTCCCAAGTAATAAATTAATATCAGTCACTTACTTCCACGTGCACATCAAGTATGCATTATCATTTTACAAGGAATTGTATCTTATATTACATGGTAAGGTACTCTACATCAGTAATATTCAGGTGGCATTCTGACATCATTCGAATAAAAAAATTCAGCAATTACACGAAGAACTCAGATATTGAGATGACTTACTGTAAGCAACTCCTGGAACTGAGATCTCTTACTAGAGGCTATCTTCTTATGTTCCTTGATGATGCCCGTCATGCGGCCGAGCCACGAGAAAGTCGTGATGTTAAGTCGCATGTCAGCAGGTGAAATTGTAGCATAGTCAACGAGAAAGCCCAGACGGTTCACGGCACTAATCAGTTTCTTGTCGAGGGCGAGGGCGGTCACTGTCTCAAGCTTATCAACATATGCAATGAGAGACATGAGGCCGGCCGTGTCGGAAGGAACGGAAAGAACTTTCTCCGCAACAGATTCAAATTCAGCGCATAACCTAAACAGAATTAAGAACAAACCAAGTACAGATTTAAACTTATTACACTCCATTTAAAGTTAGTTAAATTTTAAATTTCACCAAACTTTTCTGAAAATTAATTAATGATGTTTAATTGTCCTAAACTGGAATTTATACTAATAGCTAACATGTGAACTAACTGTGCCTCATATTCGCATTTCTGTGACTTTGTGCACTAATAATTTTGTATCAGTTGCTGTTCATGCAATAAAATGGTTGATGCTCTGTCAATAAATGGCAATTAAAGTCAAATTCAATTCAGTTTTGTTGAAATACCTGCATCGGAAGTAACGAGCGTCAAAATATGAGTTGTGCTAACTCTCCAATCTCAGCAGCACATTTCTGTGGCTTACTTGCTAATAAAGGTTGCTTAATAAAATTATTAATGCATGCATAAAAGATAAATAAATAGTTCTGACATTACAACATGGTACCAACTACAACTATTCCTAATCCAACATGTACAACAGTCTCGAATTGAAAAGCAAGTAAATATTGCCTATTGTTGCACATTTTCTCTAAGCAAGTATTCTCTTATTAGCAAATAATTATGTTTTGCTGAAAAATACAACTTTTACACAAAAATACTTACTTTTTATTGGCTTCATTGTGATACATTGCCATTCGAGCGAGCAATTTCTGATAAATGATTTCTGCTCGTTTAGTAAGGCCTCGAATAAGTTCATCACAGTGTAATTCAAACATACCGAGACGAGTCACCTGAAAGTTACCGATAATATCATATTGACAAGCGACAACATAATATATAGGAAACAAAAAAATTGTGAATCCTCTTGCTCTGAGCATGTCATGGTGTGAAATATTGAGGCTCCAATGAGGGGAAATGCCAACTAAAACATTCCTATTCAGATACCATGATAACTAAGACATTAAAATTTGTGGGCATAACCCATCAAGACACTCAATTTCAACAAGTGCACAGAAAACATTTTAAGAAAAAGCAAGCACACTTGGACAAGGTAAGAATATTGCAAAGACATGTGGCATTCAATCTCTTGAGATCACCTCACATTATTTCTCATAGATGCACAGACATTGCAGCGAAATCTTACAGTTCTTACATCATATCAAACTAAAAAATTGAGTAATTCTTAGGTAATTTCTGAGCATGACAAATTTGGAGGTGTGTCTGCAAGAGCAATGTGCAGATATTTTTTGTGGGGTGGGGGGAGGAAACACAATTGTCATGTTTATTTTTTATCAAGAGCTAGAAAATGCAAAGCAGGAAATGCATCCAGCATCCTTCATAGAGGTTTCTAAATACAAATTTCACAGTTTCACTTTGTGTGTCATTAGTATTATTACTGCTTTAGTGCGAATAAATTTGTTGAAAGTGAATCAACTCTCATGCATATAAATGCATGCATCAGAGTAGTGGCAACTTTGGTTGTGAACAAGCGACATACCAGGCTAATCTGACAAAGATGGTAGAAGTAAGTGTGACATCCATTCCTTACGTGTTCTGAAAGGGTCAATTCTGGATCCAGGGCCACACACACAAATCACGCACAGTGGGAGAAAAAATCATGCCTGTATTCGTATACATGATGTGCTCTGGCATCGTGTTGGTGCAATAAAGGTAAGGAACACGTGTTTGTATTCAATTCATGATAGCTGCAATGTACTGACCTTTTCTGGGTGATATTGTATCTCGTTGATGAGCCGATTATATTTCTGAACTTCAGCGCCAACCTCTTCGAATGACTGAACCTCCGCAATAAACCGATCAGCATCTGCATCTGCCTTTAGACAGGTAAATCAAAGAACATCTAATTAAAGGTGCAGAAAAAAAAACGTCATCAGCTATGAAAGTGTATGAGCAATTAAATGAAAAGTCAATAAATATGGGACATGGGTAAACAAAAGCAAATATTTGGGTGCAATAAATAAAGATTTAATGCGAATTCGTGTATGGATACGAAAAAAATTGAGTGTGAACAATGGAATGAATACGAACTGAATAAAGGAGCATAAGGTAATTCACGTGAATAAGTGAACAAATGTGAAAAACTATCACATTTCGTATCGCATCTGAGAATTATAAAGTGATTCCTACAGTACATGAGTACAAGCTATTCAGAGGCGAACTAAATGGCACGCACTGTCAGAGACATGTATGAATATGTCAATGGATGTGAAGGAGAAATAAAGTGTAAATATAATATCAGTGACTTAGTACATAAGAGGCTATGCCCGAATTGTACCACAAGTTGACATCATCATCATCTACACACACACTGCAAAAATGAACTCCTTTCATAATTTAATACAAACAGTCTAACATGAACCAACTAATAAAGTTACTTAAACAGAACATACGAATTTTCTGCCATGACTAATCTGGTAAGTCGCCAGACTCTCATTGTATATACGATATATACATCTTGCATGACAGCAAAATATTCATGATGTGAGACTAAAATTTTGTATAGCATCTCCTTTGAGAGGCCCTGACCAAATATTCATATATATGCATGCATACGCACATTTACTGATGGATAAACTCATGTAATGTCACCCATAAAAATTCAGTTACTTCGTCTTAACTTGTCAACCAACACAACATTAATTTTATGATCAATTTCGTTTATTTGAGATATAATGTCGTCACAATTTTATGCAACTTCTTTACAAATCAAGATTACAGAACTTTGCATAACATAATCTTAACAATAAACTCGCAAGAATCTAATCTACTGAAGCTCACAAAATTTATTAAAATTGCTTTCAATAATAGTAGGTATTGCACAGTGTAGTCTGATGTCTTGATCTGAACATTACAAACTTAACTAAGTACTAAATTTAATGATACTCGTATTAATAATAATAATTTTAAAGATGATTTTGACTTATCAATTGATTTACATATTTGATACTACCTGTTTACTAATGAGGGCAGAGTACTTGTCAAAGTGCCTGGCCTGCTGCAAAGTAAAGTTCCACTCCTTAGCCAGCATATTGATCAATTTCTCCTTGTGTTTCATCAGGACCTCTTCCAAGATGATTGGCTTCAAATAGCCCGTAGATTTTCCCTTCTGTTTCAATTTACAGAAATGTAGTCATCGACATCATTAATAACTAATACACCTGATTCACAAATATAAAGCGTGACAAGGTAGTTAGCACATTCACCGCCTACACGCCATGTTAAATGACTGGCTGTACTACGAGTTAACTCGTAGTAGGCGGCCAATGTGTTAACCACCTATGGTTTTTCCATATACACCAATGCTTTCAGTAAATACAAGTCATGGACTGTTGATGTCCTGGAAAAAATGGCAAACTTTCGTACGAATTTCCGCTGGTGAACCTGAAATCCTGATGTGATGATTTCTGTGCACAGTGATTAAAGGGGTTTGAATGAGCAGTGGGAACGCCGAATGGGTGAGCATTGGGAATAACAAATAAGAATTTTATTGGAACGCATAAATTTTCTTGGGTCCCATGCATGGTGAGCAGAGGGAACACAAGCAAGAATTTCGAGAGCAGTGGGAACACCGTTTCAACCCACTTTAAACCCGTCTGTCCATATCCCGACCATGTCTGCTGTTAATTCACTTATGCGTCATTACAACAAATAGTTTTTCCGCATGCAGACTTTGATCAGTAATTCTGGATTCTTTACTGATGGATAAACTCGCATAATTAGTATTACGCTTGCATACCAGACTTACTCCATTTCTGTCAAGGATTTTGTACGTGCCTAGAAGTTATCTTGTGTGGAAGTCATCTTGCCCCAAGTGACTGCATTGAAAGCAAACCAAAGTCTGACATATACAGACCCAAGAACATCACCTACAGCTTGGTAATCTTCACCTTGGTGGAGCACAACAGAGGCAGATTATTGTGACCTAAATCGATCAATCTATAGAAGACAAATACCTGTGACAAATACCTTGTGCCTCAATGAATCAATGGATGCACTTCATCTTTCTATAGTGGAATGCTAATGGTAATGTTGTGTGCTGCAAACACTGTCCCCTGCCAACGCCCTAACCATCAACATTTTGACATTTAACATCTTGCTGCGAGAAGCACTGTATAAGTGGTCAGATACAATACAATACAATACAATATAGGCCAGCACAGAATGCCTTTCATCAATTTGCTCTTTGAATGGTGCCATATAAACATTCAGTTACAATTACATTACAATGAACGGCAGGTTCTAAATTATCCATCAAATTTAAGCGAATGCATTATAACAAAAGCATACATAATTTACACAAAACGATGATCACTTTTGATATTTGACTTACCCAAGCGGGATAAAGTTTAGTTTCCACTCTTGGCACGATGTTAGCAATCTTCACCATGATATCGTAAAGATTAACGAGCACAATTTCAAAGTCCTGAAACTCTGGTTCGTACTTGACAGCCGTATCTTCAAGTATCAAACGAAGAATGAGGCCAGAGTGCTCATACTTTCGAGTTGATGCCTGAAAGAAATGAATTGTAACAATAAAAAGCAAATGATCCCTCACAAGCAGCAACTTTATGGCTGATGCAGACCATTGTTGCTTCTGTTGTCATTATTCTTGTTGCAATTGTTTTACTTGTTCCTGATTCTCTTGCTGTTGTTCTTATTGTGCTAGTTGTTGCTATTGCTGAAAGATAAACAAGGTCTGAATCATAAGATTAAATTGCAAACTTGTTTTTGTGACACGCTGAAGCCAAAGTAACTAAAAATCTGGCACATTATCATAATTCACCAAACTGTTAACTCCATAGACAAGCTGCTTGACATCATAATGAAATGAGTAAAAAATCGAACAGATGAAAATTAATTGATTATAATCTTAAATGATTAATAGAAATTGGCACTCCAGTATCTTCTCTGTCCAGTCGGGACTCACTTTGGTCCTTGGATCGTGGTCACTTGGTTGTCATGGAGGAAGCATATATTTCTATGGCCCAGTCTAGGATTTTTGGCTATTGTGGGCACAAATAGCGGAAATCGGTTGCTTTAGTCCCTCAGGGCCAACCTTGTTTTCTATTTCTTTTGACCAGTTTCGCAAGTGCCTGAAAACTTCTCGCTTTACCATTGAAGGAACTGGCAGGACTGGCAAGAGTACCACTTATTTTTAGTGGTACCATATAAATAGCAACAATGAATTACGATTACGACCTGTGCTTCGGTTAAATATTAGTCAACCTTAGTCTGTATATGCTCCGTAAACTAAGAAAGTAACTGCTTCACTTTATCCTCTTGTGTTTTACATGGGTCTAAATTCTCTGCAGTAGACTGAAACTGACCGGTGACTGAACAAGAAGGTCCGTGTAGTCCGCTATCGAAGCTAAAACAAGACTTTGAAGCTGCTCTGTCATTAGTGCAGCAGCACAGTTGTAGAAATGTTCGATCCGATCAGTCTCCGAAATCCTTGGCACCAGTCGACGCTTGTTTGCCTGGAAAAAGATGTTCTGAACAGCAGGAAACCAACTGAAAAGATCAAACGTTTTCATATAATTATTGGACACAGAGCTCTAAGTAGTTAAATTGATGACAAGCAGAAAGAGTTTTTTTCTTGCTAGTTTTGTTAAGCTCAAATTTTTCTCATTGTCTGAATTTATCGGAATGTCGTTAATTGACGGAAAGACGCTGAAAAAGAACGCTTTTATTATCATTATTAATTTTGGTCATAATTATTATTATTAAATGGCACACCCATAATGAAGGCAATACACAGACATAGGATGAGCTCCGCTGAGGTAGAGGAACAGATGGCAGCGAATAAAACAAAACTAAGAAGCTACCACAGAATATTCAAAAGACTGTCAAATAACAAAAATTCCACCGCTGCCTCACACTTTGAGGGTTTGGTCTTTTGTAGCTTCGAAGTCTTTGATGCACATGTTCTGAAAGACAGACAGTTCCATCGACTCCTCTCGTTTATGGAACTTCTCTATCTCCACAAGTCGCCACTGACTAAATAGAATTCAACAATAACACTTTATTCTTAAAGTACGGTAAGTTAAGAAGACAAATGCGGTTAAACTGAGGTAAAATAACTAAAAAATGGGAAGGAAAATTGTTAAAGTAGGATAAAGTGAAGTAATGTAATGTAAATCTTCTGAACTTCTTCTACCACACAAATCTTCTGTAGAAGCTAGAAGAAGTAAAATAACATAATGTAGATCTTTGGAACTTTCCCTGCCACTCAAATCGTCTGCATAAGCAGACTTCCCAGTAGCTTATTCATCAGCACTAATAAGTGCGGTATGGTAAGGAATGCACTAGCACATTCCTCAAAACACAGTCGAACATAACTGCACATGCAGTAGATTAATTACTACAAGTCCAGCCCATGCAAGTTGCATCGCTCAGTGACTTATCAGTTTCAAAAGATGACTTACAATACTTACGATTGTGCTTCTAACTCACTAACATCGTGGCAACTGCAATTCTGAGAAAATTTACCAAACAGGCAAAACATAATAGCATTCTTAGTTCAACACTGACCCCATAGTTGTGCTCCAAAGGTCAAGCATGTGTAGCATGCATGGATGCGTAATATGCAGTTTGTCTCGCATGGCTTTGGTTGCGAAGACAAAGGCTCTGTACCAAGGCTTCGAAGTGACGAGAAGCCGAGCCTCAAGTTCTCCAGGTAACATCACTCTATCAGATTCCTTCTCCAGTGGATCCCGCAGTACAAAGTCGACTGGAGAGAAGAAATCACAGGCGGCAATAACTTAAAGTTAACAGCAGTTATGAAGGCACTAATCACGGGTATTGATTTAATATGTGTTTAAAAATTATAATTCTATAATTTCTATTCACAATGTCAGTAACAGGCATGAAGTAGAAATATGAAATTATTCATTTTTAGCATATACAATAAAAACTAAATTGGTTACTAAACTAACTCTGAACTGGTTGCATAATGCTACTTTCATATATAGTAATAAACTAGTAATATTACAACATGCACGAGGATTTTAACGCTTTCAAGATCAGTTGCATTGGCTTTCCAATCACTTTTAAGTAAACTCGTCATTGAGTCAAGAAATGTTGAAAACCGTCACTGAAAATTATGACAATTTATAATCTTGGGTCCATAAAACAAATGATAAAAACTTTAAAACCTATTTTTTCAGAAACCAACATAAAGGTTATAATTGCCAATTGCCAAAAGTTTGAACCCCAGTTCAAAGCTTTTGAAAGCTCTCACTGGCTTCCCCATCCTTAGCCATTATTTGCAAAGCAGCCACTGCATACTCAGCCATCAACATGTCTTGAATACATGTGAGTGAATGGCAAGATAAACTAGAGCACAAACTCTATTATCAGTTTACCAGACCTGTAAACCGTTCAGCACCAAGACATAAAATCTTAACTACCGTACACACGTAAAATAAAGATAAAATATACTACATCACATTGCACTTCTTAAGAAAACAGTGACAAAGCACAATATCTATATAATAATTTGCTTCGACATGCATATCTGTGAACCAACAACGGTATCATTGCAGCATGAAGTAAAGAATTAAAGGTCTATTAATTTATATTTAAAATAATGCACCGATTCTTAAAAGTTACCCGCAGATTTCCAGCAAATGCGAGGGGGAGAGAGAGGCAAGGAGAGGGAGAAATGGGATTAGTACACAAAAAATGCTTTGAGCAGTACAGGTCAGTAAAAGTATTATGTTCAACAATAATCAAATGCAACAAAGTTGCTTACCGACTGCCTTCTTCATACTGATATAGTAGTCATCCTTCACCTCGTCAACAAGGCACTCCAGTGAACGGACATGACCATGCTAAAAACAAACATTCGAACAGTAAACCAAACTGCACTGGATCCTCCATTTAGAGGCAGACACTTGTGTTCATGTCTCTACACCTAGTTCTTTCTGCACACAAATGCTTAAATGTCATTTTGTTCAATCGTGGTTTTCCAGAAATAAAATAGAGACAGAAAGTTTGAAGCCGACATGAAAGCTGTCATCTCATTTAAAGGTCAAGGTCAAGATGATCGAGATCACAAGTGCTCGTAAAATTTCATCTGGTTTTCTGGTTTGTGTTAGATTTTGAGCACCTCTGTTAAGTCTCTCCTGCAGTGGCGTAGCCAGAAACTTATGATGGGGGGGGTTGTTTTTTTGCCTGGCCGGATGCCCTTTCTGACACCAACCCAACAGTATTACAGAAAATAAAAAGGGAATAAAGTAACAAAGGGAAAAACAGTTATTACTAGAAGCAATTGTTTTGTTTTTTCTTATTTAAGTGGATAAATAACCATTAAAAAAACTTGTTTCCTAAGCCAATGGGGGTTTTAACCCCCGAAACCCCCTGTCTACGCCACTGCTCTCCTGAAGTAGCTGTAAATACATTTCTTGAAAGGGTGATATAATATCTATATAAGTCCATCGAGAATGAATGAATTCTGTATTTGAAAGAAATTTGCACCATGTCTAGAGACTCATTATATCGATTAGTAACTTTCGATGGTGCACCAAAGCCATGCTGTAAGCAGGTCAATACGCTGATCAATACCATAATTTGAAGAAGCTACTCTTAAAGCTGGGCACAAATTGACATACGCAACTGAACAAAATGAACACATTATGGGATATTGGGAAGGGTTCCAAAATCCAGGCCCAGCAACTGTAAAAGTTTATTTACCAAGAAGAGCTCTTGACTGAGTATTGAATAGTAAAAGACAATCAGACAACTTGTCTGAATAATTATTATGAAGTATTTGGAACAAGGATGCATTCATGTATTGTGTCTGCCAGAATGCAAAGTTTTCTTAACTGTGATCCCTAATTTGCAACAAGTTCTTTGCTAAACAGGAAACCCATGCAAAGGTCCAAACACATGGTAAATGGTTATTATCAGAATATTGGCTCTGGCTCTAACCAAATAAATCTGAACTCTTTGGTGCTTCAACATATTTCATATTTCACTCCATGATACCAGCAGAAAGTATGTTAGAGTAAATAAAGCATTTTAAAGCCAATTGATGTATATGCCAGAAATATCCTATAAAGCAGCTAGATAAATAATGAATGCCATGCCGTGTTTGGCGTGCATTTTTCTTAAGTGCATACCCGTAGGCCTACATTATGTTTTACCTTGAGGTTGGGGCTCACTCTATTCAGAATGTTCTCAATCCATGAATCCCAGATCGGAGCAATCAACGATGAATCTATCCCATAACTGATGTAGTAGTTGTAGCGCTAAAATAAAAACCAAACATCGGGACCAACAATTAGACAATATTTCTGCATCATTTGCTTTCATTGGCATTTGTTTGTTTGTTTGTATATGCACTTGTTATAGCGCCCCTTCAAGCACTCTACTCAGAGGCGCTCCCGACTGCAGAGTGGACACTGCATCGGAGTTTCACGCCAAAGCACTGAGCAATTGCAAGTGAAGGACTTGCCCAAGGTCCCTTCGCGGTGACTTGAGGTGAATTCGAACCTCCAACCTTCCAGCTTCAAGGCAATGACGCCACCACTACACCACCGCGCCCCACATCAGTATTGGACATAGCAGCACCAACAGCATCATCATCATTGTCATAATCACCTTACTTACCAGTAAATTCATCAAATCAAATCAAATTTATCGTTTCCAATAATGCGAAAGATATGACTGCATAATCTAGCAACAAGAATGGTTTTGTACATGGCTCACCCATTTATGCAGTAGAATTTTTTAAAGAAATCAAGGTATGAATTAATAATTCATCACAGATGATGTTAGATTGAGTTATTTGGAGCAGCAGGCACACCAAAGGGACAACTCACGCTAAGAGGAGGCCTAATCATAACTAATTAGGTAAGAATTATTTTAAGCTGTGGTCACAGTACTTGATCTGATTATATACCAGTCAGATAGACTAGCTGAAAACCTTACTAGTATATCTTTCTCTGCTTGCGTGAGCGGCTCGGCTGCAGACGAAAGGGTCGGCGGAACATCCTTAGCACTCGGCTTCTTTCTGTTAAGACCAATATACCAAAATACACAAAGTCTGAGACAAATAAGGCTTCTCACAGAAATATACACAGTGCCTTGACACATGATGAAACATATTTACAAAACGGATAGGTTGTGCTACAAACTACGCATAACAAACATATAAAATAAAGAAAAGCGTATTAAACATATATATATTATATTATATTGGATCATTTGAAAAGCACCTCTAGTAGGGTGAACCGTCTCGAAGTGCTCCCAGTGCACAAGGTTCCTGGGAGAAGAAAAAGCAGGTTTTGCAATAATAGAAGGTTCAGAGAGACTGCCTGACAGAATTGTCGCATGAACAGATGGAGAAAGCGAATTCTAAAGAGGACCTCTCTCAGAGCAGTCTCTTTGAAAAGGTGCTATTCAAATTATCGTAATGAATGAATGAATAAATGAGTGAATGAATGAATGAATGGACACACAAAGACGAACAACGACAAATCAAAACGCACTTGATGAGTTTGAGGAGAGCCGCACGGAAGTTGTTTCGGTCGCGATTTGACTTGGAAAGAACATGTTTTCCATCAGGAGGAAATCCACCACAGAACACATAATCCACGACCTTTGGCCTCTTACGATCCAAAACATATATGTCACGTTTTTCTAAATCACAAATACGTCAGCAACAACAGAGGAATTACGTATATTGTACTCAGATCTGAATAATGACAATTCAGAAATAGAAATAAAGTAAAAGCATGTACTTTCAAGTGTCTGGATGGGTACACAACTACACATGTGAATGTGCATGAGAAGATGGCTGGAGCCGCTGGATGGATAGATGTGTAGATGGATGGAAAAATATGCATGGATAAATATGTATGTATGCGCACGTTATAGCGCCCCTTTAACATATCTTCTCAGAAGCGCTCTTGACTGCAGCGCAGACACTGCATCGGAGTTTCACGCCGAAGCGCTGAGCAGGACAAAAGCGGGCTCTACAAAAGCACGCAGACAAATGCAATTGTGAGCAAAGGACTTGCTCAGGGTCCCTACACGGCAGCTTGAGGTGGATTCGAACCTGCAACCCTCCGGCTTCAAGGCAATGAACATACCCACTACACCACCAGTCGGGTGCCCCACATAGACTGAGATTGGTAGAAAGATGGATATAAGGTTAAGACAAACTGATAAAATAATGGAATGATCATTGAAAATGTCAAAACCTTTTCTTCTTCTTCTGCTGCTCAACAATTCTGCAACAATATCCACACCACCGTCATCACTTGTCGCTTCATCATCTCTGGTTTTGACAAACTGGAATGATACTGGTGCGCTACTCCAGGGCTCTTGCTTCACTCTAGTGGAGAGGGAAGGCAGAGCACTGTTTTTCCGGTCAATCTCCCTCTGTCGCTGATTTGCCCGCTGTGCCCTTTGCAACAGCAGTGCCTGTAGAATTAAAAAGTATAGCTTGCATTATTAAAATATGCTATATTAGAAATGTAAACAACTACACAATATATGGCATCGTAACAAAACAGAGCAGGACAAAAGCATGCAGACAAAAGCACGCAGACAAATGCGCGCAGACAATAGCGTGCGACAGAAACCACCCCGACAACATGGACATTGATAGACTGCTTGCTAACCAATGCAAAGTTGCCTGCGGCATTAAAGACATCTTTAAAATTAGCAGTGTAAACTGCCGAAACCCGAAATGGTATTGTATTACTACTGATTTCAGGTTTTAAGTATACTTGTCGCCTTAGGATGCCTACAATCTAGCTTTGGGCTAAGTGCCTTCGGAAGGTGGGTCACGGTATCCATGATAGCCTATCTTGGAACATGTGGTTAAAATTTCTGCAAGATCGGAGATGATCTGGGGTGGAAACTTCCTCGAAATTGGTTGAGCTGAGCTGAGCTAATCTTTAGGGTAGGCCTATTGCAGGGCACTTCACAACAGCAAGTTTACTGTAGGCAACAGAGTTCAGCACGGTTTTATAGTAGAAAAATTAAATTTGTTCTATTAAATCGCGTTATAAATGCAAGATGTACTGTGCTGCACTTAAACTAATGAATTTGAAAATTAATGTACGTTTAAATCCATAGTTTTCTTGGACAACACTCAGCTGCGACAACGACGACAGCATTGACCAAAGATTTAAATCGATGGCTGGTTGTTGATAATATTACGTCAATTTCAACCGCGCAATATCCGCCAACGACCAATAATCTTTGGATTTCTTTATTCACGCTTCATCTGGTTTGCTTAAAACTTTTATCAAACGTACGTACGTTTGTTATTTATTGTTTATACTGTGGTACGTGTTTACCTTTAGATTTAATTATCAATTCATTTATTCAGAATACTTACATAGCAATAGTAGAGCCTGCCAGAGGCGGATACAGAAATTTTCGAAGGGGGGGGGCAGGTAGCAAAAAATTTTGGTGCTCGTTGCCAGAAAAAATCTGATGACTTTTTTAGTCATCTGGCCGAAATGCGTGAAAAATTTATGCCATTTTCTGTGCCAAAATAACCGATGACCTTTTTTAGTCATCTGGTCGTCATCTCTTGGGAATATACCACCCATGACCTCTCCAGTCCTATATGCTACTTTTTCTCTCTCGCCTTATCCCGCTGCATTGATTTAAAACTTGTTGAAACCAAATGGGGAACCACGTCCATGCACTTTTGGAAGGGGGGCATGGCCGGATTGCCCTCCCTGGATCCGCCTCTGGAGCCTGCTATTGCCATTTAATTTTGGGTCAGAGTGTCTGGATCCTCGAAATCAGAGTGAGTCTCTTTAAAGTGGCGCTATAAATTTGCTATTGCAGCAACGATTCCTTCTTGGCAGAGCTTAAAGTGTGCCTGGACGGTCATGGACGGCGTTCATGCACTTGTTTTAAAATCTGAGCACCGCGTCCAGCCACTTATTGGCGAGCAGTCAGACTAGAAAGGTAAGGGGCGTCCAGGCACTTGTTTTGGAGAGGTAAGGGGCGTCCAGGCACCTATTTTTTTCACACTTTAGGTTATGATGCCTTGTGCTTATTATTATTAGCACAAGAGGCGCCTTAGAAATTTGGAATATTTGGTGACGTCATTTATTTGCAGCCAATCAGCTGAATTTGTTGGACGTTCGTAGATTGAAGATCGGTGGTATTGAGGCTTTGTGTAAGAAAATAATGTTATATGTGTTACTGATCTTTAAGTTTTTCGTAAACTTCTGTAATCCTATAAAATGTCAGTAGGGAAAATCTAATTTTCGGATTATTTGCGGCAGATATTCCATGTACAAGCTATGGTCATGTGGTGTAGGCCCAAATCTATGAGAAATCTCGGCGCCGCATAGAAGCTGCATGTGAAGATTAGGCTTGCCCAGAGCCGTATATACGGCTCTGGGCTTGCCTATAGATCTACTTACTGCAGGTTCTGTATCAGATCAACTCTGCAGAGAAAGGTTTTAGCAATTTTTTGCGAGGTCCCATGGAGTCACACGAGATGACAGTCAGCCCATATTCTGCCTTTCGAATTTTTTTATGGATGGATAGGCCTACCTACTTCATATTGGGACGCAGCTGTGTAGCGGTAAGTTTTGTGCCTTGTGACCAGATGGTTGCAGATTCGAATCTACCTTAAGCCACTGCGTATAAGCCTATATTGACCTCGGACAAGTTGCTCGCCTGTGAGAAAGACAGACAACCTCACACATAAATAGTCCAAGACATGCCCAGCATTGAGCTTTATTAGTTGCATTAGATTAGATTATAATTGTGTCTCTTTCTATGTGAACAGGTGACTGGGAGTTGGGCCAGCGTTCATCAGCATGGCAGCAGTTCTGTTAGGCGTACGGATCCTTTGCGCCTTATATCTGGTATTCATGCTCATGATGTTTTGGGGGCTCTTCATAATCTATCATCCAATTCCATGCTATTCAGTATCCAACCAGTGCCTCAAGAATTACATATACAAGACACCACCTCCACTGCTGAAGGTATACACTGTCAGATCAGCTAGCCTAAGTTGTAAATATATTCAACTTCTGTTTCTTGTCACTAGCATGTTTGGTACCAATTCATCGTTAGTTTTTTTGTTCCTTGATTGGCAGTGGTTAAAGTGGGAACTCCAAATGGGTGAGCAGTGGGAACTCCAAATGGGTGAGCAGTGGGAACTCCAAATGGGTGAGCAGTGGGAACTCCAAATGGGTGAGCAGTGGGAACTCCAAATGGGCGAGCAATGGGAACACTGAAGATTATAACTTTTTATTGGAACACATTTGCTTCCAGTGTTCCAGGCACGGTATAGGCAGTGGGAATGCAAGCAAAGAATTTCGAGAGCAGTGTGAGCACTGCTCCCACACGTTCCCGTCCACTTTAAACCATGTTGATTTGGCAAAAATGGGGGAGCAAACATCCTTTGCTCAGCCCTCTCAAGGTTGGTCTGGGGAATGACCTGCCTCTGATGCAAAAGAAGATGATTGAGAGTAGTTTGCGGAGAGGCATCATACACATAATTATTAAATTACCTGTTTGAGGAATTTGATAATGTCAAGAATAGAATAAATTGGGTTGGAGATCTATGTGTGTGAGGCAGCTGAGACTGTCACCAGATTTTTAATTTGGACAAACTAGAACTGTGCTGGACAACAGGTTAAGCTTCCTGAATATATATATATATATATATATATATATATATATATATATATATATATATATATAGTAGCATAATCATAAATTCAAATTTTTACAACACTACTTTAAAACATTAAAGTGCAGGGCACCAGTTTAGGCATGCATGTTCCTTATCTATTATGCATTCGTAGCTTAAATATGTTCTTATCTGGATATTTCTGTAGTACATTTTAAGAATATCTTTAAAACCTATACAGGATTCATATGTTTGTCAGTTTGCTGTGCTTGTCTGTTGGTCTGTCTGCATACTTTTGTCTGTCTGTTTGTCTGTCTGTCTGTCTGACTGGATGTCTGTCTGTCTGTTCAAATGTGAGGTGTTGTTGAAAGGAGATTTATTTGAGTTGGTGTTTCTTTGAAGCTCTGGGTTTACTCGTCCACATCGCAGTCTCTAAAAGCAAGACATCTCAGTCTCGTTTGGGAACTAAATGGCTTCAGTCCACATCAAAGTTTCACAAAGTAAGACTCTGACTCAGAAATGCAGATTCAAGGTAGAGAAAATAAAGAGGGTTTAATTAAAGCCCATGCATTTGACCAGCAGCTTCCACATCCAACTGACTATTGATATGATGGATTAATTGCTTCTGCAAAACTTATTTATTTATTTATTTCTCGCATTTGCTCTAGCGCCCTTTCAAGCTCTCTCCTTGGAGCGCTCCAGACTACAGCACGGACACTGAATCTGAGTTTCATGTGAAAGTGCAGTTAGTAATTGCGGGTGAAGGACTTGCTCAAGGTTCCTATGTGGCGGCTTGACGTGGATTCGAACCTGGCTCCAAGGCACCGAACCCACCACTATCGACATTTGAATTATGATTCATTGAACCTTTCCATTTTCTTAACGATTCTATCGCATGAATGTTCGAGGCAACTCCCAAGCTGGCATCTGTTTTCCTGACATCAAGACGAAAATTATATTCTTTATTCATTCTTTTATTCATTCATTTCGGACATTTATATAGCACCTCTTCAAGAGAATCCACTCAGAAGTGTTCACGAATCATTCATCCGTACAAAGCAGTTGTAGATATGCCAGAAGGAAGCTTAAGCACTGTCTGTTTTGAAATAAGGTAGATGACAGTTTGTGTTTCTTTGCATACATTCATAAATATCTTATTCTGTTGGCCTTAATTTTATTCTCAGATGGACTGCAGATCATATTTGCTTACAGTAGTCTAAATTCTGTTGTTGTTAATGACTGTCTGACAGGTGTCTGTACTCTTTTCATTAACATACAATGTGGTGCTTATATGCTGTGCTGTGTGAAAGCTCATATAGTGACTTGAGTTTTTTCATCACATGATAGAGACGTGACAGTAAGAATTCCATCAGGATGGAAAGACTGTGGCAGCACAGTATTTCTTCACGTGCTTCTTGCTCCGGTGGAAGAAGGAAGAGGAGGAACGAGTCCATTCGATGCCAATTGGATGGTCAACAGAATGGGAAATATAACAGAATACACACGTCATAAGGTAATTGTAATTGTAATATTATAATTGAACATTTATAAAGCGCCGCCCGCAGATTAACCACTATCCACACTCCATATTTTCAGTGTAAATGGTAAATGCTGTATCAATCAATCAATCAGAATTTATACAGCACCCCTTCAAGGCACCTACTCAGAGGCCTTAAAATCATTATGCTGTCGTCCTAAATTGCGTGACGCCATTTATACCCCGCAGTCGATCGAGTTGATCGATCGAGTCGATCATAACTCGGCCAAGTCGAGTCGATCGAAAAAGCGTCGACTCGATCGACTTGCAAGTCGAGTCGATCGTGAGTCTTGCCAAGTCGAGTCGATCGAAAAAGCGTCGACTCGATCGACTTGCAAGTCGAGTCGATCGTGAGTCTTGCCAAGTCGAGTCGATCGAAAAAGCGTCGACTCGATCGACTTGCAAGTCGAGTCGATCGTGAGTCTTGCCAAGTCGAGTCGATCGAAAAAGCGTCGACTCGATCGACTTGCAAGTCGAGTCGATCGTGAGTCTTGCCAAGTCGAGTCGATCGAAAAATCGTCGACTTGCAAGTCGAGTCGATCGTTGTTTCATCTACTTGACCCGACTGAGAAATATTTTACTTAGCCTACTATTTCTTGAAGTCTCAAAGTGACCTATACAGTTTTTGCACACAAGTTCAGCTAACGAACCTTTTGGCAGCTGTCGATTTCGTGTTAGTGGAACTGTGAAAGTTGACTTATAATAGGCGTGCGTTTTCGATTTGGGTTGAACGAATACAGGGTAACAGAAGCGAAAACAGAAATTTTGGAAGGGGTGGACAAAATTTGTGGTCTTGGACCGAAAAATATTTTCCTTGGTCTTCCGCCGAAAGAATCTTTTTTTAGTCTTTCGCTCAAAAAACTTCTAAAAACCCGTGGCGACTCCGGTTTTTTAAAATCTGATGACTTTTTCAGTCATGTTCTAGGCCTACTTTCTCTCTCACCTTCCTGTTCCCGTTGCGCTGATTTACAGCTTAATTCTTGAAACCTGATGGAGGGAGGGACCACGTCATATGCGAATCTCTGAATGGAGTGGGGCATGGCCGGATTGGCCCCTTCCTTGGATCCGCTCCTGAATGAGCATGATACAGATCTACTATTATATACCTGTATATGCAAGTCATGTAGATGTTAATTTTGAGAATATATAAGGAGACCTTTATGACGTCACTTCGATTATGATACAATTCTACAATTAAATAAGTTCACTGAGAAAACGAAATTAGGCCTATTGTGACGTCACTTCGATCAGGACACAGATCTGCCGTCATATTATTTCATTAATGTTGAGAATACAGAACTATGCCTATGCCTATTGTAACGTCATTCTGATTATGATGCAATTTTGCTATTATATTATAATTAAGTTCACATCAAGAATTAAAAAAACAGCGCCAATTGTGACGTCACATTGATTATGATAAAAATGTACCAGACCTATTATGGAAGTGCATTTTGAGAATATAAACAAGGTCTAGTGTGACGTCACGTCGATTATGAGACAATTGTACTATTATAAAAGTGCATATATTGAGAATATAAACAAGGTCTATTGTGACGTCACTTTGATTATTATACAGATCTACCAGTATATTATGTTCGTTTTTCGAATATAAAACGGGGCCTTTTATGACGTCAGTCACGTCACTTCTATTATAATACAATTCTACTATTAAATAAGTTCAGTGGAAAAAACGAATTTAGGTCTATAATTGTGGCATCATTTCGATTATGATACAGATCTGCTGTCATATTATTTTATTTTCATAATACAAAACGGGCTGTTTAAATGCAACATCGCTCCGATTATTATACAAATCTACTATTATAGCACTGATGTTCGGACGAATGGACGGGACAAATAAGAGAGGAAGGCCGCGTAGGGAATGGCTCGACGACGTATCCGACTGGGGCAAAACCTCGCTTCAGGAGCTGAGCAGAGCGGCTCTGGATAGAAGAAAGTGGAAGGACCTGGTGAAGGAGGCATCGGACACCTACGGGCGTTGAGCCCACGGTTGTTGATGATGATGATGACTATTATACGTTCAGTTTGAGAATATAAAACTATAGGCCCATTGTGACGTCACCTAGATCATGATACAGACCTACTATTAAAGAAGTTCATTTTGAGAATGAAATAGTCCTATTGTGGCTAACCTCGATTAGGATAATGAACTGTTAATATACAGGGTGCGCCAAAAAAAGACCCCCGTAGGTTTTTTGCCAATATTTTGACCAAAAGTAGGAATTTCCAAATGAAATTTAACAGGCTTATAGACAATTCATATTTACACATTATAGCCAGATTTCATCAAAATATTTCAAACGGAACAAAAGTTATACTACTTTTAGTGAGGTCACCCACCGTTTTTTAACGTTTCAAAAACGAAGCGCAACAAAAATTAGGTTTTTTGCCAATATCTTGGCCAAAAGTAAGAGTATCAAAATGAAATTTCTCAGGCCTATAGGCAATTCATATCCGCACATGGTGTTCAGATTTCATCAAAATATTTTAAGCAGAACATAAGTTATAGCTCTTTTAGTGAGGCCACCCACCGTTTTTTGACGATTCAAAAACGAAACGCGACAAAAAGTAACAAAAACACGATTTTATTAAGTCTGATCTCAAATAACTGTTGTAAAATGAACTTGGTAGTGCTTCACAACTTGTGTTCAATGAGCCCACCACTCGTGCCAAAACTTCTTTTGAGTACCTTTACAAAGTTCTTGATAGACCTGTTGATTAATCTGATAGATTCCTTATTTACCAATTTGATTGTCATCTTGCTAAGTGACTTCTCAGTGACGCGCAGCTACGCTGGTGCCCTGTTTCTTTTTAAATGGTAATAATAATGATCATCCACCAATATCAAGGCTATTTGATAGCAATTATTTAAGATGAGACTTAATAAAATCGTGTTTTTTGCTACTTTTTGCTGCGTTACGTCTTTGCATCGTCAAAAAACGTGAGGTGGCCTCACTAAAAGTGATATAACTTATGTTCTGTTTGAAATATTTTTGATGGAATCTGACCACCATGTGCAGATATGAATTGTCTTTAAGCCTGTAAAATTTCATTTCGATATTCTTACTTTTGACAAAGATATTGGCCAGAATAATTGGATTGGTTTTTGTTACTTTTGTTGCGTCGCGTTTTTTGAATCGCCAAAAAACGGTGGGTGACCTTACTAAAAGTGATGTAACTTTTGTCCTGTTTGAAATATTTTGATGAAATCTGGCCATAATGTGTAAATATGAATTGTCTATAAGACTGTAAAATTTCATTTGGAAATTCCTACTTTTGGTAAAAATATTTGCAAAAAACCTAGGGGGGTCTTTTTTTGGCGCACCCTGTAGAAGTATATTTTGAGAGTATAAACTAGGCCTGTTGTGACTAACTTCAATTATTGCACAGATCTACCGTGATAATTATTGAGTTCCATTTACATAACCTAAAACGAGGCCTATTGTGACGTCACTACGATTACAGTGCAAATCTATAAATAAATGCATTTTAAGATCATGTAACTGCAGATGGTGAGCAAGAGACAAAACTAGGTCAAGTCGACGCGAAGTCGATCGAGTCGATCGTCGGCCGAGCCAAGTCGATCGAGTCGTAGAAAGGTCGGCGAGTCGACGAAGTCGATCGAGTCGATCGCCTGCCGAGCCAAGTCGATCGAGTCGTAGAAGGGTCGGCGAGTCGACGAAGTCGATCGAGTCGATCGTCGCACGAGCCAAGTCGATCGTAGCCCACGACTCGATCGACTGCGGGGTATAACGCCATTTATTGACGGCCCCGTAGATTGACAGCTTGACCAGCTTTGTTTTTATCTGCCTTTTCTCTTTTTTCCATTTATTTCATTCATTCAGAAAAATTTTATATCACCTCTTCAGAAAGTCCATTCGACACCCTTTGTAGTCACATGCATGAGTTTTTGCTTGTATGCATGTACAGGGTGTGCCAAAAAAAGACCCGGCCTAGGTTTTTTGCCAATATCTTGGCGAAAAGTAAGAATTTCGGAATGAAATTTTACAGGCTTATAGACAATTCATACTTACACATGTTGGCAAGATTTCATAAAAATATTTCAAACAGAACAAAAGTTATACCACTTTTAGGGAGGCCACCCACCGTTTTTTGACGATTCAAAAACGTAACGCGACAAAAAGTAGCAAAAACTCGATTTTATTAAGTCTCATCTCAAATAATTGTTATCATATAGCCCTGATATTGCCAGATGATCGTTATTACTACTATTTTAAACAGAAACAGGGTACCAGTGTAGTCGCAGGTCACTGCAAAGTCACTTGGCAAGATGACAATCAAGTTGGTAAATAAAGAATCTGTCAGCTTCATAATTTTGCTATCAAAGCAATGAAATTCACATTTATAAAAAATGAAAATGGCCATGAGAGACAAATTGTTTATTCAGACACCTCTTCAGCAAGATCCTGGAGATAAGGCTATGAGTAACGTTTACTCTGATAAACAGTGAGAGCGCAAAAATTACGAGTTAAGCTGAAATTTAAGAGATCTGCTGTAAATGAACGAAGATCGGCTCAATGTCGATTGTTCTGGTTTTATTGAGAATGCAAATGGCCCCAAATCTCCGGATTTGAACCCGATGGATTGATAATCAATTGCAGAGAGCTATGCTGGAAAAATATCACAATCTGCAGCCAAAACCTAGAGCAGTAAGAGAATTGATGGGCGCATTGGAGTTGATATGGGAAGATTTGCCTTTGGAACGCATCAACAGGGCCATCAAGAACTTTGCAAAGAGACTCAACAGAAGTTTTGGCACTGGTGGTGGCACATTGAACACAAGTTGTGAATCACTATCAAGTTCATTTCCAAACAGTTATTTGAGATATGACTTAATAAAATCGTGTTTTTGCTACTTTTTGTTGCGTTACATTTTTGAATCGTCAAAAAACGGTGGGTGGCCTCACTAAAAGTGGTATAACTTTTGTTCTGTTTGAAATATTTTGATGAAATCTGGCCATCATGTGTAAATATGAATTGTCTTTAAGACTGCAAAATTTCATTTCGAAATTCTTACTTTTGGCCAAGATATTGGCAAAAAACCTAGAGAGATCTTTTTTGGCGCACCCTGTATATTGGTAAGTGCATAGATGTATATGCATGTATGAATGTACATGTTGTGTAAAAGTATGTATGTTTAACGGGTTGGGGTGGTGTAGTGGTGCGTTTGGAGTCTTGGAGCCAGAGGGTTCCAGGTTCGAATCCACCTCAAGCCGCCGCATAGGGTCCTTGAGCAAGTCCCTCACTCGTAATTGCTCGTGCATTTCAGCGTGAAACTCCAAGGCAGTGCCCGCATTGTAGTTTGGAGTGCCTCTGAGTAGTCACCTTGAAGGGATGCTATAACAAATGCAATAAATAAATAAAGTATGTATGCATGAAGACACTTGTATATAGCACATGTTGGAATTCTATCGCAGCCTAGGGAAAGTTGTAAGCTCTGCTGTTGAAACTCTTTAGTAAAAATGTGAAGCTACTATTGAGTTAGTTTTGACGTTTTACGTGACCAGGACCCGGTGGCTGGTGCTGATCATCTGACTTGTCACTGGCGATCGTGTGCAACGTTCGTCATGATGACTGATGATGTCACATTTGACCGCGAAGCACTTCCTGCTGAACTGGCGGATTACATAAAGTGAGGATTCTTCTCTCTAGTCTTCTCCTGTCCTGTTCTCTTCTCTAATTCTCACTTAGGGAGAAAAGCGTACTGCCATTTTTATTGGTCATGGTCATGTCTGTGATGTCTTTTACCTTCGTTTGGGCTGCAGGTGTCTATGAGAGACTACCATTGGAGACCTTTCCCAGCAATATATACTTCATTCATGGACAGATATTGTTCTTATAGAAGCTGAAAAATCAGCTCTATTGGTGAGAAGTCAGAGTGCCATAATTAGGTCTTTCAAAGGTAGGCTACCACAGAAATGTGTTGGACTGTAATATTGCTACTGTGAGTTTGCCATCTCTTGCTTGGAGCCTCGGACAGTCATCTAGATCAATTATTGACTAATTTGTAACTGGCATTACTGTTTTTTGCAATGGGTTGTGAATTGCGATGTCACTATAAAAATAATCAGAATTTTCTCTTAGTTGTGGTTTTTGCAGGGAACTGACGTGTACATGTTTTCTTATCTACTTTTGATTGTTTGTACGTGAAATTTTCAATTTCTAGGCCATACAAGGACCAATATCTGCCCATGCTCGTAGTTGATGAGCTGCAGTTTAGAACTAAAGATCTTCTGGTGAGTTCTGCTCCGTTGTTTTATTTGCTTCTATGTCTGTCTGTCTGTCTGTGTTTTGCCACCAATGTGTAAATTAACGGTTAGTTGACCGAGACTAGACCAGGTTTTGCTTTCTAAAATGATCACCTTCACCTATTTGTTTTTTCATTCATTCATTTCGAGAATTCATAATTATAGCGCCTCTTCAAGAAACCTGCCAGCCCAGTAACAGCTAAAAAAGTAGGATTTAAGCGACTTACAGAAAGCAGGGGAGTTTAGCCTTGGCATCAGTCACAAGGCTAATGGGAGGCAACAATCAAAAAGGCTAAACACCTTCGCCTGGTTGAATGAATATTTTTAGGAATAGGTGTATGCTTGTTGTATGGACTTGCTGCTATGAGTTCAGTGGATATTACCATTTTGCACATGGATATCTTAATGTGGCTGATATTTTGTTTGTTTTCAGCCACTGAACACTACGTGTAAAGAAATGCCGCTGAAGATCAGCTACACGCCGGTCTCATATGGAAAGTTTCTTCTGGGGTTGAACTTCACAAGGTTCATCAATCAGAATGCCAATGGTAAAATGCATTTTAAAAGGCAACGGTAGAATGCATTTTAAAATGCAATCGTAGAATGCATTTTAGAAGGCAATGGTAGAATGCATTTTAGAAGCCAATGGTAGAATGCATTTTAAAAGGCAATGGTAGAATGCATTTTAAAAGGCTGGGGTAAAATGCATTTTAAAAGGCAATGGTAGAATGCATTTAGAGGACAATGGTAGAATGCATTTTAAAAGTCAATGGTAGAATGCATTTTAGAGAACAATGGTAGAATGCATTTTAAAAGGCAATGGTAAAATGCATTTTAAAAGGCAATAGTAGAATGCATTTTAAAGGGCAATGGTAAAATGCATTTTAAAAGGCAATGGTAGAATGCATTTTAAAAGGCAATGGTAGAATGCATTTTAAAGGGCAATGGTAAAATGCATTTTAAAAGGCAATAGTAGAATGCATTTTAAAGGGCAATGGTAAAATGCATTTTAAAAGGCAATGGTAGAATGCATTTTAAAAGGCAATGGTAGAATGCATTTTAAAGGGCAATGGTAAAATGCATTTTAAAAGGCAATGGTAGAATGCATTTTAGAGGACAATGGTAGAATGCATTTTAAAAGGCAATGGTAGAATGCATTTTAGAGAACAATGGTAGAATGCATTTTAAAAGGCAATGGTAAAATGCATTTTAAAAGGCAATGGTAGAATGCATTTTAAAGGGTAATGGTAAAATGCATTTTAAAAGGCAATGGTAGAATGCATTTTAAAAGGCAATGGTTGAATGCATTTTAAAAGGCAATGGTGAAATGCATTTTAAAAGGCAATGGTAAAATGCATTTTAGAAGGCAATGGTAGAATGCATTTTAAAAGGCAATGATAAAATGCATTTTAGAAGGCAATGGTAAAATGCATTTTAGAAGGCAATGGTAAAATGCATTTTAGAAGGCAATGGTAGAATGCATTTTAGTGATCATCAGAGAAGTGATCCCTATCTGTCAATACCTTGCGCTAGTCATGTCGAGTTGTAGTGTAATGCGATGTACTGCAACCGATTTCGGAACTCCTTTGGATTACTCTTACGGACAACCCTTTTTGACTCAATGCAGTGACTGTGAATAAGCTGGTGCCCATGCTTGGCTTTCCAGTAGCACTTTAGATGTTTTGAGGTTACGATTACTTAGTAACTTATATATGGCTGCTCGCACACAGGAGTGGCCATTCAGTGGCACTCCCGGTGTGAGTACCCTGAGAGAAGAAATAGGTCTTGAGGAGAGGGATGTAGAAACAGATCCAGAAAGAATGAGAACACGTCAAGTGGATGGGACGGCATTTCAGAGCGCTGGCCCAATGCTGACAAATGATCTAGTTTGGGCTAAAGTGGTTGGAGTTCGCAGGATAAACAGATCTAACCGGTCCAAAGACTGGAGAGGTCAGAGAGAAACTGCAGAATGAGAAGAGCTAAAGAAGTGTCAGGTGTAGGGACCAAACGATTTCCTTTGACATTCTCTCCTTTGTTCTCAGTTTATTGTCATGGTTGATGGTGACCATCTTCATCAGCGTTGAAACGAGTTGTTGCTAAGTTAGGTAGGTAGTTCCAGTTTCACGTCACTGTGTGATAACAAAGATCACTAGCGACGCCCTCCTCCTTTATCCAGGCTTGGGACTGGCACTGGTAGAGTGCAACCAGCGGTGGAGGTTGTGCTGCTAAGTTACTTTAACATATCTTTATCTGTGCATGATTTAATATGGTCCTCTTACTTTTTATATAGGCAGCTGCTTTTCTGTGAGTTGATTGATTTGAACAGCCAATTTAGCAATCGTTGCATTGTGAAATGTTACTACAGCTATTTGGTTGATTATAGTGATTGCAAGTTTGCAACTGATTGCCTAATCTGTCAGTCAGTTAATTGTTTGTATGTATTTGATGGATCAGTTCAGTGGCGGCGCCAGCTATACAATTTCATCGGGTCATGTCAGGGTCATGCGAGTTTTTCAGCAGTCGAAGAAATTAGATGTAAAGTGGATATTAAAAATTAAAAAGAATTTTGACAGGTCATAAGAAATGTCACGCGTAAAATAGGCAGGTCAAGCGTAAAATAGGCAGGTCAAGAGTAAAATAGGCTAGTCAACAGTAAAATAAGCAGGTCAGGAGTAAAATAGGCAGGTCAAGAGTAAAATAGGCAGATCAAGCATAAAATAGGCAGGTCAAGTGTAAAATAGGCAAGTCAAGCGTAAAATAGGCAGGTGAGGAGTAAAATAGGCAGGTCAAGAGTAAAATAGGTAGGTCAAGACTAAAATAGGCAGGTCAAGCGTAAAATAGGCAGGTCAAGAGTAAAATAGGCTGGTCAACAGTAAAATAAGCAGGTCAGGAGTAAAATAGGCAGGTCAAGAGTAAAATAGGCAGATCAAGCATAAAATAGGCAGGTCAAGTGTAAAATAGGCAAGTCAAGCGTAAAATAGGCAGGTGAGGAGTAAAATAGGCAGGTCAAGAGTAAAATAGGTAGGTCAAGACTAAAATAGGCAGGTCAAGAGTAAAATAGACAAGTCAACAGCAAAATAGGCAGGTCAAGAGTAAAATAAGCAGGTCAGGAGTAAAATAGGCAGGTCAAGAGTAAAATAGGTAGTTCAAGAGTGAAATATGCAGGCCAAGAGTCAAATAGGCAGGTCAAGAGTAAAATAGACTAGTCTGGAGTAAAATAGGCAGGTCAAGAGTAAAATAGGCAGGTCAAGAGTAAAATAGGCAGGTCAAGAGTAAAATAGGCAGGTCGACCTGCTGTGATCAATGAATCAGTTGATTGCTTCCAAGGATTTGATTAGCAGTGATTAGACAAGCATGTGATTGATAAATGGTTGCTTTAACGATCAATCGCTTGATTGGAATTATTTACCAGTTGCTTCAGAATTCTTTTGATTGACTGTGTTGTGATTGATTGACTCTTTGTTGTGATTGATTGACTCTATTTTGTGATTGATTGACTCTATGTTGTGATTGATTGACTCTATGTTGCGATTGATTGACTCTATGTTGTGATTGATTGACTCTTTGTTGTGTTTGACTGACTCTATGTTGTGATTGATTGACTCTATGTTGTGATTGATTGACTCTATGTTGTGATGTTTTTGTGTGTTGAAGGTATCCATGGGAAGAAGGCCATAGATAAGCTGAAACCATTTTATCCATACCTTGTCCCATCAATAATCGTCATAATTTTTCATGTGAGGCTACCTGCAGAATATATGCTTCAAGATCAATTCTTTCTCAGAAATAACTGCAGTTTACAATAGTAGTAGTGGTAGTAGTTGTATTGGCAGTGTAGCAGCAATTGTAGTAATAGTTGTAGTATTTGGAATGGTAGTAGCAGTTGTAGTGGTACTCGGTACTCAGCTGCTATTTGACAAATGAAATGTTGTCTTCAGAGTTTGCTGAGCAATTGACCATCTGATGTTAAGAAAATGTGCAATGGTTCATTCATTCATTCTGAAAATTTATGTACTGCCTCTTAAAGATTTCTTCTTCATACACAGCCGTTTGGCCAGGCTCGACCATGCATCAGAAGATTGGCCTGATGCAGTCACATGGCCAAGGCGATTTGCGAACAGCGCACAAAATGCTTTGCAAGAAATGACGATTAGGTCATATTTATTGTGTTGTGATTGATAGACTTGTTTATTATTATTATCATTGACTATTTATATAGCGCACCTTCAAGATATCTACTCAGAAGCGCTCCCACTTCAGCAACGGCTAAATAAGGCAGTTTTTAAGTGAGAAAGAAACATAGTGGTAAGACCTCTAGGCACAAGGCGGAGTGCAACAGGGAGCCCATTCCAGGTTCTAGGGCCAGCCACTGAGAAAGAGCACCGCTGCATTATAGCAGTTCGATAGCGAGGGGCCAGGAGTTTAGTTAACTTTGGTCTCTATGGTCGCTCAATTCTGATTCTTGGTTCCCTGATAATTCATTGGATTCGTTTTGTGGTTTTTCTTCGTTAGCTGCTGTTCCTCGCGTTGGCAGTCGAGAGCGACGTAAACTTCTGGCAGGACAGGAATACAATGGGCGGCCTTTCGACTCAGACAGGTGAGAAGTAAAAGGCATAGGCATGTATGTATGCATGTATGTGTGTGTGTGTATGTGTGTGTGTATGTGCGCATGTATGTATGTATGTATGTATCATCATCGTCATCATCTTGAATGAATGATGATGATGATGATGATGATGATGATGATGATGATGATGATGATGATGATGATGATGATGATGATGATGATGATGATGATGATGATGATGTGTGTGTGTGTGTGTATGTATGTATGTATGTATGTATGTATGTATGTATGTATGTACAAGGTACACATATATACCAGTACGGAATGGTATATAAAGGAGCTGAAAGATACGTGATGCAGTATTGTGGAATGATATTTAGAGGACCTGAAAGATACATGATGGCACATGGTATTGTAAAAAAGAGAATGAAGTGTTGTCAGTTGTCGGTCTTGAACCAGACTTCTACTGGTGTGACCTCAACTGCTGTTAGGCAAACCTGGTGTTACAGTGATGAATGCATACTGCTACAGTGTACTGTTTAGCTTGAGGTAAGCGTACTGGTATCATAATTGGTATAAAGGTACATACCTAGTAGGTATGATTTGGCATTTAGGTAAGGGTACAATCAAGGCTTAAAGTGTGCCTGGATGGCAATGAATGGCGTCCAGGCACTTATTTTAAAATCTGGACATCCTCCTGCCAATTATTTGACCCGCACAGCAGGGATGGTAAGGAGCGTCCAGGCAAATCTTTTTCTACACTTTCAGCACTGTGTACAATCTACACATATAGGTATGGTATTTTAGGTTGTGCTTGAACTAGTGGTATTTGCAGGGGCTTCTATCCCCCTTAAGCAACCGGGCTCAATCCATCTTGTCTTCCCCCCCAACTTTCTGGGTCGGCCTTCCTTCTCGGCAATATGTTATCTAGTCCATTCCTCTGGTGAATGAAGGTTTATGAGATGGATAGGGTTTGGGGGAGGGATGCTTTCCTCCGCGTAAGAATTTTTCAATTTTTGCATTGCAATTTCAGCATTTTAAGCTGTCATTTTTACAACTACTATATTTCAGTGGAGGGATTACTGAAAAGAGTGGTCTAGGACTTAATAAATAGGCCTATACTTAACAATAATATTTTTTGGAGTTTCCACATTGTAATGGTACTAGCTGTTTATGATGTCATCCTAACAAAATTACTCTAACACTTCAGTGCTGATAAAAGAGTGGTTTGAGATTTCGATAAATATACCTATAATTAGAATAATTTCTTTATTAATTTTGTCAAGTTCAGCAACTCAGTTCTGCTGGTGATGGACTATGCGATAATGAATAATTGTTGACGAGAGAAAACTTAGGTTCATAAAAAATTATAGCGGCTATAGCCTATTTGTTGCAATTCAATCATCTTAATTGCCCAAAACGGTCCTGAATTGCTGACCAAGATACAATTAGCAGAAATTGTTACAAATGGTGCACAGATGGCAGGAACTACGAAACTACCAAAATTGGGTAGCCATGCATTGTACTTAGCGACTCTGGTCAGTGTGCACTGCGAGAGGCGTTACATACATTTAGGGATAGAGTACAATGCAGTAGAATGAAAATACAATGTATTTGGACCTCCGTAATAATGATGTTGTTTTACTAAGTTATCAAGGAACACATTTGAAATTTGAGTCTGAAATTTGAAATATAACACTGGAGAGAAGCATTTAGTTGTACAAAAATAGTATTTGTACAAGTAGGCCTATTAATATTAAATTCTATTCATTATAATTATTATGATTGTCATTTACTAAAATAGTAAACAATATTATTATCACTTAATCGTAAATTTGATTATGGTATATTATAACAGTTCATGTGATGCAAAAATGAAGATAGTATAGCTAAAAACTATTACCATTCTGTGAAAATTTTCTGTGGAGGGGAAAGTAATTTCTGGGGAACTTTCCTAGAGATGCCTATAGATTGAGCACTGTCCTCCATGGCCGACTCCCCCCCCCCCTATCGACGTGAGTTTTGGCTCTTTTCTGATTCCCCCCCTCTATTTTTCACTGGGTTCAAGCTGTGCCCACCGTGTATAGGGATAGAAGCCCCTGGGTATTTGTATGAAGGTACGTCTTAATAGGTGTGGCATGCTGGGTGTAGGCGTTGATACACTGTGTTTCTTGTTGATTTGTTAAGTCATCTGGGGCAGTGTCAGCACCATCGTCTATTTCCTGCATGTTATGAATGGAAAGACGCACATCGTCGTTAAAGTCATACATGGCTTCCTAGCCTTCGTTGAGGTAAGAATTGCTGCTATTATTCTTTTGCCTCATAAAGAGAACTGCAGTTACAACTTGCGAGACTGAGAGAGATGCAGACTGGAAGAGAAAGACATAGAATGACGCATAGAAAGCACAGGTTTAAAGACGGTGATGCACACACGGACATGAAGTGTGAGAGAGAGAGACACAAGGAAGAGTAGGATTGTACTGTAGGAAGACACCGGCAGACAGGCACTTGAGCAGACAAAGAAAAACAGAAGCAGTGTAAATGCATTATGCACACACACAGACACACACACACACACACACACACACACAGGTAGATAGACTGAGACATACTGATAGAAAAACAGGGACGCACAGACAGATAGAGACAGGTAATAGTGTAGGCCTATATGCATGGTTATCGGGTCAAGACCATGCGCACAAACCGCGCGACGCGCGTTTTAGATCGTGCGCGTTCATAATGTCACTGATCATAATATTAAACTGCGCTTGTTTGTGCATCTGTTTCTGGACTATTGCACATGGTATGGCACACAGTTTAACTCACCAAGTTTAGTCATCTAACATTCGTCAATCTTCGTCGTTGTAGGTCTCTTTACAAGCCTTTTAGCAAGCCTTTTTTACGACAATCGGTAGAACTTTCATAAATAGAGAATTTCAGTGGCAACATAAGAATTGGACGTTTTTTGTGTGGATCAGATTTGGAAAGTGTTGAAAGTGTTTCGAGCGAAGGTGAGCTGGACAGAGTGGCGACTGGTGTTTGAGGTAAGTATCTCTTGTTGTCTCTTAACTGATGACAAAGGACATAATATTCTCTATTCAGTATATTGTCAGCTTCGAGTGGTCTTTCGCTCTCTTTCCCATAACGTGGTGGTCGTCCTTGTTCACGTCTTTGTCACAAGTCGAATCGACAACTGTTGCTCCCTACTTGCTGGTCTTCCCCTTGGGGTTTTGGGGCGACTTGATCGCGTCTTGCGCTCGGCTCCTCGCCTTGTTGGACAGCTTCCTAAATTTACCTCTGTCTCTGTTTATACGCGTGATATACTGCACTGGCTGCCTATATGAGGCTATGTCCCAGCGGATCTCCTACGACCTACGGCATCGCTGCGGTGGTCTCTCGCTGCCTTCTTGACTGTGCTTCATCTTACTTGTGTGATCTTTTCCGCCCAGTTTCCGACGTTGCAGCGCGTCGGGTGCTTCGCTCTACAGCCAGGGGTGAGCTCCTGATCCTGCGGGCTCGCTTAGCTATTAAGCAGCGCCGTACTTTTTCGGTTGTGGGACCTACAGTCTGAAATGACCTCCTGCTTTCGCTTCGCTCTCTACTTGTGGCTCATCCGGCAGGGTTCTACAAGTCCAAGTCTTTTTTCTTTGGTCGTGGCTAGGCTGGGAGCGCCTCTGAGTAGTTTCTCGAAGGGCTCTATATAAAGGCTGTGAATGAATGAATGAATGAATGAATTATGTTATCATTGTTGCTTTGTAGTGTTGGTTGCATTATAGATTTATAGTGGTTTTTATTGTCGTTACTGTTTAGTTTGCAACTCTGTTCTCTGTAATACTTTTTAAAAAATCTTGCTAACATTTTTTCACATTTGGCTGTTGTCATGTAAGTTTTTATGCTAAGATGATTATTATATGATAATTAATGATGACAATGATGATGATGGTGGTAGTAGTAGTGGTGGTGGGTGATAATGATGTCGATGATGACGATGATAAACTATGATGATGATGACGACGACGATGATGATGATGACTGATGTCGGTTTTTATGTTCTGCAGAATGCTGGGTTTGATAGTAAGGAACTTGACACCCAGACTTTCGACTCGCAGGTAATATCTTCTTCTTCTCTCCCTTTGATCCTCTAATTTTCTCCAGCCTAATCTGCCATGGCAACAGGTGACAGGGCGTAAAAGGAAGCATCCAGGTAGCACAAAGGTAGTGCTATAAAGACAACATGCCTTCATTGACACTGTTGGGATGTGGCCTATCATAAAGTCGGACCATTCATACATGACACCTATGATAACCTCTGTAAGCTCAGATTTGAGAAGAAGGTTTTTTCATGTTGAGAACAGTTGGGGTGAGCCGGTGAGGCCGTGGAAGTCATGATGGAAGCATAGAACATCACAGCCATTAGCTTAAGGAAAATACTTTAAAGTAACTTTTTGAATTGTGATGGTTTTGAGTCTGACCTGCTGCAGCCGAGGTTGTTGGCATGACTACTGCTGGGCAAAACTGCTGGGCAAACTGCTTCTGCTGTGCATTGGAATTAGCAGTTGTTGTGTTTTTTCAGGCGATGAGATGCTTGTCCAGTCTACTGTATCCATTGTGGGCTGCTGTTATTGTCTACTCTGTGAAACACAATTTCCAGAAAGGGTGAGCAACAAGTTTTGAACTTAACGTAATCTACTGAAATCTTGAGATACAGACATTCGAGAAGATCACAAGGAAGAAGATCACAAGGAAGATCACATTTTTCATGTGAATGGACTTTTTATGGTGCTTAGTGGTGATGATGTATGTTCATGTATGCATGAGCACTTGTTTTAGCGCCTTTTAAGATTCCTACTCAGAGGCGCTCCCGACGGCAGCGAAGACACTGAATTGTAAGTCTCATGCCAAAGCGCATAAGCAATTGTGAGTGAGGACTGGCCATAGTTGTAAAAAAACGTTTTTTTCGTTTTTTATTCTCTCCCAAAAAACCTCTTTTTTTGGTTTTTTATTTTTCCCATCGTTTTTTATCGTTTTTTTCGATTTTTATGTAGCTTTATTTAATTATTTTCTGGCTAATATTATTTTTCTTAATTTAATTTTCTGATATTCCATACGTTTTCACCGTACTCTCAAGGATGCAGCTAGCTATAAGGTCTTTATGTAATTGTTTAAGTCATTATTTTGAGTAATACATATAGTAGATCCCAACAAGAAATGAAACTTGTAAGAGTTATTTTGATATAAAATTCTTGGGCCTATAATTAATATTTATAAGTAACAATTTTAAGCACAAATGTACAATATTATATAATTTAGTAAACATCTGTGGTTTTTGCTTCTGATTAGATTTTAATTGTGTTATGTCGATCAGCATAGACTTATAATGTGGACTTATGTCTGCAATTTAAATTTGAAAAGATTTCGATACCTTTAATTTGTCCGAATTTCTTATTAAACCGAAGTTATAAGAAAAAATAACTGGTAGATAATATGGTACTTTTACCAATTATTTTGGCCTAATAATAAAGTTGTGTTATTTGCAGTTTCTTGATAAAATTACACAAGCAAGTTTTGTAAGCTGAAAATGAAATTTCGGATGTAATAAAGGCAAATTATTTTCCGTTTCCGTTTTTTATCGTTTTTTATTTTATCTTCATCGTTTTTTACATCTATGGGACTGGCTCAGGGTCCCTATGCGGCAGCTTGAAGTGGATTCTAACTTGCAACCTTCCGGCTTCAAGGCACCGAACATACCCCTACACCACCGCACCCCACATGATGATGACTTGAAGGGAATGATTCAAACGGATTCAAGGCAGTTTTCTTACATTGAGTTCTGACCAGAATTCAATCTATCTAAATAAATTATACACTTTTGGAGATATTTTCACGCAACTTGAATTATTCTGCTGAATGCATTGGCCTGATTGCCATTACAGGACATACACACAAACACACGCACACATATGCAAGCTCACAAACACATACATGCACACATATGCAGGCACACAAACACAAATGTGCACACACACGCAGGCACACAAACACACACACATATGCAAGCATACAAACACACCACACACATGCAAGCACACAAATGCACGCATGCACACATATGCAGAGTCACAAACACACATATATACACTCATGTGCAAGCACACAGTAGCACACATACATACATATACAAGCACACAAACACACACATGCAAACATACGCAAACACACGAACACACATATTTGCAGGCACACAAACACGCACACATATGCAAGCACACAAACACACATGTGCACACACATGCAAGCACGCAGACACACATATGCACACATATGCAAGCACGCAACCGCACACATGCACAAATATGCAAGCACACACATACATGCACACATATGCAAGCACACAAATACACATGCGCACATATGCAAGCACACACATACACATGCGCACATATGCAAGCACACACATACATGCACACATATGCAAGCACACAAATACACATGCGCACATATGCAAGCACACACATGCGCACATATGCATGCACACATATGCAAACACATGCACACATATATATATATGCAAGCACACAAATACACATGTGTGCATATGCATGCACACATTTACAAACACACATATGCAAGCACACAAATACACATGCGCACATATGCAAGCACACACATGCACACATTTACAAACACACACATACGTGCACACATATGCAAGCACACAAATACACATGGAAATTGCCATTGTTATTTTTATTATTAGTAGCAGTAGTAGTAGTACTACTAGTAGTGGTGGTGGTGGTGGTGGTGGTGGTGGTGGTGGTGGTGGTGGTGGTGGTGGTGGTGGTGGTGGTGGTGGTGGTGGTGGTGGTAGCAGTAGTAGCAGTAGTAGTAGTATGATAATGAAGAGTGATGACAAATGTGTGATTGTTTTATTGGCAGTTGGTGTACATTCTGCATTGAGACTCTCTATAAAGGTAGGAAATTGCTTCTTATCCTTTCAGTGGAGATTAATCGTCTTCGTGAGATTTTGTTAAGGCGCTATATAAATGGCCATATACATACATACATACATACATACATACATACATACATACATACATACATACATACATACATACATACATACATACATGCATACATAACATACATACATGCATACATACATGCATACATACATGCATACATACATACATACATACATACATACATGCATACATGCATGCATACATACATGCATACATTAAAGTGTTTCACAAAATGACTACGCTGCCTGCTCTATGCGAGATTAGTCGCATGTTGTGCTATTGCTGCATTGGTTGATAGGAACGTAACATTTACATGACATTGTCTCCTTCTGTTCGCTCTGCACTTCTGTCTGACAGTCTGCCTTCTGCCTTTTCTCTTCTCAGAGCCTGCTTCTTCTTGTGGGGCCTTGCGCACTGGGAGCGCCTTTGAACGGTTCACTTTACTAGAGGAAGTTTAGGGATGGTTAAATACAATACCATAGAATTTATTTACTTATTGCTCGCATTTACTGTATGCCCCTTCGAACTAATTTAATGCAGACAACTGATTACAATTAATGATTGTTGTGTTGTTTTTGTAGGATTTTATACCTTCGGATTTCTCTTCAAGCTGCCTCAAGTCTTCATCAACTACAAGGTAATCATCCGCATCATTGTTGTGAGTAGGTGTCATGCTAAGAGAAGCTGGTGTTCCACTGCAACACACACACACACACACACACACACACACACATGCTGCAAGTGACATTGTTACATTGTGACACTGTAAAGTTCATTACAAGGGCATACGTCCTTGTTGTATTGAGTCAGTCAGAGATTGTTGATTGTTGCAACAAGGATCTTAGAGGTGCAGATTATTTCTGCTCTTTTCAGGGGCATCGGGTGCAGATGATGAAGAGATGTGTGTTTTGGGCCAGAAATACTGGCATCGGTCACATGCCCACAGTGTGTTGAATTCACGAGTATCTGTTTACAGGTATGAGTATGTTTGAGCACTTGTTATAGCACCACTTCAAGATTTTACTCAGAGCTGCTCTCAACTAGAGCATGGCCTCTGATTCTGAGTTTCACACAGAAGCGCATGAGCAATTGCGAATGAAGGACTTGCTCAGGGTCCCTACGCGGCCGGGCTTGAGGTGGATTTGAACCTGCAACTTTCCAACTCCACAGGCACACCTGAACAAACCCGCTACACCACTGCGCCCCAAAATAATGGCACATTTCACATGCCCACGGTGTCTTGAATGAGTGTATGCTGATATGAGGACCATCAAGTACAACTGGTGCATTTGATTTTGCAACAGTCTGTCTGAACTGCATGCAAGGGACTCCAGTTGGTCACTGGATATATTCTGCATCATCGACTTAACACCACTGCATGTAGAACGACATCTATCATGGCTTAGCGTCTGCAATCAAACATTTGTGATCTACCACTTTTAGGAAAGTTTCTACTTGTATGACATTTATGAAAGTGCCAGTTCTGTATTCCACTGTTTTTATTGTGGGGTTGATTCTAATTTCAGCTGAAGTCAGTCGATGATTTGCCGTGGAAAGTAATTATGTATGAGGTACGTATTGTAAACATTAAACTGTGTATTGTAAACGTTAAACTGTGTATTGTAGACGTTAAGCTGTGTATTGTAAACGTTAAACTGTGTATTGTAGACGTTAAGCTGTGTATTGTAAACGTTAAACTGTGTATTGTAGACGTTAAACTGTGTATTGTAAACGTTGAACTGTGTCTCGTCTATCAAACTGAGAATGTAGGGCAGTGCTGTCCAACCTTTTTGGTACCATGGGCCGCAAAAGCAAGATTTTTGAAGCCGAGGGCCGCAACAGTAAAATTTACTGATATATTAACATTGAAACGAGTATTGAATTGTAATGTGGAATGTTTGTAACCTATCTAACAATCTATAGCTATCTGTTATAAAATTTATACACCGCCAGTTCAAGATAACTATTCAGACATGCTCCCGATCGACCAAGAGTGGTCAAGGAGGAAAGTCTTGAGCAGTTTATCGAAAGAGTTCGACGAGTCCCACAGGAATAACAGGCCTACTAATTAATAATAGCATGTAGACTACACAAATTAACCACGGTTGTCATGCTTCTCAATAATTGAGCACCAAAATGTGCAAGGCAAAGGTGGCGTTTATTCCTGCATGCCACTCAGTTTCGTCGCCCAGGCACAGTTTAGCCAGCTCAGTTCTTCAGTATACGTCGCCCAATCAATTTTTCTGGCTAAATCCACTTTATGATTGGGGCGAATTTCCGTCCTCCTTCTCTGACTTTCATAAAAAAAATCGCCGAAGCCAGATAGCCGCATACGTCTCGGTCTAAAGAGCTAGCACCATATAATCGTCGGACCATACAGGGCCAAGACATCGACGTTCGTCATCCCTGGTCCCTGGGTCTCTTATCGATGGGTTCTTTTTAATCCTTAAGAACTAGAATTAGACTATCTCTCGAAAGGAATGGTCATAGTCACTTGCAGATGTGTTGGAACTCTGTACAGATCTCAGAAACTGCCTATAGAAGTGAACGGTTTGGGACAGTTTACGATGGGAGTTTAGTTGAGTACCGTACAGTATTGAGAGTTGTTAAAACCAGATAGACTACTGGAACCTAACCATAATTATGGAAGGAAAAGAAGAGAGTAACTTTAGTTTTCGGATTGGTCTTTCTGATAGCATTCCATATCGGCAATTGTCACAAAGTCAATAAAAAATAAAAACTCAAGTCGGCCAGTGACTTTACCCTTTACTTCATTTTATACAACTAAAGTGCAAAAATTTAGCGAGCCCGAGCGGGCCACTTGAAATCGCCTCGCGGGCCGCATGCGGCCCGCGGGCCGCACGTTGGACAGCACTGATGTAGGGGCTTGCAGCAGAAACGTGTTCTTAATTAACTGATGTGATTTTATTAATGGTGACAAGAGGGCAGCTTTGGGAAGAACTATGATGCGATGGAAATGTTCAGCTCCAATGCAGAGAATTGCGCTGTCTAATATGAATTGTTTCATTGTCATCTAATATGAATTGTTTCATTGTCTCTAATATGAATTGTTTCATTGTCTCTAATATGAATTGTTTCATTGTCATCTCTGCTGTTGTTCTGTGTTTGGAATAGAGATTCTCTTACCTCTGATCTCAGTGCAGATGAGGTGAAGTGTTCAGCCTAAATAGAGGCAGCACCTTAAGACAATTAAACCAGGCTTATTGCTGTTTAAAGACACTGTGTCATATCAAGGATGATTAGTGTCGCCCTCCTCCTTGATCCAGACTTGGGACTAGCTCTTCAGAGTGCAAACAGTGGCAAAGTTACCGTAGTTAAACCAGGTTGCTATTAAACTTCTTATTAGTCCGTCCTTAAATGTCGCAGTGCGGAACTGCCGGAACAGGTTTGCTTTTGATGTGTGGATTTTGCAACAGATTGCAACTCTGGAGAAGAGTCCGGCTTCGATGCCATCCGATCATTCACTGATCAATTCGGACTCTCCGTATTGCGATAACAACACCGCAGGCGTTTTACAGTTAGAATAGGTTAGATTAACCCTTTACCCGTTCATTTGTAATTTTAAACCCGTTTTCAGCGGATATTCTCGGGCAAACGGGTAAAAGATTAGATCTTGCGATCAGGAAGCAAATGACTGCTTGTGTTGTCAACCGTAAATTACCTTCACATGGTTTAGTAATTCGATTTCTGTGTCGTTGCTAGGCTGTCATCACCGTCATCTGCTGCATCTATCGCTTCGTCTTTACGTTTCCGGTCCGCGATGACGGACATCTTATCATCGACGTCATCATCTTTCTCGTCTACTTTTATCAAGCATGGTTTGTATCATTTGCTACGTTCATTACAGCCTTCTGTTGGCATTAGAGAGTACTCAGTACATATAAGTAAGTATTTTCTTTATTACTCCACTTGTACATGCACAATGGAACATAAGACGTCGTTACCAGTTGCTCAAGACTATCTATTTAGCCGTGGCTGGGCTGGGAGCGCCTCTGAGTAGGCTTCTTGACGAGGCGCTATATGCGTTTTCTAAATGAATGAGTTATAATATATCAAGTAATAATTTATTGTAAAACGGTGCAAATTAAATCAAAGGTTGAATTGATGTGGGTTTAGGTTGTAATGTGTGGAACCTCAGCGTAACAGATGCTGATCAAAGTTTTAATGGTCATTCTGTACTGCGGTTACGCAATGTTTGTTTGTGTGTGCACTCGTTATAATGCTCTTTCAAGCACGCTACTCAGAGGCGCTCCCGACTGCAAAGCGGACACTGCATCGGAGTTTCACGCCGAAGCGCTGAGCAATTGCAAGTGAAGGACTCGCCCAAGGTCCCTACGCGGCGACTTGAGGTGGATTCGAACCTCGAACCTTCCGGCTTCAAGGGAACGACGCCACCACTAGACCGCCGCACCCCAATTGCAATGGCATGTCTTGGTCCTTGGTTCAAAGTGTTTTAGAACCAATGCCTTAGAGAAACTCCACGGAAGGAGGAGATTCTCTGAAGGAATGTATGTATGCATGAGCACTTGTTATAGCGCCCCTTCAAGATTTCTACTCAGAGGTAGTAGGATGGAGACCAGAGTCACAGGTGAGGAGATAGGAAAGTCAGGAAGGCAGCGAGGAGCTTTCCTTGTGGGAGAAGGGATCGAGTCAGTATTTTTATTTTATTTTTTATTGTCAACTATCCAGCAGCGAACAGCATTTGCGTCTTGGTTGATAATTAATTAATTATAAGGCATTGTCAAAGCTGCTCTACCGTGTATGTTCATTGTTCAACTTCTGCTGTGAATGATTGCAGCTTGGTTGTTTTTTGTTGGTTGTAGGCAGTACAGTCATTAATGAATGCAATGTCTGACTAACACCATAGGAATTCTTCATATCTACGAATGAAACTAAAAAATCGATCTCACACAAAAGTCATCAGAAAAAAGTTAATAGAAACCACCAACAGCTGATGAAGAAACTCTCTGTCTTGTCTCTGTCTGTCTGTCTGTCTGTCTGTCTATCTGTCTGTCGTCTGTCTGTCTGTCTGTTTGTCTCTCGGTCTCTCTCTCTTTGTTTCATACGTTTGAAACAAACTGTCTGGTGAAAGGTTCTGGAATAAATCGTCAAGCTGGTTTAAATCAATGGACGTGGATGGTTTTCAACTTTATCAATGTACATGGTTTGGATGGAGGGTACTTTTAGACAGGTTTTGTCATAATTTGCTGCAAACTTGTTTACATCTAGGCGAACGGAAAGGATTCTGAATTACGCCCATGCAGTGCCTTCATGTGGTCCATAGAGTAAAAATGTACAATTCTGATATGCCAGCCAACAAATCCAAAAGAAAAGGTGCTGTAGGTGATTGGTACACGAGTCGTGAACTTGAAGATGGATGGTAAACAAAAGCTCCTGTACCATTACATTGAAATTATATAGTCTGCTCTTAACGTTGCTGTTCGCATAATTGGCTTGGCCATATAAATAATTATCTCTCTACATGTGTGACACCTTAAGCTAGTAGGTGCCTAACTGTAAACGCATTGAATTTAACTCTCGATTGAGTAATTGTTTTCTTGAAATTTAACAATGGCAACATAACAGTGAGTGGTGTGTAGGCCTATATGTAGTACAATGTAAAATACAACTGTTGAAGAAAAATTATTTTGTCATAAATAGGCCCAGTATTAGGAAGCAAATTCAAAAGCTGCAAAAATGGTGTTAAAAAGTGAAAAGGTGGTTCCAGTCAACTGCCTTTTGCCTAACTGATGTACGTCTTGCATTGTGAATAATTCATATGACAAAAAATGCAAGCAAACATAAAGAGAAACAAGCGACCTTCAGTAACAAAATCGGTTGACCCGAAGCTATCCATAAATTTTACCTTGACAACAATAAATTACATGTTTGCCGAACGATGGTTCATAAATTTAGAGATACAGCCTATCAAGTTCAGGTAGCACATAAGTGTAAAAATGCACTTTAAGCTGTGCTGCACGGCCCGTAATGTCATAATAAAAAAGACACTTCAGGCGGAATCAGACCCGTTTAGGGTTAAGACTGACTTTTACTGCAAACATCAAGATGAAGATTTCCTGTGTTGCATGAGCATAGGCGCAACCACCCCATTGTACCCACGGGACGCGTCCCTCCCAACTTCTAAGAGGCTTGTGACGGCCCCCCCTACTTTCGACCCCCTTTAAACTTTTGCCAACGACTGCTGCTAATAGATTGGCATTATTAAGAACGTAACTTCTCAGCATTAAGGCCGAGTCAAAAGCGTTTTAATCCTGCATGTAGCCTACATCTTACCTCGACGATGCTGCAGGCGTCTCACAGATTGAACTTGAATTTGCTGCTAAGTGTAAATCACGGAAACTGATCTTTGGTGATAATTATTATTTGACTCTTGAGCCTTCACTTTCTTTCAGTATAAGCCTATTTTCGTGTCTGGTGTGAACGTTTTCTGTCTCTTCAAGTGCAAGATACCAAGTCATCTACAGTAGGCTAAATGTGCCAGAAATTAATAATTATCATTTATGTATTAAAAAATAATAATAGGATTCATTTAGTCAGGTTTTTCTCTCCTTTTATTCTTACTGTTTTGTTACTGCACGTGGTAACGTAGCCTATGTCTACACGTACGGTAATGCCTACATAGGCCTACTCTAAGGCTCACGCTGCTTGAATCTACAGTAGATTCAAGTATCGTATCAGTTGACCACTTGACCAGAGGGTTGAATTTGAAAAAGCTGTTTAGGACTTATAATTAAGTGGCTCAACAAAACTTAAGAACTTTCATGCGGAACTGCTCCATCTTTATTGGCTCACTGTGTAAGTGTGTATCCTATTTTATGCCTCGTCTATTTCGGGTGGCAAATCCCTTTGTTAGACCGATCGGGAAAATTCGGGATGTAATGTTCTTCTCTGGGTTTGTTCCTCAACAAGTCGGCACAGACGTTTTGCTTTCGTCCGTCCTATGCCAGGCCCATGCAGTCACCTTTCTAATAAAACTAGAGCTGAGCTAGTCACCCCGTCTATATTTACAGCTCATCGTCTGCAGTAGGCTATACCTATGTGCGGGCTTCTATAGGCCTGCAGCAGCACTAATTATGCATAGGCCAGCAGCACTAAAGCATATAGGCTAGTTATAGGCACGCCTACGTGTAGGCTCTTGAGTTCATTATGCCCTTTAGGCCATAAGCAGCTTCTTCGAATTGAAACCTCTTGTCAATTGATGGGCCTACACGACTTGAATCGATAGACGCAAGCAGCTGGACCTAGACCTATAGGCCCAATGTAAAAATATTATATTTCGTTTATTGAAAGACTTCAGGTTGACATACAGCACATTATTATAGGCCTGCGCGTAATGCGGATGCATTTCTCGTGCGCTACAGGAATTAAGTCTCCATCTTGGATATTTGCAATTTGAAGTTTCGAACACGCGCTTTACATGATGGACTTCATTTTAGCTACAATGACTCAATGAGGAAGGTGGCAGTGGGAAATCGAGGTGGACCCGGTTCAATGCTGATAAGCATGAGCGAACATCGGATATAGGCCTATAACGACAATAGGAGTCATATAGGACGAATCAATGCCACGGAAGGTAAAGTCTTTTTGTGTATTTGTAAAATTACAGACCCTAAACTTATAACCTAAGCCTATACCGGTAATAATTAGATCTGTTGGTATCACATAGGATTGAGCCTACGTATAATTACTTGAAATGCCCAGCAGGCGAGCAGAATAATTAAATGCAGCTGAGATTCGAGTAGGCCTCCTACCGTCAAGCGAGGAAAGAACTGGCCAAATATTTCCATCATATAGGCCTGTATGATGTATCAGGGCAAAGCAAGACAAGTGGCCAAATAAAAAATAAGTTTCATGACACAATGCATTGACAGCTGCTGTTGTTATTCGGGGGTAGGCCTAAGCTTTAAAATTCTCTTATCTTTCTTAGGCCTATCTCATGGCCAGGGGCGGATCCAGGGGCCAATTCGGTCATGGCCAGCCCCCATTTAAAAAGTGCATGGGACGTGGCCTCCCCCATTTGGTTTCCCCTGTCCCGTGACCAAAAATTTTGGCCCCCCTTCGAAAAGTTCTGTATCCGCCCTTGCTCATGGCAGGAGCGAGACAACACAAATTGGTTTTAAGTTTAGACTGGGTTGGAAACACTTGATCTGTTTTAAATAACTGCCTCTCGGCTTTTCCAGCTTTATTGTGATACAAGTGACTATATAAAAGTCTATATTATAATAATACGAAAGCTTCAGGAGTTAGATGCATCTCCCAAACTGTGGCGATGCTACATCTGAGAAAGCTAGAATTAAACGCCTGGTAACATCCGTTGCCCTACTCAACCTACAATGCTGGCGATAATTTATTTGGGGCATAAAGGCCTACTTGTATGACTGTCCTGGTTATGACCCAGTTTAAAAAGTCTCTTTGCCACCTGATAACACTCATGTAGGGCCTAAGAAATAGCAAAAACGCTCGGCGGGTAAAACAGTCCGTGATAAGAGCTCATTCTATACCCCCAAAATGGCATTTTCAGATCTTGAGTACGTTTAACGTCGTCTTGCTCTTATGGCAACAAAGATAGTTCTCACCGTTCGTATAGGCCTGTATACATAGCTATAGTGGTATGACCAATGGCATGATCTCCTTAATTGTAAGCGAGGAGCAACCGTGCATGGCGTGAATCAGGCCAGGCTGGCCAGCCAATGGCAGCTCTCGAAATTTTTCCTGTGCTATTAGGCCCAAATGTCTTTTTTACCTTCGCGACTAAACATTTTATAGGCCTATCGACGACCCATAAACCGAGGAAGTGAGCGAATGGTTGCAGTGCAGTTTCAAGTAGTTTTTTTCCAATCATAAACAGCAGTGGCGCCCTATACCCTCAACCATAGGCCCACATAGCCTACATGTAGGCCTAGATGACACTTTGAGTAGGCCTAGTATATAGGCTATAGATTGGCTATAGGACTCTGCTGCAGTCTAAGCAAATGCATTAGCTTAATTAATTCAGGCCTAAAAGTCTCGATTGTGCGCAGCAGCTGCAGACGAACGACATAATTAATCGACTTTATATATATATATATATATATATATATATATATATATATAATATATTGACTTTAGCTTTTAGTAGACGCAAAAACAAAAGCTGCTGTTCTAGATTGGCGCTATATAGGGTCAATGTCATGGACCCAAGTGCACAACGTCAATTTATTAGGCCTATCCTCCATATATTTTCGGCCAGAAGCAGGGCTAGGCTAAAATCTTGTCCGATCACTGAAATTTCCCTTAGGTCTAGTCTAGGTTTTTGTGCGCATTCCTCTGATTAATTTTTCACCTACTGCGACCATATCAATATCACCTAGACCTAGGCCTAGGTCGTACGTTGATCATAGGCTGCGACACAATCGGAGCTTCCTGTATATGCCTATAATATATGTTCACTTTTTCCTATTCCGCTATTTGTAGGTATAGGTTAGGCCTATAGTACTGGTCCAATGTGGCGCGTGGAGTCGATCCTATTTTAAAGGCAGGTGCACCCATGGCAGTGTGTGTACGCGTGCGTGTGAGTGCGTGTGAGTGTGTGTTTGTGCGTGTGTTTGTGTGTGTGCGTGCGTGTGTGCGTGCGTGCGTCACGGTGCGTGAGTGCGTGTGTGCCGTGCAGATGTGCACCGTCAACTGAGGACTGAAATTTCACTGTCAATGCCCTTCCTCCATTTTCGTAGAATATATAATCTTTCACATTTTGTTCACTGCACATTTTAACTATGAAACTATGCACTGCGTTTTAGGTACACCATGTGTGCATTCCGCACTTGAGTAGGTCTATAAAATTTAATAATTGTGGCAGGCATGTATGCGTTTAGTTGTTATAGTTGATGTGTCTAGGCCTCTAGTTAGTCTGTGGAATTCAGTATAGGCTAGGCTAAGTCTGGCGCAGAGCCCGAACTGGATACTGATTTTCTCTGTAGGCCTATACTTTCTTCTCGCCCTCTTTGCTGACCGGCTTGATCTCTTCGTAGGTCTATATCGGTCGCGAACCTCGCCTCAGTAAGACATTATTATTAGATGACCGAAAATTTTGCCCCTCCACCTCGAAAATTTCTGTATCCGCCTCTGTCTACTATACCGCTAATTTTTCAAAGCAATCGTGTTTAATTCGTTAAGCAAGTATTGAGTTAATGAAGGTTTCGCGTGCATTTATTTTGTCATTGTATTCGACCAAGATCCGATTGGATAAAGGTAGCCTAGGTCTAGGGCTAAACAGAGCGTGACCAAAATCAACAAGTGTTACCTAAAACAGCTAAGGGCGCATATTGTAAAATTGACGCGAGAATACGATTTCGAATTGCCCAATGATCAATAGTTATTAATATCCCCGCCTTCAATGGCGTGACAACTGACACCGAACATATGAACAGCCAAGATCATGCCACTAGCCTAGTGAAAGAATCTTGCGATTGTGAACAGCCAATATAGCTGGCAGCTGCAAGAGAAGAATGGGGGGGAGGGCCTCTCGTGTTCTTTCATCAGCATGTCGTAAAGGAAGTAGATCTAGCCTATGACTAGTGACTGGTTGCTTTAAATAACATGTTCTTCATGCAGCGGCAAATATTCGCCTCTGCGTAGGCCTTTAAAAACCTTAAGAAGCGCTATAATAATTTTAATCAAATGCTCATAGGTCTAGGCTACATATCATATGCAACCTACGTTCGTAAGCTCTGCGCACGAAGATCAAATCAGTTTGAAACAAAGTCGCATCAACATAATTCAACATTTTTAGTCGCAGATTGTTATTGTTAGTCCAGTTTACTAACGTATAACTAAAACCAGACGAACTGGAGTAGGCTGGTTCTACGTACGTGTATAGCATCCGTTCTTTTCTATTCTATTGTTATAGGCCTATTGAGCTCGATGAATAGCAGGCTCTTATTTATAGCTCAAACATCAAGAAACCGCTTCCACCTGCATTAAATTCAGGCGAATAATTCATAGGCGCGACCACACTATGGGACCCACGGGACGCGTCTCCCCAACTTTTGAGTGGTCCCCTAACTTTATTATTATGGTCCCCCAACTTTTAGGACGTGATTCATTTGGTCCCCCCAAACTTTTAGGACGTGATTGCACCTATGGCGAATATATAAGCTTATATATATATATATTATATATATATGTATATATATATATATATAAAATATAAATAATTATTATATTCGCATATTTATATTTAATCTATATTTAAATTCAGGCGAGTCATAACCAACTGAAGATTTCAGCTTAGTCAGCTTAATAAATTGACTCATACAGCAGCAATGCATGTGCCATGGCCTTTGAAGCTATACAACAGCGCTTTGACAGCTTAATTGACACAGGGACTAGCAGAATATAAAACCTATAAGCTGTGCATTCCCAGCAGGGTGAGCACTGAGCATTGCCAGGTGTGTGTGTGGGGGGTGTGGGTCAACTCCCCATATATGGTCTTTCTTAGGACACCATGTATAGTAAAGTCTTCGTTGCACATCCAAGTCCACATAAATCAAAGTCTGACCCCTCAGTTATTTTTTATAGGCTACAATTCTCACACCGATTCCCAGCCCACTAAGATTTTCTATGGAGTTGAATGGGAATGAACAGTTGAACACTGTCGCTAGTTGCATATCATCGAGCGTTATGAGCCTCGATCTGTTTATGTAATTCATCTGTGTAGGCGTGCATCCAACCTTCAGTCACTGCAACATCGTCGGATCCAGCTGTTCACAACTTCCAGATGGCCAAGTCAAGAGGAAATCGGATAAATGCACTGGCCTCCAAACTGCGCGCCTTTAAGGAAGGCATGAGGTCGCAGACTCCACCCAGGTAAGAACATGCAGTTTGCATTCAACACTGGGCACTGGCAGGGTTGCCAGGTCATCGCGAAAAGCGCGAGTTGGGCTACTTTTCAATGCGCTCGCGACTGAAATTTCGTCCTATTCGAATTGTCCCGCGGTTGCAACGGCGACATTATTTTAATAATTCGACAGCTGTAGGTTACTAGTTATTATTTATTTGTCCTGTTGCTGACTTAATAGTAGGCTAAATCCAAGCTCTATTGCTGCATTGCATATATTAATAATAATAATCTTCGTTTATTGACATTCAATCTGACAAACCGCAGAACGATTACATGTACAAGTTATACGAAATACGGCCTGCTTCGCACGACACGCAGTTCGGCTACAACAGGTTCGGTAACTTAACACTAATGGCCTAAGTACTGGATCACTCCTGATTCGGCCAAGCCAGGAGTGGGAGGGGCTATCTTTTATTTTTAGCAGAACCCGAGTCAAGCAACACAACAGCAAAGCGTCAATGGCAGCTAACAGAAAATTCAAATAAATTTTTGCCCCGTGTGAGGCTTGAACCCGGGTTGCGCGGATGACTCTCAGTTTAACGGCCAGCGCTCTCTCCACTGAGCTACGGGACCCCCCCCCTATTAGGCCTAGTCAGAATTTAGTCTACGTTAAGAACTATAGGCAGTATCCGATCTAAATTTTTACGTCGATCATCACACGTTTTGCGACGTGAGTCACGTGACTAACGATACCAATAAAGTACTTTTTATGTAAATAGCAAAAAATGCTGTTCTCGCGACTTTTGGGTTACTTTCTGACGTGATCTCGCGACAGAGCAATTCGGAAATCTGGCAGCTCTGCGGCCTCTGCTAGAGAGAACAGTGGCGTAGACAAGGGGGTTTCGGGCGTTAAACTCCCCCCCATTGGCCTAGGGAAAAGTTTTTTTTAAAGGTTATTTATCCACTTAAATAAGAAAAACAAGAAATTGCTTGTAGTAACAATTGTTTTTCATACTTTATTCCCTTTGTTGCTTTATTCCATTTTTATTTACTGTAATACGGTTGGGTTGGCGTCAGAAAGGGCATCCGGCCTGGCCAGGCCATAAAACCCCAATCCCCCTATCATAAATTCCTGGCCACGCCACTGGACGTTAGAGGTTGTTGGTTACATCAGCACAGTGCCTAGATCCCTAGACTATTTATAATTTAAATCGGTCGCTTTTATGGCTTTAGCCTAAACGAATCTCTATTGGATAATTAGACTGGCTATGGTGTAGCCTAGGCCCAGAGCTGCCAAGCTTTGCAGTTGCCAATCTGAGTGGGCCGCGCATAGTTACTTGATATGTCATTACCAATTTAGGCTACCTAGTATACCTACCGACTTTAGCACACAATGAATGCTGCGTCAGCCAAATGCAGGATCTAGGCTACATGTAGCCGAATAAATACAATAATCCTGACACTTAGCCAAAATGAACAAAAGACCTGCCGGCGTATAATATATACAAGCCCTATAATCAATCTCTTTCAAGAATTTATATAGCGCCTCTTCAACAGGACTACTCAAAAGCTCTCCCGACTCTAGCACGGCACAGAGTAGTTTTGAGTTGAATTTAAAAAATGCTTCAGTAAGAACCCCAGGAAGCAAACGTAGCTCCTGTGGGAGCGTATTACATACCACTTGGCCCATTACGGAAAAGTTTCGATTCTGCTTAGTTGCAGTTCGTCACCTAGATTATTCCCTTCAGTGCAGAACGAAGGGTGGTGGCCTTGGATACCCGTGGAGCAACAGAGCTCTCGCAGGTAGAGATCTGGGGCAACACCAAGCTAATACTGCCGAACCAGAGCAGCGATCCTATACACAATCGTGATCATAAACTCGGAACTTCTACAACGCCCACAAAGGCCAAATTGCGGGAATCAGGTTATTCACAAGCACTCGATCAAAACAAATCGATAGGAAGGGGGGGGTTAAGATCCGGAGTCAGGCGAGGAGTTAGACAGACGTCTTTTAATATGCACCCTGATGTATACAGGCACATATGACTTTTGAACAGCAGTGTTGTCCCTCTCCTGCTAACATTTCTGTTGGTGCCCATGCCACACATACAATGTAAATTACAAATGTATGGCAATGACAAATCCACATTACTGCATTGGATTAAAATCAGAATAAAACTGTTCATAATAATCACTAAATTTATCGCTGCTGGAACACAAGATTTATATCTAAAAATTATGCCATCAAACGAATAAATCGTAAAAATGTTGGCGAATTGATGGATTTTTTTATGACGAAGTTATTTTAGTTTTTCACTTGTAGTCCCATTCATTATGGACTATGCTCGTGTATAGGCCTTTTACTGTACAAGTCCTGAATAGGCCAGAATGGTGGAGGGGTTGTTCTCCCAAGCCAAATGAGGGGTTTAGTTGCCACTGAACAGCTGGTCCCTTAACGAATTCTCATATTTTCATTATTGCCTTTTTGCACGGACTGCTTTTACGGAAGAAACTATATAGTTTGAGGTTAAAATCTTTATTTAAGTTTGTTTTATTTTGTTCCTGTATCTGTTTCATACTACAGTAGGCTTGCTAGATTCCTCCAACACACTGGGCTCATGACATTCTATATGAATTCTGAACTTTTCGTGACAAAAACAGTTCAATTATATTATGTAATATGTACGCATAGTTAGATATTTACTTTGCGTACGTACATTTTGCCAAGCCAACCCGCAAATCCCATGACCCCAGTGCTTAAAGTGTGAAAAAATAAGTGCCTGGACCCCCCTTACCTTTCCAGGCTGTTCTGGAAAATAAGTGGCAGGACGACGTTCAGGTTTTAAAATAAGTGCATGGACGCCGTCCATAACCGTCCAGGCACACTTTAAACCTTGCATGACCCTCTATGCATGCATATGTGATATATAGACAGCCTTTACTGACAATGCTTTACACACTGGGTGTCCCTATGGAACACTCTTCCACTCAAAATTATAAATTTACCATCACAAGTGATTTCAGAAACATGCTTAGCTCATCTTTGAATGCACCTTGTAAGGTTTGTTCTAAGCTGTATTCTGGCATCCTACTTTAATGGTGAGAGGTGCTAAAAGCGACCGAGAAACTAATGCAGCTTGTCATTAAAGCGCTAAAAGTACTATTCATCTATTGTGAGGCGCTGTGGTGTAGTGGTGGATTCGATGCCTTGGAGCCGGAATGATCCAGGTTCAAATCCATCTCAAGCCGCCGCATAGGGACCTTGAGCAAGTCCTTCACTTGCGCGCTTCTGCGCGAAACTCTGATGCAGTGTCCACGCTGTATTTGGGAGCGCCTCCGAGCATGAAGAGGCGCTTGAGCAAATGTGAGAAATAAAAAATAAATTGAGATGTATACATACACGCGTAATTTACACAAAATAACTCTTTGAAGATACAATTTTAGATTTCATGCATTTCAGATCTATTTGCAATGACTACCGGTACATTCATTTGGTTACAGTTACACTTCATAAAATTGTGTACTCTTAACTCTTATTGCAAACAACAACCAGTTTCTTCAAAGGTTCTTCCTGTATACGGAAGTAGTTCCACTCTTCAGTTACCGTCAGGTCGACGGCGCCTAACTTCTTGTAGAACTCGATAGCTGAATGATTCCAAGCGAGCACCATGAATTCCAATCGAAAACACTCCTGTGCTACGGCCACCTGCAACAGTTACAGCTGATCAGATTAGAGACTGCACTGCATGGGCGGAGTTTATCAGGCCGCTAGGGGCTAAGCCCCCCAAGAAAACCGAGATTCTTTTTTTACCGTGTAAATGGTTTCTTTTCCCCGGTTTAGCCCCCCAATAAGGCTTTAGCCCCTCCAAGAACGGAAACCAAACTCCGCCCATGCTGCACTGTAGACAAATATTCTCAGTGATTGCCTTGCTCCACAACAAATTGATAACATTTGTAACATTGTATATTTGTTTATTTCCGCAAACAACAGACACAATGCTGTAGGTATGCATTGACAAATTACATTATGGCCACTTATGGCTGAGTTTGTTAGTACATGTCTTTATGTACGCCTACAGCGTTCTGCCTTTTGTTTTTGTGGAGTGCGGTGGTGTAGTGGTGGGTTTGGTGCCTTGGAGCCGGAGGGTTTCCATGTTCGATCAAGCTGCCGCATAGTGACCTTGAGCAAGTCCTTCACTCACAATTGCTCGTGCGCTTTGGCGCGAAACTCTGATGCAGTGTCCGCACTGTAGTTGAGGCGCCTCTGAGTAGAGAGCTTGAAGGGGCACAATATTAGCAAATGCGAGAAATAAAATTTAAAAACATGCTTTGTTAACATGATTCAATATGGCACAAACCTTTAAAAAAAGGCATCTCATTCATTCCTACATTTATATGCTAACCCAAGTATGTATCACCGTGGATATCAAACACCAGTGCACATTGCACAAAGAAACATTTTATAAAAGGAACAGCAACATAGATTAAGAATGATCTTGCTACTTGTTTGACCACAACTGGTCTCAAGTACATGTTCTGACTATTTTAGAAGAGATTAGATTTAAATGGATTATGTTACATTCAACAGAATTAGATGAACTTAGCATATTTACTGCTGCCACTTGTTTGAATAGTGCTATTCCAATGCCCTGCTTTCTGAACTCGGGTGATATATACAGATCTTCGAGGTGCATTGATCTGCCTTCAAAAGTCGAATATTTCTTGAAGAACATTGCATAGCCAATGATTTTAGTCTGCTTTGCTTCACCGCCACCTGAAAGGAAGACAAGTTGACATTTAAAAGCAGCCCAAACATATGATTATTATTGTGTACTTGCCACAATATTTGCATGCTTTGAGCTAGAAACATGTGAGATATTTAGCTGCTGGGGTTATATGAAATATTCTGAACATGGTGTTTGGCTTTGCCAAGTGGTGTGAGCCCAGAATACATTGACCAGAGATCCCTGACCTGCTATCTCTACAAAGCCGGGTTGTCGCTGCCTTTGTAGCACTTCGTGGAGACTTGTTTATCCCCAACTTGGGAATGTGAAGATGCAGACACATCATGCATTGTTCTGTATTGGATTGACATTTTGGAACAATCACCACTCAAAAATACACACTTTTCGCAATGATACCTCACTAAACATTATAAACCACACCATTTAAAAAGGTTCTGTTAGATAACCACGTTGTAGCGCATCACAACTTCTAAACCGGCATCCTAAGAAAGTCATATACATACATACATACATCACTCAGAATAAATCCATTTTAAAATTGGCCCAAAATAGAGCTATTGGAGCTGCACAGTCATAGAATAATACAGACCAAAAAATCAAAAGTGGCCAACTGAGTCAGTGAACACCAAAACTCTGTTACAACCTGCAAACCATCTTTCCTAGGTGACTTATTTTCCTATTGGCAATGCCTAAGTTTTTAACACTAATTGCCAACCTTCCCTGAGAAAGTCACTGTGCTGTGGATTATTAGCAATTGTCTAAATGTCACAAATTGCCATTATAGCCTACAAAAATGCTACAGAAAGTATGCCAGTAGCTTGCCTTCTCTGCAAGGTGACATGACTGAACAGTGAACATCAGGGAGTCAACGTAAATGCACGGCTTTGCACGCCTAAATAAAAAATGTCACCCTAATGTCTCCCATGCCTGACGTCAGTTATCTCTAAATCTGTGCTTACCTGAACTCGGCGAATTGTTCTTTTCGGCAACCAGACACTGGAAATATGGATTCTCTCCGAATCCATCCCTTCGAAGTTCTGCCAAACATAAATGAAATTCAAATCAGCAGCCTTACACCTTGCTACATAAATGCATGCCGTTGAAAATATTTAGCAAGACCATTGTATTGCAAGCTGTCTGTTCTGTTAGTAGTTAAAATTGATGTTAACCAGTGCTAAAAGTGTGGAAAAATAAGTGCCTGGACGCCCCTTACCTTTCCAAAAGAAGTGCCTGGACGCCCCTTACCTTTCCAGTCAGTGCTAGCCAATAAGTTGCAGGACGGCGTTCAGATTTTAAAATAAGTGCATGGACGCCGTCCATGACCGTCCAAGCACACTTTAAGCCCTGATGTTAACTATAATTGCTTCAAGTGCTCATACTGCATTGTCCAAATGAATAATAAAGACTTTTATTATTAATAATAATTATCATAATATAAAAAAAATCAAGCACCTACAGATCTAACAAGTATCTATAGACTTCTAGGATGGGTGGAGTAGGATCATACACAAATTGTTGAACAGTGACATCTGGTGCCAAAAGTGTTCACAGTGTTATTAGTCCATTCCCGTCTCAGCATCCTTCACTGCTGCTGCAAACTAAGATAGTTCGGACAGCCAGAAGAATCGATTGATGATGACGAGTTCTCTGCATGCCCAAAGGCAGGTTCATGGGCTTTACGCATCTGGGGATGAGATGGGTGAGGTGGTTTCCCGTTGCCTTCCTCACAGACAATTGTGGGTGACCAACTTGTCCAAAGTCGCAACGCAGTGGATTGAAGTAGATTCGAATCTGTGACACTTCGGTCACAAGGCGCTGAACTTACTGCTACACCCACTTCGTCAAATAAAGCTTCAATTATGTTTTTTTTAAGTTCTATGCTTTCAGATGCAGTGCAACCATCGGTTGAATGCTGCATTCAGAAGCAGTCACCAAAAATTAATGAAAATCACTACTCAGCAGAAGACTCTCCCAATGCATAAAAACAGAATAGTTTGCCCAAATTGTTGTGTTATAGTGCGGAATCAGCACATCCCCAACGTACGTACGAATATGCTTACCAGGCATTATTGCAATTTATACTTACGATCTGGTGTCAATTTCACTTGCTCCGGCATCTTCTCATAAGTAGCAAGCTCCTTCAAAAACACAAATTTTTAACATAACTTTCAAAGTAAAACAAATTGACTTCACATTTCACAAGTTGATTGAAACAGGTATCTACGCAGATAAAATAGTAAATAAACAGATGCCTAGGGATTGATGACAGTTAGAAATACTTGAATGCACTATGGAGTTGCCCAATGCCCATCTATAATTTAAAAAAATAACAGAAGTATTGCTTATCACTGAAAAAGTCAGAATAAAGCACCTTCAAATGCAGGCTTATATGCTCCAGAATCACAGAGTCCATCTACAAGAATCATCACCAGCTGCTTAGCCAGCAATTTGGCGGCGATGGGTACGAAACAAACATTCCCCAATGTCCTCTCTCATTTGTCATGAGCAATGCTCCTCTCAATGTTGTCCAAGTTTTTAAGTCCCTGCTTTTACTTCTGCCGTCTATATAGCGGTCCTAATTAAGTTATAAATTGCAAAAACAAAAATAAATTATGCACATGTGCGTTTTTCTAAAGCGACCGTAGGGGCCTATGGCCTAGACCTTGACACGTTTCAATGAATATATTATGAGATCCTTCGTCTCCACTGGCCGCTTGAATGGTCGGCACGCAAATTAAGGTCTTCATGGGCTAGACCGCTACAGTGACTGACCTTAATAAGTTCTAGCACTTGTTCGCAGTCCTCTCTGGTACTTTCTCGAATAATTACACCATCTGGTAGTTTGGACATTTTGCAGGTTGTCGTATTAAGTGTGATTTTCAATTACCTAAACATTAATACAAATCCAATTAATAGCAAAACGTGGCTCGTCAAACTGCAGCGCTCTTCTTCTGTTGACGAGGTTATTTTGGCGCAAAAGGCCATTCCAAAGAAATTTAAAATACATCGACACCACGTGCTCGTGTGGTAATGGCTCATGGTCGTTAATACTTATATATAATTATTTATATAATATATGCCATATAATTACGGCAATTATATGATTATTACTATGCGTAGTATATAATATTGTATAAAAACTCTGATATAAAAACTTGTAGTCATTTTGGCATGCGCTCAGTAGGCCAGATTTGTTCGCGGGTGAACCAATTTTCCTCTTGGAACGTTTCTCGCATGGTTTTAATCTATAAATTTCTGTAACCCAAAATCATGCACTAGCTTTCGAGGCTTTATAGGTTTATACTTTATAATAACCAGGCATAGGGCCTAATTGTCATAAGTGTTATGCAAACAGTACTGAGAATCATGTGACATTTATAATAAACAAGTGCGTTTTGAAATGAAATGGAAACTTTTTCAATATTAAGTTTCAACTTTGGTTGAACCTTAACAGAATACGGACAAGTCGCTTAAAAACCTAAGCAGCGTTTAAAAATTCACATTGTTTAAGTTCGTGTAATTATAATTTTTTATGTAATATTATAGTCGATATCTTTTGGATAAGCAGTGACTCAGTGAGGTCGTTCAGCAGGTTTGAGAATAATCATTTTATGCAGATTTCACTTTTAATGACGTCAGTGACAGCACCAACATCCTTTAGCAAATTCAGACTTTGTGTCATTATTCAACAATGTAGTTTTGCGTAAATATTAAGTTGACAAATTATTTGTTATGTGCAGTATTACAAAATATACCTTACGAGTCTATAAATTATTAAATTTTGGGGATTACTCGTCGTTTGCAATCTAACCGCTAGATGGCAATCTCGCTATAAATAACTCGACTATTACGACGCGGCTCTGTAATAATTATATCTCCGTTTACAGCTGATGCTCACCTTTGCGAAAACAAAGAATCTTTTACTATAATGTCCAAATAATATCTTGTTGTCGTTGAGAAATCGGAATTTTATGCAGAACGTGAGTTTCTAAGTGTCAAATTCTTGAACCTTTCTTCCTTTTGTCGTTTTATAAGCCGACACTTTCCGTTTAGTGCCGACTCTTTGCTCAGGCATGGAACGCGCGATGTGCTGGAGAACCATTTTTCATAATACTTCAAAACGAGCATAGCGTTGTGTTTTATTTACGAGGTTTAGGTATGAGATGACAAGTACAGAAGTAGAACGCAGTAGTCCATTTGGGGTAAATACGCACACTAGATACCCGTACTCCAGACAATATGGCTGCCAACGAATGCCATAAATTAGAGCGCAGCGACTATTATATAATTACAGCGCAGCGACTATTTATCGCGTGAGGGTCGGTTAGGGCTCAGGTTAGGCGCCGTGAGGGTCGGTTAGGGTTAGTTTTAGGGTTAGTGCAGTCATTCTGTTGACCGCTTTGCATGTTGCGATGCCGTCGATAGGATAGGTCGCTGCGCTCTAACTTTATAGCATTCGTTGGCAGCCATATTGCTTGGAGTACGGGTATCTAGTGTGCGTGTTTACCCCATTTGGTATCTGTCGCGCTTTCAAGTCTTTCAAATATGTGATTATAAATTTAGAATGCGTTGTACCATATGATGAGTTGCATACGAACTACTTGGCATTAACGTGCGTGAATTTCAGTGTCTCTGCACATTTACTTGCCGGTCGTTCGCATTTATTGTTCCTAGAGTCATATCAAAGGCCATGCATTATTCCCAGCTCTTCTCATGATTGCCATACTTGGACTGGTCTGTCTCAATGTACCAGCAGTTGATGGCAAATGTACTACAAATGCTCAGACTTCATTTCTCATAATTATGCGGGCAGAACGACTATTTTAGGCCTAAGTTGATTGCCTCCTCACTTATTAAGAACCTTATATTATTATGAGGAACATATCAAGTATCAAGATACTTCTGGAATGGTTCATACTTGTCAGTGCTAAATCATAGATATGGTATGTGAGATTTGAAGTGTTTTCGAAACTGATGGTATTAACAGAAACAAGATAGTAGGAGTAACAGCTGTCTCATGTTGTGTAGTGCTGCAACTGCATAAATCAATCAGGTTTTTTTTACTTAGGAAGGTGCCTGAAGTTTATGGAATGAATAGTAGAAATCTTAAGATACCGGTAATTTTGATGAATGATAAGTTAAGTTGTTAAATAGTATACTTTTTCTCTCCATATTATGTCATATTTTCTGAGATACTATATCAATGGCTCTTCCTGCTAAATATTGAGGCGCCAACATCGTTCACAGGTACTTTCTGGAAGTTGGCGATATCCTTGTGACTGGTTTGTCATCTTGTCAAGCTTCTTGTCTTCATCTACCTCACTTTTGTCATATTCTGTCCCAGGGCCGTAGGAAGGAAGGATGGAAATTCCTTATCCACTTTGAAGCTGGGGTGGGAAGTGAGGGAATTCCCTTCCCACTAGTGGAAACTTGTAATATTATTATGCTCAAGGCTTTAATCATATTTTTGCATTTCCTTCGCAATGGGCTTTATACAGGAAGAAAATAGACATATCCAACAAGTTTTCTCTCCCCCACATTACAAAACAGATCTACTTCGCTGTTCTGTTCTGTTAATGTGTGCACACTGCAGTCAGCTGTAAATAAACTGTAAGATCACCAATTTTCAATTGCTGTGTTGTATTCTTTGTAGGGTAGCTGCGAATATGGCTGGGATGGTGAGAGCGACTGGTTCCACGTCTTCAACCTTGGATATGAATAATCCACAAAAGAGCCTAGCGCCATTGCTCTGTGCGGCCCATGACCATCCACTCTTTGTTTCAGATCAAGATGACGTTGATGATGATGATGATGTCATAGATGACACTCAGTGAGTTTTACAATTTTTCAGAGAACTGTCATTGTTTCACACATACAAGCGAATGTCACTAAATCTACCTCTGGTTTTTTGATTGTCCGACTCTTTTTGGTTGTTGGCAAGAAAAGAGGTTTGCATTTGCATCTTCTTTATTATTTCATTGTTGTCTCTTCATTGTTGTCTCTTCATCATTATTTTTTTCATTGCTTCCTCTACATATGCTTCCTTTATAAAAATCATTGATGTCGTAACCATTGTGTTTGTGTGCTTCTTTTAGTCAACATTTGTCTTTCATACATTTAACTTGTAGTATTAACCGTGCTGCACAGTCAGCTAAGTTAATACTAGGTATTGTTAATACCAGGTATTGTTAGATTCTGTCATGTAGAGTCCAGCAAATAGAGATGCAAACAGCGAAGCACTTGTCTTTTAAGTTGGCATAATCTGTTTGCCGAACACAAAGACACCACAAATGTCAGTCAACTGAACAGCTTTACTATTGGAGTTGCACGATAATGACTTGAAATCAACAGTTAACATGGTTGTGCGATGAACATTTGCTGCATCCAATTTGGATAAGCTTTGTGAGTTGATGGGATCTTATGGATTTATTCGATCAAATTTTAGATGTGAGCAACTGAACTCATCTCAGTCAGAAGCGTTGCATACCGATGATCTGACTTTTGTGAATGTGGAGCCTGAATTGCCGCCTGTAAAGAATGATGAACTACCAAAGAGCTCTCCAAGTGACTCGTTCTTGAACCCTGACTCTGACGGTCCCAAGTAAGTAACCTTTTCATTGTTTTAACACTAGTAGTTAGAACTTTATTCCGTCAGTCATTGTAGGGTTAATTCAATCATTATAAACCGTTTTTGAACCGATTTACTATTGTGCATGAAATTTTTGGAAACCACTGTGCACATACTTTTTTGAATTGTGAACAAGGTTCGTTAAATTAAGGGTGTCTGAAGTCAATGAATTGTTTTCTTGTTGCAGACTCAGTTCATCCTCTGAGGGTACAAGCTGCTGTGGAAGTGTAGAATTTTCCAATGACACCAAATCATTATCTGACCCTCCTGTTGCTATAAATAGCCTTGAATCTTCATGTGAAGATGCCTCTAGCTCTTCGAATCATGTTGGTCAATTGGAACCTTTTGAAAGTAAGCCAGCTGACAAACTTAATGGAGCCACGGTGAAGTCGAACATTCCACAGGATCCTGCACTCGCGGAGCCTGCTACAAACAAGCCCATCCGTCGGCTGGAAAGGGAGAAAGGAAAGACACCGGTGCAAAATGCTGACCCTGCAAAGAAGTCAAAAGTTCGACCAGAAAGTTCCGGAAACAATCTAGTGTTTTCCTATCGAAAGGATGCAGATGAAGTCGAGATTCGGGAAATTCCAAGCGAGGATAGTCGGAGCAGCAGTGACTTGGATGTGGATGTACCGGAGAGGTCAGTTGAGGTCATTTTTAAATTGACTTTGCACACCAGAACTTGTGAAACTTTTCAGTAACAGGTCCTGATTTTCGGTATCCTCAACCTCCTGTTTACATGCACACTCATTGAGTTATAGTGTTTTGAACTCCTTATTCTCTTGTAAAAGCAGAAGCTTTGTAGGAACCTGTGATTGTTCCTACATTGGATGATTTTTTATTGTATATCTTCAATCTTTTTGCTGATTCAAATAGATTACTTGTGCTACTGTTACTTATGTGTTCAGAATTCAGAATTCCTTATGTGACTCTCTTCATCTGGAAGTATTTCTTGACCTTTTTTTGCATATATGTATTGAAATTGACAATTTTATATATGTGACACAGGGGCTCAAAACCCATCACATGTCGGTTTTTGACCTTTTGATTTAGTCAAAAATTATGCTGCAATGCCCATGTTCTAAAATGCTTTGAACACAATGAAATTATCTGTTTTCTAACAAAAGTTGTGCTCGTTTGATTATTTCATTAGTTTATAGTGAAAAAATAAAATAAAAGTTACTTAATATTCATGTCATCCAAGTCTACTGAATCCACTAAGTTATTATTCTGAAATTTTTCTGGGCATTAGAGGCATATATATTCTAAATCCGATAACCCAAACGGCATCAAAATCGGTGCACTACTTCGCAAATTAGGGCGAATTCACAGTCATATACTGAATTGAAGAATAAACTGCATTCTTTACCCCTCTCGCCTATTTCGGCGTCTAGCGCAATATCTACGAAGCGACAAACGACGGGTTTCGAGCCCCTGCGTCACATATGCCTTTAATGTGTTATGGTAAGTCTGTGTGTGTGTCTCTCTCTGTCTCTCTTTCTCTCTGTCTGGCTGTCTCTCTCTGTCCTTCTCTGTCATCTTTATTTCTGTACACATTGTTACAGGTGGTGTAGGGTATGGAATGCCACACTATCTGTATGTTAAGAGCTTATTTCCAAATATATATGAAGAGGCAAAATATGACTCGAGTGTATAAAAGAGACTTTTAAAAGTCTTCATCAAAACCTGTGAAACTCAGAAATAGATAATTTATGTACACTGACAGCAGTTGGTGAAAACTCATTGCAAAAATAACAACTTGTCATCGTCACAGGGAAACAAAAAATTACTAGTCGAGAGATTGGCAACAAAAGAGCCTTGCAAGACCAACAAACCAAGATCCAGTTTACAAAAATCAAACATGGTCCCCTTTTTTAGAGTTGAGTTTCCCGCATAATTCACAGATGGCATACAACTTTGAACAATTTAGTGCACCGAGTCCTACCGTAAACTTGTATGTAACAGCAGTATATTTATTTCTTACATTTCCTACACAGACAATTGATGCCTTTTTATTTCCTACACAGACAATTGATGCCTTTTTATTTTCTACACAGACAATTGATGCCTTTTTTATTGTTAAGAAACTTACGACTGTGCTTTCTTATGATTGTTTGCAATTAGAACGGGTGAGTTGCAAGATGACGCTGCAGCCGATTTGACTAGCGATGATCTGTCCAGCTCAGGTAGCTTGCATCTGGCTCAATCATCAACAGACTTTGCAGCGTTGAATCAAATCCACAGGAACTCTGCTGCTGGCGGTGAAATTAGGAAAGCGACTGGCAAGAAGAAGCATTCAACTTGGGGATTTGTATGATCTCGTTTCTTATTTGTTAGTTGTGATTTATAGAGTTAAGTAATTATATGTGGGTTTTCTGTGAAAATTGTTTATCTGTAGACTGTTCTTAACGGTAAAAAAGTTGACTGATGCTGTGATGGTGCAATTATTCGAGAATGATTTAAGTAGGAATTGTTTATTTTGCATGACGTTATTATTAAATAATGGCCATGTATTAAAAATTTAGATCAATTACAAAAAGTGATGCTTGTATATATTTGATCAATAGCAAGTCTCTCTGTTGTGGTTTTGGAATAATTTGCCTTTGACCCATGTTGACTATGACGGATACGAAAAAGTGATTATGGCTCTGTGGCAGACAGCATGCTAAATGAAACAACTACAATGAAGTAACTGTTCAAGTGAGGTATAATGATTTTCTCTGTACAGTAGACATCTTGCTCTTTAAGTGGTACTGGACAAATGTCCAAGTACAAAAATCATACAGCGGGAATTTGAAATGGACTGCATCAGAATCGTCACTTCTTTTGGCAGAATGGATATATTATGTATGGCTGAGTTTTGCTTTTGTGCAGGTTCTCAATCCTAATTACAAGTTCCGACATGATGAGTTTAAACGCATCTTCCGAAATATTCCCAGAAGTGATCGACTGGTCGTGGGTAGGTTTCTTATTTTCTAAGTGGAATTTTAAAATTTATATGACCGGTGTGTTCTTAGCTGATTGGGAGAACTATTTTTTATTGTAGGATTAATTATCATAGGCAATTAGGCATCAGTGATTATTGATTCAACGGAAACCGAAGGTTCATATTAGTCATCCTTTAGATATATGATATTCAAGGTCTGAGATGCACAAGTCTTTTATCTGAACCTTGATGCAAAACAGTTATGGGCTTGCGTGCATTCCATGCCTCTGCACCCAGGGAATGGAATCGGCTTCCGCTCTCTCTTCGAAGTTCTTTAGTTGATTTCACTTCCTTCTTTCAAAAAGCTGCTAAAAACTCACTATTTCTCCTTGGCTTTCAAGCATAATTATGGATCTTTAATTGCATCTTCCTGTGGCGGCTGACTATCCACGCCTCAGATTCACATTTCGGTGTGACATTGCATGCGTTACAAATTTATTTAATAATAATGAAATAATAATGTCTGACAGATTTGCTGATCACTAATTCATGAAAGATTAGTTGATTCTGGATCTGAATAATATGTAAAAATTGGTTCTTTGAACGGAAACAGAGGGCGAATTCAAAAAGTCTGTAAACTAGGGTGATGGTGGTACGACGTGTGTTGTGTGGATCGCTCTTATCCAGTAATTTTATCAATGGTTTGGTTATGAACAGCAGATTGTTGTGGCTTTATTTTTCATCCAGGCTTGTTTGCTTAAATTTGCAGACTTCATTGTTTTGTGTTTTTTATATTGTTGTCGTGCCAGGTCCGCATTATGGCTCCTGTTTCGCCTTATTGCAGAGTATTCCTGTTATTTAAGAAATTCATTTATTATTAATCGTAATCGTAAACTCGAAATTTCTAAAGCGCCACTCGAAAGCCAAGCGCAGGGCACCAGCTTATTCACGAGCACTGCGTTGCGTTAGAAGGGTTGTCCGTGAGAGTAGTCCGTGGTGGTCCAGGTCGAGTTACCATAGGATCAGGATCAAATGCGTTGTTAGAAGGGTTGTCCGTGAGAGAAGTCTGTGGTGGTCCGGGTCGAGTTACCATAGGACCAGGATCAAATGCGTTGAGTTAGAAGGGTTGTCCGTGAGAGAAGTCCGTGGTGGTCCGGGTCGAGTTACCATAGGATCAGAGGGGCGAAACAGCTACTAAGGCGGGTGTCGTCTGGGCCGGGAATTGGAGGGTGGAGGATCAGATGAGATAGGGTAAGAGTTCGTGAAAAGGAGTGTCTTAAGTCTCGAATGAAAAGCCCGAGGTGTGATGGATAGAGGAGCCTGAGGAAGGTTGTGGTGTGTGATTAGTAACGATGGTGGAGGGACTGAAAAGGATCTGAATTCAGGAGGCAGATCATTCCAAAGGCGCGGTGCTGAGATGGATATGGCTCGGTTGGAGAACTTGAGCTGACTTGTGATATTATTATCTCTCGCATTTGCTATAGCACCCATTCTATCTATGTGATAAGACAGTGGGACTCCATCTGTTGATGCTATTTTTTATTAAAAGTTAAGAAGTTTAGATATAAATGCTCGTAAATGTGATTCAATTTGCCTGGCATATTTGACTTTCAGTTATGCATTTTGTTCGGATATAGGAAGATCAGTTTCATCGGTTTCGTTACTCTTGAATATATATATTGTGGAAATGTGTTTCTGGTGTGTAGATTATTCGTGTGCGCTGCAGAGGAATATTCTCGTTCAGGGTCGACTGTACATTAGCCAGAACTGGATCTGCTTCTATGCCTGCATCTTCGGCGTTGAGACAACGGTCAGTGCACTAGTTTGTCATAGGAATTCATTTCTCTTCTTGATGATGATGATGATGATGATGATGATGATGATGATGATGATGATGATGATGATGATGATGATGATGATGATGATGATGATGATGATGATGATGATGATGATGATGATGATGATGATGATGATGATGATGATGATGATGATGATGATGATGATGATGATGATGATGATGATGATGATGATGATGATATTCGTTTAATTGACAGAATAGCCGGTCGACATAATGCGAAAGTTAACAGCGAGCAGCGAGTAAAGCCTAATAAGGTTGAGTGTTGCGTAGTTGCTGTTACAACGCCTGACTTCATTCTGCCGTGGAAGTTTATTGTGTTGATTGTAAGATAAAAAATACCTTTCCAAATGGTTCCTTAGGGTTTGTTTGTATGTGCACTTGTTATAGCGCCCCTTCAAGCTCTCTCTACTCAGAGGCGCTCCCGAATGCAGAGCGGACACTGCATCGGAGTTTCACGCCGAAGCGTTGAGCAATTGCGAGTGAAGGACTTGCCCAAGGTCCTTACGCGGCGAGGTGGATTCGAACCTCGAACCTTCCGGCTTCAAGGCAACGACGCCACCACTACACCACCGCGCCTCACACATGGGTGTTACCCATTGTCACTGGAATTGTATATTTTGTTGTTATATGTAAAATTAATTGAAACATTGTACAATTAACTTGATTGATTGATTGATTGATCTATCGATTGATTGATTGATACTGTAATCTAAGTGTGCCGTTGCGTGTTGTAGTTGTCAATTGAATTCAAGGACATCGTTCAGATAACGAAGGAGAAGACGGCACGTGTCTTTCCAAATGCCATTCAGATCTCAACGAAGGATGAAAAGCACTTCATCAGTTCGCTGAATGCAAGGGACAAGACTTATCTGATCATGTCTCACTTCTGGAAGAGTGCCAACTCACCTCAGGTGCCCCACCAGAACCATCTACTATTCGGTTTATTAAAATTGTTGCAGTGAATCTGATAATGAAAATCATACGAAAATAGATTGTTGAGTTAAAATGTAAGTGTTGGTGCGGACCCACCATGCCGTGCCTTCTCATGTATTGGACCTTCTTGCTGGAACAGTCTTCCATTAATAATTTGCGATACTGCGCTCAGTGCGCTGCATGTATCTCGTGAAGCATTCTCAAAGTCATTTAAGTCGCACTTGTTTAGAACTTTTGGGTAGCTACGTTAAGTGCTGTCGTGAGGTTATTGTAAGGCACTATATAAATGTCCATATACATATATACAGTGATTGTGAATTTTGTGATGATTATGGTGAATTGAATGTCTTTTTAATCTATGGGTCTTTTTTTCAGCCGATGTTGCAGGAGGAGTTGTGGAGCTGGATACACTACAGTTATGGTGAGGACCTTGGCGTTAGTCACGAGGACCACGGTTACGTTCCTCTGTCCCCCGAGGAAAAGGCCAAGCACATGGCAAAGATCGAGTTAGAAGCCACATTGACACAAGATCTCGAAGGACTCGGCACTGCAGATCAATCCAAAGTCAGTTATCTTCGATAAATATGTAAATAGATATTTCAGCAGAAGATGGTGAAATATAAATAATAAGTAGACAAAGTAAAAAAATTGTGAGTAAAATAAAAATCAGTAAAAATGAAAGTGGGGAATAATTTGATTATTAATGGTAATACTAGCCAGCTAATTGCCGACTAGGTCCTGAGTGATTGCTGAACACCTGCATGATTACGCTGGCATGTCACGGTGCTGTCACTGCTGCGGTGTATATTTGATGTAAATGTCATCCGGTAAAATTCATGTTTAAAAATTTCTATAGTTACTGAATTACGATGTAATCCTGTGGTTTATCTTTACGTGAATTTGCTGACTTGCCTACTCTTTTTGCTGGCAATTCATGACTAACATGCCCATTATTGCCTGTGTCTTACTGGTGTATCTTATTGCTTCTTATGTATGTGTGATTAGTGTTAATAAAGTGAATAGGAATAAAATGAATGCAAATAAAAGGAACTATTCATATGAATAAAAGGAACTATTCATATGAATAAAAGGAACTATTCATATGAATAAAAGGAACTATTCATATGAATAAAAGGAACTATTCATATGAATAAAAGGGTATCCGGACGTTTCATCCCCGGACGATTCATCCCCGGACGGTTCATCCCGGACGATTCATCCAGTGGACGTTTCATCCCAGGACGATTCATCCCCGGACGGTTCATCCAGCGGACGGTTCATCCAGTGGACGGTTCATCCCCGGACGATTCATCCAGTGGACGGTTCATCCCCGGACGATTCATCCAGTGGACGGTTCGTCTCCGGACGGTTCATCCAGTGGACGGTTCATCCCCGGACGGTTCATCCAATGGACGGTTTAATAATTTTAAGTAAAAAATACCTGGATTAAATTAGATATAATATAAGAACGCCTAAATACTTGGAATGAAATAGATATGATTTAAGAACACATAATCCTATAAAACATGCAATTAAATATCATAAGAGAACACATAAGCCTATAAAACATGCAATGAAATAGATATAAAAAAATCTAACAATAACAATAGAATAGGTGACTCTTCATCTGGACGTTGTACTACCCTGCCGACATGTGCGGAGTTTGGTTTCCGTTCTTGGGGGGGGGTTAAGCCCGGGAAAATATACCATTTTCATGGTAAAAATGCTGAATCTGGACCTTCTTTGGGGGGGGGTTTAGCCCCCTTACCCCCTGATAAACTCCGCCCATGCCTGCCCGACTACACTTTATATTAGTCTCTATTAACCACCAGTGGATGAACCGTCCGCTGGATGAAACGGCCGGGGATGAACCGTCCACTGGATGAATCGTCCAGGGATGAACCGTCCACTGGATGAACCGTCTGGGGATGAAACGTCCACTGGATGAACCGTTCGCTGGATGAACCGTCCTGGGATGAACCGTCCTGGGATGAAACGTCCACTGGATGAATCGTCCGGGATGAATCGTCCGGGGATGAAACGTCCTGGGATGAAACGTCCTAGAATCGAATAAAAGGAACTATTCATATGAATAAAAGGAATGATTTTGGATTTGATTTTTTGCTGCAAGGATCTACCTACTGAGGAAGGTGCTGGGTGTGAAGTCAATTCCAGGAAACCAGTGACTGAGTCATCGAGTGATGCAAATAGCATTTCTCGTGGCAATTCTGAGACCAACGATTCCGATAGTAAGAATTACTTACCTCTGTTATATTTACAGTGTGATTTTATTTGCTAAATTTAACTCAAGTACATTTTGTGCTATACTGATAGCTAAAACGTTCCTGTTTTGCAATCATTGTAGACATATATATATAATTTTATATATATTAATGATTTGGAAGTAGATAGATGATCTAGTGAGGTTTTAGACTTGATGAGTTTCTGTTTTTCATAAAGGCGAGATCAAGTGTTGTGGACACGACCATTTTGCCATTGACGTATGCGATGAAGTGTTCAACTTTCCTGTCGACAAACTATTCCAACAATGTTTCTCTGATTCCGATGTATACCGTCGATTTGCTGCTGTGAAGAAGACAACGGGTAGGAATTGTTGTGGATATGTCTGCTTGTGGCAGATAATACTTCGTTTTATCTTTCAAGCAACCATTCGAGAGAGTGTTCACAGTTTTCTCTTTGTCTTGTCTGAATTTGTACAATCTTGCATTTGCTTTCTTTACAGAAACTTGTTAATGATTTTTTAAAATTGTGCAATAATTTTGGTATGAGTTAATAATAGTAATGATATATGTTGCTGCTGGGTTTTTCTCTGTGTATTACTGTTTAACTTGTTAAACTTCTTGAAGACTTGTTTCAGCAAAAGGCTCATTAGAGCTTACGTGGATGCTGCTGATAAATTACCTACTGAGGATCTGTGAACTTGAGATGTAAAAGGTGCTTTAAAATAGCACGACATTTGCTGTGTACTCTGAATGCTTGCTTGCCTGACTAGATCTGGTGCTATCTGGCTGGTCAGAAACTCCGGCGGCTAATGGTGAATCGGTTCGAAACCTTACGTACACACTGTCACTTGTCTTGGCGATGACATCGAAAAAGGCTCCAGCTACTGAAAAGCAGGTCGGAATTTGGTTTTTTATGGTGTTAGCAATTGAAAGACTATAGGAATATACATGTAAATATTAGTTTTGTGATGCGAAAAATAATTATGCGATGAATTAAATTTGACCTCATTAATTAACATGTGCTAACTGTATGCCTTTCAGCTTAGCCTAAGCTTATCGTTCTCAGCATTAGTCATGACCCTATGTGCATTCTGAGCTGAGCTGTCTTCATGTCAGTTAGGTTAGTGGGCAAGGGTTGAATCCGAATGGCTTGCATTTCTTCTCATGTATGCCCATGCTGCAAACGGGCAAAACATACTGGTTGATTGGGCTTTTGATTCTTATATCTATAAGTGGCCTTTCTTTGAAAAGAGAGCGCAGTGTTGCCAGAGATTTTGCGTGATGCCTATTTATTTTTGTTATTACAGACTATGCTTTCAGCGAGCAAACCAGGGCGCATTTACATCATCGACACAGAGTGTCACACTCCGACCATCCCATATGGAGACAGCTTCTACATTGTCAACCGGTTCTGCCTGACGCGTGTCGCAGAGTCAAAGTCACGTCTTCGGATTACAAGCCAAATCATCTATCAGAAAAATGTCTTCTTTAAAAGTAGGACCATGTGTATTCCATGTTGCCTTTAATGACTTGTATAGCAAGTGTATGGAAATAACATGTATGCATATGAAAATGCAGTTCAGCGACTTCTTTTGTAAACCGTTGGTTTGTGTAAACTTGCTGTGTCATCATCGTTGAACAGTGGTAACATTTCCAAGCTTAATTTGTGAGACGTATATTTTTCTATAGATGTCTCCTATTTACATCATTTCTGTTGCGTTAACTTTTGGTTTGAGAGTTTTACTGTTGCTGCATTAATAGGTCATTAATTATTATGTGAATGGCAAGGATTGCAAAACGGATTTGTCTGAACATTTGCTTATTGTTTTCTTTTGCTTTGGAACAGGTTTCATTGAGAAAAATGCTACCTCAGGAATCCTTGAGACTTTCAAGATCTTTGGTGAGAATGCATTAAGCTCATTTCTATTGTGGTAGGGGTGTTTTTGTTGGCAGTTGAATTGTATTGTGTTTAATCATTTGTAAAGTGTTTCTCTAAGAAATGCTCCTGATGCGAGCAACCTCGAGAGAAAAGGCAGGAGGCAAGAGAAAGATGAAGAATTTCATTAATAACTATACCGAAGAAAATGCTAAACTGGTGCACTGGTGTTTGCGCATGATAAACACTGTGACGTTTGTGGTTGTTATGGTTGTCATTGTGGTGGTGGTGGTGGTGGTGGCGGCGGTGGCGGCGGCGGTGGTGGTGGTGGTGGATCACCTCATTGTGGTGGTGGTAATGGTTGTCGTCATCACCTTTGTTGTGGTCATCATTGTGATGGTGACAAAGGCACATGTGAAATTGTTGCAGTATGGCTTGCTTAACTTTTGGTTTTTATTTATTATTCATAATTGATTATTCAAAGAATTTATTTCTCAGCATTTTTTTTTCAAATAACAGTTGACTTACTGCGAAAAGAGTCAAGTGACCATGGTGATATGGAACACGCTGCGGCTCCAGATGGTGCTTCGACCGGTAAAACAGATCAACCAGTCTCCAAAGTTCACTTCGGTTAGTGAGAGTTCATTAAAACTTCTGTTCCATCGCAATTTTTCATAGCAATGGAGAGATGAATATCAGTGTAGTGGTCAGCATATCGAAGTGTTCTGATGCTTGGATTAGACTGAATGATATTTAGTTCTTTAATGATCAGTCATCCACAGGAATGCTTAATAATTTAACCCTGCTTCTTGCACTGTACTGGCATCTAGACATATAGTTCCGAATTTTGCTCCAATCACGTGTCACCCATATGATAGGACACGATAGTGTAGGGGTATGTTTGATGCCTTGGAGTTGGAAGGTTGCAGGTTCGAATCCACCTCAAGCCGCCACGTAGGGACCCTGAGTAAGTCCTTCACTCGCAATTTACTCATGCACATCGGTGTGAAACTCGGATTCAGTGTCCACACTGTAGTTGGGAGTGCCTCTGAGTGGTAATCTTGAAGGGGCACTCTAACAAGTGCCCATACTTACATGCAGTGATATTTTCATTAACGATAAGTAAAATTAGAACTGAAAATATTGATTTCCGTTAAGTATAACTTTAACTGTAACTGAAATTATTTTGAGAACGAAAACTGAAATAGAACTGAAATTAAGCACAGTGAACGAAAATTAGAATAAAAACGAAAATTAATTTTAGAACTGAAATTATGAAAAAATTGGAAATTTTAGCACATGGCCTTTCCTAAGCAGCTGAGTTCGCATCTAAAAGGCGCACATACTTTCTGACTCTTAAAATTTTGGTATCATTGGCTTAGCATGTGCTTCCGTCTGCAATTTATAATGGTCTTTTGTATTTGAACCTTTTCTGTAAGTTAATAATTTTCAACTTCATGATAAGAATGTGGTTATGTGAAAAATCACTTTGAAAAGTGCAAATATTTCAATCATGATAACTTCGTGCAGCTGGCTCACTGGGCTAAATGAAAAAAATCATGTATTGGATTGTTTAAATAGGCCTAGGGGAACGAAACAAACAAATAGGCCTAGCCTAAGGCCCTAACCATGCAACGCTTGTACTCTAAAACGGATGTTTCTAGTAAATTTTTCAGCAATTTAATTTGTCTTCTTCAGTGAATAAACGCACACAGTATGCTAATAAATATATTCAAGTTTGGCCCGAAACTTTCATGTGTCGGATTCAAGTAAGTGGCTTCACAACGAATAAAGCACAACCGCTGCATAAATGTGTAAAAAAATAAATGTAACGTGGTCGACCAATTCAATGGAAAACGATAAGGGGATGTGATAAGCTATTGCAAACATGTTAGCGGATTGGTGCCATCCAGCAACTAATGCCAATTGAAATTTTCAGGAAATTATACAAACTAGATCTGGAGTTCAAATTGCTTGGTTTTTGTAGTAAAAATAATACGCATAATTATTATTGGAGGGAAAGAAGGCAAGTCTACGGCAGCACAGCCCCACTTGCAGAAGATGCTGAAAGTCTGGCTTTTCAAACTTATAGAAGAAACAAATTTTTCTGGGTGAAGACTTCAAATAGGTGCACGGAGAGAAGAAACTGTCCGCTAATGTCGGTGAAAATAGGAGGTTCTTAAAAATTAAGAAGCATATCGATAATGAAAATGCTCGAACTTGGTTTAATTTGAAGCAAGTTCTAGGCCTATAAAGAAGTCAAACTGAAATTATTTAAATGCAAGAACTGAATTGAGAACTGAAATTATTGTAAAAACTGAAATTGAAGTATAACTGAAATTTTTTGAAGAACTGTAATTGAACTAGAACTGAAATTGAGTACGTCCGAACTGAAATAGAAGTAAAACGAAAATTATTTGCTGAAGTAAAATATCACTGCTTACATGCATGATGTAATGCCTTGAAATAGTAACATGTTGTATGTGATGGGCATGATCATTTTCCTGTCAATGTATGCCACCAGTTATGATGATGATGATGAGTTTGCACGAAGGCAGGTCCCCAATGGCTTTATGCCAGTTGAGGATGAGACGAGTGAAATGGTGGTTCCCATTGTCTTCCTCACAGACAATTATGAGTGAGCAACTTGTCCAGAGTCGCTGCACACTGGCTAGAGGTTTTCACTTGTGACCCTCTAGCTACAAGGCCAAATTACCGCTCCACCACCTTGTTGGGATGTGGTGATCACCAGTTATAAACCAGCATAGATTTTTGTCATTTGCTCAGTTTTGTTGACATTGTAGTTGACAGTTCGCAGATGTGGGAGCTTATCACAAAAAATGTTGGATCAGTCAAGTTTCTGTCATTTTGGTAAGTCTGTTTTATTATTATTATTATTATGGTTTCGAGTTATTGTTATTATTATTATAATAATTATTATTATTATAAAATCATTTATTAAATGCAACATTTTTTACAAGAAACTGCACGAAAGTTGCTTTGTTCTGGAATTAGCGGTCCTCATCACCGAACAACTGTGCGAATGTGCCTTGAAATGCAACGCCAATTATGCAATTATTATTGTTGTTATTATTATTATTATTATTATTATTATTATTATTATTATTATTATTATGAGTGTTCAAAAAGAAAAGACATCATAGCACAGATTATTATTAAATATATTGAATATATAGACGAAGTTGACATTGGACACCTACGAGCATATGGCTCATGGTGAATGATGATGATGATGATGATGATGATGATATTATTATCATTATTGCTTCATTATAGACATTGCATCAGAAATAGCTAATTGGTGGTGTGTCAGTTTTGCGTTTGCAGCAGAATAAACAAATTCTATATATATGAATATTATTCTGATTATGATTCTTTTATAATTGTATATCACGGCAAAGTGTGCTATATTTAATTTTACTATCACAGTTTGGCAGCTCACCTCTGGCTCTCTCATGACACACTGACACGCGTGGCATGCAGTTTGAGAAACTGCTTAGACTACAGCTTCACTTTAAAAACTATTGATTTTGCCTCTTTCATGTTTTGTGTATCACGTGATCTTGTTCTATATCTAAAATAGCATGCGTGTCATCATTAAAATATTTCTTTAAGACATTCCTGAGTGAGTGAGTGGTCATATTTCTTGTCACTGCAGGGTGCTTGTGATGGCTGTCATCATGGTAGTGATGCTTCACAGGCTCTGGACAAGTGACAGTGTTGATTCAACCTTTGGTACCTGTAACATGAATTTGGGGTGAGTCTTGACCTCCCATTTGAAAAGGTATTTTTGTCTTTCTTTTTGTTTTTTTGTATAATTGGACCGTTTATACTTTAAAATATAAAAGATGATGATACCGTGATTGTTTTCACGCTCAAAAGCACATCACTATGCTGATGTTCTTTTGCGATTACTACTTCGTTCCAAGTTTATGTTAACTTGGCTACTAAGAACCATCACATGTCAGGATTGAAACGTTTTATGTAACGTTGGATGTTGTAAAGTGGGTTGCGATGTAACAAAGGTTGAGAACCACTGCATTAGACTATCGCATCCTGTGGGGCATGGTGGTGTAGGGGTATGTTCGGTGTCCTGAAGTCGGAAGGTTAAGGGTTCACGTCAAGCGGCCACGTAGGGACCCTGAGCAAGTCCTTCATTTGTAATCGCTCATGCGCTTCGATTCAACTTCGATTCAGTGTCCATGCTGTATTCGAGAGTGCCTCTGAGTTGAGAGCTTGAAGGGGTGCTATAGAAATGGAGAAATAAATAGAAATAAATACATACATACAATAGTTGCATACAAATATAATTGTATTTTGTGAAACAAAAGCTCACTTAATGTGACAAGGGTTCTCTTAGCGCTTAGTCATTTGTTTAGAGATTGCTGCTCACATACATACATGCTGTAACAATAGTGTAACATGCATACATACTGTAACATACATACATACGCACGTGCATACATACATACTTTGACTTGACCTGATGCTTTAAAAATTTAAAATTGCGAGTATTAAATAGGTTGTGTTGACGTGATCGTTTTCAGTGATCACGAGGTAAACGATCACGAGGCGATCAAGCAACTCCAGCAACAGCTCCAGCAGCAGCAGATCGAGATCGACCGATGGAAGAACGAACTGATTCACATGATCAAAACGATGGATGAGTTCCGCCAGACGATGAAGGACTTGCTCCAGCGTTTTGACTAACATCTACTAATTATCTTGTCAGTGTCATCGTCGTCGTATTCTTGGGACGATTTAAGTAAAACATTTCTGTCTCACCCTAAAGTCGCAGGCGTTGTTCGTATGGTGTGAATTTTTTTAATTTGTGGTGTTTATGTTTAAGCGATTTTGTCTTTGGAAAATCCATTCTGAGGATTGTTGGGCAATAGAATGTTGACAGTTTATTTGTGCGTTGAGGCCGTGTCATTAGTTGGTATGCAGTCGACGACCGCAGAAGAATTATTCGAAAGTTTTGTTTAACGTCATCATTGTGAGTTTTTTTAATGGTCGTAAATATTGTATGAATATCGTGATAAAATCTGCAGTCTTTGGAGCATTGAGTTGATGTGTAAATTCGAGGCTGGAGTTTTGCGTCTTCATTAAGAGTTCATGGTTTATGTCTAATTGCTGTCTATGCTGATGGAGGAGTTTCACAGATGGTTCTGCCGTTGAAATATTTCTGTGTGAAAGAAAAGCTCACTTAATGTGACGAGGGTTCTTTTAGCGCTTAGTAATTTGTTTAGAGATTGCTGCTGTCATGCAACAAGCTCAGCTATGATAAATACACTGATTTACACTGTTGGTGGGAGGTTGAGATGGCGAGGGAGAGGACTGGCCACCCGCCCTCATATGCCGAGGCTGAGAAAATGAAGTCGCTAACGCTTCACACCTTTTGCTGACTCTGGGCATGCTTAGGGCACTGCTCTGCTCTTCTTATCAAGCCTGGTTTGAGATCAGCTAAAATGAACATACCAGGATTAAAATTGCTGGCCAAATGTATCACAGTCCTGCCATAATTGCCTAACATGATGAACAGTCTTTTTTATTTTTTGATAAAAGCTACATTTTTGATAAAAGCGTTAATTAGCAGTTTTTTCCATTTTAGGCAATGGCTCAAATGAACCATACGGTGTCCCATTTAGCTACGCAGAATTATGCTTGAGGAGTTAGAGTCAAGAAGATTGCTAATTGATTGATTTCTTGATTATGTGTTGTCTACTGTTAAATGTGCATGGTGTTGTAGATTGGCAGAATCTTTTGAAGTTATTGATTTATTCTTGTTGTTATTATTATTCTTGTCGTTATAATTATTAATGCTGTTATATTTTAAAATATGTAGCCTATTAATAATTGCTATCATTGTTGTATGTCTAGAATGGTTATTGTTATTCGTTTGTGCTTTCTAACCCAAAGATTTATTATTTGTTTTCCCCATGCTAAGATCCCTCAGGATTTAAGAAATTGGGGAGCATTGTTCTGGAATGGCTAGATGCTTCTATCAGTGGCATCCCAGGCAAGGCATCTGCCACTCTTATGCAGGATGGGAGTAACGCCATTTGCAGGTCTTCTATCAGACTTTACGAGTCCATTTGGCTCCTTTGTAGTGGCCGATAAGGTCACAACAGATGCAATAATTTAATATGGCATGTTTGGCAGTCTCAACCAGTCCAGAGCTATGACAGGCCATCCTCTTGGGACAGTCACTCCACAATATTGCTTTTGTTATTATTTTAGAATTTTTATTATTGTCATTATTGTTATTTATCAACTTTAAATGCTTCTTGCTAGCATAGGCTACAAAACATTAGAGCAAGCATAGGTTACAAAACAGCAGAGCAAGACTGTTTCCCACTACTGCCCAGTTCAAGGTTGACTTTCAGTGGCTACTGTGCACTTTTGTCTGTTTATGCCTCGTGCATTATGGTAGTCAGTGCTGTTCACTGTTTGGGTCATTGGTTAAAAATGTCGTGTATTGTAATCTTTGGATTGTGAAGTGTTTTTCGTATTGCTGTGTTTATTGATGGCTGTGAACTAATTATGGTGTAAATAAATGCTTGTAGTAGTGTGATATATTTATAAACAGCTTAATATTATTATTATCCAAGGGCAACAGACTTTTCATTAAAATATTAAATCTGAATAGCTTTGTAGTTGGGAAGATTTAAAATCTGGAAACTTTTCTAATTGTGATGTTCGCTTTCTTAGATGCTAAGGGTGGGCCAGGGAATATTTCAGCTGAGGGAATTTAGCGTTGCATGCTCTTTTTTTCGTCAGTTTGTCATCAACAGCCGCAGATAAATTCACGTTCATGCCTTTGTGAAAATTTATCATACATGTGTTTCTGCGTAGTAGAAAATTTATCATACATTTGTGTTTATGCGTAGTGGAAGGAATGTCTCGTGATTTTGGATGTACACATATAGCTGTTTACTGGATGTTTGTAAACTTTAGGTTCATTTTAGTGTATATTTTGCAAAGTATAAAACTGTCTAATACTTCATGTCATCAGTTAAATTTTTTAGTGTAATTTAATGCAGGATTTCTATAGCAATCCTTCAAATTATTTGGTATGTGATGATGGAATCACGTTTATGTTTCTACAATGAAAACACCTGAGCATGTTGTAGTACGTATGTATCTATGTATGTATGTGGCCTTTGTAAAGAGGCTGTAAAAAACCTCACAGGCACTCTTAACATGACAATTAATATGACTTGAAAATATTCTAGAGCTGTCTGTGTGAAATAGTTCATAAGACTAATGGTGGTCTGTTCTTGGCAGATGGTCCAATGTATGGCAAAGCATGATATGCCCACTTCATCTTGCTGTGAGTGCTCTGTGAACATGTCTCCACACAGACATTGAATGTAACAACTGTTGACTGGAAAAACAGCAAACATAGCTCTCTTACATGTATGTAGTTAGGTACTGCACCAACTGATGAAGCTCTTCCAATGAAAGTAGGTTTTGAAAATAGTTATGTCAGAAGCCAGTGCAGTGTATTTCAAATATGGCTCAAAATAAAGAAGCGCTTGGGCGGGTTAATAGTTAAGGCAGTGCCAGTTAAAGATGAATTGAAGTTGTCCTATCTGAAATTTCGTCAGGTCTGCGAAGATGGAGTTGTAGGAGTCCAGATGCATCAGAATGAGTTGCATTAGCGTCAAATGATACATTTCGCCGTATGAGCAATGAGCAATGCATTCAATAAAAACTGGATCTGCAGAGGAAGTTGACTTAAGTGCCATTATAGACTTCTTCATCCAGAAGCAGTCAAAGGTTCCGGATAATGCAACACCATTAATGGCCACTGTGTCTTTTCTAAGAATGTAGGGTTTAGACTTAGCGCTGTTCCTATTTGCATTTTACACCTATAAAATAAATGTTTAATTGCCAGCACTATGTTTAATAACTGGACTGGTAATTCATACATTTATTCATTTCTAACATCTAGCGCTTATGTGAGCATCAATGTTGCTCAGCTTGTACTGCTTGAAAAATGTTTTTAGTTTGTGTCAGCACATCAATAAAGCAATAAAATGCATAGTGATTGTTAGAAATTTTCCTTTCCGTATTGGCTTAAGTTCTTGCCCAAGAGATATATTTTGGAGCGTCAGGATATTTTATAAAAGCTGCAGTGCTTGAATGTGTATGCTTTGCATGGTGTTTCATACTGTGTGGCAAAATGTGCTAGATACAGTTCATCATTTGTATTGCAAAATGCAGTCAGCGCTTTAGTAGGCCTACATGTATTGTAGACATTGCTAATGTGTACTGTTTAGGCTGTCAGTTATGAATAATTTTTTCTGTAAAACTAGGTGCATATATGTTTGACAATCCTCAATGCTCTTGTAATAGTATCTGAAAATTTTAGAGTGAGCCCTCTTAAAATTTTATATGTGGTGATTAAATTGTCACCGTAGGCACCTTTCATTTTTGAATGGTTTAAATACATAAGTGTCATACATGCCTGTTCGTGCATGCATGTTTATTGGCATGTTTGTGTGCGAAAACTCATCCCCGATATGCAACGTACAGTTGTACACAACATGGAAGTTATACAGTTCTATTGAATGTTTTCTTTTACATGCATATTGCAGCTGTTTTTTAATTGACAAATTCTGGAAGTCCCCAAAATATTAAGCAAATGAAAGCAAGACAATCTTTTGTATCGAAATAGAATCAAATTATATTTTGTGCTACAGTTATGTGCCACATATTTTGCAGAGTGCTTATTATTCGTCGGCTGTCATGGTCATACATTCAACAAAGTTTGATAGCGCTTCCAAAGAGAATAAGATTTCACTGAGATCTTTTAGCCAACGACATTTTTTTTCTTATGTCAGTTGCTGCTTATCCATTTCCCGGTATGAACTTAAAAAGTTCTGTTTGCCAAGGTTAATTTGATAATCTTTAACATATTTCTTGTGTTCAGTGAGTCATAATGAGACCATAAGAATTAAGTATCAGATTAATTTTTATTATATGTGTGCATGTGCGTAATTTTGTTTCTGGGGTCTGAATTTGTGGTGCTATATTATATTAGATAAAAGCGCCACAGCAGTGATATATTGCTTTAAATAGTGAAACTCGTTATTGCTCAAGTCAAAACTAGCATAACGCTGACGTTGGCTAAACTCACATCAAGAAATTAGTCTAAATGTTGCAGGATTTATGAATCTTTATTTCCGTACATAAATCATACAACTGCTTTCTTCTAAAATGAAATTTGCCGGGAAATTTTGCCATTATTTACTTTACAAATTTAAGTTTGCTTGTGAAAAACCATTTGATTCCTTCGGTTTCATCCATAGTTGTTTGTCGGTAATTACAGTGCCTGATTGTGAATTATTTTGTGTACGATTTCTTATTGTCTAAACCTGTTCATTTTTCTTCCTCTCGTTTGTGTATTGTTTTGTACTCTGGAACCATGTTAAGAGTATGCCGACGATTTGAATGCTTTCTTGTCACTTTGAAGGACCTGACTATATTGAGTTCATCTCAGATTGAGTTAGTTCATCTGGTAGACTTACATTTGTTCGATCTGATGTGCTATGCTTTGATGCCTATATTTACACCGAGCAGATTCATTAGATCTAGCAGTAGTTAATAGTGAATAGTAATAGTAAGAGGTGTGAGTTTGATTTGTACAGAAGATAAGTCTCATGGGTTTCTTGGAATGGTTCAAAATATGAACACACGACAGAACTTATTTTAAATGATGTACCTGTGCTAAAATGAAGTTACCATAGTTGCAATTTCCTGTCTCCTCAACCTTTAGCAGCATAATAATAATATAAAAACCAACCGCTCTGGCCAAACAGCAGGTATGGGTTTTTAAGTAACTTGAAATGTCTGTAGGTATGTGAAGACCATGCTTGAGACTTTCTAGATTTGTTCATTGTTGACTACAACGAACAAGAAGTGTCTCATCAATGCAACTTATTATGATATTTTAATTTTACTTTTACCGGTAATTATAATTAACTTCCTTAATTTTGAACCTACAATTTTGTCACAGACTTGTGTATATACTAATCGAATATGGATAGATATGAGTTTTTATTAAGAATTGTCATGCCATGGGCAATTGCTGCTTTGAGCAAAATAACTGCAGTCACATTTCAGAGGAACCCAAAAAGACACACTCCATTCTGTGTAAACTTATGAACATGATCTATGGTTCTAACTATCATGCGAGCAAGAGCTCATTCATGTTCAACTTGCACATGTCACTTCATGAGAGGCGTATATTATTGTGTTATTACATTAGTTTACATTAAGTCGCACTTGTTTACATTGAGTCACACTTGTTTATAACGGTTGGGTAGCTTCGTTAAGCACCTTCGTGAGGTTATTGTAAATGTCCATATACATGCATACATACATACATATGTATAGTATTACATACATACATACACTGGTTTAATGATACTGTAAACATGCATTTATTTCATAATGTGGACATGAATAATTGAATATTTCTTACAAGCATATTTAATTATTTATGCCAGTGCATTCAAATGTGTCCGATATTGTGATTGAATTCTACAATTTATTTTACTGTTCCATCATCCATGTAACTCAGATTTGTGTTGAGACCTAAGTGTCTGTCCAAACCAAGTTTCAGATTAGGGGTGTCTTTCCTCAGTCTGGTGTTGGATTTGTGTAGCCCACACAGTCACTGATAGTTTAGAAAAGTGTTACAATGTTGGAACTGCAAAGACAGCTTGTAGAAATTCTGTATGATTCCCAGTATGATAGTTTGTACCTTTGTACTACTCGTACCACCTAGTTTATAAATTTGCCATCTATTCTGTTTAGTTTCTACGATGAAAATATTTTGTGCTTATTTTAGAGATTATCATTTATAATTTGAAGAATGTAGATGAAGTTTTTTGACTGTTGGATTATTGGATACATCTTATTCGTAACACGCATATTACCTTTTTTTGGTTATTCTTTTTTGATGATGATACGAAAATTGTTTTGTAGCAGTATAACAATGTTTATATAAGTAATTCAAGACAAAGCTGTTCTCTAGAAGTTTCTAGTGATAATAAAGACATGGAATCAGACTTTTGATCAAGGTATTATTAGCAATTTAGCCCTACCACAGAAATATTAACTATTTTTTAAAACTAACTAGCATTATCAATCACTGGTTCAATAGCCATTTTCTAGACTTACCAGATATGTTGGCTTAGCTTTTAGCTCTTAATTCTGGGAATGGAGAAAGGTGGCATGATGACTTAATTTGTTACATCAGGTCCTGTCATTTACTGCATCTTTCTTTGCTCTTTCCTTCTACCATATGTCCATCACACACTTAGATGTCTCCTAATGAATTTCTTTGTCTTTCTTTGCCCCTTTTCCGTGTTTGAAAACCACACTTTGATTGTGCTTTGGTTTCAGGTTGGGAGCACCTCTGAGGAGCTTCTCTTGAAGTGGTGCTATATAAGATTACAACTACACTGAATCTCATTAGATCAGTCTGTCATACTGCTGCATGGCAAAATCATCTCGTACTTTATATAACAAAAAGATCTATGTGATAAGTTGCATTCCTTAATTTGAATAGTAAGACCAATTTTACCTCACTTAGCACTTGCAGATCTCCTCATAGGTGATTTTCCACCTTGGCCAAGTTTCATGCACTTATTTTATTTTTGTAAGATTCTTGCAACTTAAATAAAGTTCTTCTCTATAGTGTGTCCAACACTTACAACTGACAAAATTATGAGAAGACATGTTAAATCTACACGACACGTGTGTAATATGTGGTTCTGTTCCAACCAATAGTGGCAACAAGTATTTAACAGTACTTAAGGATCAATGATTCCAGTTGAAATAATTGTCAGATTTACTGCTTTCCAAATGATGCAACTGTTGTTCTGAAGTTCTGCAGCTCCTTCTCCAAACTGTCGATTCTCTGTAGGGCTGCATAAATGTCCTCAACCTTGGCCTCAATTTCTTTGCTGTGATTTTCATAGATTTGAAACATTTTGCCTTCCAAATCAGTGCAGGTTCTTACAACCTAAAACACACGAATAATTGAATATTTTAAATGCATTATTATCGTATCATCTATAGTGTCTATACACCCCAAGCTGCTTCCCACTGCTCACATTCAGCGTTGCCACTGCTCACCCAAACCACTTTAACCACTGCCGGGAGCATGTTAATGAGTCCACACTAGTACCCTGTAGTAGTAGTAGTGGCAGTAGTATAGAAGTAGTAAGGGCCTAGTAGTAGTGGAAAAGCAATGTTTGTTTCAAATTATCAGTAGACTACATTTATGAACACTTGTTCTGATTACTTGCAGGATACATGTTCGAAGATTGATTGTGTTAGCCTACTACTGGTATATAAAATTAGGTCTATCATTCCTGTTAAGATCACTTGTACGTTCAAGTCTGCTAGTTAAGGTTTTTTGTTATCTTCCGTCACCTGCAAGTCCAGAAAGGTCTTGAAGCCTGCGATCACACTGGTGTCCTGTTGTCGCTTGACGTTGATGTCTTCAATTACCAGCTGCAATTTCTCTGACAGGGATTCACGACTTTGGTTTTGCTCGTTGTCCTTGTCTGAGGTATAACTTGAACCATTGTGACTATTTGAATCCATGGTAGTTAGCCAAACCTAAAAATTTAAGATCATGTACACTTCCTACAGCTGCTATAGCTTGTGCTGTTAATGACAGACAGCTTGCAAATCGGGTATAAACTTCTGTAGGTTTTCTGTTAAACCAATGGTGCCTGTAATGCATCCCAGTTTAGGCATACATAAGAATATTTTAGTATGCAACTTAGAAAAAAGGTAAAGTTCCAACATTGCAGAATTGAAAAGAAAGGAGTGAAGACCCTTATCTTGCACCTTGTCATGCAATGAACAATTCCAAAATTTCTGGATGATTGACTAACTGGTGCATCATAGAACTTGGCATTATTTATTCCATGGTCATAATACAGAGTGCACTAAGCAGGCTCAAACCTCCAATCGCTGGATAACAGACGTACAGAGGCTACTGACCACCCTTTCACAAACATTAGTATACCATACCCATTTTAATAAGTGGTCATCTAGAAAGCTATAAAATTAAATTGATCATCGATGGAATGTAAAAATCTGTGATAATCTTATAAATTACACAGAAAACTTTAGCTCAAATTCATTTAGACGTATCGTTTTAATCGGTTATGTAATGGAAATTGGAGACGTCTCAGACGAGTATAGATTTGTAACACCCGCTGCTTCAATTGTTGCACTTTCGCTCGCTAAATTCATTTAATTACAGCGATAAATCACATTGGCCCTACAGGGCCTACAGTAGTCGGTAATTGGGTAGTTTAGCGTCCCAAATTATTTTGACCATTTCTTTGCAATAATAACTGAAAGACATGTACAATAACACATATTTAATTGAGGAAATCATAAAATGTGTGCTTGAAAACCTCAAGGAAGTTCCAAACGGGGTAACTATCGCGTAGAAATGGAAGCTGGATGAGGACTTCTTATGGCTAAATGATGAAAAGAACGCTTCAAAGATGGAAGCTGGATCAAGGTTCTGTAATAGTAGTTGAAATAGAAGCTGGATACAAGTTTTCATCCATCTGAAATAGTAGCTGGATTCACGAATAGCACGATAAAGAAGTGGAAGCTGGATGAATGTTTTTATAGATCTAAAAAATAGAAGCTGGATTTATGAAAAGAACGATAAAGAAATGGAAGCTGGATGAAGGTTCCAGTTTTGATAAAATCGAAGCTGGATTAACGAGAAATTCCAAGTCTAGCAATAACCTGAATAATTTGGGACGCTAAACTACCCAATTACCCAGTAGTCTAGCGGAGATTGCTTTACAATAATGGACAAAAATTAACTTACTTTGATGGCTGAAAACTGAATAACCACTCAACTTGAATTTTCTAAAACTAATAACATTCGCATTCCAAAACAACGTACTGTTGTCGTCTGCTTCGCTGCGTAAATTTTTTGTTTTTATAGTGCGCCAGTCTAATTTCTGTAGGCCTATATTTAGTTTAAATTTATTTCGAATATTGGATTTATACCGTAATATAGTTCAATCCTTGCCAGGTAAAGATTGAACCTGGGACTAATATCGAAAATATATCGATATTTGTCCCAGATTTAACTGTGTGTGCATTTATCCATTTTATGACTTTTTGCAGTTAATTTTTAGTGTGAGTAGCGCTATAGAAGCAATTTATGTAATGTAAATAATCATGTGTGCGTAAATACGTTTAATTCTGTTAATATAAAAAATTATAATGTGGTTTTAAATAGGGGCACTTTACTTGTTGAACTTACTATACAAAAAGTAATGCAATAATACGTTACAATTTACAAAATACATTACAAGTAAAGGTTTATAGCGCGCTCTTACAAAACAAGCCCTGCACGAGCTAGATTATAAACTTGTTCTGCTTTAGTTTCAAGTGCTCGTTCAGTGTCAATGATGCTAATCTAATGTTTCCTGAATTGATGCTTTTTTCAGCTACCCAAATTGTTAAATTAAACAAAAAATCTGCCGTGAGGGACAAAATAAATTATATGCTAAATCAGTGGTCAAATTTGACTTTGCGAGACGTGGTCATGACTTTCAGCTCTTGAAGTTCGCTTTTAACCACACAGTCGGCCGCAAGCCATTGCACGCTCGACTGAATTCGACGCACGAGTGATTTCACGTGTGGCTCTGTCTGCAGCGAGCTCAAGCATGGACTGCTTTATGTTCACCTTAGGTTGAAAGCGTAGCATAAAATAATGGTCCGAATACTTGTACTCCCAAGTTTCTAGCCCAGATAATGTTGTGCAGGATTTGAGAAGTAAAGCAAGCAATGTGCAAGTTGAGTCAATTATTTGGAATAACTTTAGGTCACGTTCTTGTGCTTCGGAGCGTGGGACAGTAGAACTTAATGGGAGTCAGATAGGGCATACAGCCTTTGAATCCAGCTCTTATATTGGAAACGTTTGCTTTTTTGGACCGCGTACCTTTCTTCTGGTTTGGCCCCAGGAGAGGAAGCACACTTCAATGTTATAACTTTTTTGTTGCCAACATAGTGAAGACTGTGAAGTTGTGTAGAGTCTTAGTTTGTTTGGTCTGTTAGTTCTGAAATGGAGTTTTCTCAGAGGTGGATTCTTCAACTGCTGATGCTTCTTTGTGTTCAGGTAGCTAAAATTTGCAGGGGAATTATCTGAGACTTTACTAAGTACATGAGATACGAGCCATAGGTGTATAAGAGTGAGTGAATATGCATAGAAAGGCCACTATTTAAAAATGATTATTATTGTTATGATCATTTATGATGATGAATATAGTATATTTTATTGTTTCTTGTTATCTACATATTTTTTCTTCTCACTGTGTTTTTAGTAGTTTTATTTTATTATCATGAGTGTCTTTGCCATCATCGCTAGGGTGTTGTACCATTAGCATGGGCAGAGTTTATCAGGGGCTAGGGGGGGGGCTAAACCCCCAAGAAGTCCCAGATTCATATTTTTACCATGTAAATGGTTTCTTTTTCCGGGCTTAGCCCCCTCCCCCTAAGAACGGCTAGTTCTGGACCAAATTTTTCCAGCCCCCCCAAGAACGGAAACCAAAATCCGCCTGTAACCATTAGTTTATTAGTTATTAATTACTGTCATGATCTCATAATGCAATGTAGCTCATATTAAAAATAAGATTGATCATGTGTTTCAGGTTCCCATCACTGAATCGACCGCAACGCTTACCATTTTCGTTCAGGGTTTTCAGAATGTTTTTCAACGACTGTATGATGGCGAGTGTTGTGACTCTGCGTGTGTCTCTGAATGTGACCTGCTCTACATAATCTGTTTCAATGACAGGTAGGACTGTTTTATTGCAAAAATACTTGATTGATCGATTGGTTGGTTGGTTGATTTTTGATTGATTTTTTATTAATTGTATCTAAACATTTATAAGGCTTCCATTTGTGGGATGAACATTCAAAGTACTCTCATATTGCAAGACCTTGGGAGAAGAAGGTTTTGAGAGAAGAGAAAAATAGACAGTGGTTTCCAGAAACAGAACTGTGAACAGAAGGAGAGTGCACATTCCAGTCGAAGCCGAAGATCGAGACATGGCCATAATAGTTCTGGAATGAGGTACCAGAAGGTCAAGTGTGTTAGAAGAGTAAAGTGGTACAGAGTGCATAGTTTGGCACATGCGATTTGGTCATTTTGTGTGTTTTCTCACGTGCATTACTGGACAGGAGTGAATGATCAGAAAATAATGGATACAGGAATGGAATTCCAGTTTAAAGTAATTGGTCATAGAATATGTAAAACATTTACCTGGTAACAGACTACAAGTTATTAGACCATGACACTTAGTGATAAGTTATTCCAGATGGTCAAATTATCTGCATTCCATTTTTATACAAAAGAAATGTGATATTTGTGTAATTGATCAAATATGTACGTTATATTTGTGTTTTTTATATATCTTAGTTCTCCTCAGCCTGAGTGCTTGACAGAAGTGCATGACGTGTACAGCACATCAAATAGGACATTAGCGTATCACTTGGATTCTTGGTTGGTAAGTACAGTTCATTAGTACATAAGGACATGTGTGAGCGCAGTATTTATTATCTGTCTTCCTGTAGCCTTAGGCCTACTCTCTGTTTTTCTCTTTTGTCTGTTTGTCTCAGTTGCAAAGAGTTGCATTCGTCAGAATGGCCAATACTTTTCAAAACTGTGTACTGAAACTTTTATGCTAAAACTGCTTCTCAAGATGATTGATTGACTGGTTTGTGCATTTGATTGATCGACCAATTAAATCACTATGACTGGCCGATGATTGAAGCATCATTTTGATTGATTGATTTTGATTGAGCTTCAGTTCAGGCTGCTCAGCACTGATTGGTAGCAAACTTTGCCAAATGTTACTTGTGTTTTTTTGCAGGGTAATTTGTCCGTGAAGGTTTTGGCGTACGATATTGATTCAGGTCGTAATGAGTTCATCGATTACTTTGTATTTGCGCTCAACCTATCATCATCGTCATCAGTTCCAGGTCCTACGTTCAGCACTTTTCCATCGTCTACACGATTTACAACAGCGCCTTCACAACTACCAACTGCAGGAGTTACACAGTTACCTGGGCCAGGAAATAGTTCCGTTCTGGTATTCCCAGGCACGAGGCAGTTCTTTAGAACAAAGTAAGCCTATTCTTTTGAATGTTCTTGGTGCTTTGCATGGACTATGGTATGCTTTTATATATTATCAGGTTTTGATTCAATGCATAATTCTACCACCAAATCTGGGACTAATTAATTAATTAGTGGTTAATTAATTAATTGATTAGTTAATTAATTAGTGGTTAATTAATTAATTGATTAGTTAATTAATTAGTGGTTAATTAATGTCCATTAATGCTAGGACCAAGTGATATTGTCTCAGTCTGAGCATCGTGGTCTTAAGACAGTCATGAGACATTGCAAATGTCTTGTTGCAGTCTTGTCTTGGTCATTTGTGAGTGCCTCCTGCACTTTGTGCAGCATCTCAGACTTCTCGGTGTTGTCATTATTGTGAGGCAGACTTTTCAGGCATCACCGTAGTCTTGCTTGTTGAGGTATCTGGACTCAGATTTGTAACAGATTGAATAAAACGCAATCATGATAATTGGTAGGGGAGGGTTTAGGGCAACTGTAAAATGCTCTGGCATGAAAAGCAAGTGAATGCAAGATTGCTTCCCGCTGCCCCCCCCCATCAAAGGCCCACTCAACCTTCCATTCGGCAGATGGTGTTGATAAACTGAGCAATAGGATGTGATGGACGCCTTGCATGGCTGCCAACAGTTAAATTTGATCCCTGCTGTAATAACTTGTGATCATCTGTTTGTTGCTGATTGTAGTCGTATTGTGTTGTGTCAGTTTGAAAATGAATGAATAATATTATTATTATTATTATATCATGTAGAATTTGTATAATTCGAGATCAGTTTATTATGAAAGGTGCTACATGAGGATAGTTATTTTAGCAATGTAATGTAAATCTTCGAGAATTTCTGAGCGCCCACAAATGCTTGATTGCAAACCACTGCTGTTGTGTATTCCAAATTAGCATCTTGGTTTTTTAAATGGTATTAAACCAAGACGTTATTAAATTTTTAATCATGGACTTCTGTAGATTTGTTCAATTTATTATAGTCTCATCTTGAGTGCAGCTGTTACGTGTGATGCCAACTACTACACGCAGAGATGTGATGTCTACTGTGTGAACTCGAGCACTTGCAATGGTCACTATACTTGTAACTTGACCACTGGTCAGAAGGTCTGCCTGACGAACTGGACAGGCTCTGACTGCACTGTACCAACTGCAAATGCCATCTGTACTCCACCGCCAACTTCACCAGCAAATGAAGGTTTCCTTGGTTTAACCGTGTTTTTTTTATATATTCTGTTGTACAGGGTGGGCCAAAAAATGAGATAAAAACGGTGGGTGACCTCACTAAAAGTGATATAACTTTTGTTCTGTTTGAAATATTTTGATGAAATCTGGCCATGATATGTAAATATAAATTGTCTATAAGCCTGTAAAATTTCATTTCGAAATTCTTACTTTTGGTCAAGATATTGGCAACAAACCTAAGGGGTCTTTTTTTGGCCCACCCTGTATATTCTATCGTGTGATTATGATCCTGATCTGTTTACGAATGTTCTTGATAAATTATTCACGAGAGAAAAATTGTCTGTGCAAACACAGATGTTTCTCCATTAAAACTTAGCCTACTCCTCTGTGTGGGTCTGACCATGATTAAATAGTTGGCTGTCTGTCTTAAATAATATAATGAATTTCATTACAACAAGAATGTTAAGTTATAAATCAGGAACTGGTCTGGGCTTTAACCTAGCATAACATAACATGGATTTTAAGTGGTTCAGAAGATACTGGTCTGTGTTAAAACCACTGCAAATTAACCTGGAACATTTAATAGCCCAATTTTCATAGCTGCCTCTTAAATGGTGTGTCCACTGAGACATTGCTGTCATCCAAACTGTTCCACAGCTCTACAACTCTAGCACTGAAGAATTTCTGTCCTAATGTTCCTTTCGGCTTCTTAAACTATTTGGTCCTGTGACCCCGAGTTGCTGTGATTGGTGCTAATTCCATAGTCTCTACAAGATTCTTCACAAGTGCATCCTATCGTAGCGTAGTCTCCTTTTGTCTGTTTTGCAGCATTTGCATTATAAAGGCATGCTGGCTTTATTTACCAGTAGATAGTTTTGAGCGAATATAATCCAGGTTTGATTGTCCTTTGATTAGCATATAAGACTGTCACAACCAAAGGGCAAGGGTCAAGCCTTTACCAGGACAGTCCAAGATTTCATCTGTGCTCTGAATGTACATGTTGGATAGATTGGACTGGCCACCCATGCTCATAAGGTGACACAAAAAACTCTTTAGCACGTTGCATGCATGGTTTTGTGTAGGGTTGACTTATGTAATACCATAATAAACTAAAGTGCAGCATAAATTGTTGCATAAATTGTCGGTCATTAAAAGAGCTTTTTTAATTTTGAAAGTTATATTGGATTTGGACTTAGGATTTTATGCTATTGTAAAACATTTTGACATTGATTGGATATAGAAATGATGTACGTTTGTTTATTATACCTTGTATGTACACCAAAATGTGGATAGCAATTGGTATATTAAAGAATATTCTTATCTTATCTTATATATTATCATAATATTTCTTTTCATGTTTGTTGTTGTTGTTTTTCAGGCATCGGACCATGCCAGCTGTTCGATCTTGTGTTCATCCTCGACAGTTCTGGCAGCGTCAATAACCTCGACCCAAACAACTGGCAGCTGATGAAGAACTTTATCAAGAGCATTGCTGACCGCGTCACCATAGGACGCAATTTTTTCCAGCTGGGAGTTATAACCTTTGGAGACTCTGCCCAGCTGAGCATAAAGCTCAGTGACGGTTCCATCTACTCCAACCTCCAGAACAGAATCGATGCACTTCCTTACCTTGGACAGAAGACGAACCTGAGGAGTGGTCTGCGACTCGCCCGAACCGAGGCCTTCCTGGCGCGAAATGGGGCACGTCCAAATGCCCACCGGTCTGTCATTCTTGTGTACGATGGGGAAAAGCCCACTGCTGAGTTCGGAACGCTGACGAACGAGGCTCCTCGGTTGAGGGAAATGGGAATTGATGTATCTGTTGTCTCGCTTAACTATTTCTTTACGAATGGTCTTGCAACACTTGATCTCGTGCAGAGCATTGCGTCACGCCCGTTGAATGCGCACCTGTTCTACGATCTGAACTCGTGGTCACGCATCGCGAATACGATTGCACCGACAATTCTTGCTAATCTTATGAATACCTGTCTAAGAAATATTGGCACACCTGGTGGTGGGACTGGTGCGAGCTCATCTGTTCCAACGACTTTACCTTCGGTCACAACTCTTCCAACCGGCTTATCCTCGAGCTCAGCTTTTCCAACCGGCTTACCATCAGTCACAACTCTTCCAGCTGGTCTACCACCAAGCTCATCTCTTCTGACCAGTGTTCCATTAAGCTCCACTGGTTTGCCTGTAAGTTCAGCAAGTGTTATCTCTTCAACCTTACCTACTTCGGCAAACAGCAGAACAGGCAGCCTTACGGGCATATTATCAACTATATTCCCATCAACAACATCTGGATCTTCTCAGACAACAGGTTATAAGATTAATTTACTGTTTTTTGCAATTTGAATTACGTACCACTTAGATTTGTTGAATAAATTCAGAAAATTGAATTTTTTAATAGTTTACACTTTGGTATACTCTGTTCCATACTGTGTTAACTAGTTATCTGTTTACTTTCTATACTACTGGTCAAGCAGATTCCTGTGTTGTTGGGGTTTTCTGCCTTATTTTGGCTGTGTAGTTCTGATCTGTCTAGACTTTAAAAAGTTGCTTAGATGCCATATTCAGGCTAACCTAAGTTGTCACTGCATCTTGCAGTGTGACTTTGAAGCCTTTGTCACTGCATCTTGCAGTGTCACTTTGAAGCCTTTGTCACTGCATCTTGCAGTGTCACTTTGAAGCCTTTGTCACTGCATCTTGCAGTGTCACTTTGAAGCCTTTGTCACTGCATCTTGCAGTGTCACTTTGAAGCCTTTATCTGTGCTGCATCTTGCAGTGTGACTTTGTTCATAAAATGCATCGTTACTTTAATTGATTTCATTGTCATGTATGTAAGTTTCATTGGGAGATGTATAAAAGCACTACAGTGATTAAACTCATATCTTCCTACTCACTTTGTGATGCTTTTACTAAGAGTCGATTTCTTATTTTGTAGATAAGTTTTGCTCCTATCGTGGAACTTGTAGTGCTGACAGCGGTGCAAATGCATGCTGCTGCCAACCAGGTACATATATGTACAGTTCTGTACACACAGTATTCATTTGTTTATGGTTTATGGTAATAGAAAGTGTCTTAAAATTTTACAATTTCAGTTTCAATTACAATCAGCCAGTGTCTTATTTTTCAATTTGGTTGAGTTGTTCTGTTATGTTGCAATCATTAGATTAAGGAATTAGAAAGTTTCTGGCTGTTTTCCAGGCTATGTTGGAAGCCAGTGTGAATACGAGGATGATCCGTGTGCTGGCAATCCATGCAATGGTGGATCATGCTCTCGGATAAACCGCCTGAACTTCACATGTTCTTGTCTTCCTGGGTCAGTTTCTCTCTGGGCTTGTACCTCACCTATTCATTCCAGTGCAGAGATAATGAGTTGTTCATTCATTCATTCATTCAATCATTAACTAATTCATTGATTTATTCATTCATTCAGTCAATCATTCATTCATTAAGCGACCTTATATAGTGCCCCTCCAGACCACACATTCAGGCACTCCCAACCCAACTCTGACAATAGAAAACAGCTTTTAGATGCCTGTTAGTGTATGCAGTCTCCAGCTAAAAGGGCCTATTATGCAGATCTGACCCAACTGCTCTCTGCAATCTGTACTCAATGCCGCTGCTAGGCTCATTGCCCGTCTTCCTCGATTCTCCCACATTTCTACATTCATGACTGAACAACTTCACTGGCTTCCACTCTCGGCCCGTATTCAATTTAAAGTCCTGATTTTGGTCCTTAAGTCTCAAATGGGTCTTGCTCCGAAGTATCTGTGTGATCAGATACATCGCCCCCTTTCTGCCACTTCACTGCGTCCTCTTAGGTCCTCTGATCGGCTTGACCTCTTTGTCCCCCGAGTCAGGACTGCCATGGCTCAATCCAGATCATTTGCCTGCATTGGTCCCTCCCTATGGAATGGGCTTCCCCCATCAGTTCGCTCTGCCATTCTCTCTGGTAGTGTATCCTCGTCTTTCTCTCGTCTAAAAACTTGTCTTTTTTCTCGGAGTTAAACGCACTGGGAGCGCTTCTGAAAGGCTCTTGCTGCGAGAAGTGCTTTATAAATGGTCAGATAAGATGAGATAAGATAACTGCTGAAGTCTTAGAAGTTCACGATATGGAAACAACTAGATCACCTTGAAATATTACATATGCTTCTGCAGCTTCTATTTTGTAGAGAGGTGAAGCTGGCTTAATGCAGCATCGGTTGGAGGATCCATGGAATGAATCCAGTTAATTTAAACTCTATTCCATTTTGATTCTTTTTCATCAGTAAAGAATTACACAAGCCACAATGTAAGCAAAGTTGCACTGAAAGGCTCTGCATTGGATGTTAAACTTTGAACTTAAACTTTGATTGATTGATTGATTGATTGATTGATTGATTGATTGATTGATTGATTAAAGACTCAGAACAAAGAAAAGATCTGAAATCTTAATTTCTTTTTTTGGCTCTAGCTGTCGACAAAAGTTTCACTTCAAGAGCAGGCTGTGAAACGGTAACTTTTGCAGTCAGACCATAGAACAAACTTGACATTTTCTAATTCAGCATCGTTTTTTGCTTATAGATTCGCTGGTGACCGGTGTCAGATAGTCGGATCTACTATTCTGACATGTGACACTCCAGCCCCAACATCTGCCCCTCAACCTCAGTGCTCATCAATACCACCCGCACCGTGCACTGAATTCTACTATGGCGCTGACTGCGCCACTTACTGCCGCGAGGAAAACTCTTGCATTGGTCACTACGCATGCAGTTCTTCTGGTCAGCGGACCTGCCTATCCGGCTGGAAGAACGTGGCTACCAACTGCACGGAAAACGATGGATTTGTGTCGGCTGAATGTCCAAGGACTTGCCTCAACAATGGATTCTGCTTCAGCAACATTTGCTGTTGTCATTCAGGTACAGACAGCCTCCAGCTCTTTGGCCTCCTTTTTCTAGTCATATTTACTTGTTTGCCCTGTGTTGTGGTGTATATCTGGCTTCTTGGGTTATACTCAAGCAGCAGGACTGTTACTATGGACATGTCTTAGGTCACTGTAAATGATACTGGACAGTGGACACTGTTTGATTCACAATGCAGAAATTAAGGATTTGGTATTGAATGCTTGTAGCTTTTAAATTAAGACAGATGTTGGACTTTTACTAAAGAATTGATTGATTGATAGGATTCATACCTGGTTGCTTGAAAAGGATATGTCTATTTTATGATGTGCTTAGATTTAAAGCTCAAAGAAATATGACTGGAAGACTTGACTCTGTTTATAAAATTTGAATTGTTTAGTTTATCTGAAAATTGTTGAATGTCTTTATGTGTTTACCAACCTGTGCTAAACATTGCTTTGTCTTTGTTTTGTCTTTAAGGATTCTATGGTGAACAATGTGAAATTCAGAGTGGAAATACTACATCTTCAAGCTCAACAACTCCAACTGGTTTTCCTTCAAGCACAGCTGGTCCTACTGGTTTAACTTCAAGCACAGCTGTTCCTACTGGTTTAACTTCAAGTTCAGCCACTCCAACTGGTTTAACAGCAAGTTCAACTACTCCAACTGGTTTAACATTAGGTTCAACTGTTCCAACTGGTGTAACAGCTGTACCAACTGGTTTGACATCATCTGTACCAACTGGTGTAACATCAGCTGTACCAACTGGTGTAACATCAGCTGGACCAACTGGTGTAACATCAGCTGGACCAACTGGTTTGACAGCTGTACCAACTGGTTTAACATCACCGACACCTAGCACATCAACAAGGACAACAACAATTCCTCAGACAGGACTCTTCTCATCTCCAAGTGCCACTTCCTCACTCCCAACTCCAAGTGCCACTTCTTCGCTTTCAACTCCAAGTGCTTCTTCGTCGGCCTCTACTCCGGCATCAACTTCATCTACAAGTTCTGCATCTTCAGCATCTTCGACTTCCGCTACTGCCACTGCCACCACTTCTGCCACAACAGGCACAACGCTTAGTTCCGAAGACCTGATCATTAAAACGCTTCGTGATTACATCAGGAACAACTTTCCAAATCTGAGTCCTGTCGAACAGCAGCAACTCTTGAGCGAACTGCTCGCAAAACTGCTCGCACCAGCCGCCTTGTGTAACTTTAACTTATTTATTTCTTCCATTTGCTAAAGCGCCCTTTCAAGCTCACCACTCAGAGGCGCTACGACTACAGAGCGAACACTGATAGAGTTTCACATCACAGTGCACTAGCAATTGCGAGTGAAGGACTTGCTCAAGGTCCCTACGTGACGGCTTGAGGTGGATTCGAACCTGGAACCATCCGGCTCCAAAACACTGAACCCATCATTACACTACCGCGCTCCGCAAAGTTGCTTCAAATGCTATTGATACCAGTCCATCTCAACTTATTTATTGCTTCCGTAGCTTAATAGCTTAATAATTTTATAAATTTCAGAATTTTTTTTCGCTACGGGATTGCATTGCCGTAACTGCACAGTTGAAGGATTTTAGTTGGTACTTTGTGCAGAAATTTTTTTATGATTTTTTTTCAATAAAAATGATGAAAGCAATTAAAATATTCACAAACGCTATGTTTAAATCGATTGCTTTTAAGATTATTAGCTGTAAATTTGACAGAATTAACCACGTAGCATATATTTGTAATATTGTAACATTTAACAGATTGTGTTAGTCACAATCGAAATTTCACGTCTTTCAGTACTTAATAATATTCCAACGCACATCCTTACATACAAAAAGTTGGCTTCTACAGTATATGATTAATATGAGTTTATTTACAGAAATTTGCAGATTCATTCAGGCTGCTAAGAGATATATATATATATATATTATATATATATTATATATTATAATATATATAGTATATAATATATATAAAATAATATATAATATATATATATAATATATATATAATATATAATATATATATATAATATATATGTATACATTATTTTTGTGCTCAGCTGTGGATGACGTCAATTATCTGCCTCCAATCTATGTCTCTCTTCCATGGGCCGGAAGTGGAAGACTAGCGAACTACACCATTCAACTGGAGGTCCTGCAGGCTTTTCTCTTCCGTGGAGAAAACGGGTAAGAAACTTGCGCAACTTAATTGCAACCACACCAGCTGCGTCTGGGGCAAAACAGCATTGCAGATGATTTTCGTGATGCTATGCAATTGTGTATGCCAAAACTGGACGAGTTACTGAAAGTGTTGGTAACAGGACACTACCATAGTTAGAGAAAGTTGTGCCTGTGCTCTGCCCAGGCAGTTAGTTGCTGATCACTTCTAAGTTAAGTCACATTTGATATATCGCAATCTTTTGACTGGTACAGTCAAGATCTAAGACTAAGAGGTCGAAGAGACTGGAATGGTGAACAAATGCAATGTCGAGATATTAACCAGCACCTAAACGGCGAGAATGGTAAGACGCTCTCATAAAGATCAGAAAGACGTGGGTTTGATACCTCTAGCTTCGTAGGTTTACTCGGCCTTCGATTCCCTAGGGCAACTTAAAATGAGCAGTCGAACAGATAAGTGTCTTGCAGGCTGCTATGCAGTTATCAATCAATCAATCAATCGTAGTTTATATAGGGCCCTTTCAAGGTACCTACTCAGAGGCGCTCCCGGCCGAGATCAAGCAAAAAGTCTTCAACAGTTTGTGAAATTGAGAACAGCTATACAACTGTTGTAGTATCTTTTTAGCCGTGGCTGGGCTGGGAGCGTCTCTGAGTAGGCTTCTTGAAGGGGCGCTATATAAGTTTTCGGAATGAATGAATGAATGTTGTTATCTAGTTTAAACTGATGCATTGGAATCATCTTCGTCTTTTGTAATCTGAAGGTGTTCAATGTGACTCTGATCTAGCAGTTCTGAGTATGTGTATACTGTATATTTGTTGCAATTGTATCTGCATGAAACAACTAAGGAATTTGTTACAGTAAATAAATCAAGTCTGAATCAACTAGAATTAACAGAATCAATTACCATGACGAGCTTTGACGTACATTCGGCTTCATGTGCTTTTTGCAATTCTTTCTGATTAATTTTCAACCATGTACAGTCCCGACTACTACTGATTGCTGTTTAAAGGTTTAGCTTAAGTTTGGACAGGACTTCAGCAAGCATTGGGAAACCTTTCTGTTTTGATTACTGTAACATTCTAGTACACTTGCCTCTACACTATCGAGCATGCCAAGTGATATTGATACATACTGTTAATATCTACATATTTGCACAGTATATACGGTACTCGTGTGTTTAATAACATTAATTTTGCATATTATTAGTAAATCCTAGAAAGAGTATGTATCATTATGTGTACCATTACATACATATCTTAATGATTTCCCTGTTTACATCTGACATGCAGCACCTATCAGCTAAAGCTCAAGTACGACTACATCCTGACGCAGTTGAACACAGGTAACGTAAGAAAAGTTACGCCAGAGGAATACCAGAGACTGACGTACGAGATTGACGACGTACCTACAGATGTTTCGCTGCTTGATTCCGCTAATCGTCTTCAGATCTCAGTCTTCGGCTCGTATCTTGACGATCGTGCGAGGAGGAAGTTTACTGTGGCGCTGAGGAATGCATATGGTCAGCTGAATTCAGGTGAGGACTGGTGCTTTCCGTTGGCTTGCTAGAGTCGGTGCTGAATTCTAAATGTTCTCATTGCAGGAGGGACCATTGAGGTGAGGTAGGCTAGTATACAGGGTTTAAAGTGGGTTGGAATGCATGGGAACGGCGTTCGCACTGCTCTCGAAATTCATCGCATGCGTTCGCACTGCCCACTAAGCGTGGAACCCTGGAAACACATACGTTCCAATAAAACTCTTCTTCAGCATTCCCACTGTTCGCACATTCAGTGTTCCCACTGCTCACACATTCGGTGTTCCCCTGCTCACCCAGATCACTTTTACCACCTGGAGTATACTCAAATGGTGACACTCTTGCTTGAAGAACAAATAGACCTTGAAAGACATGCATTGATACCTGTAGCCCTTCCCCCCAAGATCGACTCAACCTTCCACAGTGTGAGAATTGTGGAAAAATAACTGGGGGGGGTTGGACCATTATCCACTTGGAATTGGGGTGTAAAAAACATACTTTAACATGGGGCTCTAAGAAAGACTGGGGGGGTCGAAACCCCCCAACCCCCCGGCAATTCTCACCCTGACCTTCCACTCCCTAAGGGGCAGCTGTAAAATGAGTGGGCACCTAACAGGTGTTTGATAGGACCACAATGAATACTTCAATGTTACTTTTACTCTGATTTGGCGATAAACACGAATATTGCATGTACCTCCTGTAAAATATGCAGATGCTGTTTTTGCTGGCTACATGGTAGTAGACTTTTTACCTAGTAAGTTGATTATGTGGGAAAACTAGCGTTCTTTGTCTGTGGTTGATTACTGTAGCCAGTCTCAATTTATTTTAAACAAATTTAATGTTAATTTTATGTTTTTTATGCCATCTGTTCAAGGTCTTTGTGTGCTATCTTTACATGAAGTTATTTATTTATTTATTTATTTCTCACATTTGCTATAACGCCCCTTCAAGCTCCCAACTCAGAGACGCTGCCGACTACAGCGCGGACACTGCATCGGAGTTTCACGCCGAAACGCACAAACTATTGCAAGTGAAGTACTTACTCAAGGTCCCTGCATGATGGCTTGAGGTGGATTCGAACCTGGAATCCTCTGGCTCCAGGGCACCAAACTCACCACTACACCACCACGACATAGGACATAGGAATGCTATGAATATGCTGTAACATCCAAGATCCAGGTTTTTACTACCACTAACAGTTAGTTTAAACTGTATGTATATACAGCTTGGACAGACAAGAAAGATGCTCGTATAGTCATTGGTGAAGTTGAAGAACTAATTGCCGTTACCGGGTATGTTTATTATATGTGTCCTTGTCATTTTTGTGTTGTTTTAATACTACTATTTATTGTTTTGTATTTTTCTTTGTGGTTTGTAAAGATTAAGATTTAATGATTGCAAAGCTAAAGAACCAATTGTTACTATTTTAAAATTCTTAGCCTAAAAACAGTGTCTTTAATTAATTTGATATGTGGTTACGGCCTGATAATGCTTTGCTATGCAAGGTACTAATATGTAACGTATGATTCATATGTCATAGCTGTAGTAAAAATTACCTACAGGAAACATTTCTGTGTTGTGCAATCTGTATGCTAATCTATTCTAATTTATGTTAATTTATGCAGGGAAGATGTGACCTTGTTGAACTTCTGGTTGGTGAGTGGTTCATCAGACTCTGAGTCACCCGATTCCATCATGGTGCCAAGGGATCTGTCGATCACAACAGAACTTTCAAACCTTGGCGTTGTGACATCTCTTTGCCGTTCAGTCGCGTCGTTCAAGGCTATCGATGGTTACGGTGTTTTCGTCAACGGAGTTGTTTACTACGAGGATATGCCTCGATTTACCGACGTTCTTTTGCAGTACTGGAATTACACTGTGGGAATTCCCAGTGGTTATACAGTCAAAGTTGTTAAACAGGAAAAATGGTATCTTTCCACTGGGTAAGTTAAGTTTTGTAGGTGTTGATATCTATGGAAATTCATGCCTGCTAATGTGGCCCTTAATCTTTTACCCGTTTGCCCCGAGAATATCCGCTGAAAACGGGCTTAAAATTTAAAAATGAATGGGTAAAGGGTTAAAGTTCGAACAACTATTTTATAATTTACAGTTTTATTTAAAGTCTGAATTGGGTCATGTGGTCTTAGGTTTTAAAAACACTGCTAAATATGCCCTGGACTGTAGTACTACAGTTAAGAGTAGCTGACGGAAACATGTTTAGATCTGTCAATATTTTCTATCCTACAAACATTGCATATCTGACGAATTCCCATTCAGCTTATGGAACTTTATGTATAGGTTCGTCTGTTAAAAACAGTTTTGCAATGAATTTAATACATGGTTGTGACCTGATAATGAATTGTTATGAAATACTAAAATATAGTGTATTGTATCATAAGTGTGGCAGCAATGAATTAAATCTACTTCCACAACACCAACATCATTTACATGCGGGACATATAACAATGAACCCATGTGGACTTCAAATCGTCAATAAAAACCATGGGTTCAACGCCTGTAGGTCTCCAGGCTGTTTTATGGTATCAGATTTTTTATTGTTTACTGTAAGCGACCTTGGGCAAGTTGCTTACCCATCATTGTCTGTGGGGAAGGCAACGGGAAACCACCTCACTCATCTCATCCCCAGGGGCGTAAAGCCAATGAACCTGCCTTCGGGCAGAGCACCATCATCATGTAAGCGCATTGACACTCATCTGACAGACTCTCCTTCTTTTCCAGGCTTGGGACCGGCACGTGGAGCTGCTGGGTTGTAGCTTCTCAAGGCGAAGTTCATTTGTCATACGTTTTAGCCCATGTGTTAACATAGGATATTTGTATCGAACATGGAAAGTGTGTGCTGAACATACAATGTTGCTGTTGACTTAGATCAAACCTCATTGAAGAAAAAATAATGCATAGCACGTAATATTTAAACAAAAACCTGTAACTTGATTACTTATTTTCAAATGTAATGTAATCCATGGCTGTTGCATTACAAAATTCTTTTTGTTTGGTTTGTCGCAGTTTAATGGTCACTCGGCTCATTTATTTCATCTACAATTCTACGTCGTTTGCTATCTTACCAAAGTCACCGGCATTTACTGCACCAAAGAGCGAACAGCTTCCAGCGATTACATCAGTGAATGGTTCAGTGTATGAGTTGGTGCGAGCAGCTGATAGTGTGAATGCATTTCCACTGAAGCAGGCATTCTTTATTGCAGTTCTTGATCACCCAGTCGAGACGACATTCTCTACAATTCAGAGGATCATCCAAGATCGGATTCGGGAAAGTATGTACCGTAACTTGGTGGCATTTTTAGATTGAGAAATTGCAGACTTTTACTTGTGATGACAGTTTTTGTACTAAATTATAAGCAATCAATTCAATTTAATTTGTGATTGCAGGGAACTTGAGAGCACCTACTTATTAGTTGCTCTTTAGGTGTGTACTTGAATACATAACGTTATATACAATATTGCAATAATAAGGAAATGTTTATATATCAACTCTTGGGTTTTTTAACCGCTGATGTACTGCGCATACTGACGTATTGTGTCTTGTCAGGTATAATAATTCAATAACATTTATAATGTTATTGAATTGTTAGTCAAATAAATATAGAATATGGTATCAGATGAATAGTGCAGCAATAGTTTGAATTATGAGATTTAATGACTGGATGATTATTGAAAACCGAATGTTGGTCACCTTTCACATGTAAGAACTTGGTCACATGTAAGAATTTTACACTAACTATATCAGAATATTTGTATCTGACCTAGTGACCTGCCTTTGTTGTTGTTTCAGTTCCCAGTTATGCTACAGCAGAGGTTAAAGTTATTGGTGCTGATGAATACTTTTCTGTCAACAAGAGGTGAGCTCGGCTTGGAGTTTGTAAACTTTCAGAAAAGCCCAGCATTGATCCCGCTGTATTGTATCGTAGTATGTTAGATGAAGGTGTCCCTTTCTAGCGGGGTCAGTGATCCCGTCAAGGCCTATCCTTGTGGCCATTCCTCTTTGATAATGTGACTTGCAATCTATAACTGTAAAAAATGTTTGGTTACAAAATAAAATGATTGATTGAATGATTGATTGATTGATTGATTGGTTAGATAGTTAAGTATGTACAGTAGCATTTATTTGCAAATGTGATGCATGCATATATATATATCATATATTAATGTTAAAATTGTTTCTAGAAATGTATTTAATTATTGTTTCCAAATTTTATATTAAAATCTATGTTATAGATAAAGCCAACCTTATAAGTAAATTTATGCATTTGTTTTAAACTTATTTAAATTTTTCACTCTGAATTCATTGCTTTTAATTAATTTAAAAGGCAAATATTCTTCAAGTTTTGTGAAACCTTGTTTTGTAATTTTTTTAACACAGTGTCGCCAAGCTTTATATTGTGTAGTGCATCACCAAGTCTAAATCCGACACTGGAGCACTAAGTCGGTGTGTGTTTATTATCCAATTTTTTGCTGTTTATTTTTCTGTAGGGTCTCTTTTAGTCGAATAATCTGGTATCTGTTCAACAATGGTACCATAGTAGACGGCAGACGTTTCGTGTCCTGGTTCCCTACTATGGTTGAATGGTCAATTCTGCTGCAAGGGGTTACGCTACCAAATGGCAGACAGTATCGCTATGTGACGGATGACATGTCAGATGATGTCATTGTCCAACGATCAGAATGTTTCTGCCAGCCAGTAGATGGCATTGTTCTGTATGTCGAAAGCTTTGAAGGAGCGCTGACCATAACTGTGCGGAAAATGAAGTCGGAGTTGACGAACGCTGCTGCCAGCGTGGTTTCTGTTTCGTTTGTGGAAGAATACATCAGCAACACAGGGTGAGATGGCTTGGACTACTTTTGCGTCACATTTACTAGAAATTCTTCTCTAAAACTTGCAGAAAAGTTATTTTGAGGTTTGGTTTCACTTGCATCACCATAGCCCACTCGACTGAGAGGAGTACACTGACTATTCACCATGAATTGTGGGGTGCGGTGGTGTAGTGAGTGTGTTCTTTGCCTTGCAGCCGGAGGGTTGCAGGTTCGAATCTATCTTTAGCCGCCACGTAGGAACTGCATTGTTATGTTATAAATGAAAGTCGACTTCTTAGTTTCCCAATTCCATTAAGTTGTGTACTTCATAAGCATTTATTTTTTTCTGCATTTGCAGTCGCACTGTGTCAGTAATTTTTTTCATCATAAAATCTCCCAACGCTGACTCATACTTCACCATCTTGGATGCATCTACAGTCTTTTCTGAATTGATTTCAACAAACGATCTCGCATCCAACGCGAAGCTGACGAAGCCAGATGCCTCTGAGTACATACTGCTCAACAAGTCTGCAGTCTCGCAAATGACACGATATGTGTCGCTGCTTCACTTGTTCTTGAAGCAGCGTCCTTTGATGAAGGATCTGGACAAGTTTTCAACAGCCTTAACAGCTTATTACAGGAAAAAGATTTCATCTACAGGTTAGGACTGTGTCAATTATATTTTTTATCATTATTACCATCATCAATACTATTAGTGTATATCTCTCTCTAGAACAGGAGCATCCTGAATATGTCTTAGGGTGGGCTGCAGATACAATAATGGATGCCAGTGGGGTTAAGTAAAATGGAGTTGGGTTAGTACTTTGACAACTGATCTTCCATGGTTATCTGGGTTGCTTTGGGTTGGTATATGATTGGCAACACAAATGTAGGTTTATACATGTTATACCATAAAAAACCAATAGGTTAATAGTGGTTCAATTGAGTTCTGAAAAACAAACTGTTCATGAGTGTAGATTTTCTGTGTTTTGCTCACCTTTTACTGACTTCTAACGACCGTTTTAAATGCTATGAAATAAAAGTAATTTTGAGGTGTTATTATTGTTTTCAGCGAATATAACGATCCTTACTGTTGAGGAATTTCTTGATCCAAATGGGTAAATTATTTTCTCGACTATGTGTTAAAAATTGAATGCTGAGAGAATAACGGCAAAATTAGCCAGTTTTTTTTCCCAAATAATGTTCAAATTAAGGTCAAATACTATTTTATTGACATCGTTGTTCTGGTTGGCTCCTCTATTCTGTGGTGTAATGCTCTCAAGCAAGACTGCAGATACAGATCTCAATCACGTTCATAGAGAGAGAGAGAAGGACGGAGACAGACACGGTGTTTTTTTTAAGTCGCAGAGGTCCAAGCTGTAAAACGTTATCGGAGAGTGAACTACTATAGATCAACAGCTATCGGCCATCTTATCCTGAGCAACTGATGAACCCTATGATAGACCTCTATGTGTGTATTTTTCTCATTCATTCATTCATTTATTCATTCGGAAATTTATATAGCGCCCCTTCAAGAAAAAACTACTCAGAGGCGCTCCCGACTCCAGCATGCCCAAAAAGAACAGTTTTAAGTTTAGTAAAGAAGGATCCTGGTAGAGTCCCAGGGTTAGGCATAGCTCCAAAAGAAGGCCATTCCAGACCACTGGAACAACCAGAGAAAAGGCTTGATTCTTCATGGCATCAGTATGAGCAAGAGTAATTAACTAACTGATTATTTATATAACACTTTTTAAAAATCTCAGAGTGGTGTTTAACAGTTTATTGACTTGTAGGACAATGCAACTAATGCATGGATTATGTTGCACTAACACTTTTGGATTAGATATTGCCGTTCCATGTATTTTATGACATACATTGTGCAATGAGGAGTACAATGCAAGGTGATTGGTCTCATGTGTTTCAGTTCTTCCATCTGGTGCATTGGCTATTCAGTGTCATTAGATGGAAAGATAGTTTGGCCAGAAACAGTCGAGTATGTGAATTCGTCAGAAATGGCATCAGCTGTCAACGTCATCGCAGCCACTGGGAATCCCTATGGTCTGGTGTTGAGTGGTGTTGAGAGCCTTGCTCGTGCTCAGGATCTGTACAGTTTTCATCTCACCATGTCGCTCAGTACAGAAGACTTGAAGTTGTTGGAAAAGCTCATTGCAAAAGCATTCAAGTCTGTCTTTCCAGGTAAGTCTTTAAAGGCTATTGGAAAAGCTTTCTTTTATTGATTGCTATTGTTTGTAATGTTGTGAATTGGAGAGAATACAATGATTTAACATTAGGAATTATGACCAACTCTCATTTGAATGGTACGGATGTTGGCAGGTGTGTGCCCAAACGTAATGCTTCGAGAAATGTTGACGTTTGGTTAATATTATGAATCTAGTTTACGAACTTTAGATTCCTAACTCTGGAAAACTTGTGTGTCTTTCAATTTTAGATTCCTAAATCTAGACTTAATTTTTTTGCATTTTCTCGTGAAGAGGTTACAAAAAGCTTAATAAACCGCGATTTGAACTTTGGAGTTTGATTTTTGTGAACAGTTAGTCCTCAGCTAATGCAATTTTGGACGGTAATGAATATCTATGTATATTCCTATTATTTTATTCCTTCTTGAGAGTAAATGTGGTTGTGAACTCAGAAGTGCTGCCTGCTCTACCATGTCAATGAAGCACAATTTCTGTATTGGCCAGCGTGCCTGTGTCATGAATGTAGAACTAGTCATTGATGAAAGTTTTTTGAAAGCAAGACCTCATCCATGCTTGATGACATATTATATTATGTGCTTCAAATGATAAGGATTGGTTAGAATTAGATAGCACAATTCAGAAACCATTAGTGATTTACGAGCTACTTGCCAGTGTTTGTTCAACTTTGTTGAGACTTTGGACTCTGGTGAAAATCATTTATACTTCTGTGGTTGAAAATAAAATTTTATGTTACGCAGAATATCTTGAATCTGTGGTTGAGGCAGATGTTGTGTCCACAGAAGAACTTCTGACTGCAGATGGGTAAGCTTAAAAAGCGTAGATTGTGCCTCATGAAATGGTGTGACATAAACAGTCTTCCATTACCATTTTGTGATACTGCATTGCACATGTATCTCATGAAACATTCTCGAAGTCAATTAAGTCGCACTTGTTCAGAACTGTCGGGTAGCTATGTTAAGTGCCTTCATGAGGTTATTGTGAGGCGCTATTTAAATGTTCATATACATGTACATACATACATATATACACTGTGTCCCAATAAATCGAGACCCCTTTTTATAATGTGAATAAAACAGGCAAATATTAATCGATTTTCAAAATTTTTAAACTGTTTTTATCCTGAGATAATTATCTTACACTGATTCAAATATTACGTTTCTGGAATGAATATTGACGTCACAATTACGTCATTAACAGAAGCCAACAAGCACGCACGGGTTGAGCGGTCAAAGCAACTGTTAGATCGGTATCCTGCTCACATGGTAAATTTTATATGGTTCACGGACGAAAAGTTGTTTACCATCGTTACACGAAAGAACAGTCAAAATGGCCGTGTGTATGCGGCCGCCGGAACTCTTAAGAAAAACATCTCAGATGTTCGTTTGCTTCGCACTCGCTCGACATTTAGCCGGTCAGTCATGGTTTCGGTTGGTGTCTCGGCTCTTGGTAAAACACAAATCCACTTCATAGAACCTGGAGTAAAAATAAATGGAGCTTACTACCGGGATTGTTTGATGTCGGAAAAGTTGTTGCCATATATCCGGGAATGTTCGGAATATTACACGTTTCAGCAAGATGGCGCTCCGGCCCACCAAGCGCGTGAAACTGTCGAAATGCTGACAAGAGAGACCCCGGATTTCATACCCCCTAATCTTTGGCCACCAAACAGCCCGGACTTGAACTCGGTCGATTACAAGATTTGGGGAGTAATGCAAGAGAAAGTTTATAAGACAAAGATCAGAGACATTGAAGAACTTCGTGAACGAATCATTAATGCGTGCATGGGAAGAATTTGATCAATTGGTTATTGATGCTGCAATTGGCAAATGGCGAACGCGCCTTGAAGCTTGTGTTGAAGCCGAAGGCGGACACTTTGAACACACCTTGTAGTATAATGTTAGTCAAATTTTAAATAAAATTAAACTGAAATTTATAATTGTGAAATAATATTTAAGGTAGGCTATATAACGTAGATTTTTTAAAGAAAAATTTGTGTTCAGTAGGCCTACTTAACATTTGAATTATCTGATGCAAATGACGTAATTGTGACGTCAATATTCATGCCAGAAACTTAATATTTGAATCAGTGTAAGATAATTATCTCAGGATAAAAACAGCTTTGAAATTTTGAAAATCGATTAAGATTTGCCTGTTTTATTCACATTATAAAAAGGGGTCTCGATTTATTGGGACACAGTGTACATCCATACATACATACCGTACATACATACATACATAGTATTACATACAGTCATCCAGTTAATGACTTTGAGGCTAGCATAACGATATCCTTAGCCCTGCCAATGCATTCTTATCGAAGCATGTTTATATTGATGTAATAAAGATGAATTCAATTCTGTTTAACTGAACAATGGGGCAAGGATGCATTACAATTAGCAAATTCATAGAACTGTAATCTAATCTCTTTTTTAATTGAATTGTAATGATGTTCCAAAGGGATTTTGCAAAGCTAGAGTTAACACTAAAGTCTGCAGTTGCACAGGTTCTTCAAAGTAACGGTTAAGTCTGTCAAGCACAGTAAGAGATCAGTTGCAGCTAGTCACATAGTTTGTAATTCTCCATCTACTTCTGGCTGAGTTTACTTTTACTCGAACCAGTCATACTTTGGACAGAATTTATTAGCAGAATGCTAACAAATTGTCGCTTAGCCCAGTCGTTGTTAGTTATCATATGCTGCCACACCTTGCTATCCGGATATCAGTGCATTAGAAGCCGTGTCTCAATTGCGTAAGATTGCGTACTTTAGCAAGTTTCCCATGATTTCAAATGGTTGTTTTTGTAGATCTTCGATCTTTAGGATTTACTATCGATTGTATGTTGATCATTGGCCCATGTCAGCCATGAATCATGGCACGATCTATGATTACAATCTTACAATGATCCTGGAAAGCTTTGCCACGTCTCGTCTGTGGCATGGCGACTTCAGTTCGCTAACAAAAGTCTCGTCACTTTCCGCTGTTGTAATGAATCGAGTGATGTTCAAAGAGGATTTGACGAAGCTGGAGTTAACACTGAAGTCTGCAGTTGCACAGGCTCTGCCGAGTGCTGGTAAGTTAGCAGCAAATGCAGGAAACGATTTATTTTGAAATTTTTAAGTTTATGCATATTAGACAGGAGAACGGCTCATGTTTGCCAAGCTTTCATCAGGCGCACCTTTTGAATGCTTGTCTGATTTGTGTCGCTTGAGTTGGATTCTTGACTAGCACGTATATTTACGAATGAATGTACGGTATGTATGTGTGTATCAAGACACTAAATATTCTGTCTTTTAGGTACGGACGCCGTCGGACGGTACTTCAATAGAGCGCTCAGTATTTCCAGCCTAAATGATGTTCATTAAGACAAAAGTTAATTGATAAATGAATAAATCTGAGATGTAATAGGGCAGCTGCCACTGGATTTTTATCTGGTGCTGATAGTGGACACTTGGGTTCGGTGATTCTCAAACTGTGTGCAAACACAAGCGAGAGTAGTGATGGTGGACCAATAACACATGATTACCAAGCAGTGGGTCAGTGGAAGACAACACTGTTTGAGGCTGAAGACAGCCACTGCAGTAGAACCAATTCTAGGACTCTTGACTTTTCCAAATGGAGTCCAAGTCTCTCCAGTTCTTCATGCTATTAATTAGATACCTGATATAGGCCTAGATTTTCGATTAAAGAGTCCATGGTTGGTGCATAAGACTTCAAAGCCAGCCATATGAAACCATCCAAAACTCTCAGAACAATGAAAAAATATCCGTAACTCAAAGAATGCGTACTAGGATTTGCTCTTGATACTGAACATCGATTATAATATTTGCTGCGGTTGGTTCTTCCATTTCGAATGACCTTCTTCCTTCTGCATGAAGGGCTAAACTGATGAATCATTGTCCTCATCAGTCGCTCATTTCTTTTTCGGTGGAGTTTTCAGGCTGAGGGCAGGGGCGGATCCGTCCATGGCTCCCCCCCATTTAGAAATTTCTTTATTTTCGACCAGCTATTCTGGCTCGGAAAGTTGACATGGTCCCCCCATGAGTAATTCCGTAGGCCCTTTCCACACACACGTCACACCCATGAAGTCCATACACGAGGCCCGTACGACTAAAAAAAAGTCATCAGATTTTTCAACGACCAAGACGAACATTTTTCCCTGCCCCCGTCCAAGACCGAAAATTTTGGTCCCGCTCTTCGAAAATTCTTGTATCCACCCTTGGCTGAGGGCACCTCAAAATAGGAGGCGCTGTGTAAATCTATTGATATGATACATGAGGCGTTTGAGCAATTGAAATTTATCGGACGCAATCTACATGCGATTAAGAAAATATACGCTAGAGAATTGTGTGGCCATTTTGGGCCAGCCACATTGGCCAATATGGCCACGTGTTTCTCAGAATGCCAGTGTTTGATTATTTTCAGAAAATTCAAATGATCAATTTGCACTTTCTGTGAAAAGGCAACAGGAGTGCATCACTCCATCTGGGTTAGTAGACTGGTTCTGACTGGAGAGTAACAATGCAGTGTCTAGTCAGAACTCCTCCACAAACATTCTATGATCATATGGTACCCTTAAAACCAAGTTTGTAATTTATACCTGAGGTAGAAATTATCACAGAGGATTGGAAGAAATATGTGGAGAAAATTTTAAAAATCATCTGGATGAACTACAACTAGATTGCAACTTACATCCTTCTGGAAAAGTTGCCTAACAGCCTGCGACGTGAACTTCTCAGCCTCTCTCTACCTTTTTTCTGCAAGAAAACCATTCTGTTCAATCACCGTTTCATTGATGAGTCTGTTAAAGTGGTGCTATATAAATTTACAATTACAATTACAATAACTCTTTTAACAGCTGTTACAAAATGTAATGTAATGCTGAAGTTTTGTCTTTTTTCTCATCTCTAAGTTAATCTTTTATCGCTTTTCGAACATAATTATTTTATATTCCTAGTTTCATCACCCATGGTGTGTTTAGCTGTTTCTTCTGATTTGGTGTCAGTTTCAAGTCCTAATTTTGGTTTGAGCTGCTCTGCTATGCTTCCCATGTTGTATTACCATGTATGCATAGTTATCTTTGCTGTTTATTATAAACTCTGACAGAGTCCGATAACAGCAAAAATGGTCGTTCAACAATAATGCTGTTTATTCATTTACAGGTCACTGGAATGGTGTGTGCACTTCTCTTCATCTTTAGCTGATGAGCCTCTTTATCCAGGACTCTTGCCAATGCAATTAGTCAACGTTTCTGACATTGAGTTTTCACTTGCTTCCATCACTGTTGTTCCAAAGTATCGACTAATTGATGTCCGTCCGCCGTTTCTGTATGACTACGAGAAGGGATTTCGTATTTTGTTGAACCGGAGAGCAAACTCATCTCAACTGAGTTCCCTTCAAACTATCCTCACTCAAGGCTACAAATCAGGTAAAGGTATTATGTCGTTGTCAACTACCAACTTCGAGGTCGTCAACTCCATCTTTTATATATTGCTTATAAGCAAAATTAGCTGTACATTTTCTGAGGTATATTGCTTAAGCAAAATTGGCTGTACATTTTCTAAGGATGTTGCGACAGGTCCTACTTCTTAGGATCTTTAGAGCGTAATTGTATACACTTTGCTTAGGTGATCGCGTGCCCCTCCCCCAAGCCTGAGAATATATATAGAATATAACTAGACTTTATCATTCCATATATAATGCTGGTAAAGATGTTGCTCAATTGGGCTAATTACTCTATTAATTATAATTGACATTCTACTCTGCAACAGCATCGCTTAGCAGATAGTACCTTCTTATATATGACTATGGATATATACAGATGCATTAAAAAAGATGAATCTGTGTGGTCAAAGAGGGAATCGATACAGATATCAGAAACTGAGATAATGCTAAACACTTTTCCATTGTTGCTTGATCGTTTGTTTGGTCAGTTCGATATCATCCTCTCAGAACTTTGTCATGGATTTCATCTTCACTCATGGGACCTGATATTTAAATCATGCAGAGTGAATGTTTACTTCCAGAAGCGATGTAAGATAATTAATTGACTTTGCTTTGTCTTTTCATTTCTGAATCATATTAGTAAATGTTTTTAGTGAATCCAAAGTCTGACGTTGAAATAAAAGTTGCAGCCATTGAGGAAGTGGTCATCAAGATAAACCGACCCCTCATTAAAATGCCGTCTGCCTGGCAGGTGACCTACTATGTCAAGGTCAATGGACTGACCTTAAATGGAGAGCTGGATGAGTCACTGGATGAGTCACTAAATGTATCGTTCATTAACTCCTTAATTGCTCAGAGTAGCATGGTGGATAAGGCTGAACTTTTTGTCCGGGACAGACGGAATCTGGAAATAGTTCGCATACAACAGTGTTTGAAGATACTCTTTGCTGGCGGTGTGTCGTCCTCTGATCTAGCGACCATAGGCAAAGATCTCGAAGATGGTCTTCAAGAAGCTCAAGGTTAGTTTTATGCCTATAGAGATATGCAAGCTACCCAACCTGTTAATTTATTTCTTCATTTCTATAGTGCCCATTCAAGCTCTCTACTCAAAGGTGCTACCGACTACAGCGCGAACACTGCATCGAAGTTTCATGCCGAATCGCTCGAGCAGTTGCGAGTGAAGGACTTGCTCAAGGTCCCTATGTGATGGCTTGAGGTGGAGTCGAACCGGGAACCATTTGGCTCAAAGGCTCTGAACCCACCACTATACCATTGTGTTGGTAGCCACTGGTCAGTCACGTCTAATTTAATTGACATGGGCTTTCATTTTCATCTCTCTCTTACTCTTCCAATCTGCATGTACAGGAATTATTCATTGTTTTTCGGGTTACAAAAAGTGATCCAAATGGCTTCTGACAATATTACCGAATTTCAGTTGTACTGTATTCTAGACGAGAATACCAGTTCTTCTAATCCTGCATAGAATGTCTGCATGCATGTACACATAAAACTTCATCGCATTGCTTTGTACGTATCTACATACAATTTGACACATTGGCTTGTGCATCTAAAGTGAATTTATGTTAATTATTTGCAGGGATTCACAATACCTCTGCCTTAGCCTTGCAGCGATCAGAAAGAATCTCGCAAGATGGGTAAGTCGGGGGCAAACTGTGTTTCTAATCTAATCCGGACTTTGTCAATCTCTCATGCATTTGTTTTCAGTGCATATCCCTTCATCCAAAGGGTTTGGGTTATCAATTTGCAAAACATTTTGCCTACCTTTGAACAATATTCCTTGTGATGCTCTGAATGAATGACTGAATGCTCTGAATGAATGAATGAATGGATGGATGGATGGATGGATGGATGGATGGATGGATGGATGGATGGATGGATGGATGGATGGATGGATGGATGGATGGATGGATGGATGGATGGATGGATGGATGGATGGATGGATGGATGGATGGATGGATGGATGGATGGATGGATGGATGGATGGATGGATGGATGGATGGATGGATGGATGGATGGATGGATGGATGGATGGATGGATGGATGGATGCGTTGGTCAATCTTCCTTGTTGCGTTAAAATTTAAGTCTATTTCCTCGTTAACTTTCATTAATTATAAATTATAGTTGCATTGTTGCCCTGAAAAATATTACAAGTTTCAACATTTTTTCTAGGTGCATGCACTCATTTGTTTTCTGATTATTTGCAGACGAACGTTCACAGAAGTTCGAGTTTCCATCATGCAAGACGGAAAAGTTGTAGAGGGAAACCTTATCCAAAGGGTTTTACCCAGTGACCTTCAATCTATGGATACCTACATTCCAGATCCAGATTCTGTGATACATGTTTCCCTGTATGAGAAATCACAGCTTTTCTCTGTTAGCTTCAAGTCTCCAGTTATAGGCTTGCCTGCTCATACATTATTGGAAAAAAGCCTTGAACAAGTACACAATGGTAAGTTAACACATATTTTGTGAGAATTTGAAGTGAAGTTGGCATTTTCATTTGTGAATCATAAGTTGAAATTTTAACATTTAAAATTCAACATTTAGATGATGCCTTGCCTTCAACCGTCCTTGGCACGAGGTTTGGTCGCATTGTAGACAATTCTTCTCCATCCTCTCCTGTCTTCGGTTGCTCTTAACAACTTCTCTGTGGATAAACCCGACCATTCACTCATGTCGTCCATCCACCTCCTCCTATGTCTTCCTCTTGCTCTTGCTTTTGCTCCCGGAACCGTTCCTTGAATAATTTCCTTCTCTAGGCAATCCCCATGTTTCCTCATTATATGTCCAAAGTAGATGATATAATCAATTAAAAAATTCTTAGCAATGTACTGAGTGACTCATAACTAAACGCCCAGGATCCCTAATATGTTGGCAGTTAGGAATTGATTCTATGCATTATTATTATTATTATTATTATTATTATTATTATTATTATTAAATAAATTTGTAACATGCGCAAGGTCACACCGAAATGTGAATCTGAGGCGCGGATAGTCAGCCGCCAGAGGAAGATGCAGTTAGAGATCCATGTGCTTGAAAGCCAAGGAGAAATAGTGATTGAGCCGTTTTTTGAAAGAAGGAAGTGAAATTGAGCATGCATGCATGCAGGTACCTAACATGAATGTGCTGCAAATTAAATTGCCTTCCAATCGGTGTTTACATTAAATTTGATTCAGTTGAAATCACTGCTGTTCTTGATTAAGATATTTAACTTAGCTATCAGACTGATAGCCAACTGTGCCGTTTCAAAAATGGCCCAGAGATATTGTGTGAGAGAAACTTAGTCTCTGATATAAATCTGAACAATTTGTTCCAACTGTCTTGTTTCGGTGAGAGAGAAAATATAATTTTCTTTGCAGATTTGCAATGCGTCAACGTATCAGTTACAATTGTCAAACAATTTGAATCCTTGAATCAGTCTGGGTATGCACTTTAACTTTATAACTTACTATTATTATTAATTAAATATGTAACATGCACACGTTGGCACTGAAATGTGAGTCTGAGGCGCCAATAGCCAGCTGTGAGGCTAATATGCAGGTATCTATCCAAGTGCTTGAAAGCCAGTTATACCGTAAATAGTGAGTTTTGGGCGACTTTTTAAGTAAGGAAATGAATTTGTGCCAAGAAGAGAGAGTGGCAGTTGATTCCATTTCATGATCTTGTATTGCATCAGATACTCTACGCTTATTGTAGCTTCTCATTTTTCTGTAGTCTGAGAGAACTTTTATCACTTTGTCGGTTGTCTAGTAATGCCAGTTACTGTTGTCTGCTAGAAGATCATGTGCGCAATGCTACCGATGATGGAGATTTAGAATGAAGGAATGTGGTTACGATCCAGTGTAGACTGCCCTCTCAGTACCAGTACCATCACTTGTAGTGAATCTTTCAAATGTATGGTTTTGGTTTTCTGTCGTATATGAAGCAATTGCATATTCATAATCGCATGTGCAGGACAGAGGTTCATTTAAAGTGCATAATGAACTCAACTTCACAGTCTGCTGCTATGTTTTGTTACGGCAAGACTACTGACACTTCTGAAGAGGTGTTTCCTTGAAGAAGTGTTCTTGGTATCCATTCTGTTCATTCACAGCATTTATATAGTGTCTTTCCAAGATAACAACACAGAGGTGTTTCCTGCCAAACCCTGATGGGATAGTAAGCTTTTCAATTGTTGTAGAAATTCCTTGCAGAATATCTAACTATAAGAAAACCTAAGGTATACCTTGTTTGGCCGGTGTTTACATGTATACCTGGAGTGTAACCAACAGTTATACAGCAGATGATGTGACATTACCACTTCCATAAGTTTCATCTCTAACTGATGTTAATTTTTCAATTTTTAAATGCTGAAGTTATTCTCCTTTCACAGGTCCTCCATCTTTGTCATCCTTTATGTGCTGAAGTGCAGTGGCATCACAGAAGATGCTGAAGAATACAATTGTAGCATTGACCTTGATGACCTGTGGGTCAGTTTGAGTGCAGCTGGTTTCCCATCCCAGCTCTTCGATGGAGACAAAGGCAACCCGGTTCCAGCTGACCGCCTCCTTGGAATTCCCTTCACCACTTATGTGTTTCCTCTTCACTACTCTGTCATTGAAGAAACTCTGAAACAATCTGCAGCATCCATGTCTTTAGGTATGTAAACGTTGTTTATTGCTCGCAAACAATCATACACAAGACGATTGTAAACAGTTGGAAACAACAAATGTGATAAGAGAAACTGATCATTGATAAATGCAGTGAATGGAAGCAATGGATGCCCCTTAAAGCAGTGGTTCCCAAACTTTTTTGACTTTATGGCCACTTTTTCTAAGTTGGAGGACATGAGATGGGGTCAATGTAAATAGCGCCTTTTGTTTTGGCGTATATACTTCACTTAATACATGACGCTCCATTTCAAAGACTTGTTCAGTACAGGTATGATTTATCAACTAAAGGCATTATAATATTATTGGCTACTATTTTGCAAAAATACTTTAATTGAAACTATTCGTCTTTGTAGAACTGTCATTGATCGAATTTCAAGTGTTGGGCCAAAGAACTTACCTTGATAAGCACGGGTATTTATAAACATTTTGCTGTTCAGTATATGTATGTTGCCACTGATTTCAGATCTGCTAATTGCAAGTAAGGTATGTATGTATGTGCACTTGTTATAGCACCCCTTCAAGCTCTCTCTACTGAGAGACGCTCCCGAATGCAGAGCGGACACTGCATCGGAGTTTCACGCCGAAGCGCTGAGCAATTGTGAGTGAAGGACTTGCCCAAGGTCCTTACACGGCGAGGTGGATTCGAACCTCGAACCTTCCGGCTTCAAGGCAACGACGCCACCACTACACCACCGCGACCCACAAAAAAAAGGTAAAGAAAGTATAACACAGTACTGGCCATGTAGTCATGTTGCATTTGTGAATTGAAAGTGTCATTGAACAGATCTGAATGTATTCATACATGAGTATTAATAGTAATTAATAAAAATAAATTTCTTCATTTGGTTTTCAAGCTGACCACAGTATGATTGCAATTCAGTGCATGGACGGATGAACACAAGTTATAATTATTTTGATGAATGCAAGCAGGTGTCTATGCAGTGGCGTAGCAAGGTCTTGGGGGGCCCCTGTGCAGAGCTTAGGTGGTGGGCCCTTAAATGCTTGAAACCCCATTCGATTTCAAACAACAAAGCTGCGCAAAACGCCTGTATTCCTTTACGAAATTTGCATATTTAGCACCAAAGTTAAATAAAAAGAAACTAGCCAAATTTTTAAAAATTATTTTAACAAATTTATCTAATGAAACATATTCTTCCCCATATCAGCAGAGAAAATTTGAACTAGAATAGATCTACCATACAAAAGTAATCAAAAAAATTGTTTCATCTCCTGAAGTATTAATCGTCAATCACCCATAAGCCCTACTTAGATTCTCCAAGCTGTTGAGTTTGTAACCGTTTATTGATTAAAAGAGCGGGAAAATGTGACGAATTTGGCAAGTGTGAAATGACTCAATTAAGTCTACGGCTAACCTACTACGGGGGGGGGCTAAATCCGAAATGCTAAAATGCTCGTTTGTGCGCCAGCTATATTGTGCAAAAAATTCACCACTTTTGAGGTGTTCAGCCTGAATCCATTGGCGATGTAACTGCTACCGTAGCCTCTGAAGTTCGAGACCTACACGGCTCAGTGTCAATATCCATGTCAACCACCATCTCTTCACTGATAAAACCGGAATTCGATTCTGCCCCCATGTCTGATGTAGTGATCGGTGCAAGGTCGCTCTCCGGAGGCATCATAAATGCGTAATTTTGTTGTATTTTGGCGGTCTTCTTTACCCGTTCTTCTCGTGCTTGTCGCTTAACAGCGCCACTTAAATAAGACTTAGGCATAACTTGGGGAACAGAAAGAGTGCCATACGAGAGTTTAAAAATATACAATTTCCAAGTAAATAGGCTATGCACATGTATGCAGTTATCTTTTATAAATTTCACATTTTACTACAAAGATAATAAATTTTAAACGCGTCTACGTAGACTAAGCTTATCACACAATTATGTTTATACGTCAGCACAACTACTTTCGGCCAAACCCTGCAAAGAGTAAAGATATTTGTAATAAGGTAGCCTAATCACCCAAAAAATCACTGGGTGTGTATACGTGTAGATGTAGGCTTGAATACATTCTGAATATCCTTAAAGTAAAAAATTGACTCGGACTCCGGGGGCCCCTGACAGCCGGGGGCCCTCGTGCACTGCACAGGTTGCACGCCCTATTGCTACACCACTGTGTCTATGTGTTCTCCTTGAGTCATTGTTGGTGACTTTGCATGGTCGACTGTTTAGTTTAAGACAGGGAGATAACTTTTCTTAACAATTAACTCTGGGCCTTCTCATGTTAATAACTGCATTACCTATACATTTCTTTAACTCTAAAGACTAAAGTTAAAGTAAAACTTGTTTCGTGCAGTCTGCTTATAGTTCTTGATGCTTCTTGCTTTGCTTGTATCAATATGTCCTTCTAGACTTTCATCAGTCTGATCAGATTTCATGTACATTGTGTTATTTCAAAATATAATACATTGGCTGCACTGGAAAAGGTTTATAAACTGATTCCATTTTAGGAACTTCTGCTACATGATCCTGTGTTCAGCCTTGGTAAACAAAACAGTTTTGGATGGGAGAGACTTTCTGCCACTGCTCAACCAAACCATTACGACCATTGAGAAGGTTGTTGGTCCGACTGGATTGAATTACAAAGTGTTACGCACTGATTACTCTCTGTTCAGGCCACTCCAGTCGGCCGCAGCTGTCTATTTCGATAGATACCTTACACGAAATGAGGAATCAGATCTTCTGTTTGCCGTTCCGAAATCAGTCGATGGCTTGGAAGGTAATATTGGTACTTTGTCTTAGGTTTGGAAGGTAATATTGGTACTTTATCGTAGGTTTGGAAGGTAATATTGATACTTTGTCGTAGGTTTGGAAGGTAATATTGGTACTTTGTCGTAGGTTTGGAAGGTAATATTGGTACTTTGTCTTAGGTTTGGAAGGTAATATTGGTACTTTGTCTTAGGTTTGGAAGGTAATATTGGTACTTTGTCTTAGGTTTGGAAGGTAATATTGGTACTTTGTCTTAGGTTTGGAAGGTAATATTGGTACTTCGTCTTAGGTTTGGAAGGTAACATTACTTTATTTCATGTTTGGAAGGTAGTATTGCTTTTTCTAACAGCCAAGCATCATTGTAGAGATGAAGGAACTCGTCAATGCATATTCTTCAGATTAAAGCACATAGACAACTGAAAACATAGTTTCTTAAGCTTGCGTGGTTCGACTGAGGAATAAAAATGCATATCTTGTTTCGTGTAGTATTTTCTTTTGAGGCTGACATGCTGAAATATATCAATATCTGTTTAGAGATGATGATGGGACGAACGCTTTGCAAGATCACATGACATATCTTTATCATGGCTTTATCTTATCTAAATGCCATGTAACCCAGAGTGCAGTATAAATAGTTAGTGATTATAAGAATATATTTATATTGGATTTTGTGTCTATTTATTTTTTTTAATTTTTTCCCCATTTCTATTGCACACCCTTAAGCTCCCTACTCAGAGGCGCTCCCGACTACAGTGCGGACACTGCATTGGAATTTGAAACCATTTGACTATTTATTAATCGACTCTTTAGATGATGTAATTTATTATACCAAAAGTGCGGATATCAATTGGTCTAGTAAAAATATTCTTATCTTATCTTCATATTATTTCATGATGTTTGAGCTTAATCAGTATTGAAGAAGAATGTGCTAAACTTTTGTTGTATGTGCTGGTTCATGTTTTTGGCAAAAACATGAACCAGCATATACAAAGTCTGTGACATGCTTTAGGAAGCCAACAGGGAGTAACTGTGACCCGCTTTGGGTAGCCAACAGGGAGTAACTGTGACCTGAGTTATGTGGGTAACAGGAAATAACTGTGCCCTGCTTTAGGTAGCCAACAGGGAGTAACTATGACCTGCTTTGGGTAGCCAACAAGGAGTAACTGTGACCTGCTTTAGGTAGCCAACAAGGAGTAACTGATGACCTGCTTTAGGTAGCCAACAGAGAGTAACTGTGACCTGCTTTAGGTAGCCAACAGGGAGTAACTGTGACCTGCTTTAGGTAGCCAACAAGGAGTAACTGTGACCTGCTTTAGGTACCCAACAGGGAGTAACTGTGACCTGCTTTAGGTAGCCAACAGGGAGTAACTGTGATCTGCTTTAGGTAGCCAACAGGGAGTAACTGTGACCTGCTTTGGGTAGCCAACAAGGAGTAACTGTGACCTGCTTTGGGTATCAACAGGCAGTAACAGTGACCTGTTTTAGGTAGCCAACAGGGAGTAACTGTGACCTGCTTTGGGTAGCCACCAGGTAGTAACTACTTTTTGGGTACCGGTATGTGTTTCAAGTAGTTCATAACAGACGTCATATGTGTGGTTTTATGATGATGCTTTCTTAATCTTGTATGCATCGAATCAGAATTTTTTTAATTGTCATAGTCAACAGCACTTTGTTTCTTTAGAAAAGTATGGAAATCTGACTGCTCAAATCTTCACAGTTGAAAGAGTGATGTACTTGGAAACGTAAGTTTCTTACCTGATGTTTAATTGATCACATTTGTAAGATTAACGGTTGGTTGCTATCACGAAATTCATATTTGCATAACTGCTATTTAAATGCCACTTTTTAGTACCTCAGATGCTCGATAGTATAATAGTCAACAGCATTTTTGTTTTTGTAGTAGTTTGTTGGACTGTTGGTCAGGAGTTTGGGTTCAAATCCTGCAAGGCAGAAATTTTGTTTGAGATTTATGCTCCATCTATTCCGTAGACAACTCAGCTATGATGAGTACATCGACCGTACACTGTTGGTGTGAAGATCAGATGGCAAAGGAGAGGACTGGCTACTTGTGCTAATGTGCTATGTCTAAGTAAATGAAGTAGCTAACACTACATATGCTTGTAGCTGTCTCATTACTAGCTTAAAGGACTGCTCTTCTTTTTCTTCTTCTCCTCCTCCTCCTTCTCTTCGTCCTCTTCCTGTTCCTTTTCCTCATTGTCTTCTTCTTCCTCCTCCTCCTCCTCCTCCTCCTTCTCCTCGTCCTCCTCGTCCTCCTCTACTTCTTCTTCTTCTTCTTCATGCCTGCACTGTTGTGCAGGTCATCTGGTTGATCTCAAGAGCAAAATAATAAATGCTTGATTTTATTCTTTTTGTTGCATATGTCTCAAAAATAACCATTTTGTCAATTATTCTTTCAGAATCCTCCTTTACAGATACATAATCTTCCTGACCTCTGAAGTGACCCCATATGGGTTCCCTGTAGACATGGCGCTTGAGCCTCTCATCAATGCCACAGTCCTTTCAGTGGCTCTTGCACAGCCTGCCAGAACTAGCTTTCCAGTCTCGTCAATCAGGGAACTTCGGAAAAGCTTCAGGCTTAATGTCCTTGGATATGTTGCACGCACAGACGTTCCACGATTCAAGCAGCAACTGCAAGTCCTTTGGAACCGCTCTGTTTCTGGTTTGTTTCAACATAGTCTACTCTTGCAGAATTTGGTTTGCATAAAAAATGCATTCTTTATGATATTATGGTGACTATTCAGATATATTAATTTTTCAAAATTTATTTAAGAATGCTGCACTTGTATGTGTTTTTAGACAACTCTATCGCTGACAGCTAATTGGTTCATGAGTGGATTATAATTAAGTCTTGCCTGCAACTTACAGATTTACACGCATGATCCTAAGCTAGTTTGAGAATGTAAATAAGAATCCATATAAGATTTCACTGGAAATGAAGCTCTATATATACATTGGGAGCAGGGTTTTTTGAATTAGCACCAAACAACACAACTCTGGATAACAGGTTCAAATTGCTTTAGAAGCCGAAAGGAATATTAGGACAGAAATTCTTCAGTGCTATAGAGTTGTAGACTTGTGGGATGGTTTGGATGACAGCACTGTCTCTCAGTGGACAGTCTCAGCATTTAAGAATAAGGTAGACAATGTTGGCTAATAAGTATTTTATTTTAATTTGCAGTACTTTTAACACAGATCCAGCACCTTTTGAAAGGCTTAAGACCATTGTTATGTTGTACTAATGCATTCTTTTATTTCATAAGGATTCTGATGCCATGGACGCTGATTTTGACGCAAGATTTTGCTGTCAATGCTTACAAAGATCCTTGTAAATTGCAATTGCCAGCTTATTCACGAGCAATGTGGTGAGTCGAAGGTTTGTCGAAGGTTTGTCCACAGATACTGAAGTCCAGTTGTCAGACAGAGAAGGCAGAGGAGCAGAGGGGCAGAGGAGCAGAGGGCTTGTGTATCACGGGCAGATTTTGGTACCTTTTGTTTATTGACTTTTGTTCTGTTTCTGTTTTTATAGAATGTTTGGTTGAAGAGTACCTGGGGGTCAAAGGGTCAGTATCAGAACAGTAACTGATATTCGTAATCATATATAGACTTAGGGCACCAGCTTATTTACAAGTGCTGCTGCATAGAGTCAGTGGGGCTTCTAAAGCGTAGTCAAAAGTAGGTCTGAGTACGGTTGCCAGAAGCCGAATTTCCGGAGTTCCGAGGGACGATTATGCCACTGATTAATTTCACACATTGGAAAAAATGACAGTCTGGTCTTCTCTTCAAAATACTCTTCATCCAAACTTTATTAGTTTGACAAAATTCTAGTATGCTTGTCGATACAGTGCTCACGGAAGTCCTGAAGTGACTAATGATTAGTAATGAATGTCTCTAGCCAATTCAGAAAATCAGTTTCATGTTGGAAAATTGATGGTCTTACAGCAGGAATGAGTAGTAATCATGAGTGCAATTTTTTCCTCAGAAGTAGTATTGTTGATGCCCAATATAGCAACTAACGTGTAAATAATATCATAATATTTGCATGCAATGCCTGTGTTCAGGAGTAAAGTGAAATCTATACCGTACCGTAATTGTTTGAGTTACTGGTAACAAATGCAAAGTTTATGTCTCTGAATTCAGAAGTTATATTTCAGAATACATGTCGTAATACATGTAACATGTCAGAATACATGTCAATAATTATTTGTGCTTTAAGCACAGTGCAGTATACATAACATGATATATATGTATAATTTATATGTATACTATATAGGTGTGTATATATATATATGTATGGATGCAATTGTGTGGTATTTTAGTGAAACAGTCACTGGACTTTCATACTTTATCCTTCAAAATGGTGAAATCGTTGATCCAACTTCCATTCAAGCAAACACTACAAACAGTGTGAACCGTGCGGTATTTGCCGCTCTGCCAGGATATAGACTTTACGCAAGGGACGTGTTTCTGGAGGAAAATGCCTTCTGCTTTTTGTTTGATGGTGACTCCAGCAGTGCTCTGAAAGACTGGCGCAAAGCAACTGGTCAGTTGAAATTACTTTTGAGCTACCACTTAATCTGTTTTGATTACGTACAATTCATTTTGCACCTCACTGACATTGCAAGAAAATGGTTGATCAAAATCTCAGCTACACATGATTTTTCACTCTTGTATTTTGTAACATAGTTCACATTATGGTCCTTCTAAATAAATGGTCCAAAATGGTCTTTCTGAGTCCATCGAAATCTGTTTGTGTAGAAATTTTCTTCTGTTGTTTTGCTGTAACTGGACGCATCTTTTCCTGTAGAAATTCTCGTATATTTTATGTGTTTTTTATCCAGGTTCTTCTCAGTCTCTGCTTCTAGCTCTTCAACCAGCGTTTGGTCTTTATGGGTTAGCAATTTCTGTTCATCCAACTGAATTTAACTTTGTTTCATTATAGTTTTCATTAACATTTATTAGTATATAATGCAGGTGACTAAGACATTGGCCAAAAAGTTTTCGGTTATTCTGTTTATAATGATATTTATGTTGGGCGTGCATGTATTGTATATGTGCCTTGAGCCATTTTTATGACGCTGTTTATTGTATTATTGTATTGTATCAAGACATTTATAAAGTGTCTCTACTAGATTGAACCGTTCAGAGGTGCTTCCAGTGAGCAAGGCCATGAGAGGATAAATAGATTTCGAGAAAAGAAAGTGAGGAGGAGGGATTGCCTGCTAGATTTTGAGATTGAGTGGATGGAGACAGCGTATTCTAAAGAGAGGAACCAATTGACGTAAAGGATTGAGACTAAGCCATGTTTAGGCAACTTCTCTGAAGTGGTCCATGATTTCAAGCCTTCGACTTTTCAGATGAAGGTAGTCTTTCTTTTTTAAGTCACATGCTGTTGCATGATTAAGGCTTGACAAGATTTGATTATGGCCGGTTTGTAAGAGAAAAAGCGATCAATGACGATTGACAATCTTGGATTAGTTTTTGACATACATTCAAGGTCTGACCTCGGATTCCTTCACGATTGTTTCATTGACTTCTGCATATTACTTTTCAACGTACTTACTGCACTAATACTTAGCAAATGCACTGATGATCGCCGACAATAAACAACTTCAATATTGCAATTTAGGACGCTAAATAAATTCTCAGTATGGATGAGTGAATGAATGAGCAATAAACAACCTGAATATTGCAATTTAGGACGCTATATAAATTGTCATCATTGCAATTACGATTACAAATACTGGCCGACGATAATTTCAACAGAGATAAAGAAGTGAATTCTCAAACTGCAAATCTTTATTAATCTGAATTTGTTTGTTTCGCTTTAATTGAACAGTTCGCGTGTCACACGTGTCTGCTACACTGCGTCGTCTGCAGATGGTGCTCCTCTCTTACCGGGTCATGACCCGACCCCAGTCAACAACCATCCGGACACAAAAAATGAAACTTTTGTGAAAGCAGATACCCTGTACAATTTGACATTGCATGGCAGTCTCACCAAGGAGCTCATTGTCAGAATGGCTCAGCAGCTAACAACTGCGTGGAAGTATTCTTCCGGTAATTTGACAGTTTTTCTGTTTGCTATAAGATTAAATAACTAAATAATAATTATTGATGTCCTCATTGCAGCAGGCATTTATGCAATCTTTCTACCTAAAATAGCAATTCTTCACTGGTGCTGCCTAAGTTGAAAATCAAGAAAACATTTATGAATATGCATGTGCATCTACAGATTACATATATGCATGTGGTACTTGTGTGTTTGTTTATTGTGGTACTTGTGTGTTTGTTTATTGTGGTACTTGTGTGTTTGTTTATTGTGGTACTTGTGTGTTTGTTTATTTGCCTCAGTGGGCTGATCATGGAAAGCACTTGTATGTATGTATGTATGTATGTATGTATGTATATATGTATGTATGTATGTATGTATGTATGTATGTATGTATGTATGTATGTATGTATGTATGTATGTATGTATGTATGTATGTATGTATGTATGTATGTATTTATTTATTTATTTATGTATTTATGTATGTAAGACTTTTATGTATGTAAGACTTTTATAAGTACATGTACATAATTATGTGTTTGTATGGATATTTACCTCAGTGTATTGACATTCTGCCATTTTCTCTGATCATCGCTTAGTTTTGATGTGCCATCTGTTGATATAATTATAGCAAGACATTTCCGTAGCTCCTTTTGAGTTTCAAAATCCTCTTCGCGGTTAATGAAACATGAAACACGCTGGTTTGACCAGATTGATATAGTCTGATTTAAGACGAACTGACATTGATTTGTAAGCTCTTCTGCTCAAAACACCTGGATGGGTTCGGTAATAACTGATACATGAAGAAGTCTAATTTTAATAAAAAATAATATTATTGTTATGACTTAATTTGGTGTTCCACTCTGTACTATATGCTGTCACCTACAACAGAAACTTGTGAGCAGTGTATTTAAATCTAAAGCAGTCAAATTCACTGTATCTCCTGCATTCGTGTCTGAATGGCACTTAAATCTCTAAATATTATTATTATTATTATTATTATTACTGCCCTTACTTGCTGTGTGCATCTATTTTCCTTTGTTAATTTTATAGGTTGTGAAGTCTCAGTCAATGTCTATGGAGTTGATTTTCAGTTGATTGCCTCTTCAGGGTTTGTAGAAAAATTAAGGCATTGATTCGGAAACTAGAAATTGATTGCTTCATTGATTGCATACTTATCAATGGAAAAATTTCTTATTTAGCAATTTGATTTACAGAAAACGCTACATAGACGTATGTGTAGATGGCTATTGGTCAATTAATTATATTAATTATATATTAATTATATTAGCTCTTGCAAAGCTTGTGAGAATTTTGATTGACACATTTCACATTGCACATTTCTACATATTGCTTGGCTTGTGTAAAATTTATTATACTGATTACTATAAATTGATAGTTATATTAGCTGACTGACAGAAAGACAACGTACAAGTGCTTTTTTTAAAGATTTCCCTGCTTTAAAATCTGATGACACTTAACAATCTGCTAAATTATTTCCAACTGATTTGCCATTCAAGCAATTGTTCCTTTGTTGTTTTTATTTTGCGTGATTGAAGTGCAAGGTATAATTTTTATATTTTATGATTGGTTATCGTTCTGAAACAGGGTTTCTCTTGTGACACGGATCTATTATGGTGTTAAGTGTAATGGTTCAATGCTGCGGCCAATCGATAGACCAGCGCCATCAATAGACTCGTACTTGAGGAATTTGTCGCTAGATTTGTACGACGGGGAAACAGTTAAACTGAGATATATTGTACTTCAAGATCCTCGTTCTTCTTCCAACATCACTGAGAAGCTTGTTCGAGCTGTTACAACAGCATGGAACAACATTCCAGGTACAGTGGTAACAGTGGATTAGGAACAGTGGTCATCAACAGATCAACAGTGTAACTGGCATTACTCAATCTGAGTGGCAATGCAGTTCATTTTAGAATAACGGCAGTTTGAAATTTTAATGCTTAATTTGTAATGCGGCTTAATTTTGGCTAGTGTTGACAATGCTACAACAAGATGTTTGTTCTGTAAAGCCTACTCTGCTATTAGTTGACTTCTATTGAAGTTTAAATGAAGTAACAAGATCTTTAAACATTTGTTTTTACCAGACTGTATGTATAATTTGCAGTGGTGTAGCCAGGAATTTATGATGGGGGGGGTTAGATTATTTTTATGGCCGGATGCCCTTTCTGACACCAACCCAACATTATTACAGTAAATAAAAAGGGAATAAAGTAACAAAGGGAATAAAGTAAGAAAAACAATTGTTACAACAAGCAATTGTTTTGTTATAAATAATCATGTTTTGTGGATAAATAACCTTTAAAAAACTTTTTTCTTAGGCCAATGGGGGGTTTAACCCCCAAAACCCCTCCTTGTCTATGCCACTGATAATTTGTATGTCTTTATGTCGGTACTTATATAAAACCTTACTTATATAAAACCTTTAAGAATCAGTCCGAGGTACTGAAATATCTTTCAGGTGTGCGGACAGACTTTTCAAAGGGAAATATAATGCTACATATTGCTACTGATAAGGCCCAAAATAGTTGTCTAACATTATAGTTCATTTAATCACATCTATTGTGATGATTTGACATTTCTCGACATTGATTTTTTATTGTGCCTTAACACCATGTTTCAGTATGCGTCGTTTACTAAGTATTTGTTGGAATACCCAGCAGTACAGTGTATTTCTGTTTTTGTAATTTTAGGGAACACAATGAAGGTGAAAATACCAGTCATTCCCCTTCAGACATACACAGATAGTCTTTTGTAAGTTCAGATAGTCATTTGTAAGTTATTGCCGATAACATTACTTTAAAAGATCGATAACTTTACCAGATTATATTTTCTTTATATTTAAGATGTTCAAAAGATAAGGGTTTTCTATATCTATATAAATAAAAATGTAAAACGTTACTTTTTGTGGCCTCAGAACTCGATAAGTTCTTCACCGATTCTTTTCAAAATTTTCGCAAACCGTTCCATTCGAACATAGTTGTGTTGTTATAATGCCTTTTGGGGAAAAGCGCAATCTTTTCGACCAAAAAACACAACTATGCGATCTATTCGAACGATGTCGATTTCAAATCTCACCCAATGTTGCTTTCGAATACGACCGTCTATTTATAGCGCACATGCGTGCTTCCTTTTATAGCCATTTTTATAGCGCATATATTTATCCAACTGTTGGTTTGAACAAAATCAAGGATCTCTTCACCGATTGCTTTCAAATTTTCACACAACGTTCCTTTCGAATTCGATCGCCAGGGTTTCTAATATGCTTTTTTTCGAAAAAGCGCAATATATCAAGGATCTAGGAAAGTTTTGCGGACGGACGGACCAACAACGGACGGACGGGGAAGGACGGCGGGACAAAGAAAAGGAAGAGAGGGGTGATTGAGGAAGGGAGAGGAGGGTGCGGGAGGAAGAGGGAGGGGAGGGAGGAAGGGGAGCGGATGGGAGCGAGGGCAGGGATGGAGGAAACGGGAGGGAGGGGAGGGGAGGTAGGGAGGGACAGAGGGAGGCAGGGGAAGGAGGTAGGGAGGGAGGGAGGGTCTTTTCAGCCACAGCAACGCGTGGCCGGGTACAGCTAGTGATTAATAAATATGCTGGCACAGGGTTTTTCTAGTCGTATTGTGATGGAATGATAGAGAGTTAGCTCTTGCATTGTCCGGTAGTGAATTTCAGTTTCACATCAGCATGTAATCGAGAGTTTGTTTGTTTGTTTTATTTATTTAATTGTATGTATAATAATAATAATAATAATAATAGTATCTTTTCTTTAATCACCTGCAAGACGCACTGCACTTTACATTTACAGGTTATGCAGTAATCTTAATTAAACTTAACTACCAACTGAACAGACAGCTTTGTAATTACACGGTGCCAATGGCAGCCTACAAAGCAAATCCGCCCAATGGGGGCTCGAACTCACTACCTCTCGCACTCTTGGCCAGCGTGTTAACCACTACTCTACCGTGAAGTAATTTATACACAGTTGAAAAGAAAAAAAACAAATGCATAATATATAGGCTGATTATTGATAAAGGTAGTGTACGAAGAAAATGGGTAGCCTACCCCTGAGAGGAAGAAAATCCCGCTAGGTAGGGGCCCTAAGTGCATGATAATCCCTGTAAGATGTTGGGAGATAAACACTTGGTTGCGCTTTTATTCTATTCTATTCTATTCTATTTTGGGATTTATAAAGCGCCTCTCACAGTACAACCTAATCAGAGGCGCTCCCAGTGCGAAGAACTCCTGGAAAAAGAAAAGTCTTAAGACAACGGGCAGAAAAAGTAAAGCCTCCAGATAAAATCTGGGAACGAATAATAGGAGGAACGCCATTCCACAGTAAAGGGCAGACGGAGGCAAAGGCGCGATGTTGGGCTGTGGCAGTCCGAGATCGTGGTACAAGAAGATCGTGACGGTCTAAAGAGCGGAGAGGACGTCCAACGGTAGCAGAGAAAGGCTTCCTAATAAGATCACAAAGGTAGCGAGGCGCTTGACCCAAAAACATCTTATAGGTAAGAAAAAGAATTTTATATTGAATCCGGGCAGTCAAAGGAAGCCAGTGAAGGTGCTCAGTCATGAAAGTCGAAATGTGAGAGAAACGAGGAAGGCGGGCAATCAAACGTGCAGATGCATTAAGTACCGATTGAAGAGGAGCCAGGCGGAGTTTAGGTAGGCCAATGAGTAACGAGTTACAATAGTCAATGCGGGAACAGATGAAGGCATGGACCATAGAAGAAAAAATCGATGAAGAGACAGATCGCCTAATGGCACGTAAACGTCGCAGATGATAGAAACTGGACCGAGAAATATTAGAAATATGTGTAGAGAAGGAAAGAGTATTGTCAATAGTAACACCCAGGTCACGGACATTTGTCACAAAAGTAAATTGAGGAAAGTGCTTGGCAAGTAAAACGTAATCAAGCTTGTTAAGCTGTTGACGGGTGCCCAACCAGATCAACTGAGTCTTGGAAGAGTTGAGTGAAAGACGATTTGAGGACATCCAACAATTGAGATCAGCAGAAAGAGATGCAATAGACTGACAGAGAGCAAGTTGTTGGGAAGAGGAGCCATGAACAAAAGTTTGGACATCATCAGCATAAAGGTGACCAGAGGCTGAGTGTTTAGCAAAGAGAAGAGGGATATCAGCTGTAAACAAGATATAAAGAAGTGGACCTAGTACGGATCCTTGAGGAACTCCAAATTTATCAGGAACCCATGAGGTGCGAGAATCATCTAGTATAACCATTTGGGTACGGTCAGTAAGATATGAACGAAACCAAAGAAGAGGAAGGCCACTAAGACCAAAAGAAGTTTCAAGACGATGTAGTAGAATATCATGGTCTACCATATCAAATGCTGAAGATGCATCAAAGAGAGCCAGAAGAGTAACCTGCGATTTATCCATAGCAGAATAGATGTCAGAAAGAAGAGAAAGAAGAGCAGTTTCAGTCGAGTGGTGAGCTCTAAAGCCAGATTGTCTGGGAGGTAGAAGGCCCGATTGCTCAAGATAAGGGAGAAGTTGCAAAGAAACAAGTCGCTCTAAAGTCTTAGAGAGAAAGGAAAGATTTGCAATAGGGCGATAATTTTGGCACAAGCTAGGATCCAGGTTGGGCTTCTTGAGAGAGGGAAATACAAGAGCACGTTTTTCAGATGCTGGGAGCCTGTGGGAGGTGACCTTCTGAAAGAGACCTATTAAATAAGTACAACAGGAAGGGTACAATGTCATCTAGTATATCTACAATAACAAAGGGGGGTAGAGGGTCTAATTCACATGATTTTAAATTAGAAGTACAAAGAAGATGACGCAGTTCTGATTCAAGGATCGGCCGAAAATCGTTGAAAGTCGACTCGGTAGAAGTGTAGGAAGGCGGTGTTGAATTGGCGGTAGAGTCACGAAGATCATCCAGTTTCTTTGTGAGCATCAATAGAAAATCGTCCGCTGTGAACGAAGGATTCGGAGTTGTTCGTGATGAACGACCCATGCAGTAAACCGGAGATAGCGGACCAGAGACGTTTAGGATTCTTAGAGTTCCTGATAACCAAATCCTCCCAATATGTCGACTCTTTCTGACGATAGAGACGGTAGAGGGAGTGCAGTTGATTGATCCAGACAAGGCGATCGGCTGGATCTTTAGAGCGTCGAAAACGCCGTTCAAAACAGCGGGTACGACGACGCATTTGATGACAATCACGATCGAACCAAACAGCAAGTGGTCGAACGCGGAACTTGGTACCATGGAGTGGAAGCAACTTGTCAAGAATATTGCTAATCGTAGAGGAGTAAAGATCGTAGAGTTGAGAAGTTGACTGAGCATCAAGTTGCGAGGTAGAGGAGAAGAGAGGCGAGTTACGAAGAGCCTCACTGAAGGCACTGCGGTCAAGAGACTTCCATCCACGAAAATATCGGAGAGCATGGATGGGTTGAGGATGAAGAGGAGGGATAGAGAACTCGATAGGAGAGTGATCAGAGAGCGTCGGAGGGGAGATGATTAAATCTTGTATTGCAACAATAATAGGAGGAACGCCATTCCACAGTAAAGGGCAGACGGAGGCAAAGGCGCGATGTTGGGCTGTGGCAGTCCGAGATCGTGGTACAATGCCTCTCCGCTCTTTATGCAGGAGATCCTCTTACTAAATCTTGGCAGTGTGACCGATTTCCATTGCGTAATGACTGTTGCATTCTTCTTTGACTTGTATTCATGTTTCAGTGGGTATGTCATGAAAGTTTACTATGGCGTAACTTTCCTGAGTGACAAGGACGTTGATAGTTTGGAAGACGTTACGAAACCAAGCGCCATGCAGTTATCTGAGCAGTTACAGTCACAAGGCCTAAAGGACTGCACATGCGTCATCTGGCATAGCTTATACTTATATGCAAAGGAGTCTGCTGACAGCTTAAGGTCGAAGCTCAACGCGATATCGAATGCCTTGAGAAAAGCTTGGTCTGATACAAATCCAGGTAGGAATGCTTTATTTTGTAATTGAGCGCTATGATGTGATGGAGATGATATAAATATTGTTGATAATTATAGGATATCTGCATCTGAACACACGTTATGCGTGTATTTTCTTATCTACTTCTATGTCTAACTGTGATGTAAGCATGTGTGAGCCGTGGTAAGGGAAGATAAGGTAACTCCTCATTTATCATCCATTGTTATCGTGACATGCTATGACTTGTTGTGACATTCTAGGGTTGAGGAATGGTAAACATTTTCTCTTTGGAAAAATTACAAATCTGACAAACCCTTTGAAATAATGATTGTATGTGACTCTTATATATATATATATGATATATATAATACAATTTTATATATATATAATTATATATTTACAATTTTATATATATATAATTATATATTTTTATAAAATATAAATCTGCTTCTAATGGCTTCTTATGTAGTGGTTTCTGACAAGTGTTGGAATAGCTTCCAGTTCTGAGTAGTAATTTGGCTGGATCAAAACAGATCTTTTAAATAGATTTGCAACCACCATTTCATGATTTACTTTATGCAATGAAACGTATCATAGAATGTGTTTTGCAATTATTCAATTTAAGGAAATGCTTTGTTTTAGACAAAAGCATATCTGAAATTACTATCAGAGTAAACTCAAGTGAAGTCACACGGGGAAAAAGAAGTACAGATAATTCACATAAATTTGAAGATGTTGATGGGTAAGTTAAGATTCCATATGCTGATACATTAACTAGGAAAGGTTTTATTACACGAATGATATATAAATGACTATCGATATGTTTATTCTGCTATTTAGCATACTTTATGTAACAATGAGATTAACTGCATTTTCACTTACTTTATTAGGCCTATTGATTATTTAGTTATGTGTATGTATATATATATATATATATATATATATATATATATATATATATTCATTGTTGTTCATAACTGATTGATGTTCCCGCAGTGCGTTTGCAGGCGGTCCATTAAAGTATATACTTACTTACTTACTTATTAGTGTATTGTTCTATTTAGATGTGAAAATACCTTACCTTTCTGCAAATGCATGCTTTGACAGTTAACTGATGTGGTATTGAAAGATTACTGACATCATGACTAATATCCAATTCTAAATTTGTCAGAGTTCAACAATCCTCAGTTGATGAGCAAATACATTCATGAAAGGTTATATAGAACTGCTGTTCTCAGATCATTTCTTCAATTAAAAAACTTATAATTCTTTCATTGCATCTCTGTACGAACTGTAGTTCTTGGCTAAGTCATGTGTAGACTTTTCAAAGACAGCCCTTATCAGAATGACTCCAGAGTTATATGTCCCCATAGCTGGTTATAAATGAAAATCGTCAAATATCTTAGCGCACAGTGCATTTCTACAGCTGTAGGAGTTATTGGATTATATTAGTGGTGTAGTGGGTATGTTCATTGCCTTGCAGCCAGAGGGTTGTTGCTGGTTCACATTCACCTCAAACCGCTTTGTAGGGACCTTGAGCAAGTCCTTCACTTGCAATTGCTCGGGCACCTCGACGTGAAACTCCGATGCAATGTTCGCGCTGTAATCGGGAGCGCCTCTGAGTATAGAGATTAAAGGGGTGCTATAGAAATGGAGAAATAAAGATAAAGTTAGAAAAGTTAGGCAAATAATAATTTGCAATTAGGAGAAACTGTACAAACTGATTTTCATTTGTAGGAGTCTGTTGTCTCCACTTCTGTACCAAGTGGCAGTTCGCAATCGTGATCCAGATCCTCTGTTCATCCAGTTTCCAGATGACTCCACTGTGGCCCAGAGTCTCTTGGAAGTTGCTGGAGTGTCTGTCTGTGCTTCCTGTGATCTGCAGCAGTGTGGAGATCTCTACATATCTGGCATGCTTTTAGAAAAAGACAAGGTTCTCTTGGTGAATGCCATAGCCACTGCTTATGCAAATGCAAACCAGCCACACTTTAGTCCTACAGACTTTGAAGTCATTTTGAAGTCAGTGACCATCTTGAAAGACTCTACAGGGTATGTTGCTTGTCAATTGATGTTTTTATATGATATTTTTTTGTCTTTGGTAGCATAACACGAAAGCGAGTATGAAAAGCAACAAGCTTTTGTAGTTGCTGCTTTTGTCTGGGAGCATTCAAAAATTACTATTGCTCCCATGATACATGGTAAATATACACACTTGGTTGAGCAGTTATCTATTGCAACAATTCTTTCAATAATCTTTGTTTAATTTCAAACTGGCACAACACAGAATGATTTCAATTCATAGTTTGTTTGTATGTGCACTTGTTATAGCACCCCTTTAAGCTCTCTCTCACTCACTACTCAGAGGCGCTCCCGACTGCAGAGCGGACACTGCATCGGAGTTTCACGCCGAAGCGCTGAGCAATTGCGAGTGAAGGACTTGCCCAAGATCCTTACGTGGTGCCTTGAGGTGGATTCGAACCTCGAACCTTCCGGCTTCAAGGCAATGATGCCACCACTACACCACCGCACCCCATAGTATGACAGATGATCACAAGTTATAGCAGTAGTCGAATTTAACTGTCGGCAGCCAACATGGTCCTACCACTCATTTTACCATCTGCCAATTGGAAATTTGAGTGGACCTTTGGGAGGGTAGCGGGGAGCTGTCCCTCATCAATGTACTCTTCATGCTAGAGTGTTGATCGTAGCCCTAAAGCTCCAAAGTTATATGCTTTTTTCACATTTTATGTTCACAATAATTTTTGCCGTTGTTGATTTTGAATGTGTTTTGACGTGTAACTGGGTGCGGTGTGTCACCTGGATTTGTCTCTTTTCCTAAATTAAACGAAGATTATCATTTGAAACTGCACCTAAATGCCATTTACCAGTTCCCCTTGCTTGGTATCGAGTTAACAGGTGTTTATAAAATAATGATACTTAACAGCTTTACATTAGCAATGGTAATATATTTTCTTCAACAGCACAATCTGATCACTCTGATTTCTGTGTTGCTGTACAGTGCGGATGTAAGTCGAGTGAGTTACTGTGTTCACTGGAAGACAAACTCAACCCTTCCACAACTGAACAGTCCGAGCTCTGATCAAATGTCTAAGGCGCTGATTCTATATAAACTGAAGCAGGTTGACCCTAGCACATTCGCTTCTGGCGAGGAGAAATTCTCATATACAGTAAGCAAGAGAATCTATCTTCTTAGTAATTTCACGACTTTATCACTCAATATCATCCTCATCATCATCATCATCATCATCATCACTGTCTTCACCATTTGTGATTTGCCAAAAGATTATGAACACGGTTATCGTGAATAGTTTTTACTCTGCTAAGATAAGCCCACTTTGGCGGTTACTGTGTTTTAAAGACCAAGAGTTAACCTGTAGAGATGACGAAGACTTCATAGTGCGAGCTCTCATCTAAGAATGCATATTGACAATTATTAATATTATTATTATTATTGTTATTGTTTTGACAATGTCAATAAGCTATGATTTTGAGGCGCGATTCGAAGCAAAACTCACATGTACGCAGGATGTAACAAGTTGAATCTTTGACAACTTGCATTAATTTTAAGAATAAACAATTCTGACTGACTTACTGATTGATTGACTCATTGATTGATTGATTGATTTATTTATTTAGCAACTTTATACAAGCTGACTCTATTTTGTTGATATATCTTTATTTCTTGCTCAGCATTACTGTACTGCTAAACCTTAGAAAGAGCTATCATATTTAAATACACAAATAAGCAGAACATGTGCATTTGTCTAGCTTAATTAATTTCTGTACTTTGCCAGTGGATCACAGAGTAGATTAACAAGTGGTAATCATTTACTAATTACAGACAAAGGTTGCAATCATTGTGGCATGCTGTGTCGGTGGAGTTGTGCTCTTCGCAATTGTGGCCGCGATCATCGGGAGAATAATCTATCAAAAGAGGTATCGATATAATATTATCACGGTTCTTCGTTTATTCTTCAAATTATTTGCATCTGTTTTCTCGCTTGGAATTCATTCTTCCTTATAAAACTTTCTTTTACTTTCTCTTTTCAGGTTCTAATAATTTTGAACCGTTTTAAGAATAATCTTTCTAATGAATTTCGTATCACATTGAACTGATATCTCCTTCACCGCCTTTTTCAAATTTTGTATTCTTTTTCTCAATTTGTAAATGTTTTTCCTTGTTGCCATTCTTCTTGACTAAAAATCCACCTCAAATTGCTAAGTGCCTGTCATTGCTTACCACTCACGACATGCTTGTCCAGAATCTCAGAATGTGATGCCATCTGTCAGCTTAGAGTGTAAAGATGGGATGGTCATTCCATGAGAATGGACTCACAATGGCAAAGGTGCAATGTTGGGCCACAGCAATTTTGTGTTTGGTTACTGGTAGTAGGGAACATGTAATTCCAAGCATGGGCACCCACCGAAATTTTGCAGGAAGGGCAAAACACGGTTAAATTGTTTGCAAGCACTTGAAAAATGCAAAGCAGAAATTTAAAAGCTAGTGTGTTTTCGGAGATGATGTTAAATGTAGATTTCTCATTTTCACTTTAGTACGAAATATTTTACTAAAACTCCAAAATAGTGGTTTTTAAAAATGGGTGTAAATTTTCCAGGGGAGGGGGAAGTGCCCTCTCTTGCCTCTGTGTACAGGCGCCCATGATTCCAAGTTTAATTCGGAAGAACTGCTTGTCTAGACTGTTGCAATGCAATTGCTTTTTAGGAAACTGGAAATCATTCCTCCGGAGCAAGACAAGGAGAAGCTGTCGATCTCTGACGGTGACTCGTTTATCGGTCATGGCCTGTTCAATCCATCACCCTACAACTCGCTTCACAACAAGGCTGGGCCTGTCCTATCAAAGCTGCAGTTTCGGGAATCAAGCGACATTTCCACCTAGAAACCACCACTAATACTTCTAACAGATTTTGCAAGTTTAACACTAACACTTTAGCAATTGTTTATGATATTTCACCTTAAATTCACACTTTTGATTTCAATGGAGTAAAAACTAGATACACTAAATACAGTACAGACAATTTGCACAGAAGCTAACAGCATTACAAGATAGCCTAACCATTTGGCATGTTAAATAACAGATTTCTTTCAGTTATTTCACTTAGACATTATATGTTCAAATTTGACACCAAATATGTGATTGACTATTATGATGATTGTTGATATTAGTACGTGGAAGTAACCAAACACTGAGTGAATAAATGTCAATTAAATACAGTGACGACGCTACTATAGGTCATTTGACATGCCTGTTTTACTCTCGACTTGCCTTATTACTTGCCTAAATTCTTCTCCACTTTCATATCTCCTTTGCATTCAATTTCTTTTACCTGCTGAATAACTTCCATTACCTTGCTGAAATTGCATAGCAGGCACCGCCACTGATTAAATACTTAATAAAATTATGTGCCAGAGCTGTGATTCAACAAAATACCCTAAATGTGCTTCTCAAAGTTAAGATTTAAATATGAGTAGCCTACTGATTATGATGGAAAAAGAAAGAAATGTCTGAATTTTCAAAGGTGTTGCATTTTATCATTTTATAGCATGTCAATTGTCCTATACAGCTTCTGTAAGGAGCCTTCTCAGCTGAAGTCTAAACAGATACTTAAACTAATTGCAATTCTACCAGCCATCTTGCTCAAACCTATTTGCCCACCTTAATGGTTAACACTTGTCTGTGCTCTTGGTAGATGATCTTTAATTTGGTGATCGCACTACAACTCTTAGGTTTCACTGTTGTTGAAGCTATAGTAAAGACTCGTACCATTAGCTCACTTAGTTCTGCATTTCTAGTACAGTTACAAATGTGGGATATGTTTACATTGCATCACAATTTTGCGCTAGCCTTTGATTCAAAGCACAAACCATGCATTATGCATAACATAACAGCATGCCTAACTGAAGTGTTAGACCTTGAAATACAGCTGTTAGAGCTTGGAAGTTGCAAATGGAGCTGCAGCCTGCAGGTTATATAGCAAATCGTCATTTCTCCAAGTCGTGGTTACCTTGTGCAGTGTGCACCTCAAGTGGTGCTAGCAATTCTAGCCTTATTGCAGAGATAAACAGCCTATTGGATGACTACAACGTACTATGTGAAAATCATTAGAAAAAGGTAACTGCAACCGATTTACCATGGAAGAGCGGAATGGAACGAAGGGGTTATGGAGTGAAAAATATACCGAAAGGCCAAATTTCTGGTGAATGACTATAGGCCTAAAAAACCGTCAGACATTTTCTCCGCCAAAGGGCGCACCAAATTCAAATTGCTGGTTGTGCAGTTAAATAAACTCCGTTAAAAAAGCCATGGATGTTAGACCAAACAAAGTACAGTGATGAGCAATAGGCCTAGGCCTATAGTAGTCAAGGCGGGCTGTAATGAAAGAATGCACTAGGGTGGTGACGTACGGCACTTGACGTTGGTGAACGAAACCTCTGAATTCCTTTACGGGGAAATTTTTGAAACGTTCTAGATAATCCACAATTCGGAATTGCTTGCTATAGCCTAGTTCTAACTATTCTAGCAGGAGACAAATAAAGTTAGTTAACTTCATAATTATTCGTCATCGAGTGTTTTAATATCTATACTTTCCATTCACGACTGAAAGCCGAACTCTTCTATCCTATTTTTGATTCTTATCCAGTTCCACCACCCAACTACCATCATAATCGACTGACACCGTACGTAGCACCACAGTATAAATACTGTGGTAGCACCACGCTGTCTCCACTGCTTGACCTCCCCGCATTTTGACCTGGCACTGACAGGCTGGCACCGAAACGAAGAGGCAACTCTGGCTATTGCGGACTTGATATGATATAGCGCCGGTGGTAACTTGTAAGCTGGTGTCCATGACGAGCCTTTCGTGGGCGCTGACATCATTAGTCGTTACATTCGCTGAGATCCATTTTTACTTACTTTCTTAAGCTTCGCTCTAAAAGTTGCTTTAAATGAAAATTTAAAGCTCACAAAGAACTGGTAACAAGAATACCAGTTGATTTGTGCACGTTTATTTATCAAAAGTTGCCAAAAATGTCCGAAGTTTTAGGGATAGGTAACAGCGGTGACTTTACCAAAGTTCTAAGTTCTAATGGGTTAGTTATAAGAAGTCTATGTTTAATCGCACGCTTTTTCTGAGCAGTAGGTTGTAAGATATCCTTTTTGCGCTCGCGTTTATGTATACTGGGGCAACCATATTAAAGCATTATTAATTTTTAAAGCATGCAGTTAGCCTGTGGAACTGCCAATAACTGCGTTGGGGTTATAACTTATAGCCAAGAAACAGACGTTTGTGGTACTATTGTTATGAACGATATGATCGCCTGAGGCTGCAAAAGAAATTAAAGTGCTTCGAGCTAACGGAAAGGCTGTTATTAGTTTAATATTAGTGAGCAATCATTAAGTAATAGGAACACCAAGTTTTCAACATTCTGGTTGTAGGTATCAGTATATTGCAAAATGGGCTTAGTTTCTATGAAGCATACGAGAACGTTTAATAGTTCACATGAAATGAGTTTAGCCCGATGATTGTTCATGTCATGTTGGAGATCAACTCAGATGATTATCTGTTGTTTATCTTGCTAGTATACTAGACTATTATCTAGTCAGCTGATTATAACTTTGACAGCTTTGTTACTCTCTTTGTTACCTGGGCTGATTGTATGTTTGTAATGTAGGCAACTAATTGTGGTGCATTTCTTTGCTGACTGGGCGGTCCAGTGTGGGCAGATCAACGATGTTCTGGCAGAACTAGCCAAAGACAAGCAGATAATTAAAGCAGGTGTAAAATTTGTGAAGGTAATTAATTGAACGTCATTTCACACCTGTATGCTAGTGGATAATACTGTCTTGAGCAGGGCTGTACTGGTAAATTTTGAGGTGAGTACATGCTGATCTCGGGAAAATTTCGTCCATTTTCCCGTCTGAAAAATCTGATGACCTTGTTTTTTAGTCATTCGGCCAAAATCTCGTGAAAAATTTGTCCATTTTCTAGTCTGAAAAATCATGACCTTTTTTGTCATCCAGCCCAAAAAAACATCTTAAACAGCCGTGTGCGCCTGATTTACTAGCGTGTATGGTATACCCTACTTTTCGGGAGGTGAGTATACGATGCCGTTTTTCGCCGGAGGTGAGTATACGCCGTATACCCTTGATTACAGCCCTGGTCTTGAGACATGTATGTACGAGACCGAACATTAAGGATCAACGAGTATATATGAGTTTATCATATATTTATGATGGATGCCTACTGCCCAGTTTTCATTATTTCTTTGTACCGGCTCCTTTTAAGCAGTCTTGACTGGAGTTATATAAGAATCCAAGTAAATATTTACCTACCAATATGTGAACACTTACAAAATTGATTCTTTCTCATCTGGAGTCTCTTTCCTTTCTTTTGGTGTGCCATAAGGGAACCCCTTCTGCCTCAGAAATCAGTGCAATTAAAGTTACTAATTATACATGTACATATATATATATATATATACCTACTTACCTAATACCTACCTGCATACAAGCCATACATACATATATACATACATACATGCACACACATGTACATATATAGATAATTATATACATACATATTGGTCTAGATTTTCACCTCATGAACGTTGCATTACAAATATTAAGTGCAGAGCCATATCGTGTGTTGTAAAATATTGTGTCTTGTAAGATGACGTTTGTATTTGTTTTTGTGCATGTAAATGTGTTGTGTGCTATTGTTTAGGTTGAAGCCGAGTCATTACCTGAGCTGTCACAGAAGTATCACGTCACAGCCGTGCCAACCTGCATTTTTCTTAAGGTATGGAAATATCCATTTTAGACTGCAGTTGTATTAGATTTGTTGATTTCTGTATTTTGATATAATTGTCTGTTGCTGATTACCATAGAACTTTGTTATGTGCCTGCACCTCGACAAAGCATTTTGCTGGATGTTATTAATTAGTATTACTATAATTATTATTACCAATTAGTAGCATCTATCGTACTGGCGTCTGATGGTCAAGGCATGCTTTGATATGTGAAAGCGCTTTGGTATGTGAAAGCGCTTTGGTGTGTGAAAGCACTTTGATATGTGAAAGCGCTTTGGTATGTGAAAGCGCTTTGGTGTGTGAAAGCGCTTTTGTTCGTGAAAGCGCTTTGGTGTGTGAAAGCGCTTTGGTATGTGAAAGCGCTTTGGTATGTGAAAGCCAAGCTGTTAATGTTTCTTTTGTATAGTTATTAGCTATGCTTGGTATCTCACCAGAATCTGATGGATTTACTTCAATCAATTGAGTCAATCAAATTTATTGTTCCCAACACTTATAGATTTACTTGCATTTGCTTTGATAAATTACAGTGTCTTGCTTTTGTTCTGAATGATTCCTTGCATGATTGCATATATGGCGATCCTAATCTGTTGCAGAACCAAACTGTGGTCGATCGCATAGACGGTGCCAACGCACCTGAGTTAACGAGAAAGGTGAAGCAACATGCATCTGGAACATCTGAATCTGTCAGCACAAATGGAGCAGGAGGGTCTTCTCAATCTGACGTAGGCACATTTAGCATTCATTCATTCATTCCGAGAATTATACAGCGCCTCTTCAAGGGACCCTCTCAGAGGTGCTCCCAGCCCAGTTGCAGTTAAAAATGTAAGATTCGAGCAACTTATAGAATAATGCAGACGAATTTAGGGTAGTCATCAATCGCAAAGGTAGTGGGAGGCCATTCCAGATGGTGGGACCAATAATTGAATGGTTTGATTCTGTCTGATAGAGGTGCGAGCTCACGTAGCCAAAAGCTCCCCTTGCTGAAGAGCAAAGAGTTTTACTGGCTGCAAGGTCAGAGAGTTGATGAACGAGAAGAGTATGTGTTCAGATGTGTCAGACTAAAATACATTTTATGATGGCTAACATGTAGGATGATCTGTTTCTGGCTGATGGTTTGAAACAATGTTTTCTGTTTTTATTCTTTTATTGTAAACATGATCATAGTTTCGGCTGTAGGTTCGTGTATTGGAAACTTTTAGTTCTTATTTGTTTGATCTAGTACCAATTAATTATCGGTGCAAATTTTATGTCAACTTAGGCAGTGTTTTACTATGAGCAAAGAACTTGTTTTGAGGAATTACAAAGCAGTGTAAAACATGTTTTAGGATCTTAAAGACCGTTTGAAAAAGTTGACCAACTCGGCGCCTGTGATGCTTTTTATGAAAGGAAATGAAGATCAGCCAAAATGTGGTGTGTAGATTTGTTTGTTGTTTATTTGTGTGGGAATTAAGGTTAAGAAGGTTATGGTGATATTTATGTGGTTGTAGTTCTTAATGGTCCAGGATGTATGTATGCATGTATGTATGTATGCATGTATTGTATGCATACATGTATTTGGGGGGTCCGTAGCTCAGTGGATAGAGTGCTGGTCGATAAACTGAGTCATTAGCGCGACCCGGGTTCAAGCCTCGCTCAGGGCAAAAATTTATTTGAATTTTCTGTTAGCTGCCAGATGCCAGTGGCGCTTTCTGTTGTGTTGTTTGCCTCGGGTCTGTTGAAAATAAGATCGCCTCTCCCATTCCTGGCTTGGCTGTACCAGGAGTGTTCCAGCACTTAGGCCATTAGTGTTAAGTTACCGAACCTGTTGTAGCTGACCTGCGTGTCGTGCGAAGCTGGCCGTATTTCGTATAACTTGTATCTGTAATCGTTCTGCATTCTGTCAAATTGAATTCAATAAACGAATATATATTATGTATGTATGCAATATATATGCATGTATGTTTGTATGTCTGTATGTACATGCACTTGTTATAGCGCCCCTTTCAGGTTACTGCTCAGAAGCGCTCCTGACTACAGCACGGACACTGCATCGGAGTTCCACGCTGAAGCGTTTGAGCAATTGCGAGTGAAGGACTTGCTCAAGGTCCTTACACAGCGGCTTGAGGTGGATTTGAAGCTGCAACCCTTCGGCTGCAAAGCAACGAACATACTCACTACTTGTTGAAATTAATTGGAACTACGACTACAAGTTTTCTCATAGACATAGTAGGATAGGGCAGTTGAAGCGTGGTGGCTCTGGTCTGTCAGCGGAACTTTAACTGAAATGAATAAATAACACAGCAAGACAATTTTTGCTGAAGTTTGTTTTGCTTGTAAACAAATAGATGATTTCAGCGGAAACATTCAAATCTGAAGCCCAGATTGCCATCTGTACTGAACATTGTGATCATTGCCATTAATGATGACAATGTGTTTAATTGTTTAATTTCTTTAGGTTTTAGTCGAACAATTGTTCAACTTCTTAGTGAGCAGAAAGTGAAATTTACCTCCTTTGATATTCTCACCGATGAGCAAGTTCGTCAAGGTATTTGAGTACTACTATTATGTAATTTGTAAGGTAAAAATGTATAATTCAAAGACTATATTGTCTGTCTTGCCTAGCAATGGTTTTTTCACTTATTATGATTAGTGACACTGTGACTAACTAAAACATGGAATTTTCAGATTCACATTAGGTGCCAATAATGATAATAGTGACATAATGAAGTCTACCAGAAATTTCCATTGGTTTGAAATTGCATATCGGAATGGAAGCGATTGAAAAAATTGAAGTCAATAAATTTTATTGGCACTAGTTAGATCAATAAAGTACATATACAGCACCTTAAAATCAGCTCTTGTATTTGAAAGAAATAATGCAAAATACAGCAGTTCTTGCTTTGTTTGGGTATTAGCGTTTTTACCAACTTCACCCGGGGTTTTACTGATGCTTGAGGTTTCAGTGTTTTTGCATCCTTGTCTGCAGCCATGTTGTACGTGAATTTAAGTTTTATCAATGAATATTATATAGTGATTGCGCCAATGTAGTTGTTGATTTTATTGTATGTTGAATTTGTTTTGGTACTACTAAGTGATTACATTGCACCGAAGTATAACATACCTGTACATTATGAGCACGTTACAATTTCTGAATTTTCTGGTACAATTGCCTTTAGGTCTTAAGGAGTATTCCAACTGGCCAACATATCCACAACTCTACATCGGCGGTGAGCTCATTGGCGGCATTGATATTGTCAAGGAGCTGGTAGCAAGTGGAGAGTTCCAGTCAATGTTGCCCAAAGAGAAGGAGACACAGGGCTCCCTTGAGGACCGGCTCAAGTCCCTCATCAATAAGGAGAAGGTGATGCTTTTCATGAAGGGCTCACCCAACACCCCTCGATGTGGTTTCAGCCGGACCATCATTGAAATTCTTAAATCTAAGAGGTGAGTTGTACTGTTACTATTTCTTTTAGACAGATGTTTCAGACAAATCTTGAAGCAGTTCATATTGCTGCAAGTTTGGAATATTTCAGTTAATAATGTTGATTTTGCCAGTATTGAGGATTATCTGAAGAAAATTAAATAAAATAAAACTGTTGCCTTGACGAAATCGTCAGTACTTATCAGTTTACCAACTTACAAGTCCATTCTTTTCTCTATTTCAAAATTGTTAAGAAATTTGACTGAAGAGAAATTTGACTTTCAGTCTCAAGGTTGATATCGGCCACACTGCAGCTGTAGTGATGATGGTTGATGTGAAGTTTGATATTCTTGTCTTAATGCTCAAAATATGCAACATCAGGAGTGTTTGGAGTTCTTCAGAAATTTTATGTTTTCTTAAAATCGTTAAAACTGATGATTAACATCATAATTTTTTAACATGCAAGGATGACCATTGAAGTTCTTCATGAGCATTTGCATTTGGTCATTCTTCATTTAAAGTCTTTTATCCTTTGTTATTCTTTCAGTGTGTCATTTGGCCATTTTGACATTCTGGAAGATGAAGAAGTGAGACAGGGATTGAAGACTTTCTCCAACTGGCCGACGTTTCCGCAACTGTATGTGAAGGGAGAACTGATTGGGGGACTGGATATTGTCAAGGTATGTGGCATGTTTTAATGCACTTTATGTATCTGGATATATATATATATATATATATATATATATATATATATATATATATATATATATATATATATATATATATATATTAAAATGGTGTAGTTCAGTGTATGACTTAAATAGCTTGTGTTCAGGAGTATTATGTGTCACTCTATTGAACATCATATAGTTACAAGTGCTCGTATTTTGTTAGGAGATTAAAGTACTGTAGTACATATTGCTTTATGTTATCTAACCCCATGTGGAGTTCTGCAGTAAGGCAGATTAGCTTCTTTCTAGTTGAGCAACATAAATTGTGTTGTGACTTAGTTGTATGTATTAATCTTCATATCATGCTCAAATTATTTTCTGTTACAAGTTTTCTATTGTAGATGATTTGTTAGTGCTATAATGTTCATATGTTCAGGTATTATGATTTTTATTCTAATAGGTTTCGATGGTCATGGCTTATTTGCTAATTTGTAAAGAATATTTGTTTTATTAAATGGTACTTTTGAATATTTGGCTATAAACTTTAATTACTTATAACATAATCATGAAATTATTGTGTGATAAAAAATTTTGTATGGCGATTGATAACAGTTTCGCTGTCTTTGCATCTTTTAGGAACTGAACGAAAGCGGAGAACTTGACTCGGTCCTGAAAGAAACGGTTTGAATTGAGACAAGTTGATGCTGAGAGTGACCGAAATACCCTGCATGACTTTTGGATTGGAACATAGAAACGCTCATTTGTCATATCGTCTTCACATGATTTGCTTTCGTTATTTGTCTTCTGGACATATATTCGAAGTTCGAAATTATCAATAAATGATAGAATATTGGATGAAAATTTTGCAAGTTTTGTGTTAAAAGCTATATTGAAGTAAGACTTTCAGCAATATTCAAGGTCTGCTAGGTTAATGTGATACTAACATTTTATTTTGTCCTGCAACTTTTCTCTTATATTTTTTTTATTGTTTGCATTCTTCCAAATGTTTCCAGTTTCGGGTGCTGCCTGTTTAAAAGCATTAATCTGGAAATAAGTGTCCCTGTCATAAACTGGCTGTGCATTTGCCAACCTCCCAGTTATAGTACTTAATACTTATACACAACTGACTAAATTGGAAGTGTTCTGACTTGTAAACACCTTGAGTACATTGTGATGCCAGAAATGTTGTGGAACAACTATACAACTGATATAGACAGTTGAGTATAGTATAAACATGAATAAAAATTCAGCAGAGCTCATGTCAGGGTCATTAGAGTTATTTAGCAGGTCAAAGAAATTAAATGCAGAGATGATATTAAAAGTTTCGTAGAATTTTGGCAGGTTATAAGGCAGGTCAAGAGTAAAATGCCCCCCCTAAATTTCGGGCAAAACTGTTTTTCGGGCAAGCAAACCCGGGAATTTACTAAAAAAGGTCATCAACTTTTCGGGCAAGGCTGTTTTTCGGGCAAACAGACAGGGAAATGACTAAAAAAAGGTTGTCAACTTTTCGGGGAAGGCTGTTTTTCGGGCAAGCAGACAGGGAAATGACTAAAAAAAGGTTGTCAACTTTTTTCTGGGAAAAAGTTTTATTTTCCACGAGATTTCGGGATTTTTTCGGGTAGAAGTTAAATCTTTGCCTCCCTACTGCTGAAATCTCCCGTATGTCTATGTCTACTAGGCCAGTGGTTCCCAAACTTCAGTAGACCGCGGACCGGCAATAATGTTTGGTGAAGCTCGCGGACCGCTAACTTTGGCCTAAATGGCGATGCCAAACAAAAGCGACCCATGTTATAAAAAGGCTAAAATATAAGGCTATTTACAATTAGCCTACATTTACATGTCCTTGATGCCTTATTTGTTTAAGATTTATTGTGAGCAGCAAAGGCTGCATGTCCGCTCGAAATAAATTCATATTTTAGATATTGAGGATCGTATTTCGCTTGAACTAAGCCTATCGGTTCTTTTTTCACCTTGGACGTGTTGTTGGAACAAGAAGCCACTTCAGAATCATCTTCGCTCTGAGCAATCACGATCATTCGGCAGTGGCGGCGCCAGGATTTCAGTTTCGGGGGGGCTGAAACCTCGCAGCGAAAATTTCATATTTTCATCCGTCAAAATTTCTGTTTTTTTTTAGTCGTCGACCGAAATCTCAGGAAAATTTTCCAATTTCACCGCCAAAATTTCTGACGACTTTTTTTTTTTTAGTCGTCAGCCGAAAATTGTGGCGTTTTCAATGTAAAAAAAATCGGATGGCCCTTTTTTAGGGGGGTCTGAGCCTCTTGTAGGGGGAGCTTAGCCCCTCTAGCGCCGCCACTGAAGTGCGGTAAAACCATGACTTATGGTAGTCGAGGGCATCTGTGCTTCACGAAATGTGCTTGGACGTAACTTCTGGGTTTTTGCCTTGAAAGGGTGCTGTATAAATTCTTGTTATGGATGAATAAGTAAGCTGGTGAAGAACAGTCTGTGTAAGTAGTCTGACAACATGTAGCCTACATGGTTTGACAGCAAGAACTAGGAAAGGTTCATGTTCTCATGAGTGGTTGTTGCTATCATGTTCTTCTGACATACAAAATAAAATGTTCAGATAGGCATATACGAACATTCGGACACTGGTTTCACCTCGGATGTCATCTCATGAATGATCGTTATTTTAAAACAAAACAGATCTGCAAAAGAAGAGAAAATTGGCATTGTAATGTAATTGACGAATCTTCTAATCTCTCTATGCCGAACAAAATCCAAGTCCAGACATGGCTGATGAGAAAAATTTAGGGCCCCTGCATGGGCAGAGCATTCCGACACACAGAGGCTTCTATCCCCCCTAAGCAGCCAGGCTCAATCCATCTTCTTCCCTCCCTCTTCCTGGGTCGACCTTCCCCCTCGGCAATGTGTTATCTCGTCTATTCCTCTGGTGAATGAAGGTTTCTGAGATGGGGAGGGATGCTCTCCTCTCCGAAAGAATTTTTTCCAATTTCCGCATTGCAATTTCAGTATCTTAAGCTGTCAACTACTATATTTCAGTAGAGGAATTGCTGAAAAGAGAGGTCTAGGACTTAATAAATAACTTAAGCCTATAGTCCTACTTAGCAATAATATTTTGGGATTTTCCACATTAAAATGACTAAATTTTATATGGCGTAACGCAGCACATGCCTACCATGGCCGTTTATGACGTCATCCTAACAAAGTTACTCTAACACTTCAGTGCTGATAAAAGAGTGGCTTGAGATTTCGATAAATACCGGTAGGCCTATGCTTCTAGACCTATAGATATATATAATTACCATATTTATTTATTAATCAAGTTCAGCAGATGAGAGTAAACTTAGGCCCATCAAAAATTAAATTAAGGGGCCAGGCCTGCTGGGCTGTTATACAAAGATTGTGATTTCATGCCTCTCAAAATATGCTATTTTGAAATTATCAACTGAAGAAAATCATAGTTGTAGGCTAGTAGGCCTATTGTTTGTAAAAATATAATTGGCCTATCGCACGTACAGTCTAAACAGATTAATTAACCGCAGACCTCGATCTAAGAACGTATAGTGCCTACACGCACGTACGGTACACGCAGACGAACGGACGGACAGACAGATAGACAGACCTAGGCCTACTAACAGAATTCTCTTTACACTGGATAAAATGTAAAATTACAATAGTCGAAACTTTGCCAATATTATTGCCAAAACTAAAGCAAAGATCGATGTAGGGCTACAGCTGCATGCTGTACGTTTGAATGCAATTATGCTGCGCTTTCAGGGCCTTCTTAATAGTAGTTTAATAAACGGGACTGGAGGGCTAGGCCTACACCATATAAAGCATTTATATAGAAATTTTTTAATTTGATATAAAGCATGGGGGTAGAGTAGTGGTTAACACGCTGGCCAAGAGTGCGAGAGGTAGTGAGTTCGAGCCCCCGTTGGGCGGATTTGCTTTGTAGGCTGCCATCGGCGCCGTGTAATTACAAAGCTGTCTGTTCAGTTAGTAGTTAAGTTTAATTAAGATTACTGCATAACTTGTAAATGTAAAGCGCAGTGCGTCTTGCAGGCGTTTAATTAGGGCCTAAAGAAAAGATATTATTATATTATTATTCTGGCGTTGACTTTCTGAATCAACACACGACAACAGGGAATGTAATGTAGCCTAATGTAATGAAGACAATTTATATAGCATCGTCAGTAGCAAGCTACTTCAAGGATGCTTTACACACAAATGTCATAATACAAAATTGTCAAAGTTCGGCGTGAATGCAAACGGCTTAAAGCAGGTGCAGCTTTAACTGTTTTCTAAAAGCAGATTGGCTTTTTATTGTTTGAATTGATGATGGAAGACTGTTCCAGGCGCGTGGGCCAGCGACCCGAAAGGCACGATCGCCCGCTTTAGTTTTGTTGCAGGGACGGATACGTCGGCGGTCTTGGACGACCGCAGACGTGACCTGCTAGGATCGTCTGCCAGCGGTCTGATGTTATCCACGAGGTAGGGTGGTGCGCGGTTGTTCAGGCATTTGTGCATCATGGTGCAAAGTTTGAACTTGATGCGCTCGCTTATTCCCAGCCACTGAAGCTGGTCCCGGATCGGGGTGGAAATATGATCGAACTTGTTTAATCGCAGGACTAGGCGAGCTGCAGCACTGATGACCGCCTGAAGCCGAATGATACTGCGCTGTGGCAAGCCAGCAAAGGCGACATTGCAGTAATCGATTCGGTTCAGGATCAAACTTTGCACCAGATGTCGTGTCACGTCTTGTGTGAGAGAGCGAGACACAGATCTCAGCTGCCTCAGTGTTCCGAAGCTGGTTCGCACAACTCCAGTAATATGCGATGTCATTGAAAGGTCGCTGTCGAGTAGAAGTCCAAGATCACGGACCTCATTCTTCGGCACGACAGCATCCCCACCAATGACGAATGGACTGCGGTCTAGTTTTCCCACTCTGCGCGAAGACGAGCACCAGAGAAATTCCGATTTGGATGAATTGAGCTGCAATCGATTGCATTTCATCCAATCGGCAATGTCGCTGATGCAGCTCGTTGAGGTGGACCGAAGATTCTGGACATCAGTTGAATGAGGACGACAGAAGCCATAGATTTGTGAGTCGTCCGCGTAGAGATGACCATGCAGACCATGTTTGGATATTATGGTTAGGATGTCGGCGGTATAAAGGGAAACAGTCGAATTCAAATTATGACAAACATTATGACGCAATAACGACGTCATCGGTGTATTATTTCGATCGATCTTATGAATAAAATTAATTATTGTCAGTCGCAGCTCAAATTATTATTAACGTTTACTAATTTCAATTTGTTATTAATAACTATTAACTAAATTTGAAACGCGCCTGCGGCAACATCGACATCGAAGAGGACAGCAAGACTAAGATTACTAAGTCTTGATCATCCGACTACAGTTTCCGAAATTTTCCAGAAAATCTGCAGGTCTTCTCGGAAGTTCATTCGATGAATGCTCCGACAACTTCGATTTTTTTCGTCCATCGACATTAGCAGGTCAACCAAAATAATAGCCTAATATACAGAACATTGAATTTGTATCGAAAATTTAAAGTTGCAGATCTTAACTAGAAATTTAGGAGGAATTTGGGGGCATAACTATAGTACCGGGGATCGACGTTTCAGTTAGGGTCAGGTTGGCGTCGTGATCGAGTATCGGTTAGGCTTTAGGTTAGGCGTCGCGTGTTGGTAGTTAGGATTTAGGTTAGGCGTCGCGTGTTGGTAGTTAAGGTTTAGGTTAGGCGTCGCGTGTTGGTAGTTAGGGTTTAGGTTAGGCGTTGCGTGTTGGTAGTTATGGTTTAGGTTAGGCGTCGCGTGTTGGTAGTTAGGGTTTAGGTTAGGCGTCGCGTGTTGGTAGTTAGGTTAGGCGTCGCGTGTTGGTAGTTAGGGTTTAGGTTAGGCGTCGCGTGTTGGTAGTTAGGGTTTAGGTTAGGCGTCGCGTGTTGGTAGTTAGGGTTTAGGTTAGGCGTCGCGTGTTGGTAGTTAGGGTGTAGGTTAGGCGTCGCGTGTTGGTAGTTAGGGTTTAGGTTAGGCGTCGCGTGTTGGTAGTTAGGGTTTAGGTTAGGCGTCGCGTGTTGGTAGTTAGGAGTTAGGTTAGGCGTCGCGTGTTGGTAGTTAGGATTTAGGTTAGGCGTCGCGTGTTGGTAGTTAGGGTTTAGGTTAGGCGTCGCGTGTTGGTAGTTAGGATTTAGGTTAGGCGTCGCGTGTTGGTAGTTAGGATTTAGGTTAGGCGTCGCGTGTTGGTAGTTAGGGTTTAGGTTAGGCGTCGCGTGTTGGTAGTTAGGGTTTAGGTTAGGCGTCTAGTGTTGGTAGTTTTTGTTTAGGTTAGGCGTCGCGTGTTGGTAGTTAAGGTTTGGGTTAGGCGTCGCGTGTTGGTAGTTAGGGTTTAGGTTAGGCGTCGCGTGTTGGTAGTTAGGGTTTAGGTTAGGCGTCGCGTGTTGGTAGTTAGTGTTTAGGTTAGGCGTCGCGTGTTGGTAGTTAGGGTTTAGGTTAGGCGTCGCGTGTTGGTAGTTAGGGTTTAGGTTAGGCGTCGCGTGTTGGTAGTTAGGGTTTAGGTTAGGCGTCGCGTGTTGGTAGTTAGGGTTTAGGTTAGGCGTCGCGTGTTGGTAGTTAGTGTTTAGGTTAGGCGTCGCGTGTTGGTAGTTAGGATTTAGGTTAGGCGTCGCGTGTTGGTATTTAGGGTTTAGGTTAGGCGTCGCGTGTTGGTAGTTAGGGTTTAGGTTAGGCGTCGCGTGTTGGTAGTTAGGGTTTAGGTTAGGCGTCGCGAGTTGGCGGTTCGGATTTAGGTTTAGTGTCGTCATGCGGTCCCCGGTACTATAGTTTTTGCGTTATTTGTCTCTTAATGTTTTAGATGTGATTGAGTATTATGTGTTGCGCCACAATTTTTTATTTATTATTTGAACTTAACTTTTGTAATTTATTTCTATTTTTAATACTAAATTTTTGAATAAGTTAGTGAAATTTGGAGATTTCTTTTGCGCCACTGTATTTTTCACGTCTTTTACATTTGTTTGTAATTAAATTTTTATATACAGAGGTTTGAATTGTGATATCGTAAGACTTGCTGACTTTTATAACTCTGCAATGTATGTTGGTTGATTTGTTCTTTTTAAAATTGAAGTTTTGTAGGTCTGTTTCAATGTTTTCGATGTGTAAACAGTTATATATTAAATATATATGTTATATTCTTATATATGTTATATATAAGTTATATATAAGTATATATATTTAATATATAACAGTTTACATATTGATAACATTTAGTGTTAAAATATATATATATATATATATGTTATATAGACACTTTATGTTAAATATTACTGAATTGCTTTTGTCTTTTGTGAGGAATGTGGTGACCAAATGCACCGCATTTCCTATGCAGGATTAGCATTGCTTTGAGGTTTAGCCTTGCATTTGGGTAGTCCCTTCATCTCAGGCGTCTCTGGCAGTGTTAGTTTCCATTTTGTCATTTTTGTTTCCCTCTAGCTATAGCCTATACCTGTTACGCGAATAAGCAGACTCTATTGTCTCTGCTTTATGTAGCCTAGCTACTCCTCTTCTCTAGTTCCCTGTCTCCTGATCTCTCACGCTCACGTGATCTCTCTTGCTGCACGTTGACATTCTCTTCCTCTGCCTCGACAAGCTCACATTCTTTCTCCTTGTTTCTCTAACACTCTTCAGCTTTCAGATTTCTTATCTTCAGTCTTGAGAACACATAACGTTCTCTCAATCTAACTGCGTTTTAGTCATTTCGTACGCGCTGTTAATCAATCCTTGTATGTTGTACGTGTTCCTCTCTCTCTCTCTCTCTCTCTCTCTCTCTCTCTCTCTCTCTCTCTCTCTCTCTCTCTCTCTCTCTCTCTCTCTCTCTCTCTCTCTCTCTCTCTCTCTCTCTCTCTTTCTCTCTCTCTCTCTCTCTTTCTCTTTCTCTCTCTCTCTCTCTCACTCTCTTCTCTCTGTCTCTGTCTCTGTCTCTGTCTCTGTCTCTGTCTCTGTCTCTCTCTCTCTGTCTCTCTCTCTCTCTCTCTCTCTCTCTCTCTCTCTCTCTCTCTCTCTCTCTCTCTCTCTCTCTCTCTCTCTCTCCATTCATTCATCCAATGCACTTAATAGATTGATAATTTCCGGTCTTTTGTTCTCAGTCTTAAATTTCTTTGTCTCTGTCTCGCTCTGTCAACATCGCTCTTGTCCGCTCTCATTTACTCTTGTTCCATTTCACTCTTATAATACATGGGCCTTGATTTTCGTGCACTCTCATTCCTTCTGCTTGTCTTGTCTTGCATTCCCATCCAAGTAAAAGTAACTTAGGTCTACTCAAATTAAGAATATTTCTAAAATTGGATTTTCCGTGGGCAGGCTATGTATACAACCATATTGGGGATGAAATTCCACTGCCTTGTGAGCCCTGAGATGAACGGACTACGGAGACCTTTGCCAACACCTCCACGTGGTGGTCTCTGGGCATGTGGTTAACCAGCTGCTGGTTGACTACATGGCGAAGATTGGCAGCTTTATATATGACCGTAAGCGACGTATATATATATATATATATATATATATATATATATATATACGTATATATATACATATATATAAAATTATATGTCACTTATTAAAATAGTAAATAATATTATAATCACATACAGTTGCGGCGCCAGGATTTCAAATTTCCCATTTTCGCCGCCAAAATTTCTGACGACCTTTTTTTTAGTCGTCACCCCGAAAATCGTGGATATTTCAATGTAAAAAATTCGGATGGCCCTTTTTTAGGGGGGGCTGAGTCTCTTGTAGGGGGGGCTTAGCCCCCCCCCTAGCGCCGCTACTGTCATTCGGCATTCGCTGTTTTTACTATTTAAAAACGTGTCCAGATTTGTTTGCTTACGTTCGCTCATTAATTTTATTCAATGACATTTATTTATATTTAAACTAAAAGTTTTATACTATGCTAGAATTTTTTACATTTTGCATACAGCGTTTTCTAGGTTATTGCTCACCATAGATCAGCATAAATAAGCTCGAAACCACGTCGATGCTCGAAACTGACTGCAGTCATCGATTTAGTAAATTTAGAATAAATTTAAATTGTTTGAATTCGCCATCTGGCAAGTTAAAATAAGGCACTTTGAATTATTTCAAATTTTTAAATATTAAGACAGAAATTTGAATAAATTTTGGACGCTGATATATTATTCGCATAATTTCAGAACTTCAAATAAAGAAACTAACAATTAGGCCTACAGTTTATTTTGTTTATTTTTAACTCTTCTCCGCGGACCGGCGAGCATACCTCCGCGGACCGGCACCGGTCCACGGACCACCACTTTGGGAACCGCTGTACTAGGCTACTTAACGCTTAGACGTAGCCTCGTAAGCCTACCATAGGCCCGAGCACCAACCAGCTGCTGTTCGCCTTCGCAATGCTGCCAATGCATAGGCCTATTCCTCCTTCTTGAACAAAAACTCAAAGCGATTCTTGATATCCGTTGAGTAAGTCACGGCAGATGATACAATCACGTAGTTCGCGCTAAGGCTGTGACAGTTAGGTATGAGCTTGAACGAATCACACTGTTCTGTGCACTCCATGATTGATAGTCTAAGCGCTGCTTCTTCATCGTAGCGACACCTGCCAGTGTCCAGGTGTCAGCTCACATCACCGCTGGAGATCCCGTTACGGCTACAGTTCGCTAGTCTCACGTGACAATCTGCTGTCGTTAAAATCTATCCGGGGACCTTGCATTGTCTATCCGACCCTAAATTAATCCGACTGCTAAGCGCCCCTAAGGTCTTGTTAACCCCGTGTAATTACCGCAACGGCAGTGACAAAGTGGTCGTCTCTTTCTCACCTCACGGGGCCCGGGGTAATTATAATTTGACGACCCCTCCCCTTGGGTGGCCTTCATGCAATTCGCGTGGTTTTGGCTACATTTGTAACTGATCTAAATGCGTAGACTTGTGGCCCAGCAGCAAGGTAATGTGACTCTCATTTAAAACTACCCAACAGCGATGAAGATAATTTATTGCTGTTAGGCCCTGCTGTCGTTTGGCATTATCTTAACAACCCGCTGTGCGCCTGGATATGCCAACGTCTAATTTGCCTCTCTCTGAAATTTGGCAACATCTACAGCAGCGCCTCGTATTACACGACTTAGAACCAAGGTTATTTAGAACCGACCATTGGCTTAAATTTCTGCATTGTGCACAGTCTACGACGATTGTTTCACTTCGATTATTTCCTTGCCGACAGCCCAACATAATTCTTTAAAAAAGTTATTCATTTTATTACACAAGTAGCCCAGGGTGAGAATTGCCGTTGTGTGTGGGGGGGGGTTGGGATTAGAGTCTCATAGTCAAACCTGTTGTTTTCACACCCCAATTCCATGTGGACAATAGACTAGTCCTAGTAGTCCCCCCCACCCCGTTATTTTCCACAATTTTTCGTATGCTGAAGTAGCCTGCAAAAACTGCGCAACATTCATTCATTCGGATAGGCCTATTTATATAGCGCTCATTCAAGTAAAAAACCTACTCAGAGGCGCTCCCAACTCCAGCGCGCCCAAAAAGTACATTGTACTGCGACGATGATGTCCGTGACCAGTGACCACCCATTTTAAATGGACATCGACATTTTTCTTAACAGCGTTAACGCAGACCCTATACATTCATGGCTTATGCGTAGCCTGTATTGCGGATCGGAGTTTTGTAGGTCTATCTATGTACGGTAGTTCATAGACAGTTGTGCAGTAATGACATGGTGTTTGTTCTTTGCAGGACAACCTCCATAATCCTCATAATTACAATTTGAAAAGAGCATGCCTGGGACACAACGCAGCTGTTGGCAAATCAGGACTTGAATCTCAATAGAATATTAAGCGTAGGCCTATACCATGGCACACTTTTCAGTAGGCTACTACTGTACTACCTGGTTGTACACGCATGGAGTACTGAGCAGTGAGCATTCCACTTAATGCAAGCTTATGAATGCGTCTGTCAGCCAAAGCTTTGAAATTGCATGTGTTAGGCTATATAGTGTATATATATAATTATTAATTGGTCTATATATATAATTATAGGCCTATATAGGCTACTACAAGATCATTCCGCTGAGTGGACGAATTTTGATGCATGTATATAAAATTATATATATATATATATATATATATATATATATATATATTGAACCAACCACCCTTGCGTTGACTATGAATGAGAACAGAGAGACAGAGACAGACAGACAGAAAGACAGGGACAGTAAGAGACAGAGAGATGAAGAGAGACATCGGCAGAGACAGACATAAGAGAGAAAGAGACTGCAGAGAGACAGAAGCAGACAGACAGAGACAGAGACGAACAAAACAGAGAGAGAGAGAGACAGAGAGACAGAGAGAGAAAGAGAGAGAGAGAAATTGAGAGAGAGAGAGAGAGAGAGAGAGAGAGAGAGAGAGAGAGAGAGAGAGAGAGAGAGAGAGAGAGAGAGAGAGAGAGAGAGAGAAGAACTGAGAGAGAGAGAGAGAGAGAGAGAGAGAGAGAGAGAGAGAGAGAGAGAGAGAGAGAGAGAGAGAAACTGAGACAGAGACTGAAACAGAGAGACAGAGACACAGAGAGAGACACAGAGAGACAGAGTGTGCTTCATGCCTTCGGTAGTGAACTATAGGATCGAAGAGTATATAGCTGCAACCCAATAAATTTATGCGTCTGATCGTCTGTTTAGCGAGAGCTGCTGCGGTACTTTATACCTGTGTAGTAAACACAGTACAGTGTCACGTCGTATTTCGATGACATAGGCGACCGTGCGTAGCACATACGCTATGTAAATCGCCGTCGTCGTCGCCGCTTGTTTAAAGCGTTTGACAACGTTGAAATCCATGCGCCGTGTTAAGTAGTCTGCGCTCGGCGTTATAATATAGTTAGCTGCTGCTGCCTAGGCCAACATGTGTAGCCTGGCTTATTGACATTTCCTTGATTTCAAAGTCAATTCTTGAACGCTGTGATCACCCGTCTGCGTGTCGTGTAGGCCTATTCGGTCGGGACGTTCAGTAAATCGCTCGCATAACTGCTTCGGCGACGGCGGCGTATGACCAACGCATAGTCCACAGAAGAAGAAGAAGAAGAAGACTTGCTGTGGATTGGATTAGGGCTATTCCATACGAAGTCAACCAGCGGGAGTTGTTACGCCCACCGCCGCGACTCTTTGTGCGCCAGTAACGCCACTGTCTTATCAGCCTTATCAGTCTTCTAGGAAGTCGATCTGTCAGCCCTAGACTGATCTGGCATTTCTTCAGATAACGTCGGACCACGCTGACTGCCTGGTCGCTTCTCACTGTCTGCATTTAATGCAAGGTATCATCGCCAGAGCTTAATTGTTGGCGGATTCTGTTACCAAGCGTAGTCGAGAGTAGCCAAGCGCACAACCGGAATTTACGATTACAGACTGAACGCGTGTGGGCAATCGTTTATAGCTGTGATTGCGTCGGCCGATAAAGAAAAGGAAGTTTATTATTAACGATGCTCGGAACGTAGACCTACGCTTCTGTTGCAGTATATTGCGATAGGCCATGGCAGAACCTAAAGGCCTAGCGGTGCGAGTCTGTCAGACAATACTATCGTCTAGCACTATGTTGGCGATGGAGCCTCGTATCGTCACCTCATGTGCAGCACATGTATGATAAACACTGTCAAATGTGTGAGTGCTATGCTACACATGTATAAACAGCAGCTCGCTGAACGGACGGTCAAACGCAAAAATTTGTTCCAGATAAGTTTTCTCAACTGATGGACATGCTTACAAGGCAAGTAATTAATACTCACGGTTTTTCACGTCCTTCATTATTCGAATGATTATGTAGCTTAAGTCTATTTTAATACATGGAGTTTTGTCTGGTGTCAAAAGAGTTGACCAAGCCTCTATAGATAGCCTAAACAAATAAGGTTATAACGGGAAAAAGCAATGGTTTTATAAGAGAAGCCAATCCATAGCAGCCAAGTGTATATGGGTGTCCTACCTTTAGACAGCCATCTTTAAGTAGCGCAACGAATACATGATATAAAACTTAATTAATCGCTTCATCGTTTCTCACCTTATGCAGACACGAAGCGCTGTAGGCCTATAATATGTCTAGTGTGCTATAGCAAATTGCCTGTCAATTGATTGAGTTGTCTATGTGACCAGCTGCAGACAAATTATTCAACAGACACACAACGTGCATAGGCCCTACATATAGGCCTACACATTATATATATACACATATGCATTTATACTTGCATGCATACACACATGCATGAATCGTTGTATAGGCTACATGCATACATATAGGCCCATGCACATTATGCCTATATAAATTACAATATGCTGTAAAGTAGTTCCTCCCGCTACATGTAAGTCTATTCTGCTGCATGTAGGCCCCTTCTGTTTGAGGAAGGGCGTGCATTGGGTACACAATTTTGCTGCTGATTATAATTCGAGTAAAATTAGCTGTAGTGTTGTATAGTAATAGTAATAGTAATTGAACATTTATATAGCGCCGCTCACAGATTCAGTGGCGCTCCCGACCCAAGCTAGTGCTCACCGCTAACAAATAGTATAGTTTTCAGACGTTTACGGAACAGGGGAAGAGAAAGGCCAAGAAGCTCAGAACGGAGCTTGTGAGGAAGGCGGTTCCAACAAGTAGGACCAAGATATGCAAAGCTTCTGGACTGGGCCGTAGCTCCACGCATGCGCGGGACAACTAGAAGGCCATTGGCAGCAGATCGAAGGGCAGAGCGGCCAGGAAGAGTGGAGACCAAGTTACACAGTGCCCGAAGATAAGAGGGGGCTACCCCGAGAAGAGAGTTGCGCATAAGAGTCAGGATCTTGAACTCAATGCGCTGAGGTACAGGAAGCCAATGAAGAGTGTCCCGAATAAAATCAGATATGTGAGAGAATTTGGGAAGACCAGCAATTAAGCGGGCAGCAGCATTAAGAATAGACTGAAGCTTAGAGAGGTTAAGAGAGGAGAGACCAGCATAGGCAGAGTTTCCAAAGTCGACTCTAGAGCAAATCAAAGCATGGACAAGCGCCTTGACCGCTTGAAGGGAGAGTGAGTGGCGGATAGTACGCAATTGTCGCAAGTGATAGAAACATGTTCGAGAGATTCGGTTAACATGATCAGTAAGAGAAAGAATTGGATCCAGAGTAAAACCCAGATCACGAACAGTTGGAGAAAATTGGATATCTGGGTACAACGTGCTGAGGAGCTCCATATCAATCTTGGCGAGCTGGACTCTACCACCAAGCCAGATGAATTGGGTTTTATCAGAGTTAAGGCGAAGACGGTTAGAAGACATCCATTGGTTCAGTTCCATAGTGGCGTCAAGGATAGTTGCAACCAGTGAAGAGGCAGCACTGGGAGAACCGTGGACCTATAATAAATGTTTTATGTGAGGAAATAAGCATAACTGGTGAGTAAAGCCATGGCTATAGTAGGCCTATAATAATGGATTAACCATGATACCACGGAATGCCACATTTAGGTTCAGAACCTCAAACCTCATTTCACACCCTGAACTAAATCTCATTGTGCGTTTTTGAAACAAAATTCTAGAGTCTTTGCAAAGTGATGATTTATTTTATTTTCCTATCTTAACATCGCGTACCGGTATCAATTTAGCATTTAGGCTAAGATCAAATGATGCGCGCGCTTCTTGATTAGTTACTTAGGTTGCAGGCCTACCTATAGGCCTAATCGAGAGTTTTATAATTATTTGTCCTTGTAATACCTTGTGCAACTATGCCTATGTCTACCATGTTCAATAACGGTGCTAATTACTTCACCGTCAACCCTGTTTGCTTGTGTTTAACAGTGTTGGGTTACGTAATATAAAAAGTAGGAACGAAGAAGAAGGATCTACATTCTTCGAGTGCATATGACTATGTACAATACGCCATACTTATAACGATCTACAGCTGGACACTATTACGTAGAAATAAGTAAGTAAGCAAATGCTTCTGGCCGTTAAACTTGAACCCTGCGTGGTGGTCGGAAGTCTAGCTCGAACGTATTTCCGCGAAGATTAGGTCTACATGACTACATCTGTATACTCCACGTCGTTATAGGTTTAAGATTCGGTGCCTTATTATAGTCAAGCACTTAAAAGCGTTCATTGAGTGGATGTGATAGACGTAGGACTATGTGCGTTCGTTCTTACACATGCAAACACACACAAACTGACTGTGAAACGATGGGTCGGAGTTCAAATATAGCCGCCAAGACAGAAATTTATGCCGTGATTTTGGCTCCAATTGCGCCTTTACCATGCGTCTTATAAAACAAACGGCCAGTGTATACTCATTATAGCCATAGCTATAGGCCTAATGAGTATAGGCTACACTGGCCGTTTGTTTTGTGTGTAGCCTATGTGCACTTGTTATAGCGCCCCTTCAAGCGCCCTACTCAGAGGCGCTCCCGACTGCAGAGCGGACACTGCATCGGAGTTTCACGCCGAAGCGCTGAGCAATTGCTAGTGAAGGACTTGCCCAAGGTCCATATACGCGGCGACTTGAGGTGGATTTGAACCTCGAACCTTCCGGCTTATTTATATGCCGCATATATGCCATTGATGAAAAGATGGGATGGCGAGGAGAGGACTGGTCGCACGGCCTTCATAAACCGAGGTTAAGAAAATGAATTCGAAAATCCAATAGACGGTGATAAGGTTGGCCCTGGTTGGTGGGGGTGGGGGAAACTCTGCTGAGGATCTTCTCCACGGGTGCAGAGTGTTTAGTGAAGCAGCAGGAATCAACCGGCGACATCTCGTCCATATTATCGTTTGACCTCTGCTGTAGTTGCTGACAGATTGTTTCACGGCCTTTCGTTGTAAAAATCCGCTGATTTTTAAAGAAATTGCGACTGCGATCTGAATTGCTTTTTTAAAATTCTCATCTGCTCAGTTTAAGATGAACTGTCTGCGGCTATGCGACCCGGTGGGAGTCAATATTGGCCCGTCGGTTTTAATCAATGGAACGCCGGTGTCGAGCCACAGAAGGTCGTCTGAAATAATCCAACAGGTGGTCAACCGGGGAAGATAGAAACATGTGTACCAGTCGAAATAGTTGCCGATTGGCAATCAGTGGTACGTACGAGCATGCGAATAATAAGTATAGGTTTACGTTTAGCAGCGTGTAACAACCCGAAGCATTGGATAAGTTTGGGGAATTCCTGTTTATAGGTAAGAGGTATAATTACAATGTCTAAATTTGAGCTTACTTTTCTGTGCGCTTAGATGTTGTAGGCTATCATTATCAGAGCGGTAGGCCTATAGCATCTGGACTTGATGTTAGAGACAGAAGTATATATAGAGAAAGCTCGAGAGGAACAAAATCCGTGTTTCTGCGCTGCCGAGAAATTCTGAATAGTTTCTATAATAATTATTGCACAAGAATTTAGATACATAATTTTTTGCTGTATATATACCTTATACTGACCACACACCGTTGAATTATATATAAGATTGATGTATCTTATTACTGACGTAGGCTACTGCTCTGTCTCTATGTGTCTGTCTGTCTGTCTGTCTGTCTGTTTGTCTGTCTATCTGTCTTTAAATTGTTTCCAATTTGCACAGGCTATTCAGCCTGCTTCCCTGATTATATCCTCTATTATTTTCCCTCTATCTTTCCAAACTTTCCGTAGAGGATCGAGGGAGTTAGATGGAACGAAGCCAATGAATTCCAACAAAGTGTATCTGCATGTATAATACGTTAAGCATAATCAAAAACGGAAACAATGAAGTCACTAGCTATACAAATAGATTACAATTATTATTATGTAGGCCTAAAGGGCTATATCGGTAAATAGAGATGGATGGATTGCAAACGGAAACGGTTTCGTCGGAAGTCCAAGTTTCCTCTGGCCAATAAATGGAGGCAAAAGACTCCACTGCCAACTCATCCATAGACGCTTGCCAGTAGACATATAGGTCTACTGTTAGCAGCAATTATTACAGAAGTAGTGATACTTCCGAAACGCTTATCTCGAGCGTAGGAAGATATACAGAGACAGAGACAGATGGATGGATAGACAGACAGACAGTCAGACATAGAGGGACAACGTGAGAAAAAGAGACAGATAGAGAGACAGACCAATGGACAACCAGACAGACGGACACACAGAGAACGTAGGCTATATAACGTTTCTAAATGCATCCACCCATGAAGGAGTGTATCCACTGTATACTAATGCCCATCTCAATCCTATAGGTCTCTCGCATTCACCAGCCATCCCCTCTCATCCCTCGCCTTTTCAACTCTGAACACCAGTTACACCACCCAACTCAACCAGTTGAATGTCTAACCTTATAAGACCGTCTCTGTAATGTATTTTTGACTTTTTATGGGTAGGCTACAATGTATGTAAGTATCTGAACATTTAGCAGAAGCCTATAGCGATAACTTTCGTATAGACTCTATATAGAGACCTATACTATATGTTCGTGCAATGATATTGACACCGCAAATTATTCCTAAGTTATAACGTCAAAATTATCTATCGTTCATTCCACGTAACAACTTAGACATGCATTGTAGTAAGCTAGACTTAAGTAGGCCTAAGTGTTGCCTTTTATCTTTTCTCTCATCCAAAGCTACTGAAAACTATTTGCAACTTGCCCGCAGTCTGTCGCTCAGCTGTTCTGTATAGCCTAAGGTCCTTTTACAAGGCCCTCGACTCGGCGATGAATTGTCATTGCATTGTCCTCTTGATAAAGAGACTTCACTGAAATGACAAGCATTTTCTGGACATATTTTTTCAGTGTAGATGACTTGGAGACATTCTCTGAAAAAATCGTATAGGCCTACTATGTGAAAGGCCTTGATGATTTTGCAATTAGGTTATCTGTTCGTTTTGCAGCTGTCACGTGAGAAATATCACGCGTCAAGCGATTGCTTTATTGAAAAGTTCATTCCGCTGGCAGAGTATGATATTATAGCTATTGTTTACAACTTCGATTTCCTTTCTTCTGGAGTCTGTCCTCAATTCATCAAAGACAGAGCCATGTTTCGTTGAATAATGCCGCAATGCAACAGTTAAACTCTTTCACCGCGTTTCTCGATTTATGACAGTTTAGGTAGCCTACACTTATTTGGCGTTAATAAGGTACTAAAACGTCCATTCGCCTTGAGACTGACGATTCTCGTTTTCAATTTTACGATTTTTTAGCCTCAATTTTTTTCATTTTAACTACAGCATACGCGGTCAATTTATTTATTGCAAAAAGCAAGCTGACTTCTTTATCAATCAATCACAATATTTAATAGGTCTCCGAAACACGTGTGCGTTGATGACGCCATGAAATAGGCTATAGCTAACTTCTAGAATTATCAACTCAGAGAACTGGAGTAAGACCATACACATAGCCGCTAATCAAATATCTTAGAAACACGCGTGTCCCTTAAACTTTGAACTCTGTATATATTAGCCTACACACACGCGCGCGCGCACAAACACACGCACGCTGTGCCACGCACACACTAGAAAATAAACATCTTTTTTAATTTTCTGGGTAGGCCTACTACTTCTTGGTTTGTAACTGATTTATTTTCACCGAAACACCAATAATACCAGTGCATGGTACCCAAAGTGAAACTGAGAAATTTTTATTTAGAAACCTTTTTGAATAATACTCATGGTTTTTAATTGTTGCTTTGCATTTTTCAAGCTCTTGCCACAATATTCTACCATGGCCATTGTGCCTTTTCACTCCTGAAAAAAAAACCCGAGGGCGCCCATGCCTGTGACTATGTCTGTCCATGGAACAACTCCCCCATCTCATTGATCTCAATGCATTTTATTGTCTTGAATAATCATGATGGAATCATTCTTTTAAATTAAGACTCGGTTATTAGGGGATTTGTCCTTTGATGACCGACGGAATGCCATGCACATTCCCATTACCATTTACACATTATAGGCCAACACGTGAATGATCTAATCTTCAACAGTGTACGCGCTTCCTTTGTCTAAAGACCAGAGCAATATATCGGTGGAAAAGACATGTCTGTATACTCTGTGTAGGACTATGTATAATGTATGGTCATAATGGTCTGCGTGCATGGGTGTGAGTGCATGCGCGCGTGTGTGTGTAGACATAGATGAAGATCATGAAGTGAAATGTACGATAATTTCTTGTACATGCATATTTGGCCATACCAAGAATTGGCAAGAACCTGCAGCCAACCAAGCACCTGCAACAATGAGTTCAATGTGATGAATGCATGTGCATGTTCAGAGCATTCTAAATTAATTATCTGCTTTCAGATATTCAGGTGTAGGCCTATGCATGGTTTTTGCATGTATGCAACATTGTGTAACATTACACTGAAATTTGATACACACAGACACACACGCGCACACACGCACGCACACACGCACACACACACAAAATGTAAGCTGCGGCATAGAGGGGGGGGTCATTTATGCCTGAGAAATATGCGACACCATGCTAAGTGTACGGCTGAAGACAGATATATCTCATTATTAGACCGTCCATATACAGAGTTGATTTCACCGTGTGCAGAACATTTTCCCTCTGAACTCATGCTCCTCGGAGTGGCAACATTTTGTTACACGTTAACGACACTGCCATATCAAAGATGATTAGGGTCGCCCTTCTCCTCCTTTATCCAGCTTAATTGGGACTGGCACTGGCAGAGAACAACCAGTGGCATTCGAACCTGTCCACAGGGGCAGTGATTGCCAGTGAACCAGAAGTAGAAGAAGAGAGAGACAGAGAGGGAAAACTGTCGGTGGGAGGGGTAAATGTTCTATTCAAAATCAGGGTAAAACTTCCGGGGTAACTCTCAAGGGGTTAGGGGGACATGTCCAGGGAGATTGTCTGTTCTCCGATTTCAATAGATGCTTTGTAATGTTCGTTACAAGTGCACGGGTCAAAGAACATGCATTCGCATCACAGAAACAATCCTAACTTCGGTGGTAAAAATAATTAATTAAAACTAAAACATTATAATTAGAGATTCGTGCCAAGCTTCAGCGAAGCGTGATCGCGAATCGCGTCGTAGTATATACATTGTAGCATTGGTCGGCATAGGATGCCTCCGTTCACAGACACGTATAGTATACAACAACAACAGCAACAACAGCAACAACAACAACAACAACAACAACAACAACTTGTCAACAAGAAGCGTTAAGCTTAGAGCCGTCTTCTGCCAGTCTGTCCGTCCTTCCGTCCGTCTGTCCTTCCGTCCGTCCGTCCTTCCGTCCTTCGTCTGTCCTTCCGTCCGTCCGTCCTTCCGTCCGTCCTTCCGTCCTTCCGTCTGTCCTTCCGTCCGTCCGTCCGTCCTTCCGTCCGTCCTTCCGTCCGTCCGTCCTTCCGTCCGTACGTTCTTCCGTCCTTCCTTTCGTCCGTCCTTCCGTCCGTCCTTCCGTCCGTCCGTCCGTCCGTCCGTCCTTCCGCCCGTCCGTCCATCCGTCCATCCGTCCGTCCTTCCGCCCGTCCGTCCGTCCGTCCGTCCGTTCGGGCCAAATTCCGCCGTATAGAGACCGATGTCTCCGTCGTCGTCGTTTCGGCTTCGGGTGTCCGTCGCACTCTGGGCAGCGGACGGCGTCGAACCCCAGCGGCAGCTACACATCGACCTCCTCCTCCTCCTCCTCGCTTCTCAATTAATGTCCTTCTGGTCTTTCTAAACGATTCGCTTTGATCTCTCTCTCTCTCTCTCGTCGGCGTTCCGCATGCCTGGCTACTGTCGTCGCATTGCTGATAGGGTCGCCAAATTTTCTGGACGATTTTTTTGCGACGACGAGTACAACCGAGTCGATGATGACTATACATGATAGGATGATGACTATTATTATATGCTTTGCTTCTGTTTTCGGTAGCCCTGGATTTTCGACGTTGCTTCCAAGTCGACATTCCTGTCTCTCCCTTCCCCACCCCAACGTTGTCATGACCAGCACAGACAACAAAAGAGCTCTTTGTCTCAATTGTATTATGTAACTTGTGTTCACTTGGATGGCATTCTCGACCATCGGCACAACTCAAACCATGGTTGCTTCCAGTGGCGTCTACCAGTTTGGGGGAAGGGGAAGGGGGGGTTGAAGGACGACCTCCATAGAACTTCTAAAGTTGGAAGTTTTAAGTTTTGGAGGTTGTTGATTTTCGATAATATGAATCGTTGAGAGTGGTGATTGTTTTCCAAAGCGCTCTCCGAAACCAGGAGAAAGAGATATTGATAGATAGATAGATAGATAAATAGATAGACAGATAGATAGATAGATAGATAGATAGATGGATGGATGGATGGATGGATGGATGGATGGATGGATGGATGGATGGATGGATGGATGGATGGATGGATGGATGGATGGATGGATGGATAGATAGATAGATAGATAGATAGATAGATAGATAGATAGATAGATAGATAGATAGATAGATAGACAGATAGACAGATAGACAGATAGATAGACAGACAGATAGACAGACAGACAGACAGACAGACAGATAGAGAAATATTTATTGTTATGCAGGCATGTAGCGAATGTACTGCAGTTGTGAAGTCGAGCATAGGCCTACAGGGCAGATTCTTATAAAATCACGGATATAAAATAATCAAATCAATCAGAATTTATATAGCACCCTTCAAGATACCTACTCTGAGGCGCTTCCTGTCGAGATGAAGCGAGAAAAGCAGCTTTCAACAGTTTGTGAAGCTGAGAACTGTTTGGGAGGTGTCGGAGGTATCGGATATGGATGAAATAAGATCGGAGAAGATGAATGATAAGTTCGTAGAATCTAGGGTTCGGTTGAAAATTAAGCCTACACCTAAGTGGCAGACAAAGACAATGTGCAATGAATGTGTGGGTTGGTGTCTATAGGCAGAGGGAGGGATCGGGAATAGAAGAAGGAACTATGTTATATATATATATATATATATATATATATATATATATATATATATACTAGATGTGTAACCCGGCGTTGCCCGGGAAATTTAGGGTTTTAAACACTACTCCCCTATGGTACCCATGGCAACGTTGACCGCTAAATTTCGGGTTTTCGCCAACCCTCTACCCCACCCCGCTTCCCCAAAAAGCCAAACGTAACCCGCCCTGCGGGGCGCTACGGAAATTATTACTGGGCTTGTATAACGTCATTCGGGCTGTAGACTCTTTTACTAAAGCTCGATATTGTTTACCAAAGCGTGAGCGATGAAATCTGTCTTAAAACGCTTCTGTCTTAAAACGCTAATAACTCGAGTTCTAAAGTGAAATTTAGGGTTTTAAACACTACTCCACTCTGGTACCCATCGTTGACTGCTAAATTTCGGGTTTTCGCCAACCCTCCACCCCACCTCGCTTCCCCAAAAAGCCAAACTTGACCCACCCCTGCGGGGCGCTGCGGAATTTATTACTGGGCGGGTATGACGTCATGCGGGAGCAGACTCTTCACTAACGCGCTGGCGTGATCAATTAATGATGAAATCTGTCTTAAAACGCTAATAATTCTTGTTTTAAAGTGAATTAAAACCTGAAATTAGTTGCGCTGACCTTATAATTTGGGTAAGAATCGATTGCAATAATTTTTGTAAACCGACGCTGTTTCATTTCCGAGCCTATTCTGCAGGAGAGAGTCAAAAGCGTACAAATAAACAAACATATGGAAAGTGCTTCGGAATTATAATATAGATATATTTGAGCTGGTTTACAAAGACCTAAAAGTATGAATTCGGTTTAGATGAATGCCTATTCAGCAAATTTATCGGGTGAGTTTTTTTAATAACAGTTACTGCAGCATAGGCGACCTCCATGCAGCAGGGCTTTTTAAAGGAATTCTTAGGACTGCACAACCAGCAATAGCCTACTAACCTTTGGCCCGAAATTTTCTGATTATTTTCTGACGACCTTTTTTAGTCATTCCCAGAAATTTACACAAAAATGCATTTAGCCTACGGTATGCATGCATTCTGTAAATGCACCAGACGCACCATGTAGTTATGTAGGCCTATTCTTGCACGTGGCCTGTGTAGGTTTGTTTAATGATATAATTGATATGTCTTTTCTCTTGTGCTTCAGTCAGCAGCGGCACTACAGAAGTTTGAATAAATTGATCCAGTCCGAATATTATGTGTTGTACATACATGTAGCATGTCGACGTTAGACCTATGTGTGCGAATTGGTCGGCCAGAGCGACCTAGTTGGTGACTCAATGAAGCGAGACGAGTGGTAAACAGCCGGTGGGGGTCTAGCCTGGTATTAGAAGAATCTGAATTTCAATCGCACGTCGTCTGCGAACGCATGACGAATTTCAATTATTATCAATGCGCGGTCGAGCGAAAGAGTTCCTGAACTACGCCAAGGATTCTAATTGAGTTGAAACAATGTAAGCCGATGTAGTTAGTTGTCTGGCGAGGGTACTTGGGCCTATGGCGACTGCCTCTGGCTGGCTGCCTGGATAGTTGGCTGGCTGGCTGACTGGTTAACTGGATGGCTGGCTGACTGCCTAGATGGCTGTGTTTCAGGTTTTTTTTATATTTTATTTGTGTGTGTGTCTCTCTCTCTCTCTCTCTCTCTCTCTCTCTCTCTCTCTCTCTCTCTCTCTCTCTCTCTCTCTCTCTCTCTCTCTCTCTGTCTGCTGCTAAGTTTATGAGTGCATGTTTATACCTGTCTCTTTATGTATGCACCGGCTACTGTCCGCTTGTCTGATTGTGTCACTTTGTGTGCGTGCGTGACTCGATTTCTATGAGTTGGGAGTCGGTCTACTGCATTGAAGTCTGGGTCTTTGCAATTATAGTCTGTAAATCTTCGACTGACTACAACCACCGAGAACAGTATAGCAGCCCGAGAAATTCACTCTATATATCCAATGAATACATAGTTACTCAATAACTGAACAAGTGAAAATAAATGCATAAATGGATGAATAAATAAATAAATAAATGATTTAATTAATTAATGGGTTAGTGAACACACGCATGAGTTTATGAGTCATGGACGAATGCATCAATAAGTCAAACAATTATTGATGAATGAGAGAATGGATGCAATGGATGTAAACAATCAATTGATGAATGAGACAATGGATTCAACGGTAAACAATCAATCAGCAAACAATGAACAAACGACTAAACAATAAATATAGTCAAAATTATGATAATAATAATTATTTTATATAATTATTTCATATAATTATTATTTGTTATAATAATTATTTCATGTAATTATTATTTCAGTTATGCCTTCAACACTTCCGTTGTTGTCCGCAGTTAATCGCTTCCGCTTTCTCCTCTGCAGCTTCACAGTCGCCTTCAGCGTCGTCGGTGCCCTCAGAGGGGCAGCAACCCCCATCCCACCGACCCCAGCTCCCCCAACTGACTCCTCTACCCCATCGTCCACCCACAGCATGCTCCTCTCCACTGACCAACGTTTCTCCAACGCTTCCACCAAGGACGTCCTTGCTATGACCATGAAACGGGTGAGGCGACGGCTGAACGTCTACGGTGTGTCAAAGCAGAATGGACAACGGATGAGGTTCTCGAAGATCTACAGCATCGTCAGTCACACGTTCATCGTTGCTGACCAATCAGGTCAACCGTCGACGACGCGTTCGGAAAACTCGGCCAGAAGTAAGTTCGGTCAGATTACCACGATGCTTTATTTTATTTTATTTCTGTAGCGCCCCTTCAAGTTCGCCACTCAGAGGTGCTCCAGAGTATATGGCGCGGACACTGCGCCGGAGTTTCGCGCAGAAGCGCCCGAGCAATTGCGAGTGAAGGACTTGCTCAAGGTCCATAGGCGTCGGCTTGATGTGGATTCGAACCTGGAACCATCCGGCTGCAAGGCAAAGAACATAACCACTACACCACTGAGTCCCATGAATGTAATCTATCTAGATGTCTATAACCGATGCGCAGGTGGACGCTTGTTGCTTGACGACTCTGCGTGTGTCATATCGAAGATATGTCATGTCTTTGTCTCTGTTTCTGTCTCTCTGTCTCTCTGTCTGTCTCTGTCTGTGTCTGTCTCTGCCTGTCTGTCTCTCTCAGACATCATCATCATCATCATCATCATCATCATCATCATCATCATCATCATCGTCATCGTCATCGTCATCGTCATCGTCATCGTCATCGTCATCGTCATCATCATCAACTTACAATTTTCACATACAATTTTCAGACATCATCGAAATCCTCTTCGTCTGCCAATTCGCTCAGTCCGCCTTCGCCGACGGTTGCCATGACGACAGACCGGTGGCGCCACAGAGCGGTGGCGGCGGCGATAAGCGTCGTCGTCATGACAACGATGACGTAGCGGCCAATCATCTGATCATGATGCGCTTCAAAGCGACCAATCAGTATTTGTGTATGAACTCAACTGCAACGCTCTACCTCACAGTAAGAGATTATTTAATCGTCACTGAATTATATCATATAATTATATGTTAACCGTTAACGATTAAACTGACAATGGCTTCATAAGTTCATATGCAAATGACTTCATATGCAAATGACTTCATATGCAAATGGCATCATACGCAAATGACTGAATTTGCATAGTCGCAACTGTAATTACCATTCGCGATTTGGGAATATAACGAGGGCATAGGCCTACGCTGTTTGCTATACTAAGATACAATCGTCATGACATAGTAGTAGTAGTTGTAGTAGTAGTCGAAGTAGCAGTATAACAGTATATATTAGTAGCATGCATGGATGCAGTAATAGTAGAAACAGTAGCAGCAGCAATTGCAGTAGCAGTGATAGTTGTAGACTATTTAGTATACCCCGTTCTATTGCAATATCGCTAATCGGGCGATTTGTCTGATTTGTATGGACTTCACTTTTGCAAAACTTAGTCACGACGACGACAATCACTCGACGGCCAAACTATTGCAAAGCAATTATGATCATCAGATGTCGTATATGGAAGTTCGTTGAGGTCAAAGAGCAATGTGGGAGGGAAGGGGAGTGCTTACAGTATTTCTCCTTACTATGCCAAAGGTGGAGGGCGTGGTAGGCTTCGCTTACACATGTGCTACCGGAAAAAGTAGATCAGTCGTCAAACGATATTATAAGTCAGTCAGGACGAACAAATATTTACAACGACGACACAAAAGTAATTGAAGAAGACAATCTCATTTCACACGCACGCACACATAGTAACACATACACAAGCACACTGCAGACACATATGCACACACAAGCACACACACAAGCACAAACACACATAATAACACACACAAGCACACAGACACATATACACACTGACTCAAGCACACACGCACACGCACACACATTATACACACACGTATACGTAGCTCTGCAGGTTTAGCGGTATGTCCACCATATTTTTCATGAACAGGTCTAAATATATATACAGCTGCAGACTTGAGTATATGCAGGTGCTTGTATTTATGAAATGCATGTGGGTTGTGTGCGGTTGTGCTTGAATTGGAGGCGACAATAGATGACAATAGATGACAATAGATGACAATAGATGACAATAGATGACAATAGATGACAAGGAATGCGGAGAAAATACAGACAAACGGAAAATACAAATATATGGACACTATTAAAAAAGACGCAGACATCCATAAAGACATGTAGAGCAATCAGGAGTATAGTAGTATAAGTAGTTTCAGTACAGTATTAACAGTAGGCTAGTTACAGTTGCAGTAGTAGTAGTAGTAGAAGTAGTGGTAGTGGTGGTGGTGGTGGTGGCGGAGGTGGTGTGGGTGATGGTGGTGGCGGTGGTGGTAGTGGTAATGGTAGCGGTAGCGGTAGTGGTAGGGGTAGTGGCACTGTGGCAGTGGTAGTGGTAGTGGTGGGTGGTGGTGGTAATGGTAGCGATTGCGGTAGCTGTAGTGATAAAGGTTGAGTTATAGTGGTAGTGGTGTAGTGGTAGTGGTAGCGGTAATGGCAGCGACAGCAGCAGCAGTAGCAGTAGCAGTAGCAGTAGTAGTAGTAGCAGTAGCAGTAGTAGTAGCGCTTGCCAAAAATCGCCGCGGTTTTCCACAGCACAGTTAAAAACAAGTTACCATTACGCTACACTCGTATATCTATGATTATAATCATCTAACATATGCTAGCAAGTAAGTCAGGCACTCAGCCAGTCACAAAGTCTGTTGGCTGGCCAGTTTACTCCTTGACCTCGGTGGTGGACTGACTGACCGAACGACTATAGAGTAGTAAATGACTAACGAACGACTATGGAATATTATTATAGATATGGCTGCGGTCAACTGCTAAACGGGTCAAGCACGTAGAGTTTACGCAGCTGCACGCGCACAGTCGCCGCACACCTATTTATCTATACACACGCAACATGACTGTATGTATACGCGTAGGACTATATTAAATATTCCACGCACAGTTTACTGGATCGGTTTGAGAATATCTTAAGATGTTTGGCTTAGGTATTTGCCATTTGCAAGTACAAAGACGTATACGGTGCGTACAAACTGGCGCCAACAAACCATACAGATCTATAGCAGAATATTATATTACATGTATATTATATTAGGGTGGTGCAGGTCTGCCTATACGTTATAATATTAATATAGGCTATATATCGGCCTATCATTACGTATGCATTTCATACATAGGCTATGCAAGGTTCAAAGCAGGGTTTTTTGAACGTGCAGTTGTACACAAAATGTGCAGTTGCAAATTGTAATCGGATTGTGCAGTTGTGAAAGCAATCTTGTGCAGTGAAAACCATTAGAAAAGTCAGCTGCAGCCGATTCACCATGGAAGATTGATATGGAACGAAAGGGTTGTGCGGTGAAAAATACAACAAAAGTCGTCAGATTTTATCGGCGGCGACTTGCAACATTTCTTTATTGGAGAAAGTTCTGACGAACGACTAAAAACAGGTCGTCAGAAATTTTCTCCGCCAAACGCACACCAGATTCAAATTCCTGGCTGGGAAGTTTTAAAAATTCTCTTAAAAAATCTGATTCAAAGTTGGTTGGAACGTGTGGGAACCTCGTTCCTATCACTGCTCTGAACATTTTTTACTTGCGTTCCCACTGCTCGCCACGCATGGAACCCAAAAAAACTCGTGCTTTCTAGTAAAACTTCGGTCAAGTTCGGCGTTCCCCACTGCTTACCCAAACCAGTTTATATACCCACAGCGCACATGCTATAGTTTTATGAATTAGGCGACGAATGTAATCGACTTTTTTATGATACCATCCGGTGATGAAATGGTTTCCAGTTGCATTCATTACAGACAATTATGCGTTTAATAAGCAACTTGTCCAAGGTCGTTATAAGCAATGGGTTGATAGCGACATGCATCCAGTTATGAGACTACAACACCTCAACACCAACGCACTACTTTCAAAACTATCCAATGTTTATTTTACATTTATTTTATTGTAGGATTTCGTTGAATCATTCGACGACTGTGCATTCCGACATATCCATCTACTCAACCAATACGACGCATACTACAGCTTCAGTCACCCTCGCCAGTCCGCACAATGTCAAAGGCCGCGACCTCGACCACGACCTCATCGCAGCGGCGGCGGCGGCGGCGGCGGCGGCGGCGGCGGCGGCGGCGGCGGCGGCGGAGTGAGACCGTCGCGTTCGGCGTCGTCGCGGAAGCACTGCAGCCAGAAGTGGTACGTCGGCGTGACGAAGAAGGGCGAGCTACAGACGTTCAAGATTCCGTCCGAAGTTGGAGCGAAGCTGAAACGATCTATCCTCTTCATTCAGAGGTGGACGGAGGAGGAAGCTCCGGCGCAACCACCTTCCCGGGGTGGAGCCCCTCGGTCGATAGATGGGGACCAGGCGACACCGCGGTCCTTCGGGCGTAGGACGAATCCTCCAGGAAACGACGGTTCCAGGGGGCAGTTAGGGGCAGCGTCCCCCCTGCGACCGACGACGAAGATGTCATCTGCAGACCTCCTCCCTCCAAGTGTTCAGACGACGACGACTCTAAAGCGTCGCCATGTAGAGCCTCTTAATCGCCAGAACTGCAGTGTCTTGTTACGAAGGTGCTCCTCGAAAAAGGGTAAACGACATCTTAGACTGCGGCACAAGTCCTCCTCCGACACGGCTGACTGATCGATTGATTGATGCTTTGATTGATTGATTGGAAATTTGGAATCAGCCTACAACAGAATGGCCAGTCTTTCAGCCATCAAGCAGTTAAGAATACCCTAACCGCAATGGGGCTTGCAAGCAAAAACTGCAGTTATACACGACCCGCGATGTAAGCTTACCTCACGTCAAGAGAGACAATATACACCGTGAGCATTAAAACAACGCCTTAAAGAGTCGACTGATTCGAAGAGCGGACGTCATGGGCGAATTATCGAAATCAATGCTATATTTAGCAATTCTACGCAATGATTATAAGTATCGAACGACATACAAAGATGCATGCTTGACAAGATGCTCACTGTATGAAAGCTTGCATGAAACAATTTTTAGAGAAATAGGCGGAAAAGGCGCCCTATACGCTATGCCTGCCTGTCCAGACGATGCCTATAGCAGCTGAGGCCATGAAGCTCTGAATCTTCTTTCAACTGGTTTAGGTTTTGAATGGCGTCGACAGAACGAAGAACGTCTAGGAAGCTTTAATTCTCTGTTCATATAGTATATACGCGTGAACTTGGCCTTCTTTGCAATGCACTTGATGTGACACCATTGTCATTGAGCAATGTACATGCATGTACAATTTGTACATGTAACATTCTTGCGGAACTTCATTTTATTGTGATACCAGCATCAGTTTTAGTGCGGCGCCGCTTTTAATGTAGCATTGTTGTAGGCCTATAGGATAATTCACTTTCAACGAGACATCACTTTTCTGTTTTATTGTGACACAGGCTTATAACCCCGGCGGAATCCCACCTGAAGCCTTTGCAAACTTTGTGCAAGCACAGAAACTTTGGTAAAGCATGCACTGCTGACGTCAAAAACTTTCTATGCCAACAGTATATCAGCTTCATGTCAACATTGTATTAGAAGCAGGCATAATATGTCATATTATGACTAGGCTACATTTAAAAACAGCTTATATAAGAGCACATGAATATTTACCGAATTTGACAATTTTAGGCACATTTGTTGAGTTCATGCTATAAACTGACGCTTCGTTCAAGCGATTCGAAAATTGTGCTAGAACGTGAACTTTTATAACTGAATCCGGAATCATTTTTGCTTTATATTTAGCCTACAGTATACAGCGAAACTGACAGGTAACACATTAGGATTGCATAGGATTATATTCGCAGGGATGCATTGTTTACTGACGTTGGGTATAAGACAATACGGAAGGGGCAGATAAACTGCATGGCTGGGTCGCATGCTGATGGGAGATTCGCTCTTGAGGACTGTTCTCGAGGGAAGAATGGAGAGGAAGATGGTGATGGACTGGTTGATGGACAGAGAAAAGGGACGAGAATATAAAGAAATCGAGGGAAAAACACAGAACAGACAATAACGGTGTCGTTGGAATCTTGGAGCTGCATGCCTAAGGGCTAAAGAAGAAGAAGGGTATAAGATCCTCCTACGACGCGTATCAACAAGCGCTCAGCCGAATTTGTATAGGACTACGGATTTTAGGACCACAGATTTCTTTAAAATTTTAAAAACATCGACTATACACACCATTGTAAACTTTTACAGTTCATACCTATTAACAAACGGGGGTCCATTCACCCCACATGCAGACAAACGGAAATAAGCGCTAGCAGAGCAACTAAGTTACCCTGATGGACTCGAAATGACGCGTGACTACCTGATTGCACTTTAACAAAAATGAAGGAAGGAAGGTTAGAGGAGGAAAGCCATGGGGCTGCCATGCAGATTATGACTATACAGTAGAATATCATGCGGAACAAGGTTACGGGGTCTAAGACCGGACCTGCATTTACAAACGGTGAAGTTGAATTGGGAACTTCCCCATGCAGTCATAAAAATCTTGCTACCGGACACGGACCTCTTTCTGACTGTATAAATCCTCTGGACAATCCCACTAACTCGACGCAGCCCTCGTGAGTAAGCTGGTGCCCTGCGTTTGGGTTCGTTGAGCGCGCTAGAAGTTTGAAGTCTGCGATTACAAAGTCAGTCTCGTATTATAATGTATTGGCGGTATATATAGGACCTACTTTTATAATTGGTTTGGAGAATGAAGTTGTTACAGCTTTATTTATAGCCTACACCGACCTACAAACTGTAGAGCATTAATTGTTGGAATTCACTGGCATGTTGTAATTTCAATCGATCGCTTCAAACTCATTCGGTGATTGTCTCGCAGCATGCCAGTTGCTCTGGGTCGCGGCAGGTCACTGACTCATTGTATAACGTATATAGGACCTATAGTATACCTATTTTACTCTTGGCCTGCCTTATATATGACGGTATGATGACCTGCGAAAAAATTTGCTGTCATCTTAATATCCTCTTCACATTCTATTTCTTCAACCTCCTGAATAACTCCATGACCCTGATGTGACCTTATATAATGAAATTGTATACAGGCCTATAGCTGTCACCGCCACTGTGTTAAAGCCTTCAAAGACGGAGAATTTGTACTTTATGTATATATTTGTGTCAAAAGAAGCAGCAGGCCATTCAGTGCTAAAGCGGCGCTATCCATGGGAGTATAAACTATAAAGATCCTGACAAAGTAAAAATATTCTATCATTCGCTGGGCGTTACGTCTTAACCAGAATTATATCGAATCGCCTCTGATTTGCGTGCACTGCGAGAACCGCTATCAGGTCTGTTTTTAAGGAATTTTTAGAACTGCACATCCTCTTCTCTTCGTTCTCGTCCTCCATGGTAAATTACTTCCAATCTGAGGAAAATGACCTATGTTTTACTAGTTTTAACTGCACGGAACGTGACGGAAGTGCTTCTACAACTGCGCGAATCCATTTAGAACTGCACATTTTGTGTAGAACTGCACGTTAAAAAAATCCCTGACCGCTATATGAATTTATATATGGATACAATACCATACAGTATAGAACATCGGTTCTCAACCGGTGGTCCGCGGACCACTGGGAGTCCGCGACCATCTGCCCGGGGGTCTGTGAGTAAGTCCTGAAATTTACATGTTTCTGATTTTAAAACATAGAAACAGATAAATTTTGTCAATTTTTCAACATTTCTTCATTTCAACTCTAGTCTCTATCTATCACGTAGCCTATACCGGTCTAGCCTACATATATCGCCTCTTCTATAGGTTAACTCCTCTTCACAGAAAACTCCATAGGACACTCTTCAGAAATGCGTTCAACCTGACGCCATGCATGGATGGCAGTCATGCGGAGCTCCATGCGCGATGTTTCCAACATGTGACACATATTATGCAGGTGAGTTTGGATAACATGGGTTCAAAATCTAACAGTGATGGGCAACTAAGTTTTCTTCAGAAATCTAATTCAATTGAATTACAAACAGTTCAAATTTCGTAGTAGATTTAGAATTGGGATTTTTTAAAGTTAATTAATTAGATTTCAATAATTAGTTGCTGATGTTGAATGCGAAACGACACTCAAATGTATAATTGGCTAGCTTGACATAATAGGTTAATAATAGGACATAATGGGTTAATAATAGGACATAATAGGCTAACAATAGGACATAATAGGCCAACAATAGGACATAATAGGCTATTAATAGGACATAATAGGCTAATAATAGGACATAATGGGCTAATAATAGGACATAATAGGTTAATAATGCCTATACAATCTATGAGACAAATAGAACTGATCACGGGCCTAATAATTCAAACTCTGCGTCCAATTCTACTTATTAGGCCTATTATGCTACTCCGCGTCGAACTGCTGCAAGAAATCCATGTTGCGCTTGGAATTGCAAAGAGTTGTTTTCAAGTCTATATTTCTTTGTATCCGTTTGTGACAAATCCTGCAACATCAAACTGGTGTTGATTGGCATCATAATACGTGCAAACATTTTCAACTATTTTGTAAATTCTCTGAGTTCTAGAAGAGTCGACCAAGCGCCTCATAAAGAGAGCTACTCGGAGGCGCTCCCAACTCAGCCACAACTAAAAAAGAGTTAGACTTTATACTGTCTGCATAGAAACGATGAATTGTAAAAAACGTATGCAGCGAACGGAAGCTTCATGCAGTGAAAGAACACTTTCGAATGTTGCAATGAGGTTCAGGAAAACCAAGACTCACGTTATAGTGATCCAGTTAGAACTGAGATAGCGCTGAAAGGGCAGTAGATAAGATGAGTGTTGCCACCCACTGAGGTTTCAGAAATAAACCAAGATTTCGTTCTGAAAAAAAGAGAAAGCCCCAGAATATTTATAGACTATAGGCTATTTTAGACCCCTTTGTTCAAATTAGGCTGGTTTTTCGCTTGTTCGGATGAGGGTTAACAAAATGTTCGTAAAATGAGTCGAATAAAATGTAATTACAACTTTGAAAGAAAAACCAAGATCTAGCGGGAAAAACCCAGCTGTGGCGTCACTGGATAAGATGGGAGTGGCAAGTGGAAGAGGAGGAGTCAGGAAAGTGTTCTTTGGACGGATCTCTTAGGTTCGCGGGGTTTTTCTTTTTGGACTTGATAGTGTGATTGCTACATTTTTAGGCCTACTTGATATAACAGCAATTCATTATTTTATTTCTGGGTTTTTATAAAGCCTCATAACCACAACCTAAATGCGCATATGCAATTATGCATGTTAGCCGTCTGTTCTGCGCAATTGATATAATTATAATCAGTGGTTAAAGTGGTTTGGGTGAGCAGTGGGAACGCTGATGAAGAATTTCATTGAAATGCATGTGTTTTAGAGTTCCATCATGATGAGCAGTGGGAACGCAAGCCAAGATTTTCGAGAGCAGTGGGAACGCCGTTCCCACGCGTTCCTAATAATAATAATAATAATAATAATAAGACGATTTATATAGCGCCGTAGCTCAGCCGAGGCCGAAGGAAAGGGCGCTGTACAAGAGTTCAAAAGTTACTAGCAATTATACGATTGTTTAAATAGATAAGTCTTGAGTCTGTATTTAAACGCCTCCAGAGAAGTTGCATTCCGCACAAAGTCAGGAAGACTGTTCCATGCAGTGGGTCCAGACACAGAGAACGATCTTTCCCCAAATTTCGTTGTTGACCGTGGGACCTGTAGCAGACCCCTCGACGATGATCTTAGCCGACTATCTGCTACACGAATACAGAATTCGGATATATAGTCCGGCATAAGGTTAAGTCGAGATTTGTATGCTATCAGGCATAGTTTATATGTAATCCGCTGAGGGACCCGCAGCCAGTGCAGATTGTCACGCAACAAATCAGTTACATGGTCAGATGGTGTGCGACCATATATGATGCGTGCAGCGGAGTTGAGCACCGACTGGATCCGCTCCAGCTGACAAGCCGGTAGACCCGCCAGTACACTGTTGCAGTAGTCAACCCTGGAGACAATGAAGCTGTTGACTAAGATGACGGCGGTTGAGGTTGGGACGAATCTGCGGATGGTTTTGATTCGTCGCAGTTGGTAGAAACAACCTCGAACGAGTTGACTCACATGGGCCGTCATGGTCATACAGCTATCAAATTGAACTCCAAGGTTGCGAACGGTGTCAGCTGCGTTGACTTCTGAGTCACCGATGTTGAAGGTACTGCCATCAAGTAGATGGCGGCGTCTGAGTGTGGTGCACCATACGAACTCCGTCTTAGAGGGATTGAGCTTCAGACGGTTGGATGTCATCCACTCTGAAATATGTTCAATACACAGCAGCACTCTCTGCTTCAGTTCAGCTGTTTGTGATGGTTCGCAGAAGAAGTAAAGCTGTGTATCGTCCGCATAGCAGTGGTGGAGCAATCCATGTACTTCTATGATCCTCTCCAAGTCGGCCGTATATAGTACAAAGAGGAGAGGCCCGAGCACTGATCCTTGTGGAACACCGCAGGTGACCAGCCTAGGTACCGTCTCCTCTCCTGCCAAATGGACTGATTGCGTGCGTCCCCTTATGTAGGATTCAAGCCAACTGAGCGCTCTGTCCTTGATCCCAAATGAACTAGACAGTCGCTGCATCAAGATATCGTGGTCGACTGTGTCGAATGCAGCCGACATATCAAGTAGTGACAGCAGCGCCAGTTGGCCTGAGTCGATGGCATTGACTAAATCGGAGAAGACTTTCAGAAGCGCAGTCTCGGTGGAATGGCCACGCCTGTAGGCAGACTGTAACCGAGGAAGAAGGTGCGATGCAGACAGGTACCCAATCAGCTGATGGTTTGCAATACGCTCAAGTACTTTTGAAATGAACGACAGATTGGAGACCGGTCTGAAGTTGGTAGGTGACGATTCCTCGGTTCCAGCTTTCTTCAGGAGTGGCTTGACTATTGCGTGCTTCCATTTGGACGGAAAACAGCCGATGGCGAAAGAATTGTTGAACATCCGAGCGATGAATGGCGCCAGCAGCGGAGTCGCCTCCTTCATTAGCCACGTTGGAAGTATGTCAAGAGAGCACTGCTTGGATGGAGATGAAGCAATGACTCTAATGACTTCTTCCGTGGTAATCGGGAGGAACTCGCACATGCCTGGAGTTGGGCGATTAGTGAAAGTCGCTTCACTTGCCTCAGATGTTGACGCTCGGATGTCCGCTATTTTCTTGTCCATGAAGTCGTGATAAGTAGCTGCAGAGAAAGACGCAGCACTCGCAGTAGTTTTGGTCTCGCCAAGCAGTTGGTTCACTGACTGCCACACTTGACGCTGGTTTGTGCCCGCCGACGTGATTTTGGACTTCCAGTAATCAGAAGCCTTGCGATGGGACAATTTCCTAGCCGCACGTAGGGCTCTGCGCCAGGTTTGCTTCTCCTCTGCACCAGCAGTATTTTTCCGACAGCGCCGGGCCAGACGTCGAGCCTTCCGCCTAGCTTCACGGCATTCATTGTCGTACCATGGCTGATGGGAACGCTCCCGTACAGTGAACTCTGAAAAGGGAGCGTGCTTATCGAGGAGGCCTCTGATTACTGAGTCAAATGACTCTGCAAGGTCGTCTGCAGAGCCATCAGTCGACGAGTCGCTGACCACACACAGCTCTGATTGTGACAGTTCAGCGAGAAAAACAGCTGAGTCGAAGTGCTGCCACTTGCGTCTGGTGATTGTCGTGTAAGTTGGTGCTGGTGGTGCCATAGAGATGGACCATGACACCAGCATATGGTCCGACAACCCAACATCGGTGACCGAGACATCAAGTGGCAGTGAGTTCTCTGATGTTATCACGTGGTCCTGCACACCGCCCAGTCTATGAGTTGGAATCTGCACATGCTGTTGGAAGCCATAGGTCGATAAGATCGTGTTGTATTTGACTACATCTGGGTCCAACGCTTCCTCGAGATGAATATTTATGTCTCCAGTGATGGTAATTGGAATGGACATACTGGCGAGCGCTGACAGAAGAGAAGATAACTCGTCAAAGAACAGCGGTGTTGCTGTTTGCGACCCAGGCCGGTATATGACGACGAGTAAATGACTGGAGCCTCTTGAGGTCGTCCGACAGCACAGGAACTCAAACGACGTTGTCTTCTGCTTAAGGTCGATCTTAGATAAGGCGACGCCATGCTTGGCGACGATGGCAACGCCGCCATGATTGACAAATTTAGCCTTTTCCTGGCGCCGCTTATCGTCAATCGGCCTTGCAGCTTCCAACACGTTTAGTCCCAGGCCACGGAGACGCTTGATGGTTGTGCAGTCAGAGTCCTCGTGCCACGTCTCGGTCAGGGCAAGCACGCTCAGCTTCTCCTCCTCAATTAGTAGTCTGACGTCATCGACCTTGTTGTTAACGGATCGTATATTGAGGCAACCGAAGCGAGTGAGACTGCTGTGCTGGACCGCGTGTCTGGCGATACGCGGGCGAATCAGAACGGTGCTCCTACTTCCCACCCACTTTAAACCTTGATTATAATAGTATCATAATACTGAGTAAGAAAAGTAATTTTAAAAAAGTAATAATGAATGGATTTCTGTGTTTAGATGTGTCAAGTCGACTAATTATTGCGCGTTGCATCACTAAACTAATCATTTCATTTTAATAGTGATCCATTTAGATTAGATTTGAATGGTGAGACAAAACGCAGAGATCCTGCATCACGTCTTTCATGCTGAACTGTGGCAAGCAACTCACATAGAGGAAGCTGACGTCTCCAGGTTCACGAGAACTTTGGTTAAGAATGCTTTGATCATTCGAGTCCGAGAAAGGCTTTACCATTGCTAACTTGGACATGGTAAAACGCGTGTTTGTGACTGGCTGACTGTTTGATAATCTCCCCTTCAGAAAATGATAGTCGAATAAAGGCACCTCGAATTCCTTCTGGTCCGCATAACAATCAGTTTGATGAATAATTGTAGGAAAATGGTTGAGGGGAGAGGTCAGACGTTGATTTCTGTGGCGTTGGAGTGTGCATTGAAGACTTTACGGTGTCCTATGTAGGCTATAAGTCCTAATGATGACTACGGGGTTGAATATCTCAAAAACCTCCTGGGAGTCCTGGCTGTTCTCACTCTGCATGCTTAACGAATTCGTACACTGACCATCAACTTATCAACCAGCATCCTCCTTCTTCACCTTCTCCTACCTCCTAATCTTCCAACTCTTCCTCCTCCTCTTCCTCCTCCTCCTATTCCTCATCCTCCTCCTCTTCTTCTTCTTCCCCTCCTCCTCTTCCTACTCCTCCTGCTCCGCCTGCTCCTCCTCCTCTTCTTCCTCCTCCTCCTACTGCTCCTCCTCATACTCTAACTCCCACCCCTGCTCTTCCTGCTCCTCCTCATACTCATACTCCTCCTCCTGCTCCTGCTCCTGCTCCTCATCCTTCTCTTCGTCTCTAGACCCTCCTCCCTCCCGCATCGTGCAGCCGCTGCAATCAGACAATGTCCATGATAGGTGCATGATGTCAGAGCGATGCTGCGGTTGTTGTGCGGTTAAGAGGCTAAGAACCTCATCGTGGGTGGTCCAACGGTGGGGGGTAGGGAGGGGATGATGTCGATGAGCCACTCTACTCCTCCTCCTCCTCCTCCTCCTCCTCCTCCTCTCGCTCTGTACCTGAATGGCGCCATCACCAGGATTACCTGCCCTGCCCCCCTCCTGCCTTCAAATTGCTCGCTTCACTTCTGCTGCTGCAGCTATTTCACCTATTTATTTCCTATTTATTTCCTATTCGTCTGCTGGTCTTGTCTGTCACCCATTCCTCTATCGCTAGCTTCTCACCTCAGTCTGTCTGTCTGTCTGTCTGTCTCTCTCTCTCTGTCTCTATTCTCTGTCTCTTTGTCTGTCTCTGTCTCCGTCTCTGTCTTTCTGTCTGTCTCTGTCTGTTTCTTAAATTATGTCTCTTGCTCCCCTCTCTCTCAATATCCACCTCTGTCTCTCTCTGTCTCTCTGTCCCTTTACCTGCCTGCCTGGCTGACCTGCCTGCCTGCGTATACCTGCCTGCCTGACTGGCCCACTGATCCTTACCCTCCTTGCGTCTCCTTCTTCTGTCTCAGCCTTATTTCCTATCGACGGACCTACAATTATATAGGACTAAATGTCAGACCTTATAACACCCGAACGAACAGTCTGCTGCTACAGCAGTCTCTCACTATACGTCAGCTTTCCCACTCGCAACACTCTTATTCTTTCTCATGTTCTTTTCTCTTTGCAGCCCGCCAACTTGGTGTGTCCTATCCTTGCATGTGTCTACGTACGTGCAACTGTCTATTTGTCAGACAAATATTGTCTGTCCATTTGTCTGTCTATGTGTCTGTCTATTTGTCTGTCTATTTGTCTGTCTATGTGTCTATCCATTTGTCTGTCTATTTGTCTGTCTATTTGTCTGTCTATTTGTCTGTCTATGTGTCTATCCATTTGTCTGTCTATTTGTCTGTCTATGTGTCTATCCATTTGTCTATCCATTTGTCTGTCTATTTGTCTGTCTATGTGTCTATCCATTTGTCTGTCTATTTGTCTGTCTATTTGTCTGTCTATTTGTCTGTCTATTTGTCTGTCTATGTGTCTATCCATTTGTCTGTCTATTTGTCTGTCTATGTGTCTATCCATTTGTCTATCCATTTGTCTGTCTATTTGTCTGTCTATTTGTCTATCTATGTGTCTATCCATTTGTCTGTCTATTTGTCTGTCTATTTGTCTGTCTATTTGTCTGTCTATGTGTCTATCCATTTGTCTGTCTATTTGTCTGTCTATGTATCTATCCATTTGTCTGTCTATTTGTCTGTCTATTTGTCTGTCTATTTGTCTGTCTATTTGTCTGCTAAGTGTTTTACTAAGTGCTTGACTTGTGTTTGTCTGCTATAATATTCAATGCTGTCTCTCAGTTAAGTTTTTGTGTCTGTCTGTCTGCATGCCTGTTTTGTTTGTTTGTTTGTATGTGTCAGTCTGTCGACGGTTTCTCTGTCTGTCTGCCTGTCGGTTCCTCCGTCTGTCGCTCTGTTTGCCTGTCTGGTAGCTCTACTGAAATCTGAATTTTGGGGAAGTCGATTAGTAAAGATCTTCAGTCTGTGTAACTTAGACTAAGCAGGCTCTTCCCTTCTGCTTTCCCATTTTTCTTCTCCTTAACTCGTTTCCTTCTTGTTTCACACAGTGACAAGTTTCTCAATTCACATCTTCCTCTGTCTGTCTGGATTTTATGTGTCCATCTTGTGGTCTGTCTGCTGGTTCGTCTGTCTGTCTCTGTTTGTTTCATTCGATTTCCGGTTTGTTTTGATGCTGTGCCTGCTCCACCTCCTCTTCAGAGATCGAAAGAGGTTGATGTTTATAAATGCATTGACTACTAATAGGCCGCACGAATGCATGATGCTACAATCTCAAATCTAATCCTGCGTAGAAGAAGTCGAAGTCTGCCAAGGTCGCCGCCGCTGCAGTCTCTTCTGCTTTTCATACCATCTACTTATCTTTCTCACTTCTGTCTCTCTCTCTCTCTCTCTCTCTCTCTCTCTCTCTCTCTCTCTCTCTCTCTCTCTCTCTCTCTCTCTCTCTCTCACTCTGTCTCTGTCTGTCTCTCTCTCTCTGTCTCCCTTTGTCTGTCTCTGTGTCTGTCTCTGTCTCTGTGTCTGTCTCTCCCTCTGTCGCTTTTCCTGCTTCGGTGCTTGTCTGTCCGTCTCTATGACTGGCTAACTATCTGCGACATCTTTGTTTCACTCTGAGTTTGGCTCTTCCCTCGTGCTTCTGCCGCAGTGTGCTTTGTATCTGTCTGTCTGTCTGTCTGTCTGTCTGTCTGCATATCTGCGTCTGTGCCACTTTGCGCCTCTCTCAGTCGATAGATGTCTGGCTGTGTCACCCTGCATCCGTGTCTTTATCTCGCTACTTGTATACCTGTCGTGATCCGTCAGTCTCTCTGTCTCTCTCTATCTTTCTGCATGTCTAAGTATCTCTATCTCTGTCTCTATCTGTCTTTCTCTTGGTCGTTCTGTCTTTTTGCCTCTGTCTATCTCTGTCTCTCTGTATCTCTGTCTGTCAGTCTGTCTCTGTCTTTCTGTTTCTATATCTCTCGGTATCTCTGTCTCTCTCTTGGTTGCTCTGTCTGTCTCTTTGTCTATCGCTGTCTCTCTTGCTGTCTGTCAGTCTGTCTATCTGTCCACCTCTGTCTGTCTCTCTTTCTCGACGGTCTGCAGAGTCACACTCTGCCCCAGTTTCGTTGGTTTCTGTGCGTCTATAAATCCCTGTCTAAGAAATCTGACTAGTGTCCTATTGATCTGCTCGAATGATGCGTGGGCGGACGGACGGACGGACGGACGGAGGATGCGAGCCAGCCACCTCCTCCTCCTCCTGACTCACTCCTCGTTTCCTCTCCTCGTTTCCCCTTCCTCGTTCTCGTTCTCCTCCTGCCTCAATCAACCGCCTCCTCCTCCTACTCGTTCTCCTGCCTCACTCCACGTTTCCTCTCCTCCTCTTCTCCTCCTCCTCCTCCTCCTACTCGTCCTCCTCGTCCTCCTACCTCACTCCACGTTTCATCTCCTCCTCTTCCTCCTTTTCTTATTCCTCCTCCTCCTCCTCAGATGCGCCGATGCAACGCCCTACCCACTGAACATCCGCTCCCTTCCTCTCCCTCTCCGTCTCCGTCTCCCTCTCCCTCTCACAACATATCCCCGGAGTGCTGCACGCTGCTTGCGATTCTGCGGCGCTGCTAACATTAATGTTGAATGCTATACGCTTCTAAACGACAGACGAAGTGTTCGGGTAGAGCGAAGGGAGGGACAAGAGAACAGGCAGGGGAAGTGAAAGAGACAGAGAGGGCGACAGAGTGACGTGTTTGGTACACATAGGTTGATTCTAGTATCCCATTTCATCTTCAGCGGGTGCTTGGTTCTGCTTCACTATATTGCTGTAAACCCTCACAAGTCTGGCTTCATGTTTTTTACTCATTACAACGCCTGCGTTCTTTGATTATTTCCATTCTCATTCTAGTGTTATCCCAATTTCTGGCACAGTTGTTTCACTTTCAAAAATTGTCACGACACCCTGGGTTACTCCGGATAATGATCTCACATTCTGATCTCATTTCCAATTTCAACCTTTGCAAATCTTCTTTAACTATCATTTCCGAACAACATGTCACATAAGGTTTTCTGTTACCAAGAAAATGTTTCTAAATGTTTCACAGCCTCTCTTGTCCGCTACTTCCCCATTATGCCAACCCTGCGTTTGCACGTTCATCAGTTCTTGAAGTCAACAGAGGCTTCAACGTTCAATCCTAAATCATCTGCAGGAATCTACTTCATACTCGAGTTTCGTCAGCTGCGTTGACTTCCGCTAGAATTCCGAATAAGACTTTAACAGTTTTATCTTTGACACCCTCACAACGAGAACTCATCTTTCCACCGTTCCACCGTCTTCCACGTTCAGCATTATGACTGATATGTGGGATGTTTGGTTGACATACATATATATGACATATATATATATATATATATATATATATATATATATATATATACATCTAATGTCAAAGAAGCGTCTCAAAGCTCATTACATTATCTCGTTGGATGTAAAGAATTTGAATACGCAGCTGTTCTGGTGGCTGACTAAAATGCGTGTCCGATTCTCGCACTTCTGTGTGACTTTGCACAAGTTTACAATACTTTTGCAAAATGCAACATACTGCTACTGCATACAGCAGGCGCAGTAGTAGCAGTAGCAGCAGCAGCAGTAGCAGTAGTAGCAGTAGCAGTAGTAGCAGTAGCAGCAACAACAACAACAACAACAACAGCAGCAAACCAGAAACACGATTTTATTAATGTCCGAAGCAGCCGTCAACGGGCCATTTATTTCCCGTATCAGGATAACAGTTTCTGGCTCAGGCTGTTATCGCAGATTTGTGTTTCGTAACTTCATTTAGAAAAAAATTAATGCCCTTCAGCTTTTGCAGAAACTCATAAGATTCACATTTTCAGACAACATGCTATTTACAAACACTATATGCCTACGTATTATTACTATAGCCATTCAACAGAACAAATCTTGTTATTCACGATAATATATACGTTATAAAATATCACGCTACAATAATATGTATAGGCTACTCGACCTACACAGAGCAGCACATGTTGCCTACTTAGACCGCAGCTCTCTTATTCCTCGCAAACTTTGGCGATAACTAGGTGTGGATTGAAGATAACATATTCGCCAGGCGCACGAGCTGCGTAAAAGCGTTCTCAAGATCATACATATTCAATAAACAGATCATACATATTCAATAAACAGATGATGCATATTCATCGAGTGCTGAGAAGAAGATGGCGTACAAGAGATTGCTGAAAAATACCCTAGAGTCGTTTGTAGCACTGCACTGTTAAAAGACGTCCATGTATACCTTAGTCAAGTGATATGTTGTGGATATGTGAAGATTATGACGATACAACCAGACACTACTACAATACTACACATCCTAAAATAGCGAGACTACTCACGCAAACAATGTTCAGACACTTCATTAGCCTACCAACACAATAAAACCCGATGATGTTGGCTATATAGTTATTGTGTTCGTAAACATTATCACACGTAGCTTCCTCAAAAACTTATCGAAGCATTTGATATTATCTGGCAAAGTCAAAATGAATACCAGGCCTAAATGTGTAAACGTTAGGCTACTTAAATATGGCAACAACATTCTGCTTTATATGCAATCCTTTTAGACTTTTAGTACTAACTAACGCATTTAAAGCGCTATATAAACTATGCGACAGGCTATATCATGTAGGCCTACAACGCTGTAACAGGGAAAACTCAAATCACATGTAAGTTAAAACCCTTGTTTGACTGGATTTCTTTCTCAAAACAAGTTAAAGGTAGGCTAAACTCCACGAGGAGGTTTTTTAACTGTTGAATTAATAAACAAATTTAATCAGCCAAGTAATAGAAATCAATTTCAGCTGCAGTAAGTCTATAATTGCCTAACGGTTTGGGTCCACTATTCCGAGGGTCCACTATTCCGAAGGTCCACTATTCCGAACCTTAACCCTAAACCTAACCCTAAACCCAACTATAACCCTAATTCTAGCTCACCCCAACCCTAACCATAACCCTAAACCTTACCCTAACCCACCCCAACCCTAACCATAACCCTAGACCTATAACCCTAACGGCCTAACCCACCCCAACCATAACCATAACTCTAACCCTAACCCTCCCCAACCATAACCCTAACCATAACCCTAAACTTAATCCTAACCCATCCATCCCTAACCCACCTTACCCCAACTCTAACCCTAACCCACTGTAACCCTAACCACCAAGGATAACGGACAAAATATGGCGGATATTCGGAATAGCGGACCTTCGGAATAGTGGACCCTCGGAATAGTGGGCCGTTACCTTGCCTAACAGTGGACTTACTTTTCAAGTCTGCATTAACAAAACATTCAGTGATAGGCCTACATCTCAACTGTAAACAGCAATTTAAAAAACAGTCAATTAACTAACAAATTGAGTCATGACATAATGTAAATAACTCTACAAGAAAACAAGCAGTATTCAAAACATTTCAGATCTGCCATCACGTTCCAGCTTTTTTTGACATTGACATATAAACACAAACCAATGATCTATCAGTACGTAGTGCCGCAGAACTTTGTAGATACCAAACATTTCTACATTCGCACCCATTGATATCAATTTCATCACTATAATAAGTCTTTTCACACGTAATTTCACTGTTTTGCTGACAACGATCTCACTGTCATCTCACATTAGTCAGACATCTCTTGTGGGACGCGGTGGTGTAGTGGGTATGTTCGTTGCCTTGCAGCCGGAGGGTTGCAGGTTCGAATCCACCTCAAACCGTCGTGTAGGGACCTTGGGCAAGTCCTTCACTTGCAATTGCTCAGCGCTTCGGTCTGAAACTCCTATCCAGTGTACGCGCTGTAGTCGGGAGCACCGCTGAGCAGAAATCTTGAAGGGGCGCTATAACAAGTGCACGTACAAACAAACACGATATATCCGTAAAACCAGCATTCGTGTTAGTCGCTGTAAATATTACGACAATCACAAAGTCGTTGTGTAACTCATGATAACAACGACAACTACGATGACTATGCTGACAACAACTATAGTACGATACGACTACATACGGGTATTGCTTTGTCGCCTCTGTTTATTCGACTTCACACTGTATAAAAAAATAGCAACACGGTTACTTTATTTCTGTGCGAAGGACTTGCCAAACACAAACTCTTCATTGCTCCTTCAACACATCCATCCATCCAATCGTCTAACACGGACCGCTGACACCGCACTAACATAATAGTAACATCACAAATATCCAGTTAATGTTACAATTATCCCATTACCTACACAATGTTATTGCTTTTTCGCATGCTTTGCAACGGTCGCCGTGTTATCATTGGTCACTTATTCTATAGGCCTAACTCAAAGATGTAGCCTACAAGACAAGTATACGGTAGGATATTAGTTGGGTTTGCGAATGAATAATTAGGCCCACTGTCTAGTGTGGATCCTTTCCTTCAATTTCCTTGACATCAATTGAAAGATTCGTTTCTGTACATCACCTGCAACTTTTCTAACGATATAATAACATTCTAAGACAAAAGCAAGCACCTCTGAATCATCGTTTTTAATTTCCTATTTTGCGACTGTAAATAAACGTTAGAACGGTTAGATCGTCGCTATAGCCTTATTAGCCGACAAATGTCCAACTTTACGATCCACAGTTTTGCACGCAATTTACATCAAAACTCGCGAATTAATCAACATAGCCTAATATTATGTAGCCTACTGGCTTCTCAATCCGACATAATAAACTTGTAGTATTTGCTTCTGAACTTAAGTGTTTGACAGCGAATACTTACGTATTTCTAGGTCGGCATATAGGCCTATACCTTTGGCGCTGCCATAGTAAGTTCCTTTCAACATATACGTACACTTCTAGAACAAAAGCTTTCTTAGATCTATAAACTGATGTCCAGAACGCAGGAAGCTACAGAAAGAGAAGCGGTTCTTGTGCACAACAGCAGCAGCACCGATCATGTATACGCATGTCCACGCGATATCACTTCGGAGTAACTCCGCCACTGGTCGCACTCTGCCAGTGCCAGTCCCAAGCCTGGATAAAGGAAGAGGGCGTCGCTAATGGTCTTTGTTGCCACACAGTGACGTTAAACTGCAACTACACACACACTTCGGAGTATCAAAGGAATTAGGCCACTCTTATCACTTAGTGCGACGACGCTCTTAAAAATTCACGTTTTCAGAGGCCGTAAACTTGAACTTGAAACCATTGATAGTTTAGGATAAACCTACTCAATGTTCGACATCGTATCTTCCTTCGATGTCGTCGGCCAATTTCTTTTGGTCCACCGTGTAATTTCCGTGATACTTTTCCTAAGCGATTTGCTTTAGGCCTACGTCTCGTTTCTTCGATAGCCAGTTTTAAATTCAAAAGTCAAAACGACCTGTAGCCGTCAAATATTCAACTTGCAACTCATTATCCTAAATGTTTCCGATTGCAGTTTCTGATAATGAAGACGGCCTTATCACAGCTCATGAGTAATCTGGAAATGCTTGCGTTGATTGGTGAGTCGGTCGCAAGTGAAAGTCATTGGAGGTCATTTCTTGTTGACTTCGCTGTGCGTGGTAACAAATGATAAATTAATTATTAGGCTACAAAATGGAGACTTTGTTCGAACGAACAATCGATCGTCGTGTGACCGACGCTGAACACAATCGGAAGTAAATAAAAGGATGCGGTAACAAAAGGATTCGGTGACTGTCATTGTCTCGTATACATCTCAGAATATATCGCGAATCGATCGAAGACTTGCCATCTTGCCATCTTGGGCGTCGGAGAGATCTCCTGCTCATCCTCACCTCAGTACTTTCTAAATGCGCATGCGCCGTGACCTTCGTTGGCCTTCGCGCATGCGCAGCTGCTTCCGGCGCAGAGGCGGCGGCGACACCTGGCGACGAGTCGAAGCAGAAGTCTGATCGGCCAGTAGAGGGCGAGACACGGGAGGCAAGTGACGCCGGACAGGACGAGGCAGGTCCATCGCGGACAGCACAGCGGACTTCCGGTGCACGAACAGGGAGCGTCCGAGCAGTGCGTGTCGTCATCCTCGTCACTGCAACAGTGGTAGAAGACGGCTTTGACGCAGCATAGACAACTGACGGCGTCTACCACCCTGCTCGTCCCGTACCCAGCCGCTGCGCCACCATGCCCCTCTGTCCCCCACTGTTCCTCCTCCCCATCGTCCTTCTTCCTCATCGGCTTGCCACATCGGGGGCAGACCTCATCCCTGCAGCAGACGGAGGAAGTCGTTTGGCGGTCGTAGAATTTCTTGCGCATCGATCCACCGCTTTCGTCCAAGTCGTTGTATCGTCGTTGGGCGTCGGGAGAGGGCGTTCGGTATCCGACCGGTTTCCCGTCGCCACGACGATGATGGTGATGAGGAGGAGATGGCAGACGACTTTCGAACGATGGCCGAAGGAATCTTGTTACGATATTTGGTTTGTGATGACGTAGATCGTCGTCGGCCACGTGACCCGCTGGATACCATCCGTCATCGTGATGAACTGAAGGTGGAGTGAAGTCCGTCCTAATCAATAAGCGTTCGGATGTCCTTGGATTAAGTCCTCCTCCTCTGAGGATGTCGCGATTCTGCAACGGTTTCTGATGACACGTCATCGTCGTCTGCGTCGTCATCGCCGAACACGTCACATCCGTTCCCCGATGTGACGACGAAGCAGACGAACGAACCAATTCCTTCGCATCCGGGTCCTTCGGAGGGTGTCGAATTATTCCTCCGGAGAAAGGAGGCGTCGTAAAAACGCGACCATCTGAAAGCGGAAGAGAGTTCGCCTTTCTGTTCGTTGCAGGCGATGGCTGAGATGGTGGTCGAGATGGTGGTTGAGATGGTGGTTGGGATGGTGGTTGAGATGGTGGTAGAGATGATGGTAGAGATGGTGGCTGAGATGGTGGTTGGACCGCGACGCTTCTGCCAGATCGTTGAGGATGCTCAACGTAGATATTCGTCGTTCGACCATTCTCCGTTCGATGCGCTCGCTCCAACGATTCTGCATACTCCATCTTTATGATGACGACGACGACGACGATGATGACGACGACGACGATGATAATGATGACGACGACGACTCAACGCGATGACTTCTATAGAGCCGAACGCATGATACGCTCGTTCTTCCTTCGATGGAGATCGAAGGAGTGACAAAGTTCTAGACGTTGTTCGGCTTCATATTTCATATTTCAGAATGAGAATCAGAAGAGCGGTTGACATTCCGTTCTGGATCGTCCCTGCCAGTCAGAAGAGACGATCTTTCTTGGTTGTGTCTAGAGCAAAAATCGTCGATTTGTATTCAAGATATAGCATCATTACTTGTAAGTTGTAAACTGTAATGTCTAAGGATAGTGGGAAACGACGCTACAAAAGTGTAGTAAACAACTAAACATAGATGGTGCGCGGTGGCAGAGAAAGGATAGAAAAAGAGCTGGAATATTTTGGTGAATTGGCATTAAATTTTTGTCTCCCATAGTTTAGAGACTATTCAGAGGTGGGTGGGTGGGTACATTAATCGATTAGAAAAATTACAGCTAATTGTAATCGATTAGTGACAAGATTTTGCTAATTATAACCGATTAATAGTTTAACTATTTAACTACTACTAGTTGGTTAAGTGTGAGTGCGAGTGTGCTTGAGTGTGTGGCTGAGACAGACAGACAGACAGACAGCCAGACAGACAGACACACACAGCTAAAGACAGAGACAAAGACAGATAATGAGAATTGGAGACAAAGAAACACTGACAAAGTCAGAGACAGCCAGATAGGCAGACACTGACGGCCAGACTGACAGACATACATTGACAGCCAGACGTTGACAACCAGACATTGACAGCCAGACAGATAGACAGACAGATAGACAGACAGAAACTGACAGCTAGACAGACATACATTGATAGACAGACAGACAGACACTGACAAACAGACAGACAGACATTGATAGACAGACATTGACAGACAGACAGACATTAACAGACAGACAGACAGACAGAGACCATGTATGAAGATGATAATAAAGACATATAGTGGCACGCAATGACGATATGTCTAAAAAACAAAGATGACTCATCGTAGTTGCAGATATTTTGAATTTCGGTTTGGGATACCGGAACGAAAAATCATTGAATTGACGGCGTTGCATGGTTTTCATGTATAGGATCGAGTCACATTTAAAGACCTTCACTCTGCATCCACCCACACGTTCACTGCAAGGTCTCCCCTTCGGAACCTATAGGTGTGTTTTTTTAACCACCACCCACCTTTCCCATTCTAGCCTGTTAGGCACCCGTGACTTTCGTAGAAATCACCATAATCATATACATGTAATAGGCTACGGACTTCAAAACTGAATCTAAAATCGTCACATCTACAGTTCACGTCAAAATAGATCACTGAACTGATTTTCTTCAACATAAGCATCGCCCAAACAAACCGCCTCTAGGCCATTCAGAATGCCCCCGCCCGTGCTGTTACCACCACCACCCACAACATCAGTACATCACTTTTGTCCTGAAATCACTTCACAATACCTGACCGAATAGAATACACACCATTGCCCTACAACCCACTCCAATCCTCCGAGCCGTCCTATCTCCGTCAATTGCTTAAGGTCCAGCCACTCCGTTCAACCCATTCCTCTTCCATCCTATAACACTGGTACACGCCCTTGCGTCAACTCATCACTCAAATTTGCAATTCGCTTTATTGTCATATAGCCATTCGTTCTCTTTGAAGTGCCTCTTTGAACAATCTGACCCCATCCAGCATTAAGACAAATACTTGATTCATCCCACGAACTCACCAAATCTACACCTCCTTTATAATCTCTCCATGCACAGACCTAGGTCCACCGTCCACGACTATCGATTTTGATTTGATTAGGCGCCTGTGAATAAGCTGGTTCCCGCGACTTCACAATTGTGGACGCTGTAAAAATTTCGAGTTTCCTATAATTACGACAATGAAGACGAAATGAAGATATAGATCAATGGCGACTACACATCAATGACATCATCATTATTATGAAATGATACATGTAATAGCCTACCCTATCAAATAAGATAAGCAGATAAGAAAAGTCAGACCTCATACAACCATTGTACTTTTCATGCTTCTAGGTGTGCGTGTGTCACGGTGTGTGCGCGTATGTGTGTGCGTGGGTGTGCGCTTGAAGGCTAGGTGTAAACACGCATACGTGATGGAATCGATATCGCAAACACACAGATGCTTTAAGGTACAGAGACAGAATTAGAACACGACTTACGAACCGCAACAGCAGCTGCAGCTTCATCGTCCTTCTTCTTCCTCAACAACTAATAACCATTTCGCAGGGAGAGACAAGAAGCCTCCGAAGAATCGTATCAATCCCTCCCGTCTCCTGCCTCCCCATCCTTCTCCCTCTTCCTCCTCCTTCCTCCTCCTTCCTCATCCTCACCCCGACTGGCCTAATTCCAAGGTCAACCGCGTGGGCGAACCCCGGAGATCCGTGCCCAAGGGAATGACGGATGGAATGAAGGAAGTCGTGTTGTCAAAAATCGAGTCCAGAAGGAAAACGTTCCCCCTCTCTCTCCATCTCTCTCTCCATCTCTCTCTCTCCCTCTCTCCCTCTCTCTCTCTCTCTCTCTCTCTTTCTCTCTCTCTCTCTCTCTCTCCTCTCTCTCTCTCTCTCTCTCTCTCTCTCTCTCTCTCTCTCTCTCTCTGCGTGTTTTCCGAATTAATGGCCGACGTGACGTGACTTCAAATGTACGGGTCTCGTCAAATCGACTGATTATTTCCTAATGAGATTATCGGTCGAGGTCCTTCATCACCGCTGCTCGTCTAAATGGCCCAAAATGGCTGCCAGACCAGTAAAGGTTCAAGGCTACAGACCGTATTAGTCCGCAGAGATTTATATAAAGAGACTGAAGATTTGCTACAGTATATTTATTGCATGGACAAAGCCATCATAACGCCAATCAATGGGGTTCGACTTGAGCTTTGACGTGTCGGTTATAATTAATCAGTGTGAGAATTATTGTGGAAAAATAACTGGTGAGAGTTGGAGACTTGGAGTATGAAAAGCAGACTTTACTATGGGGTCCAAAGAAATACTGGGGGCTGAACCCTCAACCCCCCCGACAATTCTCATTCTGGTAATAATGTAAGAACAGTCTCCCGTTGCAGGTGCGCCTGCTACCTCGGATTGACTCGTCAGTGTTCTACAAGCTCCTTAAAACTTTTTTTTGTTTCACAGTGGTTGGACTGGGAGCGCTTCTGAGTGGTTTTCTTGAAGGGGCGCTATATAAATTCTTGAAATGAATGAATGAATGAATGAATGAATGAGCTGTAACGTAAGTTGATCGGCCAAACAATAGAATACATTTGGGGGACCTTATTTTACCGCAACGAAAATGTTTTGCATCATCCAGATGCGCGCGTGTGTAGCGAACGGCGGTGGCGGCTCGGTAGGGCTGCCGTCGGTCGGTCGGTCGGTCGGTCGGCCGTTCGAAAGAGCTCCACT